>WHPX01000481.1:0-618650 GCA_011057435.1 Actinia equina | reverse complement strand
AAAGGCCGGAGAATATAGGATTGAGTGACTTTGCTACTCGAAGGGTTTCCTCCGCCTTGGATTCGAGGTCAAAAACTCATCTTATTCTAAGACTTGAAGAACTTGATGAAGGACTTGACGACGACTTACAGAGACTCGTAACTTGATGACGGACTTGTACGAATCGAACTTCAACTAAGTACTGATGACAGAACTTGACTAAGTACTTGATGGACGACTTGACGAATGTGGGGGGGGGGACTGAAACTAAGTACTTAGATGAGACTGAACTAAGTCACGTGGAAGAATTGCGCAATCAATTGAGTAGATGACTTGACTAGGTACCTCGGACAAAGTGCGCCTTAAAGATTCCCTACGACATTGCTTACTTTTTTGTAGTCACTTCCAAGAGGTTAAGGTACCATCACTTCAAAGATCGAACCGAGTTGAGCCACGATGAATAGTCCCAAAAGATGGACTGCCATATAAATTGCCGCAAACTTCAAAGAACAAAACCAACCCGCCGGTTATCTAAGGTTCTGAGGCTAGGCCATAGTCCTCAATTATGTCCTCGCAGCGCCTCCCGTCGTCTAAAGGAGCCAGAGCAAGCCCACAGGAGTTTGGGGAGCCAGCTTAATAGAGGAGTCTGCTCCGCATCGTAATATAGGCTTACTTCAGGGCAGGCTTTCGTACCTCTTATGGAACTTTTTTACCCTCCTCTTCTGAAGTTTATTAACTTGCTCATGCGTTAACTCCTTGCCTATTCATTTCTTTACATTTTCCGATGACACCAGGATGTTAAGTTGTTCTTTAAGGTTACTTTCATCTACGGGGACTTCATCTATCAACTGCTCAATATCCATATATGTTAACGGAAATACGGAACCCTCAAAGAGAAGATCATTTTGGAATGTTGATGTGTCTTTAAATGCCGCAGGTATTCGTGCAACTGTTCCTTAGATATCTCGCCTCCGTGTCAGAGAGAAATGGTTTCCAATCGGACTTACTGGGTGTGTATAAGACGACCAGGGATCCTAATGTTTTTCCCTAAAGGGCTTAGAGACGCTGGTAAGCTGCTGGGGAGAGCAAACCAAACGCTGATATTGTCATGTCCTGCCACTGAAAGCAAGCTTTCACTAATTCGGAGGTGCGTTCCTTTTGTACGTCGTCCCCGCAGGCAATGTCATCCAGTATGAGGAGTGTCTGAGTGTCCTTGGGGAATTGTTTATGCCAGAACTTAAGGTGGTTGGATAACTCATTAGGGTCCAAAATATCCACAAAGAAGTCGTCATCTTTTACTCCTATGCCTTCCCAGGTGCGGTTATTCACAATAGGTAGGGCATAATAGCACTATGTAGTCGAAACGGTATCTAAAGGGTCCGAGGAGTTGCTCCACTACGAACTGCGTTTTACCACAGCCGGTTGGTCCTACTATCAGAGCATTGCAGGGAATATGTTTCTGGAGTCATTTTCAATGACCCAATATATATACGATGGACCCAGTGGAAGCAGTAAGAAGGATTGTCGGCGACATGAAAGATAAGAGAGACACCATCGAAATGCAAAGAGAAGAGATAGACCATTTGAAAGAGCGCGTGCAAGAATTGTATGATGAAATGTGTGGTCTGAAGCGCGCGGAAAGGTTTGGTGCGCTGATAACGATGGCAACGTGGGCAAAAGAGTCCGTTGTGGATTCATGCGATATCCATTGTAAGAGGGGTCTGATATTTATTGTTGATTTGTTAAATCCTGCAGACAGATCTTAAAGAGGGGTCTGATATTTATTGTTGATTTTGTTAAATGATGTTAACAATCAACAAGAAAAATAAGAATAGGATTTGGGACTCTTTGCGCAGGATCTCATATGAGGCTTAAATAACACTTAGTTATAATGAGGTGTAAGAATTGTGGTAGGGAGTTCAGCAGCAAACAAAGATTACAATACCACGTTGAAAAACGTGTGTGCAGTAAGAAGGTAAACAACGTCACCGTTTGCGAAGACTGTGATAGACAGTTCAGCAGTGCGCAGGCGCTGGAGTACCACCGTAGTAAAAGAGTTGTTTAAAGAAAATATGCGTGCGCTGCGACGAGGATGTTACCGACGCTTGGCACCAACATAGATGCCGTGGTAATTACGATCTGTTGGGCGTAGCATGTTTGAAACATGGGCGACCGTCGCCGCACGATGTTGCCCAGTCGACACCATAAAGGAGTTAACGCGCCGGAAGAAGGAAATTGACGAAACGTTTGCGGAGTAGTTGATCAAGTGGAAGGCGTAAGGTGGGGAAAACAGGGAACATTGGGAGGCAACTTGTGAGCGCTGCGGCTGTCAAAGAAGTGACCAACATATTTGGCAGTGTCTTTACGACGGCCAAGGCGGTTTCAAAGAGTACTTAGATCGCTTGATGCTTGGCATGCCAGTAACGAGGTGGTTAAGAAAGTACGCAAGGGATAAAAAAAGAAAGAGAGTTAGGATGGGGTTTGCGCAAAGAGTCTCAAACCTTGTCCTTATTTTTATTGTTGTTTGTTAAAAGCATTAAATGACATCATTTAACAAACAACAATAATATTAAGGACCCCTTTAAGATCTGTCTGCAATATAGTAGTAAAGTAAGGTCTGCGCAAAGAGTCTCAGATCCTGATCTTATTTTTATTGTTGATTTGTTAAACATCATTTAACAAAACAACATAATATTAAGGACCTGTTTGAAACCAGTCTGCAGGATTTAAACAATCAACAATAAATATCAGACCCCCTTTTAAAGAGGGTTTGCAAAGTATATGATATATGGACTGTATTACGTGCGAACTACCAGCCGACTGCATAATTTCTCCTAAGCCAAGAAAAAAATACACCTGCCTTCATTGCGGCAAGGTATTTCCTGAAGAATCCTTCGTGGGTCATTGGTGCCTGGCAGATCAGCGTACGATGGTAGAACGCACTTACGAGTGCAGAGGAGGACTCAGGCTCCCAAGTAACCACATCAAATTCCCATCTACCATCCTTCTTACCATGACTCATAACATGGGTAACATCCTGTCCTTCAATGGCGTACCTTATTCTATCGGGCGCCCAAAGGGTATATGTTCTTTTTTTATTCTTTAACACCAAACGCAGGCGGTCCAAGTCTTCAAAGACCACGTAATTCTTTACCTCGTAGATTTCCCCTATCTGCAAATCCCTCCAGTGTGTCTGGATGAACTTTAGCTCATTGAATTTATCCTTGTCCATATATTCTATGAAATATCTTTAAATGCGTTCCCAGAGTCTGCGCATTCCTAAAGCGCTTGCAACAATATGCACAAGGTAGGCGAATGCCTCGTGCATACTCCGCGATACTTCTACAAATATCGTCGTAGTCGTTGCTGATCAGCACCTTGTAACCATTCTGCTCATACCTTTCTAATAGCAGGCGTTGACTATCAGATAATACCCCTTTGCCTTTAGGAGTCTTCAGCTCAACGCAGAAACCACAGTATCGCACGTGTGCATTCAGTATCAGTAAATCAGGTTGACCTCGTTGGTATCCTTTCTGCCAGCACTTTATGCGCTTGCTGTCGGAGTCCTGCAATTCTCCTAAGCCTGGTGCTATGAGCATTTGTGGATAGAACCTGCGGATGTAGTCCACCACCTTTTATGCAGGTCAAACTCGTTTTCGATCTTAAACACCAATTTGTTTGGACCGTCGAACCGCCGTTCAATTTCATATTTACCGGTCTTCCTTAATGCGGGTAGGACGTCCTCAAATACCCAATCGCGAAACTCTACGGCCCTGGGTAGATTGGAGCTGAATATCAGTTCATACAACCCAGGTTCGGAGATAAACACGGAATGTGGGTGTAAAGTACAAGTGTCGCGATTCACGACACTTCCTAACTCAGACAGTCTTTTCTTATACTTATCCGAAACGTGAGTAATCAAAGCATCTCTGGCATTGGAATATCCTAATGCCGCGGCAACTTCCTTTCCTCTGAAGTACAGTTTATCAACTTGCACTATGCATTGCAGTTCGTTGTCGTTGTTTTCAAATACGCGGAGCATCGTATATCTAAGGAATATTTTAACCTTAATATGCAACACTTTTAAGTTGGTTCATTTCCACGCTCAGATGCGCGTCAGACACCACAAAGATGTAGCAGTTTATCTTAGTAGTGTCGCTGGCATGCTTGGTGCGCTTGATCTCCAATGTTATACCATCCTGGGTGTTTACCAACCGCAGACCTTGACCATGCATGCTCTCATCGTTCGTCGTGCGCATGTCAATCCATAACGCATATTTATCCTTAAAGAACTCCTTTGGGGCAATTTGATCGCCAAACTTCTGCATTGCCTCCCGGTACATATCTTCAGGTTTTATCCCTTGGGAGTAAACCTTGTTTGGTACTCCGTTTATATTCACGCCGACATTGGTAATGTTGGGGTTAAAGAACGCCTCGGAGTCGCGCAATCCTGCGGTGTATGTTTTTGCAAACAGCAACATTAGCCCCGTTAAACTGCGTCGTGGTATATTAATACTTTGGTTGATGACCTCTTCGACGTTGTTTGTGAAGCTAAATGTCTTGTACATCACTACGTGGTCGTAAAGGAATGCCTTGCCGGAGCTGTATTCCATGCCTGCGCTACGGGCCAGCTCTTCAGAGTACACGGTCTCGTACTGCAGCTCCAAATTAGTAATAGCATATGGATGCACACCCCCCGAACTTACGTCCTTTCCTTGCAGGATGTTGGTCGTATCTGCCAAGGTTACTTCGAACTGCAGTTCAGAAAGCTGTCTTGGGTAATACGCACCGTGGTTTGTTATTACTTCAAAGTCCAATGGAATGAGATATTTGGTGCCGTAGGCTGTCTTTATTTCATCTTCTCCTGAGGCGCTGGCGGTTGCGCTTCTTACCTTACGTATGGCTTCACTTGCTATTCCTTGTTCTATCTTTTGTGCGCGGTCGAAGGCCGTCAACCACAAATCTTTGTATGTGGTGTAAAGATCGTACCTGTTTAAGTCTAACAGGGATTCACCAGCAAACTTGATTCTCATCTTAGAAACAAGGTTCCTGCCTACGTTATTAACAACATAACGAATGTCTGCGGTATCTGGCTGCACCGCCAGGTCGAACCTTAAAGCCAAGGTGCCAGGAACTAAGACTAAGTTATCCGTTAAACGGGGTACACCTACATACAAGGTTTCCCCTGGTTTGGCGCTAGAAGGAGTAAAGGTGACCCGGTGAAAGGTACACGTTCTGCTTTCAGTCCGCCAACCTGCTTAGGAAGGAGGTTAGGATTTAACTTTGAGCTTATCATATATAATGGAAGCAGAAGGAAAGGATTTTGATCCCCTTACCGAAGAAGGTCAAGTAGATATTAATGACGAAGAATACGAGTCTTTACTTCCCAATGACAACGTAGACCAAGAAGGGCTATTTGACAAGCTAAGACGCAGATATGGCAGCAGCAGGCTCCGCGATGCTATGCGTTCTTTGAGAGACAAATTCAGGTCTAAGAATCCATACAAACCCATTCCAGAATATTTACAAATGGACGACTTAGGTCCCGTTCCCGGAGCCCCAAGCACTGCGTGGTTGGAAAAGGTACAACGAGAAATGGACGAATCCATCGGAGAGCCTCCGGATGACTACGATAGACTTTTGAAATTACTACCCGATTGGTCGCCCGAGAAAGCGCAGTTGCTATTCGAAGAAGACGGTCGTGGCGGGGAGGTAATTATGGGCAGGCTGGCCAGGAAGGACTCCAAAGTCTACGTCATCCGCGACGCGAAAGGAAACTTCTATGCCGACCCCAAAATTCCGCCGACTTTAATCGCGGCCATTGGCGAAACAGTCCCAATGAAGCTACTTACTGACGTACGTAAGAGGTATCCCTTCGTTAATACGAAACTTTTAGAATTGCAATATGGTAATAAGGGTCAAATACAAATTCGCCACATAGACAGGGAAAAGTGGTATGACTTTTACCAAAATAAGACAGCTAACGCACTTAACAATGGCTTACCTAAGGAAATAATTACGGCATTGGGTACGCCTGATTTAAGCGCCATTCATTCTTTGACTAATAAGGAAACGAAAAGATTACAGGAGAAAGTCTTAAAAGGAATTAGAGGAATTAGGACACCCGGCTTGATTAAAGCGATCGAACGCGTTAATGAGGAAAGGATTAAGGATAAAGAAAAGCTTGCGAAAATACAGGCTGCTAAGGAAGACATAGAGGAAAAGCTAACGAGTACGCCGTCGCCTTCTCTACAGATATCTTTAGATTCCCTCGAAACAGAAGAAAGCAAACAGGAGGAAATCATAGACGAACACGAAGAACGACTTGAGGAACTCACAAGGCAATTAGATGAAAAAACGTCCGAACAGGAAGCAACGGCCGAACACATCGAATACCTAAAGCAGCAAATGGATGAAAGGGAGGAGGAATATATGAAGCAAATGCGACTAATGACTGATTCCCATGAACGTGAAGATGAAGACAACAAGGACCGCATTAGAAAGTTGTTGCACGACAGGGATACTGCTAGGAGAAACTTCGACAGCGCAGTTAGAGACATCGGAGACAGAGACGCCGAACTTAGGCGCGTGGGTGCGCAGCTGGAAGCCTCGGTAATGCAAGAGCGGCGGTTTAAACACGGAAATCATCGTAAAGGAGGAGCAACTAAGACAATTTCAGCAGGCCATAGAAGACTTGGAGGGGCAAGTAGACCGGCAGCAGGAAATAATCAACGACCAAACTCGCTCCGAAGAGGAAAGGGAAGCAGCTCAAAGGGAATTAGAAACCCTTCAGGAAAGAGTTACGGAATTACAGGCGCGAAAGGAAAACCTGGAAAAAGAATTGGGGCTTACCACTAAAGAAAAAATAAAAAGAGCTTTGGTGAAATATGGCGTTCCGCTTGCATTTGCGGTTGCCATCTCCTCCGTAGTAGGTGTGATCCTTAGCTCCCTTAAAGCTACGGGCGCAGGCGTAAAGACAGTAGGCAAAGGGCTGGCGGACTTGGGTAAAAAGATGGCAGCCTCTTTGCCGGGGCTGCTAGGTAGTGTCCTCTCTTTGGTACTAAGGACCGGTGGAGAACTGTTAAAGTTCGTGGGGAATAACATTTGGATCTTAGTTGTCGCTATCGGCGTGGTATTCCTGAAGAAGATGAAGGCGTAACCTTATCCTTATGTATTACTGGTGGCTTATCGTCGTCGGGTGTCCGAGGCATCCTCGACTGGGGATAAGTAAAGATAGTATTCGCGCCGCCTTGATAATTTGGTATCAAAGGTAGGACGCTCATAGTGCTAATAGTCTTATGATTCCAAACGTTATTTGGAGACCAATAGACCCCGTTTATAATGACATATTGGTTGCGATCTGTCTCCGTCGTAAGAATATCGTAACTAATCTGAAGCTTCGCATACTTGCACCTCGCTATCACATGGAAGCTTATCGGCGCCGTCGCTTCGCCAGAAAATACTAATGTCGCCGAAAAGTGTGTTAAACACCTGTTGCCTCCACTTGCCCTGTAGGGCAGCAGTGGCCGATCGTTCTCGTCGAGGATCCTAAACCCAACACTAGGGGTACGCCTTGTCGATATGCTAATAGTGCATATGATCAATCCTAAACCACCAACCTCCACCCACAATCCAGTGTCGTGCCAATTACTATCGTCATAATACTTTTTTTCCTCCAGGTAATGGAGAAACCAATCTTCCTTTACATGTGGATTCATATATTTAAAGACTCATTACTGTTAAAGTGCTAATGGTTGCGTGATTATAGGCTGTATCCCTTTGATCTTCTATGCTATTTACGCAAACCTTCCCAGTGTCGTCTACGCGTATTTGCAGCTTTACCTTCCCATGGCAATCAGCGACCATATGAAAAGTCCAAACGGAAAGATTCTCAACGCTGCCGGGGTTGGGCTCTACGGAGAAATGCGCCGGTTCCCTGTTGTTCGTTTTCGCGCGCATGGGCTGTAGTATGCCATTCTCATCCTGGAACCTAAATCCCACATTGGCGTGACTATCCGTACCAATACAAATACTACAAAGGATTAACTTCTTTCCTGAGTAGTTCAAGTCCACGGACATACCAGTGACATCAACCCAAGATGCTTGGGTGTATTTTTTCTCACCTGTGTAAGTCGTGTAAACACAATCCATTCCGGATACGTAGGGGTTGTTCATCGCCATATATAAAGACTCAAACCAACACTCGCGGCTGCTAGTCCGGCTTTTAGTAAGTTATGGTCATATTCCTCAGGTATCGTAGGCAGTATCTTCTTTGATGGTTTCTCTACGGGCGGCTTCGTTTCGTGCGACTTTTTTGGCTTCTCTACGAAATGGGGAATGTTCCTAAGGGTGTCAGAGTTCACGTCATTCACCCCAAACTTCATATCTTTAGTAGCCTTTTGGAGTTTGTTGTTGTATCCTACTACGGAGCCAGCATTCATGGATAAGTTGCTGGGCATTAGCCAACAACCCGGGGCTACTGCATAGTCCAACCTTGCTTTAGAATTTTGTATGGCTAGTTGGTAACGCTGTACGCCTTTGCTAATGTCACCTTCTATTATCGAACTTTCAAAGAGGATTAAGGCTTCTGCTCTGGTCTCTTCTGCAGCACCGGTATTTCCTATGATGCTTGATCGGGTATTTACTTGGGCTCCAAGGATAGAATACACGTAAGCTTCTATGCTGCGGTTCAAACGGGCAAGACCGGCTTTAGTTAGTCCTTTACCTTTTGTGGGTATGAAATTAAAGTACTGCTTTGTGTGTTCGTCGTTGGTAATGCGGATGATCAAAGGATTATCTCCACCATACTTACCACCCTCGTCTTTGAACAGAGGTCCGTATCTAACTTCTTTGGTAGTTTTGGCATTCGGTTCAAAGAAGGTGCTGGTATCGTAAGTTACTTTATGATAACCAGTGTTCCATTGTAGCCGCAATGCATGGACTTCCTTATCGCTTAACTTATGTCCTCCGACGCCCCAATAAGCCCAAATATGACCTAAACCATTGTTGGCTCCAGCAGTACATCGGAAGTCCTTCCCTACAACTCCAAACTCCTTACACAGTCTATCATAAGCCGGCACGCTGTATTTGTTATCTCTTGGATAAAACGCAGCGTCTCCTGGTAGGGCAATAACACCCATCTCATACAATATTCTTCGGACTGTAAAGTGGAAGTGAAACATAAATATGGAGTTTTTCATCAGGTTTGCACTTACACCACAACCGCTAGTAGCACACCAGACAGCAAAGTTCAATTGCTGTGGCCAATAACGCATGTTTGGTCCACTTAACCATTCATGAGATTCCTTAGCTGTGGTGTGATTTATAGGAACTTCTTTGAAGATATCTCGCACCTTTAGTCGGAAGGAATTACTGCTAGAGATCCGCATGTTCAGCGTTAGGTCCAAGCTTGGGTCTTTGTCAAAGGAAACCGCAGGTATCGGATAAGTACTGGTACTAAATAATAATTCATTTGACCAACTGGGCATAACCAGCTTAGGATGTTTGATGGTCGCCTTCGGTTCCAAGTCAGCATTGCTATACGTTCTGGAGCCGTTGAAGTAAATCCCGTCAGGCCTACGCTCGAACTTACTGGCGTCTGCATGCGGAAACATCTTCCTAAATGCCCTCCAGTTAGCATAATCCCTGTTGTTATGATGTGGCTGCTCCTCAATATCATTCCCAAAAGCGTCGTACATTAGTATATATAATGGATGTTATACCATCAGCACCTCAGTTGTATCCAGAAATACCTAAGGACACGGGTCCTAACGAATTAAACGCTGAAAACTTCCGCTTGAATAAAGCAAATTTAATTTTGGCTTACTTGGAAGGGCAGGCAAAACACTACGAAAACGTCAGAAAGAAATACGTCAGAGCCCGAAGTACGCTACATAAAATTGCGATAACTACAGGATCCATGTCCGTAGCATTAACAGGCACTGGCGTTGCTACTTCACTTACAGGGCCGGGAATAGTCGTTGGAGTTCCTTTAGCCGGCGTTGGGGCAGCCTGTGGTATCATTTCGGCTGTTGCTACGGGTATTATGAAACAGTTGTCAAGCAAAATATCCAAGCATGACACGACAATAGCTCTGTCAAGGGCTAAAGTAAATACGATTACTGACCTTGTCTCAAAGGCTTTGCGTGACAGAAAGATAGACGATGTAGAATTCTCGCTTATCTTAGCCGAAGAGGAAAAATACGAGAAATTGAAGATGGACATCAGAAATAAAAAAACAGTCGTAAAAGATTTATCCGAGAAATCTCGCAAAAAGATCTACCAAGAAGCGAAAGAAGAGCTTCAAAGAAAACTCGCTTAGACATCAGTTTCGAAAAGAGCGTGACAGGATTCTATTTGCATATCGAACGTCGGTCTGGAAATTACGCGTAATCTTATGCCATAAGATTTATGCTAATTTCTCATCTTATGGCATAAGATCCACTATCCTCTTGGAATCCATCCTAACAGGGGGTGGTTGGGGTCTATTTTGTAAAATATTTCGTAAATTACATCAGGATAATAAGGAATATCCTTATCCAGCCGACAAAACATCCACTCGGCTCTGCTCATATCAGAAACCTCGGGAATAGAATTACCGCTAATTTCAGACAAAAGATAGGGAATAGCTTTGTAATATTTCCCTAGTTTTAATTTTTTCAGCGTTTTCCGTAGGCTTTGTGGCGTTGGTTCTTCTAAATGACCTATAATACTTTCCATTACTTCGTCGTCTAAATATACCGGATGTAAACCTTGGATATGACTCATCCAGTCTCGGAAGTATTTTATTCTTTTGTATGGGGTCTTCTTACGACCTCCGTTAGAATAATATTGTTCCCTGGTAGCACAAGGTACGGCATTACGAATATTCTTACCACACTCGTAACACTGTGCTGACGTGTCGTCTTCTATTTGCATCTTCTTACCACAACAAATATACTTATTTGGCTTAGTAGGTACAAACTTAGGTTCCAAGCACTTTACACAGAAGTCGTAAACAAACTTCTTACATTCGTGCATCGTATATTTATAAGATATTTTACCTCCGTTTGCGGTACCCAAACACAGCAGCAGTGAGGGACTTTTCCCGAGGCCGGCGGATCGCGCAAGACCCCCTGTAGGGCATTTAACCTACCTCCAAAACCCCAGGGGGGGGGGGGGGTGGTGTTTTTCGATATGTGATTTTTAGCAATGCCGGCGCTCCGCGTGTCCCCCTTACTGCTGCTATAGCATACACGATCAAAGAGATAATGATTATAATCATGCGACCATTAGCACTCTTACGGTAATAAGTATATGAACCCACACGTAAAGGAAGATTTATTCCTCCATTACTTAGAGGAGAAGGAGTATAAGAACGACGGTAATTGGCACGACACTGGATTGTGGGTGGAGGTTGGAGGTCTAGGATTGGTCATGTGCACCATTTGCATTTCGACGGGGTATTCATGTAATGTTGGGTTTAGGATCGTCGATGAGAATGACCATCCATTACTGCCTTACAGAACGACTACTAATACTAGGAACCCAACTCATTTCTCGTCGGAGCCCCCTCCAACAAGCGTATGGGAAGATCTGACGCCGGTGACTTTTCATATGATAGTTAATTGTCAATATGCGAAGTTACAGATTCTTCCCAGCGATATCGAAGGCGGTCACCCCGGCCGCGTTAGGATAAATGCTTCTCCGACTGAGAAACCTTCGACGGATGCTGCTTGGAATCATAAGACCATTTCTACTATGACTGCCATACCCCTAGCACCAAATTATCAAGGCGGTGCGAATACTATCTTTACTTATCCCCAGTCGAGGATGCCTCGAGCACCAGACGACGATAAGCCTCCAGTAAAGTACCCAGATAAGATCAGCCCTTCATCTTCTTCAAAAGGACCACGCCGATAGCTACGACTAAGATCCAAATGTTACTCCCCACGAACTTTAACAGTTCTCCTCCGGTTCTAAGTACCAGACCGATCACGCTACCAAGCAGCCCAGGTAAAGAGGCTGCCATCTTTTTCCCCAAGTCCGCCAGCCCTTTGCCTACTGCCTTTACGCCTGCGCTCGTAGCATTAAGGGAGCTAAGGATCACACCTACTACGGAGGAAATGGCGACTGCAAATGCAAGTGGAATACCATATTTCACCAAAGCTCTTTTTATCTTTTCCTTGGTGGTAAGCCCCAATTCTTTTTCCAGCTTTTCCTTTTGTGCCCGTAATTCCGCAAGGCGTATTTCAAGTGTTTCCGTTTCCCTTTGGGCAGCTTCCCTTTCCTCTTCGGTACGAGTTTGGTCCGCAACTACTTCTCGCTGCCGCTCTATTTGCCCCTTCAGGTCTTCAATAGCTTGATCTCTTTGCCGGATTTGTTCCTCCTTAGTATTGATTTCAGCCATTAACCGTCGCCGTTCCTCCAAAGATCCGGCTATGGTGGTTTGCAGGTTATCGGTATCGTCTTTAATTAAGTCTAACTCCTGCAGGGTGAGGTTAAGAGCCCTTTGAGTTTGATTTCTTTCACGTCGAATTTGGGTTCTTTGGTCTACCAGCTCCCTTATTTCTTGATTTTTAAATTCGACTTCCCTCCTATGCGCGTCGGCAAGCCGTTGGTTTTGCTTCATGTATTCCTCCTCCCTTTCTTCCAACGTTTCCCGTAGGGCTTCCACTGAGGCGCCAGAGCTTTGGGCTTCTCCTAAGTCCTCCCGTGCTTTGTCTAATTCGCGCAGGGCCTGATCCACCTGATTTCCTATTTCTTTTATTCTTTCATCTTGATGGGCGGACTTCGTTTCAGCATCGGCAAGTAGCTGACCTTGCTTTGCATATTCTACATCTTTTTCTCTTAACTCCCTTTGCAGATCAGCGGCACGTTTTTCCGCGTTGGTCCTTTCGGTTAAGTTGTGCAGCCTTTCTAACAGGCTTCTAGTAGCACGCTGAAAGCCTTTTAATCTCAAGACGTCACCCCTAACGTTGCCCTCCTCATCGAAGAGGTTTTGCGGTTTTGTCCAGCGGTCTTTGTCGGGAAATCTTAAGTCTTGGACGCTTATGAGGACTTTGTTTCCCTTTTCCGTGAGCTTTACGTCGTCAGCATCGAAGTTGTCGTAGCGCAGCTCTAGCTCTTGCGTCGCCCACTCTACGGTTTCCCGCGCGGCTGCTTCCGGCTCGCCCATGTTTTGAAGCTCTATGTGCTCACGCGGAAACATGTACTCGCGTGCTTTGGGATGTCTTAGGGCCTTTGCAATCCTATCCCTTAGGGAATCGTCGACTTGTTGGGTGGGAAGCAGCGGTTCTTCATCACCGTCGTTAATGTCAGCCTGACCTTCTTCCGTGGTGGGATCGAAGTCAAGATCTTCTCCTTCCATTATATATGATAAGCTCAAAGTTAAATCCTAACCTCCTCCCTAAGCAGGTTGGCGGTCTGAAAGCAGAACGTACCTTTCACCGGGTCACATTTACTCCTTCTAGCGCCAAACCAGGGGAAACCCTGTATGTAGGTGTTCCCCGTCTAACGGATAACTTAGTATTGGTGCCCGGAACGTTAGCGCTAAGGTTTGACCTAGCAATACAACCAAGTACGAAAATAGAAACGTACACAGTAAACAACGTAGGTCGCAACTTGGTGTCTAAGATGAGGATCAAGTTTGCAGGCGAATCCCTTTTGGACTTAAATAGGTACGACCTGTATACCACGTACAAAGACGTATGGTTGACCGCGTTCGACCGTGCACAAAGGATAGGACAAGGAATCGGAGGCGTTATCTTAAGGAAATTGCGAAGTGATACTAAGACAGCACCTACGGACTCCGGGGCAGCAACCGCAGTAGCAGACGCTACCAGAGTAAAAACGGCTTATGGCAGCAAGTACGTGATTCCCTTAGACTTTGAAGTTATTTCTAACCACGGCGTGTATTACCCCAGGCAATTGTCCAAACTGCAGTTTGAAGTAACTCTAGCAGACACTACCAACATCCTAGAAATGGACACAGCACAGGCGGCACTTACTGGTAGTATCCATCCTTATTCTATCACCAATTTAGAATTACAGTACGAGACGGTATATTCTGAGGAGTTGGCCCGAAGTGCGGGTATGGAATACAGCTCGGGCAAGGCATTCCTTTACGACCACGTAGTGATGTATAAGACTTTCGGCCTCCTGGATAAAACGGACGAGGTTATCAACCAAAGCATTAACCTCCCCCGAAGAAGTCTCACGGGGCTAATGCTGGTGTTTGCTAAGCCCTACGAAGCAGGTAAGCGCGACTCCGAAGCCTTTCACAACCCCAACATTACTAACGTGGGGGTAAATATCAACGGAGTACCAAACAAAGTCTACTCGCAGGGGATAAAGCCCGCAGACATTTACAGAGAGGCAATGCGTAAGTTTGGCGACCAGGTGTCTCCTGAGTATTTCTTCAAAGACAAGTACGCGTTGTGGATCGACATGCGCACGACGAACGACGAAAGTATGCATGGGCAGGGTCTGCGGCTGGTAAACACGCAGGATGGCATAACATTGGAGATCAAACGCACCAAGAACACCAGTGCAAGTGATGCGGATAAGATAAACTGCTACATCTTCGTGGTGTCTGACGCGCAGCTAAGCGTAGAAATGAACCAACTAAAGAGTGTTGCATATTAAAAAGTTAAAATATTTCTCAGATATACGATGCTTTGCGTATTCGAAAGAAACGACAACGAACTGCAATGCATAATGCAAGGCGACAAACTGTACTTTAAAGCAAAGGAAGTGGCAGCTGCATTGGACTATGAAAACACAAAAAAGGCTATTAGAGACCACGTTTCTGAGAAGTACCAGAAAAGATGGTCTGAATTAAGGGGAACGATTCGTTCCTCTTCTACCATTCATCCACATTCCGCGTTTATTTCTGAGCCTGGGTTGTATCAGTTAATATTTAGCTCTAAGATGCCAAAGGCAGAGGAGTTCAGTGATTGGGTCTTTGAGGAAGTCCTACCCGCGTTAAGGAAAACAGGTAAGTATGAAATAGAAAGGCGGTTCGATAGTCCTAACAAGTTAGTCTTCAAAATGGAAAATGAGTTTGACCTGCATAAGAAAGTCGTGGACTACATACGCCGCTTCTACCCACAGATGCTCATAGCGCCCTGGCTTAGGGGAATTGCAGGATTCTGACAGCAAACGCATAAAATGCTGGCAGAAGGGTTATCAAAGGGGTCAACCCGACCTCTTAATACTGAACGCGCATTTAAGGTATGAAGGGCTTTGCATCGAATTAAAGACGCCGAAAGGAAATGGCATACTCTCCGCAGACCAACGCAGGATAATTTCACAGTATGACGCGAATGGTTACCTGACCATGGTTAGCAACGATTATGACGTCATCTGTCGTGCCCTTAGCAACTACGCGGAAGGCATCCGTATTCCCTGTCGGCGGTGCTGCAAACGCTTCAAGACTACGGAGACAAGGGCAACGCATTTAAGAATATTCCATAGATATAATGATCGTCAACCAAATACACTGGCGTGACCTGATTTGCGGTAAAGCATACGAAATAAAAAATTACGTCGTCTTCGAAGACATCGACAGTTTACGGTTAGTCCTCAAAGACTTAGAAGGCAAGGAATATTCCCTTTGGGCGCCGGATTGCGTGCGGTACGTAATTCAGGGCGAGGAATTCACCCACTTACGCAGCTATGGTAAGGTAAATGGCCGATGGAAGTTTGACATTGAAAGAAGAGTCACTCCATCTCCTCTATGTAGTTAGGATGTCTAACATAGTCCTTTGAGCCTTTGGGTCGGCTGAGCACCAATGCCCCACGAAGGATCCTTCGGGGAATACCCTGTCGCAATGAAGGCAGGTGTATTTTTTACGCGGTTTTGGTCGAGGGGTGATTATGCAGTCTGCTGGGGGTTCGCAGGTAATACAGTCCATATATACCTAAGACGATCAGGAATAATGCCATTGCGTGTGCTATCATATATTGCAAGCACCCTTAAAAGGGGCTCTTATTTTTATTTATTATTATTAAATATCCTTAATTATTCTTAATAATAATAAATAAAAATAAGAATGGGATTTGAGACTCTTTGCACAAACCCTATCTTACTATTTTAAGCCGCCTACTAATCCTTACGGGCTTTCCTTGCGGCCTCGTTACTGGCATGCCAAGCTTCGAAGCGATCTAAGTACTCCTTAAAGCCGCCTTGGCCGTCGTAAAGGCACTGCCAAATATGTTGGTCACTTCTTTGACAGCCGCAGCGCTCACAAGTTGCCTCCCAATATTCTCTATCCTCCCACCTTACGCCTTCGACGCAGTCAAACTCCGCAAAGCGCTGGTCAATTTCCTTCTTCCGGCGCGTTAACTTGCTTTGGGTTTCCTTTGGGCAACATCGTGCGGCAACGTCGCCGTGCTCCTCACATGCTACGCTCAGCAGGTCGTAATTGCCGCGGCACCGATGTCGATGCCATTCGTCGTTCTTGTCCTCCTCGCAGCGCTCACATACATTCTTTAAACAAACGCGGTTATCCACGTGGTAATCCAACATCTGCGCGCTGCTAAAGAGTCGGTCACACTCCTTACAACGCCTTTCGCGTGCCTTCTTAGCGCACACCTTCTTTTCCAGGTGGTATTTTAACATTTGCTTGCTGCTGAACTCCCTTTCACATTGCTTGCACTCCATATATAATAAGGATTTAATAACCCTTATATGGGATACCACATGAAGTCCTTAACGGCCAGAAACTATTTCAAAGAGTGTCTCAGAATGTTAACAATAAGGTTAAATCTTTGTTAAACTGGAAACTATTCCAAAGAGTGTCTCAGAATGTTAACAATAAGGTTAAATCTTTGTTAAACTGGAAAGCCCGTAATGGTCAGTAGGCGGCTTAAGATAGTAAAGTAGGGTTTGCGCAAAGAGTCTCAAATCCCATTCTTATTTTTATTTATTATTATTAAGGATAATGAATAATAATAAATAAAAATAAGGACCCCTTTTAAGGGCGCTTGCGGGATTCAAAATAGTAAGCTAAGACACTTTTTAAATAGTTTCCACATATACTTAACAAACATTTAACCTAAACGTCAACATTCTTAGACACCTTTTTCTTTCGAAGTAGCGTAGTCTTAACAATTATTTAACCTAAACGTCAACATTCTTAGACACCTTTTTTTTGAGGTATGTCATTCCTTAACAAATATTTAACCTACAGTGGATACCGCATGAAATCCACAACGGACTCTTTTGCCCACGTTGCCATCGTTATCAGCGCACCAAACCTTTCCGCGCGCTTCAGACCACACATTTCATCATACAATTCCTGCACGCGCTCTTTTAACCGATCGATCTCCTCTCTTTGCATTTCTATGGTTTCTCTCTTATCTTTCATGTCGCCGACAATCCTTCTTACTGCTTCCACTGGGTCCATCGTATATATAATGTACCCAGAACATATTCCCTGCCATGCTCTGATAGTAGGACCAACCGGCTGTGGTAAAACGCAGTTCGTAGTAGAGCAACTCCTCGGGCCCTTTAGATACCGTTTCGACTACATAGTGCTGCTTTGTCCCACCTACGTGAATAACCGCACCTGGACAGGCATAGGAGTGAAAGATGACGACTTCTTTGTAGATATCTTAGACCCTAACGAGTTATCCAGCCATTTGAAGTTTTGGCATAAACAATTCCCCAAGGATACTCAGACACTCCTCATACTGGATGACATCGCCTGTGGGGACGACGTAAAAAGACGCACATCCGAATTAGTGAAGCTCGCCTTCAGTGGCAGGCATGACAATATCAGCGTTTGGTTGCTCTCGCAGCAGCTTACCAGCGTCTCTAAACCCTTTAGGGAAAACATAGGATCCCTGGTCGTCTTCTACACACCCAGTAAGAGTGACCTGGAAACCATCCTCTCTGACTACGGAGGCGAGATATCCAAGGAACAGTTACACGAATACATGCGGCATTTAAAAACGCACCAACATTCCAAAATGATCTTCTCTTTGAGGTTTCCGTATTCCGTTAACATATATGGAGATTGAGCAGCTCTTAGACGAAGTCCCCGTAGATGAAAGTAACCTTAAAGAACAACTTAACATCCTGGTGTCATCGGGAAAATGTAAAGAAATGATCGGCAAGGAGTTGACGCATGAGCAGGTTAATAAGTTGTCAGAAGAGGAGGTTAAGAAGTTCCATAAAAGGTATGAGGCTGCCCTTGCAAGTAAGACCACGAATGCCGTAGCAGACTCCGCTATTAAGCTGGCCACTAAACTGCTTGGACGTGCGCTGCCCATAGACGACGTGGAGGCGCTGCGGAAGGACATAAGTGAGGATTATGTCATATCCCAAGAACTTAAGATAACCTGTGGGTGGTTGTCTTTGAAGTGCTGTAAGTTAATGGCAGTCGCATCTTTGGGACTTCACGTGGCTCAACATGTCGACTTGAAGGAGGTACTAACCTCTTGGAAGGACTACAAAAAAGATAAGCAAGTCGAGGAGATCTTCAAGGCAGCACTTGATCAAGTCGATGTAAGTCCTTCTGAAGTCATTCACGGGACTTAGTCAAGTCATTCACGGGACTTAGTCAAGTCATTATCAAGTCGTCGTCAAGTTGTCATCAAGTACTTAATCAAGTCGTCTGTAAGTCATCGTCAAGTCGTCGTCAAGTCATTATCAAGTCCTTCAAGTCCTTAGATATAAGATGAGTGACACCGAAACAAAGGCGGAGGAAACCCCTCAGCAAATTACCAAGCCTAAATCCCCGGGTAGAGTCGCTGCGGGGAAGAAGCTCGCGGAGATGAACAGGAAGAACAAAGCCAAAAAAGAAGAAAAGAAGGAAGAGGAAAAAGAAGAGGAATCCTTTTGGAATCCGGGCTACGTCATCGGCGCGATAGGAATTGCTATAGCAGCAGGCAGCCTCTACTTACAATGGCGGGCTGCTAAACCAAAAGTGGAACCAAGGGCAGAAATGAGGTATGTGGAGCCCCCTAAGAGAAGTAAGATACCCGAGATGGAATAAAACCTCCTCTCCTTGTAATATAATGTCGTCAGCATTAATGAAAACCGTCGAAGATGCAGCTATTATTACTTCTATTGTCGCAGGTATTGGTTGGGTAGGTAAGAAAGTGCTCAAAGAAGACTTTACTGAAGACCCAAGCAAGAGCATTACGGGCTTTGCTAAGATGACTGCTGCAGTAGCAGGTAGCATTGCCCTTAAGGACTACCTACAGAAGGAAAAGTACCTGCCTACGCCGTGAGGCCCTTATATATGGCAAGCGTATTGGTAGGTGGTGTCATTGCAGCGTTAGCATTCACTGGAGCTAATTATGGTGGTCAATATTTGGATAGATTAGTTAGAGGCAACAAAAGCGATGCCGAAAGAAAAAGGCATGACTTAGCCCTGGAGAAATATCAAAGGGATGTGGCAGCTTGGAATGACAAAAGACAAGCTTACAGGGATTGGTTAGATAAGAACTACCAAGACAAAATGCAGGCGGATAAGAACTTCGAAAATACGGACTACGCCTTTAAACTTTATGCACAAACACACCCCGACTTTAGGATTAGCAAGCCTCAATTTAAGAATTACTACCAGCCGTCAAAGAAACAAAAAGACAATGAGTTGGTCTTTGTAGGAGTCGCAGGGCTGGCAGGAGGTGCCGCCTTGGCGTATTTCATCTAGTGACGCGAAGTATGAGCGTCTAATATATAATGATCGTCTTTTTGGAAAGCGATAAGAATAACTTTACCACTTATTTGAATCCCCCCATCAAAGCCCATAACGTTCGGTTGGTCAGTTGCTCTTTGTACAATTCTTGGTATAATTTAGTCAATGGCATGGTCACCGTGCATAAGGGGTCTAACAAATACGAAGGCGTAATGCTCCCAGATGGACATTACACCCCAATCACACTGGCAAAAGAATTAGCCAAGCGCGGTTATACTCTCACCACAGGGTTGCCGCACGAAATGACCTTCAAACATAATCTTCCTAATAATTTCTCGGTAACCCTAGGAAAACGTGACGCATTGGGATCTTTACTAGGTGTCTCAGGCAAGGAAATTACCAACGCGGCAGTTCCCGTGAATTGGAAAGTCGCATCCTCTTACGAAGTCTATTGCGATTTAGCCCACAGTTACAGCAATGGAGAAAAGTCTACTCTTATGTCTAAGTTTTCACCTAAAGGTAATCCATTTGACCTGGTAGAATACACTTCCATTTCTTTAAACTATGACTTGCCTTGTGATTTAGTAGAAAGCATAAACATCATCATTAAAGTGGACGGAAAGACTGTGGACTTTAACGGACGTAAGATTAATCTCGTCTTATCCTTCGCTTGATTCAAGCGAAGCGCGATTCTATTCATATAATGGGTCGAACTGAGGACAAACTCAAAAGGATTTACTATGGGCCCGAAGGTTATTGGAGAGGAGTGGCGGCTATCAAGAAACTCGCTACCGCAGCCAGGGTATCCGACGAAACGGCTAAGAATTGGTTAAAGAAACAAACTATCTGGCAGGTTTATCTTCCTGTGCCTAAGTACATTCCCAGAC
Source organism: Actinia equina (assembly GCA_011057435.1). Lineage (NCBI taxonomy): Eukaryota > Metazoa > Cnidaria > Anthozoa > Actiniaria > Actiniidae > Actinia > Actinia equina. The sequence continues at coordinate 598,153 of WHPX01000481.1, read as the reverse complement.
CCAGCTTTACCGTAAATACCCCTAACGAAGTTCATCAGGCAGATTTGCTTTTCTTACCACATGACACGGTGAGAAGGAAGACCTATAGATACGCTTTAACCGTGGTTGATATCGCAAGCAGATACAAGGACGCCGCACCCATAACCAGCAAGGATTCTGGGGAAGTCGCAGAAGCCCTAGGTAAGATCTATAAGCGCGTTTTGAAATGGCCTAAGCTGCTGCAAGTGGATTCGGGGACGGAGTTCATGGGCGTGGTTACCAAGACCTTGAAAGACCACAGCACCAAGATAAGAAGAGCCGAAGCAGAGTACCACAGAGGCCAGAGCATCGTCGAAAGATTCAATAAGACCCTGGCTGAGCGTCTCTTTGGATACCAGTATTGGAAAGAGTTGGAAGATCCATCTAAGCGAAACAAAGAATGGACACAGAGGCTTCCCCAGGTCATCGCGGCTTTGAACAACGAGGCGGCCAGGGCTACTGGAATGAAACCCAAGGACGCTATGAAGAAGAAACACGTGGAACACAAGTCCTACGTCAGAAGTTCGAGGGCGGTCTTCCCCCATGAAAAGAAATTAGGTAATGTCACAGTTCGATATCTCTACGGACCGGGCGAATTAGAAGGAGGATCCAAAAGAGCTACGGATCCTAACTGGTCTTTGGAAACTTACCAGATACGAAGTGTAATAGCCAAGAAGGGTCAGCCCATCTTGTATTATCTTCACGATGGTCCCACACGTGGGTTCGTCAAGGAAGAACTGCTTATTGTATGATGTCCGAATGCTATCGTGTGCACTCCGTCATCACACATCCATCGCTTACCGTCAAATGCAGACAGTGACACCTTCTCCTGCGTGACGTTATGTATCTGATGACCATAGCTGCGCAGGCTGTTCATCTTATGCCGCTGCTCCTTGCGCGTGCGTAATACATTAAGGTAGGACTCGTGCGTAATGTCCTTCTTAACGACGTACTTTTTTACGCCTTTGGCTTTCTTTTCTACACCGTCTAACTTTAGCACGCTGTACATCTTTGGTTTCAGACCCACGTACTCTACTATGGGTTTACCTAACATCTCGTCCTTCATCTTCCCAATTACCTTCTTATTTTTGACGCTGTAAAGGAAGTGCTCCTTTGGGTAACCGCTGGTGTCGTACTCGTCTATGTCTTCAACGCAATCCTGGTAGACGTCTTCCGTTTGCACTTCTAGAATTAGGGAGTCGGTGTCTGTGTACAGGAGGCGACAGCGGTCTCCGTACTTTGGCTTTAGTTTGTCGTAGTAAAACTCATACATCAGAAGCTTCGATAGGTCTAACACCGCAAAGCCTGTGTATACGGGTTTATTTAGAAGCAGGTTCGCCTTCTTCATGTGAATCACATAGAAGTTCAGCATTTCTACGTATCTAACGAATCCAGGCTGTGACACGTATGCTTCTGCTTCCTCTTTGGTGCTAACTATTTTTACGCTTACGCGCTTGCGGATGTTCTCCATTGTCTTTCCGAACACGCTGTTGTTCATCAGTTTAAAGAGGTTTTTCTCGAAGTCATTCTTCGCTGCGGTACGCTTTTGCGTGTTAAAGTCAATGTAGGGGCGCATCCAGGGCTCCTGCGTGAATTTTAGGACTCTGTGGATCTTCTTTACGCGCATTCCGTGTCGCACGTAGAATGGCAGGTTGCGGTAGTGGACAACGTACTTCTTCTTATCCATCAGATTCATTGTCAACTTCCTGTATGGCTTGTAACCAGGACACATTTGCTTCTGCAGCGGCGACAGCTGTTGAAAGGGTATCTCTATTGCTTCTGGTGCTAAGGGGAACTCGTCGTGTTCGTCGTGCAGGTGCTCTGGGTACTCCAGATCCACTTCTAAAACGTAACCCTTGTCTTCCTCCTTTCCTACCTGCATGTAGAAGTCTATGGGTCGCACGGTGTCCCATTCGAAGTCTCTCACAGGCAAGTACTGTGACATTGCCCAACCGTAAAGGTTGTTTGCATCCAGGTAGTAAATGTATGTAGTTGGTTTCTCTGGGTCGTGCTCTACTAAGGGGTTGTTTGCGCGTGCGTAACGTCTGCTGGGTCCGCAAACGCCGCCACGAATACCGTCTTCCATAAACCGATACATGTCGTATTCCGTTAGGAGATCCAGTTGCGCGTTCGTCTTCTTTAACAGAGCGCTCCAGCTGAGTCCGGGAGCTGTGTAGAAATTAGCGGGATCCAATCCGTAATATTCCATTGCCATCTTTCTGAAGCTTTGGAAAACATCTGCTAGTAGTACGACGTCCGATCTTAGGTAGACGTCGTGGTAATCCCCCATATTCTCAAAGGAGTACTTTTCCCACACATTTAACGCATGCTGGTACTCCTCGTCCTTTATTCCAGACTCATTTAAGCTGCTGTAGAAACAATCTTTAGGTGGTAGGGGCTCTTCAAAGCGCTCCCAGGAGTCCATGTATTCGTATGGGTAGACTCTTTTCCTTTCTGCGCCGTATTTACTGGAAATGGGGAAGTTGGTGCTGTACTTTACGAGGTTTGCTAAAGAGTCTGCCATGAATTGCTGTGAGTCTAAGAACTTTAGCTTACCAACAGTTACGGACATGTAACGCTCTTTATTGTTAGGTATGCATTTAACGTCGGATCCGTCTGTTCCCTGAAGGAGTAAATGGGAGTCGTAACCGCGAAGGTTGTGAAAGAACACGGGAATCTCCATATCTGGGTTTACTTTGAAGTTTATATTACATTTCCAATGAGCCGCTCCTCTGTATTTACCCGTGATGTGGCAGTGATCCCTAACCTTATCGACGTAGAAGTCTTCAACGAATGCTTTGTGGCAGTGAATGCAGTGCGTGGAGGGCTTTCCTGGCTTCTCACCTTTCTTAGCATACTTCCCGCATTTGAAATGAGCTTCCCCTAGATACTTTCCATCTTCATCCCACGCTTTCTTTGCTTGTCTTCCAAACTGAAGAAGCGTATGTTGGCAAATGTGACATTTCTTTGCCTTGTGAAATTCCTCCTGGTTCTCTTTGGTAAATTCCATCTTCTTTGGACGTCTTAATCGTTCTCTTATCTCTTCCTCCTCTTCTCGCAATGCTTCTAGAAACTTATTAGATGCGTTTTTACCTCGGTAAATCACAGGAGGGTCGGCCTTGCCGTCTGATCTGACTACTATGTAACCAAAGGAGCAGATCTCGTGTAATCCTACCTTATTCGTGGCGCCACTTTTCTGCTGTTCCTTAGTTATCAACGCTTCGAAGTCTGCATATATCACGTAAGGGACCTGCATCTGCTTTTGATGGTCTGCGTATGAAAGCTCTTCGTTGGCGGGCATCTGGATCCGTTGCGCCACTTCTTCGACTCCGCGGCAGATCTCGTCGTGGTTCTTTAGGGACTTTAGGGAGGTGAATGACAGTAAACAACAGTCGCAGAAGTACTTTTTACCTTTATGCTTAGTATGTCTGTAGAATAGTCTGGTAATGTGCTTAACCCATGAGTAATGTCCGCCGTGGTAGAAGAGATGTACGCGCTCTCCTTTACTCTTTGACAGGACTAACGGTACTATCGTCTGCTCTCTGACTCCGTAAACGTTAATTGCTAGATCGTTTATCTCCTCAAATATGGGAATGTCTATCAACTGCATGGGAAATTCCACACCATCCCACTCTAAATCATCTGTGGGATACTTACTCATCCTGCAGGGATCCTTCTCTGCTGGATACAGTGCAGACCTGATTGCCCACATAAAGCATCGGTTGTCTTCATTCTTCACGTTTACGATGGCCTTCTTCCTTTCTACCCACGCTGGTAGTGGTACGTAACTTCCTCCTCGGATGGGTACGTACCTTGCCATACTTATCTCTATTCCTTCAACCTCCTCCACTGTCCAACCTGATCCATCTTTCGTTTAGTTAGACAGCGACTCCATTATTGCTTCTAAGGCTTCACTGGGTGACCTATCCAAATTCGTAGATTCTAATATCACTAACGACTTTGATCGCAGCATTGCTGTCGTCGTCACCTCGTCTTTTGATAGACTCACTTCTACCATTATGCTTGCTTTCAGGGCTCCTAAGTCTTCTATACCTTTTCGGAGCGTCCTTTTAACCTTCTTTTCTGACTTTCGCCAAAACTGTCTAACGTCAATCTCACCGTTACCGGGTATCGACACCGTTTCGAAGTTGCTTTGGGATTCCATCTATATAATAGGAAACATTTTATACCTAATACCAAGCACTTTTCAGATCGTCGTAGTCGTACTCACAGTCCTGACAATGCCAATACAATTTAACTTTCGTCTTGAACTTCTTACCACATCCGCAATCATAGCTGCTCATACACTTCGTCTTCATTTTCAAATGCTTTTTCAAATCCGCTTCTTTCTTAAAAGTTCTCTTACATTCTTCGCACTCCATATATAGACTAACATATTATAGACTTAAAACAGGGAATGCGGGTAATAACGGTAAAAATCGGAGAATTCACTTTAGGCGGGTAATCCTCCGGTTGTCACTGCGCTAGAACCCCCATTCCCTATACTACTGAAGTGCGGTAAGTTAATGGCAGTCGCATCTTTGGGACTTCACGTGGCTCAGCACGTCGACTTGAAGGAGGTACTGGTGTCTTGGAAGGACTTCAAGAAGGATAGGGACGTTGAAAAGGTCTTCCGGGCGGCACTTGCTGAGGTCGACGTCAAGTCACCACAAGAACCTGATCAAGTCACCTCAAGTACTTAGTCAAGTCGTAAGTAAGTCGCCTCAAGTACTTAGTCAAGTCGCCTGTAAGTCACCTCAAGTACTTAGTCAAGTCGTAAGTAAGTCGCCTCAAGTACTTAGTCAAGTCGCCTGTAAGTCACCCCAAGTACTTAGTCAAGGCATCAAGTACTTAATCAAGTCGTCTGTAAGTCATCGTCAAGTCATTATCAAGTTACTTATCAAGTCCTTCAAGTCCCTAATATAAGATGAGTGACACCGAAACAAAGGCGGAGGAATCACCCCAGCCTAAGGAAGAGGCGAAAATTACCAAGCCCAAAGCTCCGGGTAGAGTCGCTGCGGGGAAGAAGCTCGCGGAGGAGGAACAAAGCCAAAAAGAAAAAGAAGGAAGAGGAGGACGAAGGCGAATAAACCAAAAGTGGAATTAAAAGCTGTGCATGTGGAGCCTCCTAAGAGAAGTAAGATACCTGAAATGGAATAGCAAGGTCATTCCCATGTGTAATAACCTTCTCGCTTTGTAATATAATGTCGTCAGCATTGATGAAAACTGTTGAAGAAGCAGCTATTATTACTTCCATCGTTGCGGGTATTGGTTGGGTAGGTAAGAAAGTGCTCAAAGAAGACTTTACTGAAGACCCAAGCAAGAGCTTCACTAATTTTGCTAAGATGACCGCTGCCGTAGGCGGGGCTGTAATGTTAAAGGACTACTTACAGAAGGAAAAGTACTTGCCTAAAATATAATGGTAAGCGTGGTCGCAGGCGGGGTTATTGCAGCGTTAGCATTCACTGGAGCTAATTATGGCGGTCAGTATTTGGATAGATTAGTCAGAGGCAACAAAAGCGATGTCGAAAGGAAAAGACACGACTTAGCGCTGGAGAAATATCAAAGGGATGTGGCAGCTTGGAATGAAAAGAGACAAGCTTACAGGGATTGGCTGGATAAGAACTACCAAGACAAGATGCAGGCGGACAAGAACGTCGAAAATACGGACTACGCCTTTAAACTTTATGCACAAACACACCCCGACTTTAGAATTAGCAAGCCTCAGTTTAAGAATTACTACCAGCCGTCGAAGAAACAAAAAGACAATGAGTTGGTCTTCGTAGGAGTCGCAGGGCTGGCAGGAGGCGTCGCCTTGGCGTATCTTATTTAGCCTCTAGTGACGCGAAGCATGAGCGTCTAATATATAATGATCGTCTTTTTGGAAAGCGATAAGAATAACTTTACCACTTATTTGACCATCAAAGCCCATACGGTTCGGCTGGTCAGTTGCTCTTTGTACAATTCTTGGTATAATTTGGTTAATGGCATGGTCACCGTGTATAAGGGGTCTAACAAATACGAAGGCGTAATGCTCCCAGATGGACATTACACGCCAATCACCCTTGCTAAGGAGCTCGCCAAGCGCGGTTATACTCTCACCACAGGGTTGCCGCACGAAATGACCTTCAAACATAATCTTCCTAACAATTTCTCGGTAACCCTCGGAAAACGTGACGCATTGGGATCTTTACTAGGTGTCTCAGGCAAGGAAATTACCAACACAGCAGTTCCCGTGAATTGGAAAGTCGCATCCTCTTACGAAGTCTATTGCGATTTGGTCCACAGTTACAACAACGAAAAAAAATCCACTCTTATGTCTAAGTTTTCACCCAAAGGTAATCCATTCGACCTGGTAGAATACACACCCATTTCTTTAAACTATGACTTGCCTTGTGATTTAGTAGAAAGCATAAACATCACCATTAAAGTGGACGGAAAAACGGTGGATTTCAACGGACGTCAGATCAATCTTGTTTTGGAATTCATATAATGGGTCGAACTGAGGACAAACTTAAAAGGATTTACTACGGGCCCGAAGGTTATTGGAGAGGAGTGGCGGCTATCAAGAAACTCGCTACCGCAGCCAGGGTATCCGACGAAACGGCTAAGAATTGGTTAAAGAAACAAACTATCTGGCAGGTTTATCTTCCTGTGCCTAAGTACATTCCCAGACCCAGCTTTACCGTAAACGCCCCTAATGAAGTTCATCAGGCGGATTTGCTTTTCTTACCACATGACACGGTGAGAAGGAAGACCTATAGATACGCTTTGACCGTGGTTGATATCGCAAGCAGATACAAGGACGCCGAACCCATAACTAGCAAGGATTCTGGGGAAGTCGCAGAAGCCCTAAGTAAGATTTATAAGCGCGTTTTGAAATGGCCAAAGCTGGTGCAAGTAGATGCGGCAACGGAGTTCATGGGCGTGGTTACCAAGACCCTGAAAGACCACGACACCAAGATTAGAAGGGCCGAAGCTGAGTACCACAGGGGTCAGAGCATTGTCGAAAGATTCAATAAGACCCTGGCTGAGCGTCTCTTTGGCTACCAATATTGGAAAGAGTTGGAAGATCCTCCAAGCGAAACAAGGAATGGACTCAGCGGCTCCCCCAGGTCGTCGCGGCTTTGAACAACGAGGCGGCCAGGGCTACGGGAATGAAGCCCAAGGACGCCATAAAAAAGAAAGAACACAAGTCCTACGTCAGAAGTTCGAGGGCGGTCTTCCCCCATGAAAAGAAATTAGGTAATGTCACAGCTCGATATCTCTACGGACCGGGTGAATTAGAAGGAGGATCCAAAAGAGCTACGGATCCTAATTGGTCTTTGGAAACTTACCAGATCCAAAGTGTAATAGCTAAGAAGGGTCAGCCCATCTTGTATTATATTCACGATGGTCCCACACGTGGGTTCGTCAAGGAAGAACTGCTTATCGTGTGATGTCCGAATGCTATCGTATGCACTCCGTCATCACACATCCATCGCTTACCGTCAAATGCAGACAGTGACACCTTCTCCTGCGTGACGTTATGTATCTGATGACCATAGCTGCGCAGGCTGTTCATCTTGTGCCGCTGTTCCTTGCGCGTGCGTAATACGTTAAGGTAGGACTCGTGGGTCATGTCCTTCTTAATGACGTACTTTTTTACGCCTTTGGCTTTCTTCTCCACACCGTCTAATTTTAGCACGCTGTACATCTTTGGTCTTAACCCAACGTATTCCACAATGGGTTTTCCTAACATCTCGTCCTTCATCTTCCCAATTACCTTCTTGTTTTTTGCACTGTAAAGGAAGTGCTCCTTCGGGTAACCGCTGGTGTCGTACTCGTCTATGTCTTCGACGCAATCCTGGTAGACGTCTTCCGTTTGCACTTCTAGGATTAGGGAGTCGGTGTCTGTGTACAAAAGGTGACACTTATCACCGTACTTTGGCTTTAGTTTGTCGTAGTAGAACTCATACATGAGTAACTTGGACAAATCCAGCACCGCAAACCCCGTGTATACGGGTTTATTTAGAAGCAGGTTCGCCTTCTTCATGTGAATCACGTAGAAGTTCAGCATTTCTACGTATCTAACGAATCCGGGCTGCGACACGTATGCTTCTGCTTCCTCTTTGGTGCTGACTATTTTTACGCTTACGCGCTTGCGGATGTTCTCCATCGTCTTACCAAATACGCTGTTGTTCATCAGCTTAAAGAGGTTTTTCTCGAAGTCATTCTTAGCTGCGGTGCGCTTTTGCGTGTTAAAGTCAATGTAGGGGCGCATCCAGGGCTCCTGCGTGAATTTTAGGACTCTGTGGATCTTCTTTACCCGCATTCCGTGTCGCACGTAGAATTGCAGGTTGCAGTAATGTACCACATACTTCGTTTTATCCATAAGGTTCATAGTTAGTTTCCTGTACGGTTTGTAACCGGGGCACATTTGCCTCTGCAGTGGGCTTAAACGTTGAAAGGGTATCTCTATCGCTTCTGGTGCTAAGGGGAATTCGTCGTGTTCGTCGTGCAGGTGCTCTGGGTACTCCAGATCCACTTCTAAAACGTAACCCTTGTCTTCCTCCTTTCCTACCTGCATGTAGAAGTCTATGAGTCGCACGGTGTCCCATTCGAAGTCTCTCACAGGCAAGTACTGTGACATTGCCCAACCATAAAGGTTATTCGCGTCCAGGTAGTAAATGTATGTAGTTGGTTTTTCTGGGTCGTGCTCTACTAAGGGGTTGTTTGCGCGGGCGTAACGTCGGCTGGGTCCGCATACGCCGCCACGAATACCGTCTTCCATAAACCGATACATGTCGTACTCCGTTAGGAGATCCAGTTGCGCATTTGTCTTCTTTAGCAAAGCACTCCAGCTGAGTCCAGGAGCTGTGTAGAAGTACGCGGGATCCAACCCGTAATATTCCATTGCCATCTTTCTGAAGCTTTGGAAAACATCTGCGAGCAGCACTACGTCTGAACGTAGGTAGACGTCGTGGTAATCCCCCATGTTCTCACAGGAGTATTTTTTCCACACGTCTAACGCATGCTGGTACTCCTCGTCCTTTATTCCAGACTCATTTAAACTGCTGTAGAATCTCTGTTTAGGTGGTAGGGGCTCTTCAAAGCGCTCCCAGGAGTCCATGTACTCGTATGGGTAGACTCCTTTCCTTTCCGCGCCGTATTGACTGGAAATGGGAAAGTTGGTGTTGTACTTTACGAGGTTTGCTAAAGAGTCTGCCATAAACTGCTGTGAGTCTAAGAACTTTAGCTTACCAACAGTTACGGACATGTAACGCTCTTTGTTGTTAGGTATGCATTTGACGTCGGATCCGTCTGTTCCTTGTAGTAGCAAATGGGAGTCGTAGCCGCGAAGGTTGTGAAAGAACACGGGAATTTCCATGTCTGGATTTACTTTGAAGTTTATATTGCATTTCCAATGGGCCGCTCCTCTGTATTTACCCGTGATGTGGCAGTGATCTCTAACCTTATCCACATAGAAGTCTTCAACGAATGCTTTATGACAGTGAATGCAGTGCGTGGAGGGCTTTCCTGGCTTCTCACCTTTCTTAGCATACTTCCCGCATTTAAAATGAGCTTCTCCTAGATACTTTCCATCTTCGTCCCACGCTTTCTTTGCTTGTCTTCCAAACTGGAGAAGCGTATGTTGGCAAATGTGGCATTTCTTTGCCTTGTGAAATTCCTCCTGATTCTCTTTGGTAAATTCCATCTTCTTTGGACGTCTTAATTGTTCTCTTATCTCCTCCTCCTCTTCTCGCAATGCTTCTAGAAACTTATTAGATGCGTTTTTACCTCGGTAAATCACAGGAGGGTCGGCCTTGCCGTCTGATCTGACTACTATGTAACCAAAGGAGCAGATCTCGTGTAATCCTACCTTATTCGTGGCACCACTTTTCTGCTGTTCCTTAGTTATCAACGCTTCGAAGTCTGCATATATCACGTAAGGGACCTGCATCTGCTTTTGATGGTCTGCGTATGAAAGCTCTTTGTTGGCGGGCATCTGGATCCGTTGTGCCACTTCTTCGACTCCGCGGCAGATTTCGTCGTGGTTCTTTAAGGCTTTTAGGGAGGTAAATGACAACAAGCAGCAGTCACAGAAGTACTTTTTACCTTTGTGCTTAGTATGTCTGTAGAATAGTCTGCTTAGATGTTTAACCCATGAGTAGTGTCCGCCGTGGTAGAAGAGATGTACGCGCTCTCCTTTACTCTTTGACAGGACTAACGGTACTATCGTTTGGTCTCTGACTCCGTAAACGTTAATTGCTAGATCGTTTATCTCCTCAAATATCGGTATGTCTATCAGCTGCATGGGAAATTCCACACCATCCCACTCTAAATCGTCTGTGGGATACTTACTCGTCCTGCAGGGATCCTTCTCTGCTGGATACAGTGCAGACCTAATTGCCCACATAAAGCATCGATTGTCTTCATTCTTCACGTTTACAATAGCCTTCTTCCTTTCTACCCACGTTGGTAGCGGTACGTAACTTCCCCCTCGTATGGGTACGTACCTAGCCATACTTATCTCTATTCCCTCAACCTCCTCCACTGTCCAACCTGATCCTTCCTTGGTATAGTTAGACAGCGACTCCATAATTGCTTCTAAGGCTTCATTAAGCGACCTATCCAGGTTCGTGGATTCTAATATGACTAACGACTTTGATCGCAGCATTACTGCCGTCGTTACCTCGTCTTTTGATAGGCTTACCTCCACCATTATGCTTGCTTTCAACGCTCCTAATTCCTCTAAACCTTTTCGGAGAGTCCTTTTAACCTTCCTTTCTGACTGACGCCAAAACTGTCTAACGTCAATCTCACCGTTACCGGGTATCGACACCGTTTCAAAGTTGCTTTGGGATTCCATCTATATAATAGGAAATATTTTATACCTAATACCAAGCACTTTTCAGATCGTCGTAGTCATACTCACAATCCTGGCAATGCCAATACAATTTAACCTTAGTCTCAAACTTCTTACCACATCCGCAATCATAGCTGCTCATACATTTCTTTCTCATTTTCAAATGCTTCTTTAAGTCTGCTTCTTTCTTAAAAGTTCTCTTACAATCTTCGCACTCCATATATAAACTAACATATTTGCGCTGTTGCCCTCAGGTGGGTCATTCCTGAGTACACGGGTAATACCGGGAGTGGTGGTAGTTAACGCGGGCATTCATCGAGTTGTCAATTGCGCTGATACCCCCATTCCCTATACTACTATCATGGGATGGACTTATATGGAACGTCTTTCCTTTTTTTTTTCGTTTTTATTTATTTATTTTTATTCTGCCACACAATGCCAGTGTTCAATTTCATATGCTTTATTCAGAAGTTATACAGTCATTGTCAATAATGTTGTCCATAAAATGCTTTTTGATTTTTTCATAAGCAAGTTCAATTTGAGATGCATATTATTTGCATAACACATTACGGTTTCTTGTCAGTCAAAAACTGAAATCCTTGTGATGAAATTGAAAATGTGATGAATTTAGACAACTCAGATGTCAAAATCCAAATTGTTTGTTTTTAAAAATTGAACTATTATATACTTTGATTGGAATGTCTTTCGAAAAGACAAATAGTTTTTTCCTGTGATATCTAATAATTGCTACACCAATACAGTTATGTAAATATGCATTTGTGCATGCTTGTTTTCCCTTTGAGATATCAGTATATTAGATTAAATATGTTATTGTCAATAATAAGATTTGCTTGATAGCAACGATCTAAGACTTAAATGAGTCTATTTATAGACCAGGTGAAAGTTGAAATTAACAGTCTATTTGCCCATCATTATGTTTGGAAGTTAATTCCTTTGCTAACTTTTTCTCTTCGTCTCTTAGATTGAAACCCTTGAAGAAATGTACCCTGAACAGATCAAAAGTTCATGTTTTGTTGGCTTGAATACAGAAGTGAAAAGGTATCTTCAGGAAAGGCCTGCTAGAAGATACCCATCTGGGGATTACCATGTGCTAATGGGTTATCCTGAGGAATTTGATAAACTAACAAACTGGAAAACAGCTCACAGAGTTACAAATAGGAAAAGATGCACATTTTTTGAATGCAATGTGGCTCTCGAAAAATGGTTGGAATCATCAGACAGAAACAAGGAAGATGTCATGTGTCGAATGGATAAACATGGCTGGGTACCATTGGATGCGGAAGAGTCCCATTATTTCACCATTCGGTGTGACCTTACTTACAACTCTTTTAAAATCAAGTATGAATAATGTCGATGACCTGTTTTAAAAAAGAGGTTTATCTGTGACAAAAACACCTTGATGATAATATTTCATTTGCCTTCTAAAACAAGATATCAGATATGACACAACTAAGTAAATCATCATGATGCAGCAGTCTCCCCACAAGTCACAAGATCTTCATAGTGTAGCAGTATCCCCACAAGTCGCAAGATCTTCGTGGTGTAGCAGTCTCCCCACCTTGTCAAAAGACCTTCAAGGTGCAGCTGTATCCCCACAAACTTGTCACAAGATCTTAACCACAGTTGTCCATTCCTCTTTACCACCTCAGTGCAGTTATCCTGTCTTCCTTAATCACGTACCACCTCAGTGCAGTTATCCTGTCTTCCTTAATCAAGAACAACCTCAGTGCAGTTATCCTGTCCTCCTTAATCAAGTACAACCTCATTGCAGTTATCCTGTCCTCCTTAATCAAGAACAACCTCAGTGCAGTTATCCTGTCTTCCTTAATAAAGTACAACCTCAGTGCAGTTATCCTGTCTTCCTTAATCAAGTACAACCTCAGTGCAGTTATCCTGTCTTCCTTAATCGATTACCACCTCATTGCAGTTATCCTGTCCTCCTTAATCGATTACCACCTCAGTGCAGTTATCATAGCCTCCTTAATCAAGTACAACAGTCTCAGTGCAGTTAACCCGGCCTCCTTAATCAAGAACAACCTCAGTGCAGTTATCCTGTCGTCCTTAATCAAGAACAACCTCAGTGCAGTTATCCTGTCTTCCTCAATCGAGTACCACCTCAGTGCAGTTATCCTGTCTTCCTTAATCAAGTACAACCTCAGTGCAGTTATCCTGTCTTCCTTAATCGATTACCACCTCATTGCAGTTATCCTGTCCTCCTTAATCGATTACCACCTCAGTGCAGTTATCCTAGCCTCCTTAATCAAGTATAACAGTCTCAGTGCAGTTATCCTAGCCTCCTTAATCAAGTACAACAGACTCAGTGCAGTTATCCTGGCCTCCTTAATCAAGAACAACCTCAGTGCAGTTATCCTGTCTTCCTTAATCAAGTACCGCCTCATTGCAGTTATCCTGGCCTCCTTAATCAAGAACGACCTCAGTGCAGTTATCCTGTCTTCCTTAATCAAGTACAACCTCAGTGCAGTTATCCTGTCCTCCTTAATCAAGTACAACCTCATTGCAGTTATCCTGGCCTCCTTAATCAAGTACAACCTCAGTGCAGTTATCCTAGCCTCCTTAATCAAGTACAACAGTCTCAGTGCAGTTAACCCAGCCTCCTTAATCAAGAACAACCTCAGTGCAGTTATCCTGTCTTCCTTAATCAAGTACCGCCTCAGTGCAGTTATCCTGGCCTCCTTAATCAAGAACAACCTCAGTGCAGTTATCCTGTCTTCCTTAATCAAGTACAACCTCATTGCAGTTATCCTGGCCTCCTTAATCAAGTACAACCTCAGTGCAGTTATCCTAGCCTCCTTAATCAAGTACAACAGTCTCAGTGCAGTTAACCCAGCCTCCTTAATCAAGAACAACCTCAGTGCAGTTATCCTGTCTTCCTTAATCAAGTACCGCCTCAGTGCAGTTATCCTGGCCTCCTTAATCAAGAACAACCTCAGTGCAGTTATCCTGTCTTCCTTAATCAAGTACAACCTCAGTGCAGTTATCCTGTCCTCCTTAATCAAGTACAACCTCATTGCAGTTATCCTGGCCTCCTTAATCAAGTACAACCTCAGTGCAGTTATCCTAGCCTCCTTAATCAAGTACAACAGTCTCAGTGCAGTTAACCCAGCCTCCTTAATCAAGAACAACCTCAGTGCAGTTATCCTGTCGTCCTTAATCAAGAACAACCTCAGTGCAGTTATCCTGTCTTCCTTAATCAATTACAACCTCAGTGCAGTTATCCTGGCCTCCTTAATCAAGTACAACCTCAGTGCAGTTATCCTGTCTTCCTGTAACAGTTATCCTGTCTGGCCTGTAACAGCACCAGGAAACTGATTCCATTGCAACACTCACTCGCAGTGAGCATACAACTACACCTTGGAGTACACTGTCAGAGTGTGAAAGGAGGGAGCAAGAAGGCTCAACTTTGTTACCCAGGTCCTGGAACACATTGTGATACCACGCCATATATGGACATCGGTGTGATGTCCACAGATGACTGAAGCTACCAAAGGCCGAGATGTACTTTTAAGTGAGTATAAACCAAAGGAGCAAAACAATCAATCAGCAAGCAATACCACTAGATATGGGCGTACAATCAAAGCTCCTATTATACTACATTAGTAAAGAGTTGATGCAAAAAAAAGGAGCATCACCTGTCTATATATTAAGTTGACATTGAACATTTACATATATTGATCAACACCAATTAACCATAAGATTGATGAACATTGAACAATTGAACACAGAGGGGGATGACATGGCACCCCATATATGGACATCGGTATGATGTCAATTGGTTTCTAGTCAGGCCATGGCTCGAAGCGAGCCCGATGATGTGTACAACATCCAGAATAAAATACATCTTAACGAACCCAATAGACGTCGAAATGGTGTCAGAATCTTGGGTAAACTCAAGTAAGTTAAGATAATTCTCTTTGAGCAACTTCAATTCAACTTCAAGTACTTTAAACATGTTCAATTTCGACATTCAAGTCCAAGAATTCAACTATGGCAGACAGATTCACTCCACCGACAATGGACGGGTTGAGTCCAGGCAATATTCACAAGAGATTCAAACTTTTCAAGCAAAAATGTCAACTTGTATTTGATGGACAGTTAGAAAAGTCGGCAGAGCAGAAAAAGGTCTTGAAATATATGCAACAAGGCGACATGGGCCAACGAAAGCAATGAGTTAAAATTCAACCCAGTATTTCAACGAAGTCTTATTGACGATTGTGGATACGACCAGTGGTATTTGGCATCAATTGTGATAAGATACGAAAGGACGCTACTTCTCTTGGAAATAAGCTAACATTTTAACAAATCGACGACCTTGTTAAAACAGAGGAAAGCACGGAAAATTGAAATTCAAGTTCAACGGATGTTTTCGATGCGGCGGAAACCATGAAGAACAAGCACACTGTCCAGCTATCAACGCAATATGTAAATTCGGCGAAAAGAAAGGACATTACTTCAAAGTCTGTATGAAAAGAAAAGTAAAGCAACTACATGAAATCGTCGACGATCCAAACTACGAAGGTCAATATATACATGTACAGCCCAATAACTTTGCAGAGTACCCTAGTAATACTTACACTTACGAGGAAGAAGGTTCCAGCGACACTGAGCCAATTACCGTATGGAGGATCCAAGATACAAAACCTTGGAGTAACTACGTTAAAAGTCACTTACAACAACAAATCAATCAAAACAAAATTCAACGTAGTTGAAGCACCTGGTAACCCTTCAATGATAGAATGCAAGCAAGCTCAGGACCTGGGAAAAATAACAGTAACATTGACCACCTTAACTCAATCAACGAGCAAAACATGAAATCATCAAGAGCACATCAAGCTGCGCAGAAATCTAAATCAATTGTTAAAAAAAGAATTCAAAGATTGTTTCAATAAGGTAGGATGCTTCCAGGAGAGAAGTATGAAATTCAACTCTTTGATGACCCTTAGCCGGTTAGCCATCTAAACAGACCATTCACCCCTTGAACAGATCTTCAAGAAGATTATTGCTGAGGCCCCAAGAAGACTACAAAGACTACTACTGAGATGTTTAAGATTTAACATTCAAGTCAAATATAAACCGGGCAAGACAATTCATGTCGCAGACGCACTGTCAAGAGTATGCCTTGACAGAAAGGTACAATCAGACGAACAACACAAAGAAATTCACTTTGTCACAGACAAGCCATGTCCTTATGAAAACAACCTAGTGACATCTGCAACTGCACAAGACACAGAGATGATCAAACTAAAGAACATTATCCTTGAAGGATGGCCTACTCACCGAAAGGAGTGCCCACAAGAACTACTAGACTTCTGGAACTTTAGGTGCAACCTCATCTTAGAAGACGGACTAATCCTCAGCAGCAGTAAGGGGGACTCACGATCGGTCGGCATTGCTAAAAATCACATATTGAAAAACACCAGCCCCCCCTGGGGTTTTTGGAGCAGTGACGAGGCCCTACAGGGGGTCTTGCGCGATCCGTCGGCCTCGGGAAAAGTCCCTTACTGCTGCTGTGTTTGGGTACCGCAAACGGAGGTTAAGATATCTTATAAATATACGATGCACGAATGTAAGAAGTTCGTTTACGACTTTTGCATAATTTGTCTAAGACCTAAAGTTAACATACCCAAACCCAGAAATCTCCGGTGTTGTGGTAAAAAAATGCAAATAGAAGACGACACGTCAGCACAGTGTTACGAGTGTGGTAAGAATATTCGTAATGCCGTGCCTTGTGCTACCAGGGAACAATATTATTGCAACGGAGGTCGTAAGAAGACTCCATACAAAAGAATAAAATACTTCAGAGACTGGATGAGTCACATTCAAGGTCATCGACCGGTATATTTAGACGATGAAGTAATGGAAAGAATAATAGGTCATTTAGAAGAGCCAACCCCGCAAAGTCTGCGGAAGACATTGAAAAAATTAAGACTAGGAAAATATTACAAAGCTATTCCCTATCTTTTGTCTGAAATTACCGGTAATTCTATTCCTGACGTCCCAGACATACAAAGAGCCGAGTGGATGTTCTGTCGACTGGATAAGGATATTCCTTATTATCCCGACGTAATTTACGAAATATTTTACAAAATTGACCCCAACCACCCCCTGTTAGGATGGATTCCGAGAAAATGAAAATGCAAAACTGGCGTTTTACCAGAAACCCCACTGGGGAATGCATCGCGCAGAACACCAAGCTATCCCCAGTGGGGTTTTTTGCATTTTGGGCTTACGAGGCTTATTTCATCCCGCGCCAGAGGCCCTCTAGTACACACATTTATCTTTCTTACGGCCCCCCAGAGGGTGAACTCCGGACAGCGTCCCGAGACACCCCCTGACTTTTCCAACTTTTCCTCGCGAAACCCCCCATCGCGGGGTTGAATCGCACTTTCTTACCCACCCCTCCCACGGTTGCTGTGAGTGGGGGAGGCTTTTTTTTTTCACTCACAGCAACCGGTCCAAATGTGTCTGCAGCGAGGCTCGAACTCGGGACTTTGAGCCTCCCCAGATTCAAAGTCCACGAACACAAGCGAACGCCAGACACACCGGACGCTTACGTATGTGAAAATTATTATATTTATGTCTTACACTCTAATTTGCATACAGCTGTCGTTCGATATGTAAATAGAATCCTGTCACGCTCTTTTCAAAACTGATGTCTAAGCGAGTTTTCTTTGAAGCTCTTCTTTCGCTTCTTGGTAGATCTTTTTGCGAGATTCCTCGGAAAGATCTTTTACGACTGTTTTT
This sequence comes from Actinia equina, assembly GCA_011057435.1. Taxonomy (NCBI): domain Eukaryota; kingdom Metazoa; phylum Cnidaria; class Anthozoa; order Actiniaria; family Actiniidae; genus Actinia; species Actinia equina. Next base: position 580,503 of record WHPX01000481.1, on the reverse strand, counting down.
TTATTTCTGATGTCCATCTTTAATTTTTCGTATTTTTCCTCTTCGGCCAGAATAAGCGAGAATTCTACATCGTCTATCTTTCTGTCACGCAAAGCCTTTGAGACAAGGTCAGTAATCGTATTTACTTTAGCCCTTGACAGAGCTATTGTCGTGTCATGCTTGGATATTTTGCTTGACAACTGTTTCATAATACCCGTAGCAACGGCTGAAATGATACCACAGGCTGCCCCAACGCCAGCCAAAGGAACTCCAACAACTATTCCCGGCCCTGTAAGCGAAGTAGCAACGCCAGTGCCTGTTAATGCTACGGACATGGATCCTGTAGTTATCGCAATTTTATGTAGCGTACTACGGGCTCTGACGTATTTCTTTCTGACGTTTTCGTAGTGTTTTGCCTGCCCTTCCAAGTAAGCCAGAATTAAATTCGCTTTATTCAAGCGGAAGTTTTCAGCGTTAGGACCCGTGTCCTTAGGTATTTCTGGATACAACTGAGGTGCTGATGGTATAACATCCATTATATATACTAATGTACGACGCTTTTGGGAATGATATTGAGGAGCAGCCACATCATAACAACAGGGATTATGCTAACTGGAGGGCATTTAGGAAGGTGTTTCCGCATGCAGACGCCAGTAAGTTCGAGCGTAGGCCTGATGGTATTTACTTTAACGGCTCCAGAATGTATAGCAATGCCGACTTGGAGCCGAAGGTGATCAATAAACATCCTAAGACGGTAGAACCAAATTTCCCAAAGAATCTATTACCGGTAACAGAGGATTACCCATTTTACAACAACAAAAGCGGAGCGGAGGACTTTGCTAAGATGGTTACGTCCTTAGAAATTCCCGTGGGTCCTACGACTTTTAAGACAAAAGTAAGAGACATCTTTAGAGAGACTCGGATGAAGCACACGTCGGGGAAAGAATCCAGAGAATGGTTATCAGGCCCCAGCATGCGCTATTGGCCGCAGCAGTTAAACTTTGCTGTCTGGGCTGCTACTAAAGGATGTGGTATAGCCGCGGACATGCTTCATATTCCTTTCCTGAGGTTTCATGTTGCTTTTACTATTCGAAGAATATTGTATGAGCTAGGCGCGCCACTTCCAGGTGATACTGTCTTTAACCCAAAGGATAATAAATATGACAAAGTCGCATGGGAGCGATTAAGAAATGAATTTAAGCTTACCAACCCTGACTTTCGCAACAAAGAAGGTGCTGCCCACGGTCTAGGAGAGACTTACACTTATGCTTCGTATGTCGGAGCCAGCATAGAAAGTCCAGGCATGGGATATCCCAGCTCCTACGAATTCTCAGACTTAGGAGGCAGTGGAACAAAAGGAAATCTGATTTACTTCATAGAGAGTAAGGAGAAGTATCCATGGGCGCCATTCTTTGCAGCAAAGGGCATTGGGTTAAAGAATCTAGCAAGAATTAATCGAAGCATCGAAGCCTTTGTTTACTGCGTCCTAGGAGCCCAGGTTAGCACTCGCAGCCCCATCGTAGATGCCAGTGGTGCTTCACAGGAAACACAACAAGTATTCCTTGTCCTCTTTGAAAGCGCTGTTATTGAGAATGAGATCTCTAAGTCAGTTCAGCGGTACCAACTCACGGTGCAGCAATCAAAAGTTAGACTGGATTATGCCTTGTCACCCGGTTGTTGGTTAATGCCAAGTAATTTGGTTATTAACGCCAGTTCTGTTGTGGGTTACAACAACAAACTACAGCGAGCAACCAAAGACATGAAGTTTGGGGTGAATGACGTGAACTCTGACACTCTTAGGAACATTCCCCATTTCGTGGAGAAGTCAAAGAAGGAGCACGTAGAGAAGCCACACGAAACACCATCAAAAACTGTAAAAAAGAAGGTTACGATACCTGAGGAATATGACCATAACTTACTAAAAGCCGAACTAGCAGCCGCGAGTGTTGGTTTGAGTCTTTATATATGGCGATGAACAACCCCTACGTATCCGGAATGGATTGTGTTTACACGACTTACACAGGTGAGAAAAAATACTCCCAAGCAGCTTGGGTTGATGTCACGGGGATGTCCGTGGACTTGAACTACTCGGGAAAAAAGTTAATCCTCTGCAGCATTTGTATTGGTACGAGCGGCCATGCCAACGTGGGCTTCAGGTTCCTGGATGAGAATGGCATACTACAGCCTATGCGTGCGAAAACGAATAACAGGGAGCCCGTACATTTCTCTGTAGAGCCCGACCCCAATAGCACCGAAAACCTGTTCGCCTGGACTTTTCACATGGTTGCCGACTGTCATGGAAAAGTAAAGCTGCAAATACGCGTAGACGATACAGGAAGCGTTTGCGTAAATAGCATAGAGGATCAAAGAGATGCAGCTTATAATCATATGACCATTAGCACTTTGACGGTGGTTAGTCTCTAAATATATGAACCGCATACGAAAGAGGACTGGTTCTTACATTATTTAGAGGAAAGTACATATGGATGGGGGGACAGCTGGCGAGACACCGGGCTGTGGGTAAGGGTTGGAGGCTTGGGGTTGATTATGTGCACCATTAACGTTAGCACGTGGAATAGCTGCAATGTTGGGTTTAGGATCGTTGATGAAGCCAACGCCCCATTGCTACCCTACAGGAAAAAAGTGAATAACAGGGCTCCAACTCATTTTTCATTTGAGCCCGTGACAAGAAGCCACGAGAACCTGACGTTGATGACTTTTCATATGGTGGTCAATTGTCAATATGCGAAGCTTCAGGTTCGCCCTAGCGATGCCGCGGGTTCTAGTCTTGGTGAACTTACGATAAACGCTAACCTAGATATTAATGACGGGAAGCCGGATAACGCCTGGAATCATAAGCCCATTTCTACTATGACCGCCTTACCTTTGGCACCAAATTATCAAGGCGGCGCGAATACTATCTTTACTTATCCCCAGTCGAGGATACCTCGGATGTCCGACGACGACAAGCCTCCAGTAATACATAAGGATAAGGTTACACCTTCATCTTTTTCAAAAGGACCACGCCGATAGCGACGACTAAGATCCAAATGTTATTCCCCACGAACTTTAACAGTTCTCCGCCGGTTCTAAGTACCAAACTAAGAACGCTACCAAGCAGCCCCGGTAAAGAGGCTGCCATCTTTTTACCCAAGTCCGCCAGCCCTTTGCCTGCTGCCTTTACACCTGCGCCCGTAGCCTTAACGGAGCTAAGGATCACACCTACTACGGAGGAAATGGCGACCGCAAATGCAAGTGGAATGCCATATTTCACCAAAGCTCTTTTTATCTTTTCCTTGGTGGTAAGCCCTAATTCTTTTTCCAGCTTTTCCTTTTGTGCCCGTAATTCCGTAAGGCGTACCTCAAGGGCTTCTACTTCCTTCCTAGCAGCCTCCCTTTCCTCTTCAGTACGAGTTTGGTCATTGATTACCTCCTGCTGCCGCTCTATTTGCCCCTCCAGGTCTTCTATGGCCTGCTCTCTTTGTCTGATTTGTTCCTCCTTAGCAATGATTTCGGGGTTAACCGCTGCTCTTCTGCTATTGAGGACTCCAGCTCTTCACTCAAACGTTTGAGTTCGGCGTCTTTATGTACAACGTTTTTGACCGCGAGGTTAAATTCCTTCCTCGCATCTACCATTTTTTGCGTTACCTCACTAAGACGTTGCTCATAATTCTGTTTTTCTCGCCCATGAGAATCCGTCAATACTTGCAGTTGCTTCATGTATTCATCTTCTCTTTCATTCATCGTTTCTTCTAGATCCTGGAAAGACTCCCTGAGAGCCGCCAAATCCTCACTTGCTCTCAAAAGGTCCTCACGCTCCCTGGTGATTCGTCGTAAGTCTTCATTAACTGCCTCCTTTCGTTCGTTGACCTCGGCTAATTCTCTATGCGCCTCCGCTAAATTATATGCATTAGCGGATTTCTCTATAAGGTCTACTGATAAGGTCTGTAATCTACTTATCCTGGCCTCCAATTCCCTTTTCTGAGTGTTCAGTGTAGCAACTTCCTCTGTCTTGGTTTGGAGTGACTCGCTCAGCGTTCCTACTTGCGCCCTTAATTCTTCGTGTGTTCCATATCCGCCTGCAGCGACCGGTAATCTAGCTGCCGCCTTAAGGATCTTATTGAAATCCAGTCGCGTTTTTTCCCTAGCCGAGCCTCGTTGCGCGGTTAAGTTGGGTTTCCCTATAGCTTCTTTCAAGGTACGAGGAATCTTAGGGTCCTCGAAGAACCTACCTCTCTCATCTCTAATTACGTAAACTTTAGAGCCGCTCCTAGAAAGTCTGCCTATGATGATCTCCTTACCCCATTCGTTGCTGTCGTCAAATTCCAGCTGGGCTTTGGTGTGATCCCAGTCTGGCAGCAGCTCCGTCAGTCGGTCAAAGTCGGGAGCTTCGCCTTCAGACAAGGATTCATCCATGCGCGCGGTAACCGATTCCGCCCAAGTTTGCGTAGGTGGCTCTGGTACTGGTCCTAAGTCTTCCATTTGCAAATATTCTGGAATGGGTTCGTATGGATTCTTAGACCTAAATTGGTCTCTCAAAGAACGCATAGCATCGCGGGCCCTGCTGCCATACTTACGTCTTAGCTTGTCAAATAGCCCTTCTTGGTCTACGTTGTCATTAGGAAGTAAAGACTCGTATTCTTCGTCATTAATATCTACTTGACCTTCTTCGGTAAGGGGATCAAAATCCGTTCCTTCTGCTTCCATTATATATGATAAGCTCAAAGTTAAATCCTAACCTCCTTCCTAAGCAAGTTGGCGGTCTGAAAGCAGAACGTACCTTTCACCGGGTCACCTTTACTCCTTCTTGCGCCAAACCAGGAGAAACCTTGTATGTAGGCGTTCCCCGTTTAACGGATAACCTGGTATTGGTTCCTGGCACCCTGGCTTTAAGGTTCGACCTGGCGGTTCAGCCAGATACCGCAGACACGCGTTGTGTTGTTAATAACGTAGGCAGGAACCTTGTTTCTAAGATGAGAATCAAGTTTGCTGGTGAATCCCTGTTAGACTTAAACAGGTACGATCTTTACACCACATACAAAGATTTGTGGTTGACGGCCTTCGACCGCGCACGAAAGATAGAACAAGGAATAGCAAGTGAAGCCATACGTAAGGTAAGAAGCGCAACCTCCAGCGCCTCCGGAGAAGACGAAATAAAGACGGCTTACGGCACCAAATATCTCATTCCATTGGACTTTGAAGTAATAACAAACCACGGTGCGTATTACCCCAGGCAACTTTCTGAACTGCAGTTCGAAGTAACCTTGGCAGATACGACCAACATTCTGCAAGGAAAGGATGTGAGTTCGTCGGCCTCGCATCCATACGCTATCACTAATTTGGAGCTGCAGTACGAGACCGTGTACTCTGAAGATATCGCTCGTAGCGCAGGCATGGAATACAGTGCCGGTAAAGCATTCCTTTACGACCACGTAGTAATGTACAAGACGTTTAGCTTCACGAACAACGTTGAAGAGGTCATCAACCAAAGTATTAATATACCACGACGCAGTTTAACGGGGCTAATGTTGCTGTTTGCAAAAACATACACCGCAGGATTGCGCGACTCCGAGGCGTTCTTTAACCCCAACATTACCAATGTCGGCGTAAACATAAACGGAGTACCAAACAAGGTTTACTCCCAAGGGATAAAACCTGAAGACATGTACCGGGAAGCAATGCAAAAATTTGGCGATCAAATTGCCCCAAAGGAGTTCTTTAAGGATAAATATGCGTTATGGATTGACATGCGCACTACTAATGATGAGAGTATGCATGGTCAGGGATTGCGGTTGGTAAATACCCAAGATGGTATTACTTTGGAAATCAAGCGCACCAAGCATGCCAGCGATACTACTAAGATAAACTGCTACATCTTCGTAGTGTCTGACGCGCAACTGAGCGTGGAAATGAACCAACTTAAAAGTGTTGCATATTAGGGTCAAAATATTCCTTAGATATACGATGCTTCGCGTATTCGAAAACAACGACAACGAACTGCAATGCATAGAGCAAGGCGACAATCTGTACTTCAAAGCGAAGTCCGTAGCTTTAGCATTGGGGTATGCCAACTCGAGGGACGCAGCAAGAAAGCATGTCTCAGAAGAAAACAAGGTAACTTTAGGGTCTATAAAGGGTGTCGGCCACATCGACACCCTTAATGCACAACCGCATACCGTTTACGTTACTGAAATGGGTCTTTACGAGTTAATATTTGGATCTGAAAAGTCTGCGGCTAAGGAATTTAGGAAATGGGTGCTGGGCGAGGTACTGCCTGCGTTAAGGAAGACAGGCAAATATGAAATTGAAAGGCGTTTTGACGGCCCTAACAAATTGGTGTTTAAAATAGAAAACGAGTTCGACTTACATAAAAAAGTGGTTGACTACATCCGCAAGTTTTACCCTCAAATGCTCATAGCCCCTGGTCTGGGTGAACTACAAGACACGTCAAACAAGCGCATAAAGTGCTGGCAGAAGGGCTACCAACGCGGCCAACCTGATCTGCTTATCTTGAATGCACACGTGCAATACCGCGGTTTCTGCATCGAGCTAAAGACTCCAAAAGGCAACGGGGTATTATCTGATAGTCAACGCCTGCTATTGGAAAGGTATGAGCAGAATGGTTACAAGGTGTTAATCAGCAACGACTACGACGACATCTGCAGAGCCATCACAAAGTATGCGCGTGGAATGCGTTTACCTTGTGCATATTGCTGTAAGCGCTTTAGGAACACAGACACTTTAAAGACGCACTTAAAGATATTCCATAGAATATATGGACAAGGATAAATTCAATGAGATAAAGTTCATCCAGACGCACTGGAGGGATTTGCAGATAGGGGAAATCTACGAGATAAAGAATTACGTAGTCTTTGAAGACATTGACCGTCTGCGCTTGGTCTTAAAGAATAAAAAAAGAACATACACCCTTTGGGCGCCCGATAGAATAAGGTACGCCATTGAAGGGCAGCAGGTTACCCATGTTATGAGTCATGGTAAGAAGGATGGTAGATGGGTATTTGATGTGGTTAATTGGGAGCCTGAGTCTCCTCTTCACTCTTAAGTGCGTCTACGATCGTACGCTGCGCTTTAGGATCCGCCAGGCACCAATGCCCCACAAAGGATCCTTCGAGAAATACCTTGCTGCAATGAAGGCAGGTGTATTTTTTTCTTGGTTTGGGTATTGGCGGCTTACAAGGGATAATGCAGTCTGCTGGGGGTTCGCAGGTAATACAGTCCATATATACCTAAGACGATCAGGAATCCTCCAAGGAATGCCATTGCGTGTGCTATCATATATCTAACCAGAATGTTGACATTTAGGTTAAATATTTGTTAAGGATACCTGGAAACCACTCTAAGGAGTGTCTCAGGAATGTTGACAATAAGGTTAAATATTTGTTAAGTAGGACAATACCTCTTATGAAATGCCCTGTAGAAGGTTGACAATAAGGTTAAATATTTGTTAAGTAGGATAATACCTCTTAAGAAATGTGTCTTAGAATGTTGACAATAAGGTTAAATATATGTTAAGGATACCATTCCGAAAGGTATCTAGGTTAGGCAGTTGAAGATATGTTCTTCTTCTCTGACACAACCACAACGATCACACTCCTGCCTCCAATACTCCCTCTTAGTCCACGGAACGCCTTCGGCGCGTTCAAAAGAGGGGAAAGTACGGACTATCTTCTTATGGTAATCTATGCGATTTCTTAAGTAATCCTCTTTATGCGGGCAGCGACACATCAAATCCGCACATTGGTAACAATCCACTCCTTCTAAGTCATACGCCCCAAAGAGGAACTTATAACTTACTTCATGCGCTTTCCTGTGCGTTTGAAGACGTTGTCGGCTACTAAGTACCTTATTGCAGAAACTACACTGTCTGGTCTGATCACAAACTCCTCTCTTTAAATGTTGCCGCATTCCTAAAGGGAATTCCTTATTACAGCCCTTGCAAAGTATACAAATACGCTTATCTTGATGTTGTTGCATCTTTTGAACAGTACTGAATTCTTTACCACAATCCTTACAAACTTTACTTAATTCCTTTGTGCAAACGCCATTACGGACATGGTATTGTAGCCTTTGCTTGGTGCTGAACTTCTTCTTACACACCGCACAGTTCATTTATACTTAGCAGTACGTTAACCTCTATATAACATCCTTTTTTTAAACAAATATTTAACCTAATTGTTAACATTATTAGACACCTTTATTTCGAGGTATGTTGATGCTTAACAAATATTTAACCTAATTGTTAACATTCTGATACGCATCTTTTAGGAATAGTTACCAGTTTAACAAACATTTAACCTAAACGTCAACATTCTTAGACACCTTTTTTTTTGAAGTAGCGTAGCCTTAACAAATATTTAACCTAAATGTTAACATCCTTAGACACCTTTCTTTTGAGGTATGTCATTCCTTAACAAATATTTAACCTTATTGTTAACATTCTACAGTGGATATCGCATGAAATCCACAACGGACTCTTTTGCCCACGTTGCCATCGTTATCAGCGCGCCAAACCTTTCCGCGCGCTTCAGACCGCACATTTCATCATACAATTCCTGCACGCGTGCTTTCAAACGGTCTATCTCTTCTCTTTGCATTTCGATGGTGTCTCTCTTATCTTTCATGTCGCCGGCAATCCTTTTTGCTGCTTCCACTGGGTCCATCGTATATATAATGTACCCAGAACATATTCCCTGCAATGCTCTGATAGTAGGACCCACCGGCTGTGGTAAAACGCAGTTCGTAGTAGAGCAACTATTGGGACCCTTTAGATACCGTTTCGACTACATAGTGTTATTATGCCCTACCTACGTGAATAACCGCACCTGGAAGGGCATAGGAGTAAAAGATGACGACTTCTTTGTAGATATTTTGGACCCTAATGAGTTATCCAGCCATTTGAAGTTTTGGCATAAACAATTCCCCAAGGATACTCAGACACTCTTAATTCTTGATGACATCGCCTGTGGGGACGACGTAAAAAGACGCACATCCGAGTTAGTGAAGCTCGCCTTTAGCGGCAGGCATGACAATATCAGCGTTTGGTTGCTCTCGCAGCAGCTTACCAGCGTCTCTAAACCCTTTAGGAAAAACATAGGCTCCCTTGTCGTCTTCTACACACCAAGCAAGTCCGATTTGGAAACCATCCTCTCTGACTACGGCGGCGAGATAAGCAAAGAACAGTTGCACGATTACATGCGGCATTTAAAGACACACCAACATTCTAAGATGATCTTCTCTTTGAGGTTTCCGTATTCCGTTAACATATATGGACATTGAGCAGTTGATAGATGAAGTCCCCGCGCAATTGGATGAAAGTAACCTTAAAGAACAACTTAACATCCTGGTGTCATCGGGAAAATGTAAAGAAATGATAGGCAAGGACCTCAACCATGAGCAGGTTAATAAGTTGTCAGAAGAGGAGGTTAAGAAGTTCCATAAGAGGTACGAAGCCGCCCTTGCAAGAAAAACCACGAATGCCGTAGCAGACTCCGCTATTAAGCTGGCCACTAGATTGCTTGGGCTTGCGCTGCCCATAGACGACGTGGATCAACTGCGGAAGGACATAAGTGAGGACTATGTCATATCCCAAGAACTTAAGATAACTTGTGGGTGGTTGTCTTTGAAGTGCGGTAAGTTAATGGCAGTCGCATCTTTGGGACTTCACGTAGCTCAACACGTCGACTTGAAGGAGGCACTAACCTCTTGGAAGGACTTCAAGAAGGACAGAGAGGTCGAAAGGGTATTCCAGGCGGCACTTGCCGGGGTCGACGTCAAGTCACCACAAGAACCTGGTCAAGTCACCTCAAGTACTTAGTCAAGTCGTGAGTAAGTCACCCCAAGTACTTTGTCAAGTCGCCTGTAAGTCACCCCAAGTACTTAATCAAGTCGTCTGTAAGTCATCGTCAAGTCATTATCAAGTTACTTATCAAGTCCTTCAAGTCCCTAATATAAGATGAGTGACACGGAAACAAAGGCGGAGGAAACCCCTCAGCAAATTACCAAGCCTAAAGCTCCGGGCAGAGTCGCTGCGGGGAAGAAGCTCGCTGAGATGAAAAGGAAGAACAAAGCCAAAAAGGAAAAGAAGGAAGAGGAAAAAGAAGAGGAATCCTTTATTAATCCTGGATACGTTATCGGAGCATTAGGACTCGCTATAGCAGCAGGCAGTCTCTACTTACAATGGCGGGCTGCTAAACCAAAAGTGGAATTAAAAGCTGTGCACGTAACGCAGGAGCCTAAGAGAAGTAAAATACCCGAGATGGAATAAAACCTCCTCTCCTTGTAATATAATGTCGTCCGCATTAATGAAAACAGTCGAAGATGCAGCTATTATTACGTCTATTGTCGCAGGTATTGGTTGGGTAGGTAAGAAAGTGCTCAAAGAAGACTTTACTGAAGACCCAAGCAAGAGCATTACGGGCTTTGCTAAGATGACTGCTGCAGTAGCAGGTAGCATTGCCCTTAAGGACTACCTACAGAAGGAAAAGTACCTGCCTAGGCCGTGAGCTACGCTCGCGCCCTTATATATGGCAAGCGTATTGGTAGGTGGTGTCATTGCAGCGTTAGCATTCACTGGAGCTAATTATGGTGGCCAATATTTGGATAGATTAGTCAGAGGCAACAAAGGCGATGCCGAGAGGAAAAGGCATGACTTAGCCCTGGAGAAATATCAAAGGGACGTGGCGGCTTGGAATGAAAAAAGACAAGCTTACAGGGATTGGTTGGACAAGAACTACCAAGACAAGATGCAGGCGGATAAGAACTTCGAAAACACAGACTACGCCTTTCAACTTTATGCACAAACACACCCAGAGTTTAGGATTAGCAAGCCACAATTTAAGAATTACTACCAGCCGTCAAAGAAACAAAAAGACAATGAGCTGGTCTTTGTAGGAGTTGCAGGGCTGGCAGGGGGCGCAGCCTTAGCGTATTTCATCTAGTGACGCGAAGTATGAGCGTCTAATATATAATGATCGTCTTTTTGGAAAGCGATAAGAATGACTTTACCACTTATTTGAATCCCCCCATCAAAGCCCATACAGTTCGGTTGGTCAGTTGCTCTTTGTACAATTCTTGGTATAATTTGACCAAGGCATTGATCACAGTGCATAAGGCGCCTAACTATCGAGGCGTAATGCTCCCAGATGGACATTACACGCCAATCACCCTTGCTAAGGAGCTCGCCAAGCGCGGTTATACTCTCACCACGGGATTGCCCCATGAGATTACCCTCAAACATGATATGCCAAACTATTCAGTAACTTTCGGTAAGCTTGACCCATTAGGATCTTTGTTAGGCGCCTTAGGCAAGACGATTACCAACACAGCAGTTCCCGTAAGTTGGAAAGTCGCATCCTCTTATGAAGTCTATTGTGATTTGTTCTGCAGTTACAGCAACGGAAATCCCTCCCATCTGATGTCTAAGTTTTCACCCAAAGGTAATCCATTCGACCTGGTAGAATACACGCCCATTTCTTTAAACTATGATTTGCCTTGTGATTTAGTAGAAAGCATAAACATCACCATTAAAGTGGACGGAAAGACGGTGGACTTCAACGGGCGCAAGATCAATCTCGTCTTATCCTTCGCTTGAATCAAGCGAAGCGCGATTCTATTCATATAATGGGTCGAACTGAGGACAAACTCAAAAGGATTTACTACGGACCCGAAGGCTATTGGAAAGGAGCGTCGGCTATCAAAAAACTCGCTACAGCAGCCAGGGTATCCGACGAAACGGCTAAGAATTGGTTAAAGAAACAAACCATCTGGCAGGTTTATCTTCCCGTGCCTAAGTACATTCCCAGACCCAGCTTTACCGTAAATACCCCTAACGAAGTTCATCAGGCGGATTTGCTTTTCTTATCACATGACACGGTGAGAAGAAAGACCTATAGATACGCTTTGACCGTGGTTGATATCGCAAGCAGATACAAGAACGCCGAACCCATAACCAGCAAGGATTGTGGGGAAGTCGCAGAAGCCCTAGGTAGGATTTATAAGCGCGTTTTGAAATGGCCTAAGCTGCTGCAAGTGGATGCAGGGACGGAGTTTATGGGCGTGGTTACCAAGACCCTGAAAGACCACGACACTAAAATTAGGAGAGCCGAAGCAGAGTACCACAGGGGTCAGAGCATCGTCGAAAGATTCAATAAAACCCTGGCTGAGCGTCTCTTTGGATATCAGTATTGGAAAGAGCTGGAAGATCCCTCCAAACGCAACAAGGAATGGACACAGAGACTCCCCCAGGTCATTGTGGCTTTGAATAACGAGGCGGCCAGGGCTACGGGAATGAAACCCAAGGATGCCATAAAAAAGAAAGACGTGGAACACAAGTCCTACGTCAGAAGTTCGAGGGCCGTCGGACTAAAGGAAAAAAAGCTCCCCCGCGACATAGTGGTCAGATACCTCTATCAGCCGGGGGAACTAGAAGGTGGCAGTAAGAGAGCCACGGATCCTAACTGGTCTCTGAAAACGTATGAGATTTCAAAGTCCGTCACCAAGGAAGGGCAACCTGTGTTGTATTACCTAAATGGCCCAAGTCGCGGATTTGTTAAGGAAGAGTTACTCATAGTTCCTAAAGATTCAGAGTAGCGCAGCACCGCGCGCCCGATTACACTCTAGGCATGTCAGTCTTACGTTGCCTCTGCAATGCCCGCGTTTGTTATTTATGCGATCCAGGGAGAACTGCTGATCGTCATTCGGGTCAAACCTCCATAGTAGCGGTATGTTACATTTGGCGCAGCGTGCCCCTTTCTTATAGACGTCGTCCACGCATAGGTCGAACGTCATATTTTTTTCTTCGTCGTGCCGCTTGTAGCGAAGGAGTTTCTTAGCGATGTTCTCCTTTGCTACTTCTTCCGGGGTCTTATCGTACCGTAATTGCGGACCCCAGGCTCTTTTTAACTGTTTGGCATACTCCACACGACTTACGGCGGTGTATATCAAATTGCTCCAACACAGCCGCTGGTCTATGATCCACAAGGTTTCTGTTATGGTAAGCCCCTGCGCGCTGTGGACTGTCATGCAATAACCCAAACGCCAGTCTGGATGGGAGGTAATTCTTTCCACCATTTTCATGGGCACCCAAACCTTATCATGCGTTACTGCGTTTTCTAACCGGGTCTTAGTTCCCGGCACCCAGACGTCTCTTTTCTGCATTCGGGTGTCGTGGGGTTTGTAACAAATGGGCACTAAGTGACCTGGGAAGCGCTCCTGGTGTATTTTGAGTAAGTCTTTCTGTATGCGGGACTGCGCTGCGCGTTTGCTGCTCAGCACCAAATCCTCAGGATGCCATGTGTATAGGAAGTCCTCGTAGGATTTCGCTCGTACGCGTTTACGCAGTGTTTTGCATTGCTGGGCGTCACTGAGGCCCCTTAATTCCGCTTTCAGATTTCTTACTTGATCCTTGCTGCGGTAGTCGGTGTTAATTTCTTCGCAGTGGTCTACCATTTCTTTTAACCATTCGTGGGGCATCTCTCCGGCTATTGGAGGCGGTTGACACGGATCCCCGGCAAATATCACTTGGGATTTCCCACGGAGGAAGTCTACGAACTCCAGTAGTATTTCTAATGGCACGGTGCAAATCTCATCCCAAAGTATCACCGGAGGTATGTCGTGGATGGCTTCCGGTACCCACTTTTGACCATTCCAGCGAAAGAAGCTGTGGTAGGTTTGTGCGTCGTAACCCATTTCGCAGAGTTCCCTTTCCAAACGATGCGTTGGCGTTAACACCTTTATCTTTGGAAAGAGTTCCAAAACCCTGGTGGTCTTACCACTGCCGCCCGTACCGTAAAGATAAGAGAAGCGTTGGTAGGAAATGGGGTCTGCAACTGACGGTAATGGCTCTTTTGTAGGCGTAATGGAACCGCGGAGGTGTTCACCAGTATACACCACACGTGCCCTCCAGGCTTTTATCTCTTCGTCTTTGACGCGCCATTGACCGCTTTCTGCGAGTTCGTCGTCGGTGTAGAATTCTTTCATTTTTTCTAACACCTCTGGCCTTACATACAAGGAATCCGTAGCTACGCGCGGGATGTCCTCTTTGTCAAACCGTAAGAGCATCGCAAGGAGGTTAATATGCGCATATGCTAACATGCTGGCACGCAGATGATAATACTGTGGTCTGTGGTCTTGGTAGTAACAAAGTGCATTCCATTTCTTTTCTTTCTGACCTTCTATGAAATAGTCCCATTTCTCCACGGATACCATCGTTCCTTTTTTGTGGGCGCGTTCGATAAGGAAACTTAGTTCGCCTTCGTCCGTTATCAAGCGCCGCTGCATATGTTTCTCCCCCTCCTTAGCGCCTTGTGTGAACTTTCCTATCACAACCCGCGCAGTGGGGTTATGCTCGGGTAACCATTTTGTGAATGAGGAGTGACACAATATGGCTTCATGTGCAGTGTATTTCAGCAATTGGCGCTCTTCGAGGAATTTCAAAAGGGGTATGGGAATCCATTCCTTTTCCTGTAAATGCTTCCCATACCACGCGTAAATTATGGGGTGTAAGCCCTTTGCTAACTTCCAGCTGGTTAACCGTACGAATCCCGTTGCTGGGGCGTCGTAGTGACCATCCAAGGACACACGAAAGAACTGTGAGTCTGGATGTCCGTAACGGTCGTAATATTCCTTACAATCTCCCAGACCTTTAAAACTTGCAGGGTAACAGTGTTTCATATCCAGCGACACATACTCATCTTTGTCGTACTCCATGTTCCACAGACCACCATGACCGTGTTCTACACAGGCTTTGGCTATATCTCCGAACTCCTCCGGTGTGGATTTCCATCCATTTCTTTTCTTTGCGGCAAAGACGTCCAAACTACGACTGCTAAGGACCTCGTCAGAGAAGTCTTCCCCTAAGGTCTCGCAGGCACTTTGAATGCGTTGGTGTTCTACTTCAGGTCGGTAAAGAGTACCATCTTGCGTCATAAATTGACTTCCTTCTGAATCCATCAACCACACGGAGTTCTCGTGGACTAATTCTACCAACGGAGAATCCTTATAGACCTTAGTTTCTTTCTTTTTGGGGAACCTAAGTTCGCGCCAAGCGTGTCCATTATGCTGGTAAATGACTATAGGAGCACCTTTGCCCCCATACTTGTCCGTCCCGGAGTAGATATCGCCGTCGGTGATATCTTTCACGTGTATGCGCCTTCCTAACGCGGTTTCCAACTTCTTGATGTTTTTGATGGTTCCTCCGGATTTATAAGTGGCATTTTCCCATTTCCTGATGGCTTCTCTCCTCTTTAGCGTTAGTTTACCTCCGCGGGAGGAATCTTCGAAGAACTCTCTTACCAACTTACCGACACAGTTACCCGGATGTCGCATTGGTTTCAACTTCTTGACGTCAGGTGTCTTGATCTCATACGCACCGTAAATAACCACGGTGACTGGGTATGCTACTTCGTAGAACAGCAAATCTATTCCTTCGAGTGCTCCAGGTCTGGTATTCTTATTCAGAACGAACAGGCTTTGCTTACCAGACGCTCGTATTGGATTACGACCCTTTTCTATTATCCACTCGCCGTCTAAATACTTTATAAACGTCAACTCCAAACGGTATTCACCTTCGGACATCAAATCGATTATTCTTTCTGCTCTTTCTTCTGTCATCGTCTCATCTGTATCTCCCTCCATGAATGTTGTGAAGGCAAAGTCCGCATCCAGGCGATCCAACACCTGAGTTCTGAGCTTGCGCACGGTTTTGTTTTGTATGCTTTTGATGGCGTCCATCTATATCTAAGGAATATCTTAACCTCCGTTTGCGGTACCCAAACACAGCAGCAGTAAGGGACTTTTCCCGAGGCCGACGGATCGCGCAAGACCCCATGTAGGGCCTCGTCACTGCTCCAAAAACCCCAGGGGGGGCTGGTGTTTTTCAATATGTGATTTTTAGCAATGCCGACCGATCGTGAGTCCCCCTTACTGCTGCTTCCTCAAAGACGATAGCATCATTATACTATCATCACTAAGAAAACAAGTACTGGATACAATTCTTCAAGATCACCAAAGGGAGACGAAATGTATCTTGTTAGCCAGAGAAGCTGTGTTCTGGCCAAAGATCAGCAATGACATCAGACAAATGATTAAAGAATGTGAAACTTGCAGCAAGTACCAGCCAGCACAAACTCGAATTCCCATATTGCAACCAGATCTTCCTTCTAGACCATAGGAAAAGATAGGAACTGATATCTTTGAATTCAATTGTTCAAAGTATCTAATGATTGTAGACTATTACTCAAGATTCCCAGTCGTTCGTTCAATTGCTAATATGACAGCTAATACCATATGTAACCACTTCCAGCACGTGTTAGAATAATATTGATTACCACCACACATCCAAGCTGACTTTGGTATGCAGTACATTTGCAATGAGTTTCATGAGAAATGTGAAAACAGTGGGATCAAGTTAACATTCAGCTCACCCTACCATCACCAAGCGAACAGCATCGCAGAAAGAGCTTAGTATAGGAACATGCGAATCCTTATGGAAGAAGGCCCTAAACGAAATTAAGTGCCCTTACACAGAACTCTGGATGTACAGAATCACACCCCTAACAAGCACTTATATACTATCACCCTATGAGTTATTGTATGGGATTAAGCCCCGACTGCTTATTCCAAGCAGCAACTGTCCTGCAATCATCACATCCAGACAATGATCACCATAAAGAAGCAAGCAGACTCTTCCAAGAGAAACAAGCAGAGTACCATAACAGAAAGGCAAGTAAATCTGACACAAGACCATTACTTGTCGAGGAGCCGGTATAATCGGTATGATGTTAATTGGTTTCTAGTCAGGCCATGGCTCTAAACGAACCCAAGAGACTTCAACACATATTTGCTGTTAGTCACAGAGGTCAAGCACCAGGAGCAATTCAACGAGATCCTTTGAAGGTTTGTTGCATATCACTACTTTTCCTGATAAATGGTGTTCATGTTTAGGATCTCATTTTTTTCTACTTGTAAGGCAAAAGTCAACATTGCTGAGTCAACATTGCTGAGTTCCCAGCAAGAACTATGAGGAGTCGAAAATGAAATGAAAGCCATTTGCGATGCTGTTGGTATGTAGTCATTTTATCATGTTAGTTATATCTAAAAATGCAGATATCAGCTGTTAATACCTTTTGTTTGTACTTTGTAATTATCAGGATTTGTGACTGGTGAATTCAACTCAGTACATACACAAGGGACAAATAGGCCAGTGAACATAATACACATTATGAGGGATGCCAAATCAGAGGCAATTGAATGGTATTTGAAACCCCTGTACATTGGTAAGTAGGATGAATTTTATGTTGTAAACAAAAGCATAGTTTTAAAAGATAATATCTATTGTATACATTGAGGTGGAGCCATTCTGATAGAAGATATTCACTTTCTTGAAAACACTTTGGCAGCAAATTGGCTATCATTTCAAGATGCACTTGTTTCTCTACAAAGAACCAATTACCAACAATATCATAACCCTTATCCTCAGGTAGCTGATATTTTAATATTTTGTTACTAGCTGTAATGTTCTTCTGACTATCAATCATATGTATGACAAATCGGCTGACTATGAAAGAAAGGGCATACTTTTGTGTTACTAAACTGGAAAAAAAGATGGTATAACTAGCTAAAACTAGTGTGAGCTGCGTCGGTGTTTCTAATGAAACAGTAATGATGAAAAGGTAAATTATACACCGTGAAAAGATGAAAAAACTTACTGACGTTTCGGACGCTAGTCCTTCGTCGGAGTAAAAGAGGGAAAAAACGATGTCCTTTATTTCATTCATTCCCAAATGTTCTCCACTCCTAATATTATCAGGTACCTCACTCCATATATTATCAGGAGTGAAAGGCACTTTAATACTTCATTGTCTTTTTTAGGTAAAACTGAGAAAACTGAGAAAAAAGCAGACTTGCTGAAATATTTGATCTGGCTAATTAGCACAAGGTTAGTGATGGGAGGGGCCTATCAGAGGATGTGAGATCAAGGTGCAATCATGATATTGGATGCCCTAGTTTAGAAACAACCGTGATTTCTCAACTATGGACATCAACAGGTATGTTTCTTTTGGCAGGGGGAACATGATAGTAGTGCAAAAACAATAACAGGGTATGTATCATTGGAATATGAAGGTGCGATGAGAAATGCAATAGTCCTTTTTCATACCATGGTGAGACTGGATACTGGAAATATGTTACACAACAACCATTTTATTCAATGAGTTTCTTGGGATACAAAATTTGATGAGAAAGCATTTCATGAGGCCGTTCCAAAGTTCCTGTTAGAGTTTACAAAAAGGTCTGACCCAGACCTCCCCTTTTTATTGCTACACTAGTGTAAATAAGAGATACAATGATATACTGTTGTCCTCTTTCAATTTTCCATCTGCTGGTGGTGTGTATGCAAGGAGAGCTGACCCAGGCGTTTTTGTGACAATTCGAGCTGTAATGCTGCAGCATGGTGAACTGACAACGTGCTCAGCACATTTCAGCCCAGCTGAACGTTAACCTCCACCACCACAGTAAAGTAGTCATAACACCAAGACAAAATCAAACAAAACATTTTTTTTCTAGATGTGCAGGTTGGTCTGAGAATGATGATACATAATTATTTTAAAAAGCCAATGTAATTCATATGGGCTGAAGTAATTTATGAAGGCTGACTCAGACCTAACCTGTTGTCTAAATGCAGCATATTGTGGGATAAAAACTCTAGTCATTTGCAAACGACACTTTTACACTACTTACAAACTATGCATACGCCACAAATCCTTGATGGTCGCACTTAGATTTTTCTAAGAGCTCTGGTTCAATTCCAGAAGGGATTGTTGTATGTATATGCATCTCACAAGAACAACACATTTTCAATAATAGTTTTTTAATAACTTAAGTCTTCCATATCATTTTATATTTAATGTATAGAAATATTTGTTTTTGTCAGATTTATCTCTTTTATTTGTTACTTTTTCCCCCCAATATGTTTTGCCAGGTAATATTTGAAGTAGGCAAGAACTTTCATAGTTCAAATAAATAGAAATACGGTTACGAAATACCAAACTATTTCTTTCAAAAATAAAAGGCACTTTTTAAGCGCATGTGGGGCAGGTTGTTCTAAGCCGGATTAACGCTAATCCAGGATTAACTCTATAGGTCTTATCAATAGTTAACCAAGGATTAGCACTAATCAGGCTTTGAACAACTGGGCCATGGATACAACTAGTTATCGCTTTACTTGATAGTCATCTTTCTTGTTTGTAAAGAGATCAGATTTAAATTTTCTGGTAACAGACCGCAGGAAACCCAAGCACATAACTGTGATATACAAAAATTATTAGAAATATGAAAGTTTGAAATCTCAAAATGGTCTATGTTTTATTTTTTCATGTTTTTGGTATTTTCGATGGTTTTAAAATTCACCTCTCCATAGTAATATATAGCCAGATCCATTCAGGTTATTTGCTTGGATTCCCTGTACGGAGAACACTATGGTAACACACAGCTATGTACAGGTGATACAACCTAATTTCCCTAATGTGATTTCAAACCTTCTAACATTGAAAAAAGGAAATAGTCCAAAAGCATAACTGAGGCACTTGCTTTACAGAAAGAGAAACATGATCCAATGTTAAAAGATGATGACTGAGAAAATATTCTTATGCATTACTTGATACGGTTCATTTTCAAACTTCACTATTTTATTACTGGAAAAAACAATTAGTGCCACTTGAAAACATAGACGACGCAGTAAGTCGTGTGGGATGGGCTTGGATATCATATAAAAACATGTGTAGTAGGTAAATTAAGAGTGCAGTAAAGCCTTTCACAATTTCAAGACACGTAAAAAAAGAGGCAGCTCAACTAGAAACCCACGCGTGGACAGCTGTTTCTGCATGTATTGGGCCTAGTCAGCACTGTGTATCTAGTGAGCAACTATAATCCCATGAAAAAGTAGTACTTGATAGATTAGGCAGTAAGCCTCAATGTGTCGTAAATTTAAGCTGTTATTATAAAGTTTCTTTAGATGCTGACATGCAGTAAGTAGTGCACTAATAATATTATTTATTATTCTTAAAATAGTTTGAACTATGAAAATAAAGGTATTGGAAATTATTTTTGTAGTACAAAATGATACGCATCAGGCAAGGAAACTAATGTGCTATGCAGTGTTTAGTACATCAAAGCTTCAGTTTCTTTCAGTTTTAGTTATCAATTTATGAACACTCTCTTAATTAAAAAATGTACCTGTTTAAGGAAATCATTTTATTGAAAGAATCAGACATGTTCCATTTTCATTTCATTTTTCCTGGTCATTGCACAGAACCTTTTTCTTAAAAGTGTTTTGATGGACTATCTTAATCTAAGAGTCTAGAGGTAGATGAAACTTATTTTGGGCCATCATCAGATTTACCATCTTATCAAGTCTTACCTAACCCTAACCCTAACCCTAACCCTGAAGTTTAGATAAAATAAGCTAATATATCTGATTATTGATGGTGGACAATTTCCAAAATATAATTTATTTCTGCATTCCTTTCTCATTTTATTTATTATCATATCATCAAGGCGCCAAAAAAGATATTTAAATATTTTGTATTCTTTCCATTGAATTGTACACATGCACAAAAAGAAAACCCTGTCCCAGAGGGTTCCTTTTGCCTTTTTGCACTGTTTATTCCGTACATATCATTGAACTTCACACCTTAGTGTCAAGATTTTTGCTTGTAAAGAAGACAGACGAAAGCCTCAGGACAAGGGTAGAAAGCAAAGGTTTGATGAAGCATTTTTGACTGATTTCTTTCCAATAATTTATCAACTGCAATATCTTCAACACTCACAGGTTTAACTTTTGCTACCTCATGCCAAAATAATATTCCCATAACTGTCAATAACTGACTTTATATAGACAAAAAAGTTTTACTTTAATTTTTTATCTGTCATTGTTAGAGAGAATAGTGGGAATCATATATCATACTAAAATATATTGCAGTTTTGAAACATTCATTTAGAAAAGAAATTAGTAATTAAATTCAGGGCATACTATTTGTTTTGAGATGTGTTTACTGTTTAGAGTCCTACCAGGTTATTCTTGTTCATTAAGTTACTAGTAAACAAAGGCAAGCTCAGCATTATTTGAGTTTTAAAATTTCCAGAAAAATCATATATAGAGAAAAAAGCATTTCTGAAAAGCTACAAATTTTCACATGATCAAATCTACGCCATGTTTTGAAAATAATGTTCCGTCTACCGAATTGTTCTCTCTAAATATATGATATTCTCTCTGTCAAGAATAAGCATTAAAATAGTACTTTGCAGATGTATTAAACTCCGTTTTGTAATTTTGATCTTTAGAAATTTTTAGGGAATCATTTATAGTAGATGCTTCTGCTGATATATCTTACTGTCTATCTCTTTGTGTCCATGGTTTCATTTTTGTAGATAATGCATCGATCGTAGAGTCGAAGAGTTAAGAGAAGTGCAGTTTCCAAAGAACATTTTCCGAGTGTCACAGAACACAAACGTTTGCACAGAATCTTAGAATAGTACTTTCCAGATGTGGTTCTACTTTGTTTTCGTCAATTTATTTAGTTCTTTTTTTTTTAGAATTTTAGAGCGGGGTAAAAAGCTTTCACTTCGCCGCCATATTGGAATTTCTAAGTTGGGTTGATTGATCACGTGATGGGTTTCTTACATCTCGAAAACTGAACGATAGCAATAGTGCAGTCGTAGTATCCACTAAAAATGAAATACGTTTTGTAATTATATATAAATGAATTTTTTTTAATCACAAGAAAGATCAATAAAGTCTTTTTCTGCACGCGCTATCGATATTTTGTCACCTCCCCTTGACAAAGAGATATGACAATTGTATTTCCCTCATTTTTTCAGTGGTTTGCCTGTGGCCAAAATCCATACCAGTAGTGAATGACAGCTCCATGCATAATATTAAGACCGTTTCATGACATGAAGCTACCATCATTTGATGTACACCAAATAAAGTAAGTTACCAAAAAATAAAGTTACCATCATTCAGTATCAAACACAACTCTTTTTCTCTTTATTCATGCCCCAAGAGACCTATTAGTTTTGTTTGCATGTCTAATATATTCCGAAGGGTCTTGAGAGGCAGCCCGTATGTCTTATACACAAAAATATAAATATAATTCAAAAGCAATTCGAAAATGTTCTGCAAAACATTTTTAAAGACATGTACAGTACAGATGATAATGGGGAAAATGGAGTTATTTCGTATGTAATGTTCAAGTTCGAAGATTTTTTCACATACTCAACCAAAGTGATATGGCATTGCCATAAACATATCTTCAGAGGTTGGCATATACGTTGAAGGAGGTCACAGTCAATATTCTTCATATTTTTTGCACATTTGATTAGGCCTAGAACTTGCAGGTTTTTACAAACTCGGAATGAGATGTAGGATTCCGTCCACAATTTCTTCTTTTAACAAGAAGAAGCTGCTTGTTGGGCCGATCTCCAGTACCCTGAAAGTAGATTTTAGACAAAATGTTTAAATAAAGCGAAACTGAGAAAGTGACGTGCGACACACAGTAAGTGGACAAAAGAAACAAACAACAAAATAAACAACAAAATAAACAACAAAAAAACGTAATCTGTAGTATAATAATGATTATGATGATAATGATCAGGAAATAATGAGAATGATAGTGGTGATACTTAAGGTAGCCATAGTTAACTATGAGGTAGCTCATCAACCTTACTTGCAGCGCTCGCAATCGCTTAATTACGAAATGGCGCAGCTCATTGTGATCGAGTCGATGAAGGTACAATGCAAGACAAACTATGTAAGCTTACATAATTTTTTCTTGTACGAGGGCACTTTCATCACCAAAACGTACAATCAACGGTTATCTACCCACAAAGAGCAGCCATGGAAAACAGCTTCCGAGTTTGGATTTAATAGGTTTGATAGTAATTTTGTGGCGGTTATTTTTGAGTAGTATTATTCTGAGTAGGCGCAAAACTAGTTTTGAATATATCGTTTTGATAAGCTTACCTTAACGTACTGAGATAGAAAATATTTCTTTTAAGGAAGTTCCAGATTTCTGTCAAGGGGCATGTACCTTGTAGAGATAATTCACGTAGGTGCATCAATTTATGGTCGAGAGAGTGTTGAACAATATCTAGTGACACGTTGCATTCGCTTAAATCAAGGTATCGCAATCCATAAGACTTTATAACTTCTATGACCTATACAAAAGATTGAATCAGTAGGCAAACCGTTAATGAGTTTATAACTGAAAATAGCAATATTCCGATCAGTATTGTATAGCAACATAACTGAAAAATACTTGCTTCGGAAAAAATGAAAAATACTGAGTACCTTATTGGAGATAGTGTTTCCTAGACCAGCAAAACCAATATCTCTCAGTTGACGCTGAGTAGTGACAAAAGTCAAAACTCCGACCATGCTAATGTTTTCGCAAAATCCAATGACAACACCCAAAAGTTTCTGGGGCAATGAACACAGAGCATGGTCTTGGACTTGTGTGCCATAAAAATCGACAACCAATAAACTTGACATTGCAGCAATGGCTGAAAAGTCCACAATTGCAGTGCAATATGTAAGGCCTAGGTATCTGACATTTTGAACATTTTGCCATACATTCATCGTTGGGATGCTGTGCATTCTTTCTTCCAATTGAGAGAAGTCCATAGTTTTAAAAATCCCCCTACATTTGGCGATTAAAACATAGGCTTTCTTCGAAGCAATCATCAAGTTTTTCATGTCCACAGGACTCAAGAATTGAATAATGCCGAACAAACACGAATCTGACAAACTTTCCATGGCTGTTATTTTTCGGCAAATGCAAGAATGATTTGGTCCTGTTCCGTTCACTCTAACACCTCTGCGCTAACTCGTCAAGTAACATGACGTACGAAGATGACGTAAGATTATCTTCTTTGCGGCTGAATAAAAAATCCCTGCCCTACTAACGGCGCAAAATGAGGGAAAAAATTTATGTTGGCGTCTCATTAAGGCCTAAGAACGCAGTGAGCCATAATCATGGTCCTATACCTCTTAAAAGTTTAAGGCGATACTACGACATACGTACGTGTACGGGCTCTTATAGGGCTTGAAATATTCTTTGATACTTGCTTGGATCGTTTAAGTAGCCTTAAAAAAACTATGAGCTTCTGGAAAAAAGTGTAGCTAAAAAGTTATTCAACAACACCCGTCATAACACCTATTGTTTGTTATGATTAGATAATTGCTTTGTTCCCGAGTTGTAATGTCCCATGGGATTTCTTAAAATCCTTTTGCCCGACTTTTAAAATGATCTTAAAAGTTTCCAAACAAGTAGAACAAACTAAGAGCGGAGCTGAAAGAGCGATCAAAATGTCGGGTATTGTAAACAGAGGAATTGAAATAAATAAAATAGAAATCGAAAATTCCTTAACCCGATAAATCCCCTTTATATTCGGTAAGGGAGCCTTCGAACGTATTAAACGTTAATAAGTATTATGTGGAAGTCCTTATTCCGAAGACTGAAAGGATAAAGATCCGAAGCTATAGATTTATCTTCTGCTCCGAGGAAAGGATGCCATTAATAAAAAAAATCATAAGAGAAAAAGATTTGTTTTTATTGCAATCGAGAAAAGTTTACTTCTTGGTGCAGGAATGTTTCTCAATTAATCTTTTTCCTTCAATCTGTTAACTTACATTATACGTCATTTTAGAGCCATCAAATAAATAAATGTATTTCTTACATGCTTAACTTCACTGATAACTGTCAAAAAATTATTGCAGTTTTAAACATTTTATATGTATAAGTTTTCTCCTGCTCAAAAAAAAAGTTGACACCCTATATCACATGGATTAAACTCAGAACAATAGGTTTAGAAAGAACAATAGACTCGCATTTAGTGGCTTTAATCGTAGGATTAAATCTGAAACACCTCCTGGAAAAGCCAGGACAGCCTTCTAATTAATTCATTCCAAAAAAATCATTCTTAAACAATGGCTAGCACTGACGGCCGTACAATTGTAATGCCGTCTTTATTGTCGCACCTGTCCGCGATGCTGTATTTTAAGGTCATTCCATGATTCAAATTGCTTGTATCTACAAACTGTAATACTTCGCTTATATTTCAATCTACATATGATCTATATATGATATAACCATTACTGAAAACGATCCAGGATTTTTTTTTTTTTTTTTTTTGAATTTGTGAATTAATGGATTAAAGTTTGATTCCGTAATTATTTTGAGCACAAGCATTGTATTGGGGCCAAAAGTTGAGATCAAACGGAATGTAAATAGACCTTTTACAAATTCACTTGGGTGATCACAAAACAATGGTTTCAATTAAGTGCATTGCACTATCATAGATATGTCGTAAATGCCTCTTGCTTGAGGGTCTCAATTTGCCCTTGAACCCCCTAGTTGAGCCCCTCCCACAGCTATTTTTGGGAAAAAGGAAACAGGTGCATTTATTTTCAGGGAACACAAAATATTGTCAGAGTATTTTCATGGACTGAGACTTGAGGAACGACGACAATACATTTTTGTAAACTTTGGAACAGAATGAGAAACACTGATTTTGGGGAACAAGTCAGTTTAATAAAGGGGGAAAAAATGTTAAGGAATCAAGGGAACAAAGACTTTTTTTGGGAAGGGCCCTAGGTACTGCCACATTACTCAGTTGTTAGCAACAACGATCACGGCTATGATTCAGTTACAAAATGGAGCACGTGAGCACTGTTTCAGGTGTTCCGTTGGCATGCGCAGGACTTATCAGAAACATGCAGTTTTAAAGATATGGTCAGAGGCAAAGCTTTCAGTAATAGTTACAACCCCATGTGACTTAACCTTTCCTAACAATTCCTTAAGAAGTCATATATTGCGCTATCGATGTGGCGATCGTGTATTGTCATAGTTTGAATCATCGCGAAATGTGACTTATGCTTGAATACCACATTTTGCGGTGAGAATTTGTCACAAAATGTGATGTTGAAAATTGAACCACAGTTTGCGTCGACGCAATATATGGCCAAGTTAGTCGTAACCCTAGATTTAACCACGTTTTGCGATCAACGCAAACTATGGTTTTTGATTGCACACTACATTTTGCAATCGTCTGGAAACACATTTTGCGTTGACGCATACTGTGAGTTCCAGCCCATGGGCTATATATAGGCTTGACTTCAAACACCACAGGTTGCGATGACGCAAACTATGGCTTTCGATTGCACACCACATTGTGCGATCGACTTGAAACAGGATTTGCGTATTCATTGTACATAACTGTTTACAAATATGTTTACATAATACTATTCCATAGGTTATTAAGGTTATTATAGACATTCGTGGACTGAAACAGAGAGCAATTAATTAATTTTTTTACAAAAAAAGGGAATTTTACGCTCGACTCGTACGGATTTTAACAAAAAAAAAAATACTACCACCTATATACGTTGATTCATCCAAGTTTTAAGAGATTCTCCTTTTCGTAGTTCTTAAAAACAAGGGTTCCCCCACAATAAATAAATATCCTCCCTCCCCTCCCCCCCCCCCGCCCATAAATAACGATTGTTCCCCAACTCCTCCTGCTTGAAGTTTTAATGTCCAGTCCAATTAATCCAAATTTTGAAAACATCTAAAGGGATTCTTTTACTCATGATCAAGGTGAATCCTAAAGCCTAGTTTATAGCCCTGAACATTAACTGCCTTTTTTTACTGGGTATATTTCATTGTCTTTTTTATATTTTTCAAAAGGGAGTAACTAATATGCTTCTGGGTCTCCCCCTTCCCCCCTCAAAGCTCTGTGCGCCACATTTCCAATTTTATTCATATTTTTCTCCCAGTGGAAAAATCTCAGCAGTGTAAATTAATTTTATCTCGGTAACGTTTTCCCAGTTTCACCGCACATGCATGGTAATTTATAACTTTAACTAGGCAAATTTACCGTGTTCATACAAGTCAAACGATTAAGTCAAACCACGATTACAGCCTTGGCGCATATTCAGGATTTCAGCTTGAGAGATGTCCAAAATTCCTGGCGATGCGCGCCACCAACATTGATGGTTGCAAGTTGCGAAAACCCCTTTTTTCTGAGCGCTTACCTAATTGTGATGTCTCCCAATTTAGACGCGAAGTCTTATTTCAGAGGGACAAACAAACAACAAAAAGATGGTGAAGTACAGAAGAAATATGCCTTTATACGTAGTTCAGCCACCTTTAAACTTGGAAACGATAAACATAAACATATGTTTCAGTGTACACGGAAACAAGTCCCTGGAAACACTTTTCTTCAATCAGCAAGAAGGCCCATGGATTTCTCATATTTATAACACATTTCTATGCAGCTGCTACTAGAATCCTAGCCTCTTCGAATTCTTCCGGCTTTTCTTATCCAAATGTTTTGGGGGCCTAAATAGCTTCTACTTAGATGTTGATAATCACTAATCACTGAAATCCCCATGTAAACGGGTTGGGCTCAACCCCATATAGCCCCTCTTTATCGAACTATTCTTCAGTTCAGTTCAAGTTGAAGAAAGCATTTATGTTTGTTTTCTTTTGCATTGTTGCAGGTTGTTTTATCGTAAAGCATCAATGTCAGGGACCGTTAAGCCAGAGAGGCAGGTAAACCCCTACCAACTCTTTGCTTATGATGGCGCGCAAATGCATGATATAGATGGCGAGACAGTGATTCCTAATGCTTGTTTGTCTTGGCCAAATTCTCAAGCCCTATACCGCTCCATGATGGTCTGATCCGCGATCCCTGAATGGCTTTTTCAATGAGAGACAGGGAAAAAATGAATCCAAATTTCGAAAACAATCGGAAAATTTCTAAATAGTGGGAAAAAAGTGGGAAATACCATAACCTAATGATGGAATATTTCAAGTATTTTCAAAAACTATTTTTTCATCCTCTGCAGCTATTTAGGAAAAGGAACAGCATTTTTTCTCAACCTTGAAAATAGAATGGCGATGTTTGAAGATTAAAAACCAACATTGGGAATTAAATGGGGTTCAAAAATGGAATCCAAATTTTCCAATAAGATGAGAATGTTATTGCCAATGAGATCTCAAGTTTGGAAGTTGTTATGATTATGATATGGCGAATTATCCTAAATAAACTATCCTACTGAGGTTTTTGCCAGTGTAATCAGAATTGTGTTTCTTTAGTCGTAAAAAAGGGAGGGGCTTCAAAGAGAGGGGGTAGGAGGGCTTATCAGATAGGCCAGGGGAGCCTAAAGAGGAATACGGTAGATAATGATGTGCTATGGAAAAAACTATCTGTTACTAACTGATTTATCGCATGGCCTGAATGTAGTATATTTATCTCCCTGTCATTGTCGTTTAATATAAGCATTAGCCGAGTGATTAATTTGGGCCTTTGTGGGTAGGTTTCAGCCCCCAGCTTTTCAAAACCTTTACCATATCCATAGTTAATAGAGGGGAACTATGCCATATCCAAGACCAAGAATTTAGATTTTCGAAACCAACCCCCCCCCTCCCCGCCCCCCCCCCCCCCCCCCCCCCACCCCCCACAACAACAAGGGGGACAGAATAACTACTACAACACAATAAAATTAAATTGAATTTCCAGACAAAATCTAACCCTGTCCCATGATGTTGCCCTAAATGAAATTGATACTCTGGCTGCATTCATATTTTCTCTTTGTTTAGGAGTATGAAATTCAAATTCTGTAGCATATTGGTCTGGTTCCCATAAAATAGCATAACGATTCATCCAGCAGCTGACAGGAGTGACCTTCTCACTCTATACCAGGTGGAATTCTTTGGCTCGTGTATCAGCCAACGACAACTTAACCTATTCGACATTTTCAGAATCATGTCTTCTTCTTTAACTTGCTAATATTTTGGATTGCCTATTCAACATCTGTTCGAGCTTTCCTCTTTTTCTTCAAACGTTCCATACAGTAATTTTT
Organism: Actinia equina; assembly: GCA_011057435.1. NCBI lineage: Eukaryota > Metazoa > Cnidaria > Anthozoa > Actiniaria > Actiniidae > Actinia > Actinia equina. The sequence continues at coordinate 551,582 of WHPX01000481.1, read as the reverse complement.
TTTCAGGAGGGATGGTGTTATCGATTGTAGGCAATTCAGTCTTTATACTTTACTAAACTGTCTTTATTTTGAAATACTGTGTGGCAAATACATGCATCGTTATGACAACAATACTATGTACATAGAATAGAATAGACTAGAACGTGGACATAACGTAAGTAGGCGTCCCCTATCTAAATCGTGACCCATTTGATCATGACGTATGACGATTTTCGTGACAGTGGGTCATACGTATTCCCAACCAGAACTATTGTCAGTCATACGTATGACCTACTTCATAACGCGGAGGGCACAACTTAGTTTAATATAAAGAGTGATGCCATAGATCAGAAGCCGAGAGTGACGCGCTGAGCTGTACAAAGGTCCTCTAGCATTTCAAACTAATATTGCCACGACTTTTCCAGCATTGAGCAAAAAAACCTCGCTAAAATTATTTTGCAGTCTATTTCACGTCATATGAAATTAGGATGCTGGTTCATATCATAATATAACACGTGTTTATATAGCTCTCACAATGAGAGCCGGTTCTACAGTCGAAAATTCAAATCATTAATCGACTCTAGGGGTCAACGCGTGAGCTTGTTTGATAATACATAAATTAGTCTTCGGTTTCGAATTAAAAAGAGAGAGTGGAGGTGATGATGTGCAGCTACAGCAATAAATTAAATAAAACAATAAAAGATAGCCGTATTTTTTGACATATGATAGTCTACCGGCTTTAGAACTGAAGCACTTAGTGTCCTTATCGGCTTATATTATATTAGGTGACCGACATGTTTACTTTTGTTTATGAATTTTTATAAATATATAAATTTTTTGTTTTATTTTTTGAGTTAACTGACGATATAGTCCGATGGCACGAAAAGTCTGACCCCTCCCCCCAAACAAAAATATTGACGTGACAAAATCATTCAGCCACTACCCCCATAGATATCTAATCCAGCCAATCATATTTCTCGTACAGTGATTTTAAGAGCGACTGTCTGTAAAAATCAAACAAAATCAGAAATATGCGGAAAGGCTCAAATTTTCGAATTCGCTCTACTTTTGGATTTTAGTAGTGTATGATGAAGTAAGAAACGCTGTGTGGTTAGTTTTGAAAAATACTTTTTTTGTTTTCGAGAAATAGGGAAAAATCGGTTTGAGCTCCAGGGACGATTTTCGCTGCCAAAAGATGGCTGAAAATTGCTTACTTTCCCTTGGTCCGTGTATAAAAACTATTGATCCAAATAGCCTTCTAATACTTTCTGCCAACAGTACAACTCTTATTGCTAAATTAAGAGTAGTTTCATAAAAATCGAACAACTCTGTATTATTTTAAACAATTAAAAGCAAAGGGCACTGAGTTACAATGCTTGTCAGTGCATCTCGAAAACTGCGAGTTTCCCTATGTGCCATCCTTCCAAATCTTATGAGATTACAGTCAACAACTATTGGGAAACTGCTCTTTTGAAAAATGTATCATTTATTTTGGGGAAATAATAGTGCGCTTTTTGCGAGAGCTTTTATTTTGACTAATTAAATATGCAGAAATCATTGTTTGGCGATCGCGTGACTAAAGACTTCTCGAAATAAATTCCCTTGAAACATCATTGTTTTTCAAATCTAGTCTATAAAAATAAAAGAAAACATTAACATACTAACCTTCAAAGGTCTTTTCTGTTGCTCCATTCATCAGAGTGATAAAGAAATTAGAATTGGCAACCGTGGCGTTGGCTTGTTTTATGCAACCGATTTCCGAAAATACCATCTATCAGTACCAGTCGACATGCACAGTTCGTGTTTCTTTACAAACAACTAGTCAGATTTCAATAAGAAATATACAGAATAGTATACTAAATTCGATTCCTACAGAGTCCAGTAGGTTATTCTAACTTCACTGGCAAGTTGTTTAGTGTCTCTAATTTGCATATTGTCGGAAAAGTTACAGTGGGCGCGGGAATAGAGCGTACCGTAGTTTCTTCCGGTTTTGTCCATACCCTTAGTGGTCTTGGAATTTTATGTATTATCCTTGGCAAAAAAAAGAGTCGAGATATACATTATTATGCCATTTTAACATTAAAAGCCCTTTGTGAACAATTTTAAAAGTGGTTCTCTCAATAGATTATGGTGGAGCCGGCTAGGGGCACCTGTGCGAACTACTATGCCATACTGCTCCGTTTTGATATATTTCATTAGATAATTTTGTTTCCTGTGATTAGTCCCTGCACTAGATTTCTCTTTAAGAAGCCAGCTTGTTGCAAGACAAATTCCTGTTTTCTTTCTTTCTCCTATTCTCTATCGTCTATTTTTCTATCGTCATCTCCTTTCTACTATTACAGACCAATTTATGAACGCGCTACTGACTAGTAGTTCTTGGAAGAAATAGCCAAAGGTGGATCCCTGGCCTTATACTGTTTTGTATATTTGTCATTGAAATCTGACAAGTTACTGATAGATAGTATTTTCGGAAATCGGTTGCATAAAACAAGCCAACGCCACGTTTGCCAATTCTAATTTCTTGATAACTCAGAAGAGTGAAACAACGGAATAGACCTTTTCGTGTCGAAGCTTAGTATATTAATGTTTTCTTTTATTTGTATAGACTAGATTTGAAAATCAATGATGTTTCAACGGAGTTTATTTCGATAAGTCTTTAGTCACGCAATCGCCAAACAATGATTTTTATGCATATTTAATTAGTCAAAATAAAAGCTCTCGCAAAAAGCGCACAAATATTTCCCCAAAATAAAAAATACATTTTTCAAAAGAGCAGTTTCCCAATAGTTGTTGACTATAATTTCATAAGATTTGGAAGGATGGCACATAGGGAAACTCGCAGTTTTCGAGATGCACTGACAAGCATTGTAACTCAGTGCCCTTTGCTTTTTATTGTGTAAAATAATTCAGAGTTGTTCAAATTTTATGAAACTACTCTTAATTTAGCAAATAAGAGTTGTACTGTTGGCAGAAAGTATTAAAAGGCTATTTGGATCAATAGTTTTTATACACGGACCAAGGGAAAGTAAGCAATTTTCAGCCATCTTTTGGCAGCGAAAATCGTCCCTGGAGCTCAAACCGATTTTTCCCTATTTCTCGAAAACAAAAAAATATTTTTCAAAACTAACCACACAGCGTTTCTTACTTCATCATACACTACTAAAATCCAAAAGTAGAGCGAATTCAAAAATTTGAGCCTTTCCGCCATATGTTTGATGTTTACAGACAGTCGCTCTTAAAATAGCCATCCAATCAGAATTCGACGATCATAAGTTGATGGCATGAAGTGAGGTTCTCAACGGTCGTGACCAGAGGTTTCTCGTGGCTCGCTGCTTCGTAGCTCGTTGTTGCCGCTTCGCGGCGATTTTACAGAGAAAAAACAATACGAGAAAGCTCTGGGACCAGGGTAGTCTAAGGTGTAAGCGATAATAAATATATAAAGTAAAATATGGATCACATTTTAAGGAACCATACAGGTGCAGTAGCTGGAAAATCGTTTTTTACTAACCGTGGGGAGGTTTCAAAAATAATAAGTACAGCCATGAATTCTCCGACGAGGGTTGAAATACACCCCACAAATGCGAGGAGGTAAGACATTTTTTTTAAAAAAAATTTTATTTCGTCTTTTTTCCTTTCTACTAAAATAGTTACACTTTACAGGTGTAAAAGGTAATATTCTTTTATATTTACTTTTCTATTTAGGACTATTTTCAAAAAGTATTTAAAAAACCCCATTGGAACTCATGGGTTTACAGGTAAGTTATGTTATGGGGTCCAGGTAATAACTCAGGGTCCGAACCTAATAACCGCCTATCCAATTCTTTAAAGTGATAGTGCAATAAAAAAAAAAAATAATAAAATAAAAAAAAATAAAAAAAAGGTAAATAAATAAATAAATAAATAAAAATAAAAAAATAAAATAAAATAAAAAGGGAGCGCCTTTTCCTATGCATACATACATACATACATTTATTGAGGCTCCTTTTTACAAGGCTTTTCAGCAACAATATAGATAAATATAATATAACACTAATATAAATGATACTATTATAAGAATATAAAATATAAGAATATAAATATAAGTATATACAATTATAATCAATATGTAAATTAAACTACTTTATTGAAACTAAATAATTAAAAAGTCGTTTTCTAAAAATTTTATACATTTTAAGTCTTTCTGGAGACCGTTCCAAATTTTAGCTCCGCGGAACGCGAAAGAACGTTGGCCCGTAGCTAGTCTACATTTGGGCAGATTCAGATCCCCATTGAATCTGGTCGATCTAGTGTGGATTTGAGATCTATATATAAACTTCTGAGTGAGGTAATTAGGTGTTTGATTGTGAAGGCATTTATGTACCATTACACAATCATTGAAAAATAACTTATCTTCTATATTAAGCCACTTAAGAGACTTAATCCCTTTGGATATGTGATCATATTTCCTGAGGCCAAGGACTATCCTTGCCGCGTAATTTTGCACCAGTTGCAGTTTGGCTTTATTTGCCCTAGTGGTATTGCTCCATATTGTAGAGCAATAGAATAATTTAGTAAATATAAATGAGTTCATGAGTAATAATATTGTCTTTCTGTCTAATAAGTGTTTAATTCTATTGATTCTATTTAGTTTAAAAAAAACAGTTTGAAACAGTTTTTGTTGTATGTTCGTTGTAACTTAGGCAACTATCGATGATAACTCCCAAGTCTTTAGCGACAGGAACGGTTTCGATCTCTTTTCCTAACAGTGTTGCTTTGAGTGATGGTAAAGTTTTTGTGAGCTGCGGTACACCAATAGTTAGTATTTTTGTCTTATCTGGGTTGATGAGAAGCGAGTTCATGCAGCACCACTTTGCAATTTCTTTCAGATCTTCATTTAGAGCAGGGATAGCTTTGTCGATTTCTTTCGAGGGTAAGGCAAGAAAAAGCTTCGTATCGTCAACATAACTCATTACTTGACAATGCTTTGGGATAGATAGAAGCTCATTGACATATAGAGTAAACAGAACTGGTGAGAGAATTGTCCCTTGAGGTACGCCAAAGATAAGAGAGCGAGCGTCAGATAAAGTATTGTCTATCCTCACCACTTGTTTCCGATGGGACAAGTAGCTCTCAAACCATGCCATAGCAGTGTTAGAAGTTCCCATACTTTGAAGCTTTGACAGGAGAATGTCGTGTCGAATACTATCAAAGGCTTTTGACATGTCTAGTAGTGCAATGATTGACACCTTTTTATCATCCATGTTTTTTAAAATTTCATCTGTAAAGTAGAGGAGGGCAGTTTCAGTGGAATGGTGTTTTCTGTTGCCACTCTGAAGATGGGATATTATTTGGTTTTCTTCTAAGAACTCGGTGAATTGTGAGTGTGCGGCTCTTTCACAGACTTTAGACATGATTGGTAGTAAAGATATTGGGCGCGTTTTGGATGGATCATCTGAGTCTTCAGATTTTGGACAAGGAATAACTTCGGCTAGTTTCCACGACTGTGGAAAAGTACTTGTATTGAACGAATTGTTGATTAAGGTGGTAATTACTGGAAGCATCGCTGGTAAGCTGTCTTTCAGGACTCTTGCGGATATTCTGTCTATTCCTGGAGCTTTATTTGAGGGCATAGCGGTGATGATATTCAAAACGTCTTCTTCTTTAACTGGTCTGAAGTCAAACTGTGAAGTAAGGTTGATACTGAAGTTTAAAGCAGGTATAGGCAGTGTATCGGGGACACCGAGATTATGTTCTTTTGAGAGAGCTTTCGCTTTGGCAGCTGTAGACTGGCCAACAGTGGTGTAGTATTCGTTGAACTTGTTAGCCTGGATGGCAGGGTCTTCAGTTGAAGCCAAAAGGGGTCTTTCTCTGGGAAGGCAGCGATTTATAACCTTCCAAATTGAGTTTGTATTTCCTTTACTCTTTTGAAGTTCGGAACGTACATGTTGTTTTTCGGCGATACGGATTTCCCGCTTGACTTCCTGTCTAAAGAAGCGGTATGCATTCCAGTGTAGTTTATCCTTTGTCTTGATTGCACTTTTGTGCCATTGATTGCGTGTTTTCATGAGCTGACGTATTTCAGGTGTAATGTAGGGGTTTGGTCTTGATTTTATTTTTGTCACCTTAATAGGTGCATGTTCATTGAGAACCCCAGAGAATAAGCAATTGAATGAATCAATTTGGTCATCAAAATCGTCGAAAATATTAACAACATGAAAAGGAACCTTAGCCAAGTCTTGGACGAATTTATGTGGATTGTAATTTTTGTAGCTTCTTGTCGTGATATATGAAGCCCGTGGTTTTGGTGCCTTCAATGTGAGAGTCAACAATATTAAGTTATGATCGCTAATTGTTGAGGTTTTGACTTCGCAAACATCAATAATGTTCTTGTTAGTTGTCAGGGCTACATCTATTAAAGTTTGTGATGTGTCAGTGATTCTTGTGGGTTCCTTTACAAGTTGAAGTAAATTGAAAGTAGAGCAGAAGTTAGTTAAAGCACGGCCATCGGGGCAGTCTCCCAGCATGTTCGTATTTGTATCTCCAATTATTATTGTGTCAAGTCCCAGTAGTTGGGAGTCTATGAAAGTTGTGGTCAAGTGCACGCGCGCGCGCATTTCTGTATAACGATTAACGGAATCTTCAATGACAAAATATTTTTATTGAAACATTAAACACCCAGTTTACACTTATTCCCGCTTCTCACTAAGAATGTTGTCAATTATTTCATTCTCACACCATGAATGGTTTGCGTTTTCATTCAAATCTAGTAGTGGTCCATCATTTTGTAAAAGAGCATTAAGTAATGCATCACTATCAAACTCGGTATCTATTGCTAGATTTGCATCTTGTCTTTGATACTGTGGTCGCTCATTCCTCCTGTACTGTTGGTTCTGCTCTCCATTGAATTCTGGGCCAAGCAGCTGGTTTGCATTCTGCCTCTGCTCCTGAACTCTCTGCTCACGAATTTGTCTTTCTATGTCTTCATCAACACAGCTTACCAATGCTCTCAGCTCATACCATTCGATTAGAGTCAGCGCTACCCCAGTCTGAGTTGGTCTTTGTTGATTTGAAAACTTTCTAATATGTACTCTTACAGCACCATCGTAAGGTTGTGCGTAGATTCTGTAGTTTCTGTTTCCAACTCTCATGACTGTAGCTTCTGGTTAATACCTAGTGCGCACTCTAAACAGTGATGTGTTACTAAACAGTCAATCCGTGTCCTCTAAATATGACTGTGTATTCTATTCCTACCCATTACATCATCATAAGTGAAGATTGTGTAATAATCTATTTTTATCTTATACAATTTTGATAGGTCATAGATTTTGCACCCGATGGTGTAATAAATATTTTCATCTTAGATAAGTATCAAACTCGATCTATTTTTGGAAATATTACATCACTTTGATGTTCAAAAAATGCTATATAAACCGAGTATAGTTAGCCTGCTGAGCATACTACCTTACAGCAAAGTATGATAATCATGGATCAACGAAATGAAGAAAATGAACTACCACAGTTTGTGATTGATGACCTGATGCAGGAGGACATCGAAGTACTAAAGGTATGATTTCTTATCTCTACATACACATTTCAGGAAAAAAAAAAAAGTTTTCTTATATGCTTGATTTTTCTTTGTAGGATGGTTTTATATGTGATCACTGCAAAACTACTTTCGCGCAACAGCAGTCCCTATCACGACACATGCGTGAAACCCATAACTTTCACCCATCTTACACCTGCCCTAACTGTAACCGAACATTTAAGAGGAGGGGGAACCTTAAGAGACATGAGAACGTCTGCGGAGGTGGCTCTTCAAAACGGAAAGTAGAGAAGACAATGACCGAGGCAGAGATGATTGAATACGAGGTGAATATATCTTATTTATTAGCTAAACTTTGTACTAATTATTCTAAACACTAACCGCGGAAAGATTAGTTACTAAGATTGTCTTATATACCAATTTTTTCGATTTCAGTTAGCAAACATACCCCCGGATGTATGAAGAATACGACGGAGAAATTTTGGGGGATGAGGTAGGTAAGCCTCTGTTATCATAGGGTATTTGTTGACTAAGTTTTTCTAAGAACTAATTCTTTTCTCTAGGAAGATGTACAAATAGGTGGTGGAGAGACTGAAGAATGCGCGCTTGGTGGAAACGCAACTGTACATAAATATAAACCCAACAAACATGAAAAATACGATCTTCTACTCACCCTTCAAGGAAAAAAGAAGACCACTATCAAAAAACTAAAAACCCAGGTCAAAAAACATCGTGGGATCAAGTGGTTTCTGTGTGTTAAGGTGAGGATGGTTAAGTCGAGCCCCGACGGTGAGGACCAGATCTCAACCCCTCATTTTCGCACCAAATGCTACACTGCAGTCAATGATACTGAGATTGAAAAAAACTACGTGCATGGAATGGAAAAGATCAAGAACTCTTTCTTGGAGTACCAGAGAGAAGGGTCTGGATGGTTATTGGAAGAGGTAATTAAATTGTACTATTGTTATAGCAACAAAAGGGATCACTCGACCGTCGATGCTTAATAAAGTATTCTTGCTATCATAGGTGTTGGAAATCGATTTAGGAGTCGCTACTTACACCCCTCTCAAGGGATCAAGTTACATACCTCTACCCAAGAAGATCAAAGACAAGAAAGCGGTGCTCAACATACTGAACGAAGATGAAAAATGCTTTTTATGGTCAGTACTGGCAGCGAAACACCCCACTCACTGGAGCCATCACGCCAACCGCGTCAGCAATTATCAAAGGTATGAAGCTGAACTAAATATGTCAGGAATCGAGTACCCCGTTCAAATAAAGCATATTAGCAAATTTGAGAACCAGAATAGAGAAATCAGTATCAACGTCTTGGGGTATGAAGATGAAGAGCTCTTTCCCCTTTACATTACGAAAGAGAAGAAAGAATTGCATGTGAATTTATTACTTTTTTCTCAAGATGATACGCGTCACTACTGTTTAATCAGGGATTTGGATCGATTGTTATATAGCATGAATCGACATGAGCATAGAATGTACCACTGTATGTATTGTTTGCATGGCTTTGTCAGGCGAGATTTGATAGAAGATCACGAACCTCACTGTAGTAAACACGGACCCCAGAAAATCAGACTGCCTGACGAAGACCATACAACACTGTCATACAATGACGTACAAAAACAACTGAAAGTACCATTTATCATTTATGCAGATTTCGAATCGATTTTAGTGAATTGTGATGATACAGAATTAGACCCTAGTACAAGTTTTACACAAAAAACGCAACAGCATATACCCAGCGGGTTTTGTTACACTGTAGTATCGATTGTCGAGGAATATTGCTTCCCGCCTGTTCTCTATCGGGGAGAAGATTGTGTCGATAAGTTTTTAGACTGTTTGATTGAAGAACGAAAGCAGATAGGGGAAATCTTGAAGATGGTAGTACCTATGGACATTAGTGAAGAACAGGAGCGGGAGTTTCAGGCAGCAACCCTTTGTCATATTTGTAATGAGGAATTGGGCGCGGACAGGGTAAGGGATCATGATCATTTGACAGGGGCGTACAGGGGGGCGGCCCACAATGACTGTAACTTGAATTATAAGTTTACAGGAAAGATACCCGTTGTTCTTCACAATCTTCGTGGGTACGACTCACATTTAATTCTACAAAAACTCGGAAAAATCAAGGGGGAGAATATTAGTTGTATACCCAATAATACGGAAAAGTATATTTCATTTTCAGTTGGGGATTTAGTATTCATAGACTCACTTCAGTTTTTGAATAGCTCACTAGAGAAATTAGTAATGAATCTAAGTAAGGAAGGAGATGATAAGTTTAAGACCCTGAAGAAGTATGTGGAGAGTGAGAAGGTATCTCTCTTGTTGAGGAAGGGGGCGTACCCCTATGAATACATGAATAGTTTTGGTAATTTTGAAGAAACAGGCTTACCCCGAATCGATTGCTTTTATAGTTCGTTGGCGGGTAGCACGATTTCACAAGCAGACTACGAACATGCACAGAATGTATTTAGAGAATTTCAGTGTAGGAATCTAGGAGACTACCATGACTTGTATTTGAAATCGGACGTTTTACTGTTAGCAGATGTGTTTGAAAACTTTAGAGAAGTTTGTCTGGAGTACTACCAACTCGACCCAGGTCATTTTTACACCTCTCCCGGTCTTTCTTGGTTAGCATGTTTAAAGATGACTGGCGTGGAGTTGGAATTACTCACAGACCCCGATATGTATCTGTTTTTGGAGGAAGGGTTAAGGGGTGGGATTTCGATGATCACCCATCGATTTGCAAGAGCGAATAATCGCTAAGTAGAAGGTTATAACCCAGAATTAGAAAATAATTATATCATGTATCTCGACGCAAACAATCTCTACGGTTGGGCTATGTCTGAAGCGCTCCCTGTTAATAACTTTGGATGGTTGAGTGACTCGGAAGTGGACGAACGTCGCGAGAACCTCATGACCATCCCTGTAGATGGAAGTGAAGGATATATACTGGAAGTAGACCTCAGCTACCCCAAAGAACTACACGATTTTCATAATGACTACCCCCTAGCACCAGAAAGGCGAAAGGTAACAGAGGAAATGCTCTCTCCCTACTGTCAGCAACTTCTTGAGGACCTGAACCTTGGCGGTGCTCCCACAGACAAACTGGTACCTAACTTGAACGATAAGACGAAGTACGTTCTTCATTACCGCAACCTGCAACAGTACTTGTCACTGGGTATGAAACTGGAGAAAGTACACCGAGTGTTGGGGTTTGACCAATCTCCCTGGCTAAAGAAATACATCGACTTCAATGCCGAAAAACTGAAAAATGCAAGAAATGACTTTGAAAAAGACTTTTTCAAGTTGATGAACAACAGCGTGTTCGGCAAAACCATGGAGAACTTGAGGAAGCGAGTGAATGTGAAACTGGTCAACACGGAAAAGCAGCTTAAAAAACTGACAGCATCACCCCTCTTTGACTACTTCAGAATCTTTGATGAAAACTTGGTGGCAGTCAACATGAAGAAACCATCACTTTATTTAAATAGACCTATTTACATCGGGTTCAGTATTTTAGAATTGTCTAAAACCCTGATGTACGACTTTCATTATAATTACATCAAGCAGAAATACGGTACCCAGGCAACCCTACTGTTTACAGACACAGATTCCCTGTGTTATAACATCAAGACAGAGGACATCTACCAAGATATGTTTCAAGACCTTGACCTATTTGACACTTCAGAGTACCCTAGAGACCACCCCCTCTACAGTAAAACAAACAAGAAAGTGATTGGTAAGATGAAGGACGAGACCCATGGGCTACCCATCAAAGAGTTTGTGGGTCTACGACCGAAAATGTACTCTCTTCTCTACGCTGAGGATGGTCGTGAGGTTGAGAAAAAAACTGCTAAGGGAATTGCGAAACAGGTGACGAAGCGGGATATCAGAAATACCCACTATAGAGATTGTTTGCTTAAGCGAAAGAGAACCATGGCTAACATGAAACAAATACGTAGCTATAAGCATCAAGTATTTACAATAAACCTAAACAAAGTGGGTCTTAGCCCCTATGATGATAAGCGCTATATCTTAGAGGATGGGGTGACTACTATAGCTCATGGTCATTACAAGGCTAATGTAATATAATGGTACATTTATGATTGATACGTGTAAATATACAATTGTAAAATACAAAGTGTGTTATTTTTATTTAGAATTTTTAAAAACATGTCCCGGTGGTCTCAAAATGTCCCTGTAATATCAAAATGTCCCTGTAATGTCAAATTGTCCCTGTGATAGTACTAAATTGTCCCTGTAATATCAAAATGTCCCTGTAATATCAAAATGTCCCTGTAATGTCAAATTGTCCCTGTAATATCAAATTGTCCCTGTATTGTCAAAATGTCCCTGTAATATCAAATTGTCCCTGTAATGTCAAATTGTCCCTGTGATAGTACTAAATTGTCCCTGTAATATCAAAATGTTCCTGTAATATCAAAATGTCCCTGTAATGTCACATAAAATGTAATGTCCCCACAATATTGAAGTATTCATCATGGTAACACGATACCCTAAAGATTGTCCTGTACCAGGGTGTTTAAAAACAAATCTAGTCAAACTTTCTAATCATTTAGCAACTGTGCATTTCATGTCTAAAGAAGAAAGAAAACCCTATCTTCAAGAGGCAAGACTTTTTTTCAAAGAATATAAAAATGTGAACACTTTAGAGAGTAATCTAGTCCCTCATCAACCTCTGAACGTGATGGATGTTACTTTAAAACACCCAACAAACATCCAAGTGTGTGGTCCGACGTTTTGCGGCATGTCCTACTGGACTGAAAAACTTTTAAGAAATGTGGATGAAATGTTTAGTGAAAAGATTGAAAAGATTGTGTACTGCTACGGCGAATTTCAACCGCGGTTCTTAGACATGGAGCAGCAGTAAGGGGGACACGCTGAGCGCCGGCATTGCCAAAAATCACATATCGAAAAACACCAGGGGGGGGGTGGGGGTTTTGGAGCAGTGACGAGGCCGAACGGGGGGTCTTGCGCGATCCGCCGTAAGTCGCGATAAGTCCCTTACTGCTGCTGTGTCGGGTAACGCAAACGGAGGTTAAGATATTCCTTAGATATAGATGGACGCCATCAAAAGCATACAAAACAAAACTGTGCGTAAGCTCAGAACTAAGGTGTTGGATCGCCTGGATGCGGACTTTGCCTTCACAACATTCATGGAGGGAGATACAGATGAGACGATGACAGAAGAAAGAGCAGAAAGGATAATCGATTTGATGCCCGAAGGTGAATACCGTTTGGAGTTAACATTCATAAAGTATTTAGACGGTGAGTGGATAATAGAAAAGGGCAGGAATCCCATACGAGCGTCTGGTAAGAAGGACCTGTTTGTCTTAAGTGAAAATACGCGCCCGGGAGCATTGGTAGGCATTGACATGATGTTTTACGAGGTCGCTTATCCAGTTACCGTGGTCATTTACGGTGCGTATGAGATTAAGAAGCCCGACGTTAAGAAGCTCAAACCAATGCGACATCCAGGTAACTGTGTTGGGAAGTTAGTAAGAGAGTTCTTTGAGGATTCCTCCCGCGGAGGTAAATTAACCTTAAAGAGAAGAGAAGCCATCATGAAATGGGAAAAAAATACTAATAGGACCGGAGGAACCATAGACAACATCAAGAAGTTAGAGACTGCCTTAGAACGCCGCATACACGTGAAAGATATCACCGACGGCTTCATTTACCCAGGTACGCACAAATACGGAGGTAGAGGTGCCCCCATAATCATTTACCAACACAATGGACACGCTTGGCGAGAACTTAGGTTTCCCAAAAAGAAGGAAACTAAGGTCTATAAAGCTTCACCATTGACAGAATTAGTTCATGAAAACTCCGTTTGGTTGATGGACGCGGAGGGAAGTCAGTTTATGACCCAAGATGGTACTTTATACCGCCCCGAAATTGAACATCTACGCATCCAGAGCGCCTGTGAAACCTTAGGGGAAGACTTCTCAGACGAGGTCCTTAGCTCTCGTAGTTTGGACTTCTTAGCCGCAAAGAAGAGGAACGGATGGAAGTCCACGCCTAAGGAATTCGCCGACATAGCCAAAGCCTGCGTAGAACACGGTCATGGAGGTCTGTGGAACATGGAGTATGACGAAAACGAATACGTCTCCTTAGACATGAAACACTGTTACCCTGCAAGTTTTAAAGGATTGGGGGATTGTAAGGAATATTACGACCGTTACGGACATCCAGATTCACAGTTCTTTCGTGTGTCCTTAGACGGCATCTATGACGCCCCAGCTACGGGGTTCGTTAGACTGACCTCGTGGAAGTTAGCAAAGGGCTTACACCCCATAATTTACGCGTGGTACGGGAAGCACTTACAGGAAAAGGAATGGATTCCCATACCCCTTTTGAAATTCCTCGAAGAGCGCAAACTTTTAAAATACACAGCGCATGAAGCCATACTTTGTCACAGCGCCTTTACGCAATGGTTACCGGAGCATAACCCCACAGCGCGTGTGGTCATAGGTAAATTCACGCAGGGCGCTAAGGAGGGTGAAAAACATATGCAGCGACGCCTAATAACGGACGAAGGAGAGTTAAGCTTCCTTATAAAGCGCGCGCATGATGAAGGAACAATGGTATCCGTGGAGAAATGGGATTACCTTGTAGATGATAAACTACACAAATGGAATGCACTGTGTTATTACCAAGACCATCGCACGGCAGTATTATCATCTGCGTGCCAGCATGCTCGCATATGCGCACATTAACCTCCTTGCAATGTTACTGCGGTTTGACAAAGAGGATGTTCCGCGCGTAGCTACGGATTCCTTGTATGTAAGGCCAGAGGTGTTAGAAAAAATGAAAGAATTCTACACCGACGACGAACTCGCAGAAAGCGGTCAATGGCGCGTCAAAGACGAAGAGATAAAAGCTTGGAGAGAACGTGTAGAATATCACGGCGAACACCTCCGCGGTTCGATTACCCCCACAGAAGAGCCATTACCGTCGGTCGTAGACCCCATTTCCTACCAACGCTTCTCTTATCTTTACGGTACGGGCGGCAGTGGTAAGACCACCAGGGTTTTGGAACTCTTTCCAAAGATAAAGGTGTTAACTCCTACGCATCGTTTGGAAAGGGAACTCTGCGAAATGGGTTACGACGCACAAACCTACCACAGCTTCTTTCGCTGGAATGGTCAAAAGTGGGTACCGGAAGCCATCCACGACATACCTCCGGTGGTACTTTGGGATGAGATTTGCACCGTGCCATTAGAAATACTACAGGAGTTCGTAGACTTCCTTCGTGGGAAATCCCAAGTGATATTTGCCGGGGATCCGTGTCAGCCGCCTCCAATAGCCGGAGAGATGCCCCACGAATGGTTAAAAGAAATGGTAGACCACTGCGAAGAAATTAACACCGACTACCGCAGCAAGGATCAAGTGAGGAAATTAAAGGCAGAACTGCGGGGCCTTAGTGATGCCGACCAATGTAAGACACTGCGCAAACGCGTACGAGCGAAATCCTACGAGGACTTCCTATACGCATGGCATCCTGAGGATTTGGTGCTGAGTAGCAAACGCGCAGCGCAGTCCCGCATACAGAAAGACTTACTCAAAATACACCAGGAACGCTTCCCAGGTCACTTAGTGCCCATTTGTTACAAACCCCACGACACCCGAATGCAGAAAAGAGACGTCTGGGTCCCGGGAACTAAGACCCGGTTGGAAAACGCAGTAACGCACGATAAGGTTTGGGTGCCCATGAAAATGGTGGAAAGAATTACCTCCCATCCAGACTGGCGTTTGGGTTATTGCATGACAGTCCACAGCGCTCAGGGGCTTACCATAACAGAAACCTTGTGGATCATAGACCAGCGGCTGTGTTGGAGCAATTTGATATACACCGCCGTAAGTCGTGTGGAGTATGCCAAACAGTTAAAAAGAGCCTGGGGTCCGCAATTACGGTACGATAAGACCCCGGAAGGAGTAGCAAAGGAGAACATCGCTAAGAAACTCCTTCGCTACAAAAAACACGACGAAGAAAAAAATATGACGTTCGACCTATGCGTGGACGACGTCTATAAGAAAGGCGCACGCTGCGCCAAATGTAACATACCGCTACAATGGAGGTTCGATGCGAATGACGATCAGCAGTTCTCCGTGGATCGCATAAATAACAAACGCGGGCATTGCAGAGGCAACGTAAGACTGACATGCCTAGAGTGCAATCGGGCGCGCGGTGCTGCACTACTTTGAATCTTTAGGAACTATGAGTAACTCTTCCTTAACAAATCCGCGACTTGGGCCATTTAGGTAATACAACACAGGTTGCCCTTCCTTGGTGACGGACTTTGCAATCTCATACGTTTCCAAAGACCAGTTAGGATCCGTGGCTCTCTTACTGCCACCTTCTAGTTCCCCCGGCTGATAGAGGTATCTGACCACTATGTCGCGGGGGAGCTTTTTTTCCTTTAGTCCGACGGCCCTCGAACTTCTGACGTAGGACTTGTGTTCCACGTGCTTCTTTTTTATGGCATCCTTGGGTTTCATTCCCGTAGCCCTGGCCGCCTCGTTGTTTAAAGCCGCGACGACCTGGGGAAGCCGCTGTGTCCATTCCTTGTTTCGCTTAGAGGGATCTTCCAGCTCTTTCCAATACTGGTACCCAAAGAGACGCTCGGCCAGGGTCTTATTAAATCTTTCAACAATGCTCTGACCTCTGTGGTACTCTGCTTCGGCTCTTCTTATCTTGGTGTCGTGGTCTTTCAGGGTCTTGGTAACCACGCCCATAAACTCCGTTCCCGCATCCACTTGCAGCAGCTTTGGCCATTTCAAGACGCGCTTATAAATCCTACCTAGGGCTTCTGCGACTTCCCCAGAATCCTTGCTGGTTATGGGTTCGGCGTCCTTGTATCTGCTTGCGATATCAACTACGGTCAAAGCGTATCTATAGGTCTTTCTTCTCACCATGTCATGTGGTAAGAAAAGCAAATCCGCCTGATGAACTTCATTAGGGGTATTTACGGTAAAGCTGGGTCTGGGAATGTACTTAGGCACGGGAAGATAAACCTGCCAGATAGTTTGTTTCTTTAACCAGTTCTTAGCCGTTTCGTCGGATACCCTGGCTGCTGTAGCGAGTTTCTTGATAGCCGCCACTCCTCTCCAATAGCCTTCGGGACCGTAGTAAATCCTTTTAAGTTTGCCCTCGGTTCGACCCATTATATGAATTCCAAGACGAGATTGATCTTGCGTCCGTTAAAATCTACCGTCTTTCCGTCCACTTTGATGGTGATGTTTATGCTTCCTACTAAATCACAAGGCAAGTCATAGTTTAAAGAAATGGGTGTGTATTCTACAAGGTCGAATGGATTACCTTTAGGTGAAAACTTAGACATAAGATGGGAGGGATTTCCGTTGCTGTAACTGCAGACTAAATCGCAATAGACTTCGTAAGAGGATGCGACTTTCCAACCTACGGGGACTGCCGTGTTGGTAATTGACTTACGCTGAATTCCAAGTAAAGATCCCAATGGTTCAAACTTTCCGAGGGTCATTGAGAAACCGCCAGGTATGTTATGTTTGAGGGTCATTTCGTGCGGCAACCCTGTGGTAAGAGTATAACCGTGTTTGGAGAGCTCCTTAGCCAGCGTTATAGGGGTGTAATGTCCATCTGGGAGCATTACGCCTTGGTAACTGTTAGGCTTCTTTTGCGTGGTGATCAATGCCTTGGTCAAATTATACCAAGAATTGTACAAAGAGCAACTGACCAGCCGAACTGTATGGGCTTTGATGGGGGGATTCAAATAAGTGGTAAAGTTATTCTTATCGCTTTCCAAAAAGACGATCATTATATTAAATACGCCAAGGCGGCGCCTCCCGCCAGCCCTGCGACTCCTACGAAGACCAGCTCATAGTCTTTTTGTTTCTTAGAAGGCTGATAGTAATTCTTAAACTGAGGCTTTCTCATTCTAAAGTCGGGGTGCGCCTGCGCATACAGTTTAAAGGCGTAGTCTGTGTTTTCGAAGTTCTTATCCGCCTGCATTTTGTCTTGGTAGTTCTTGTCCAACCAATCCCTGTAAGCTTGTCTTTTTTCATTCCAAGCCGCCACGTCCCTTTGATATTTCTCCAGGGCTAAGTCATGCCTTTTCCTCTAGGCATCGCCTTTGTTGCCTCTAACTAATCTATCCAAATATTGATCACCATAATTAGCTCCAGTGAATGCTAACGCTGCAATGACACCACCTACCAATACGCTTGCCATATATAAGGGCGCGAGCGTAGCTCACGGCCAAGGCAGGTACTTTTCCTTCTGTAGGTAGTCCTTAAGGGCAATGCTACCTGCTACTGCAGCAGTCATCTTAGCAAAGCCCGTAATGCTCTTGCTTGGGTCTTCAGTAAAGTCTTCTTTGAGCACTTTCTTACCTACCCAACCAATACCTGCGACAATAGAAGTAATAATAGCTGCATCTTCGACGGTTTTCATTAATGCGGACGACATTATATTACAAGGAGAGGAGGTTTTATTCCATCTCGGGTATTTTACTTCTCTTAGGCTCCTGCGTTACGTGCACAGCTTTTAATTCCACTTTTGGTTTAGCAGCCCGCCATTGTAAGTAGAGACTGCCTGCTGCTATAGCGAGTCCTAATGCTCCGATAACGTATCCAGGATTAATAAAGGATTCCTCTTCTTTTTCCTCTTCCTTCTTTTCCTTCTTTGCTTTGTTCTTCCTGTTCATCTCCGCAAACTTCTTCCCCGCAGCGACTCTGCCCGGAGCTTTGGGCTTGGTGATCTTTTGCTCCTCTACTCGAGGGGTTTCCTCCGCCTTCGTTTCGGTGTCACTCATCTTATATCTAAGGACTTGAAGGACTTGATAAGTAACTTGACGACGACTTGATAATGACTTGACGACGACTTGATAATGACTTGACTAAGTCCCATGAATGACTTGACGATGACTTGACTAAGTCCCGTGAATGACTTCAGAAGGACTTACATCGACTTGATCAGGTACCTCAGCAAGTGCTGCCTTGAAGATCTCCTCAACTTGCTTATCTTTTTTGTAGTCCTTCCAAGAGGTTAGTACCTCCTTCAAGTCGACGTGCTGAGCTACGTGAAGTCCCAAAGATGCGACCGCCATTAACTTACCGCACTTCAAAGACAACCACCCGCAGGTTATCTTAAGTTCTTGGGATATGACATAGTCCTCACTTATGTCCTTCCGCAGCGCCTCCACGTCGTCTATGGGCAGCGCAAGTCCCAGAAGTTTAGTGGCAAGTCGGATAGCGGAGTCTGCTACGGCGTTCGTGGTCTTACTTGCAAGGGCAGCCTCATACCTTTTATGGAACTTCTTAACCTCCTCTTCTGACAACTTATTAACCTGCTCATGCGTCAACTCCTTGCCTATCATTTCTTTACACTTTCCCGATGACACCAGGACGTTAAGTTGTTCCTTAAGGTTACTTTCATCTACGGGGACTTCATCCAAGAGCTGCTCAATATCCATATATGTTAGGAATTAAAGATTCCTACCGTGTAGGGAAACCTCAAAGAGAAGATCATTTTGGAATGTTGGTGCGTTTTTAAATGCCGCATGTATTCGTGTAACTGTTCCTTGCTTATCTCGCCTCCGTAGTCAGAGAGAATGGTTTCCAAATCACTCCGACTGGGAGTGTAGAAGACGACCAGAGAGCCTATGTTTTCCCTAAAGGGTTTAGAGACGCTGGTAAGCTGCTGCGAGAGCAACCAAACGCTGATATTGTCATGCCTACCGCTGAAGGCGAGCTTCACTAATTCGGATGTGCGTCTTTTTACGTCGTCCCCACAGGCGATGTCATCCAGTATGAGGAGTGTCTGAGTATCCTTGGGGAATTGTTTATGCCAAAACTTCAAATGGCTGGATAACTCATTAGGGTCCAAAATATCCACAAAGAAGTCGTCATCTTTTACTCCTATGCCTTCCCAGGTGCGGTTATTCACATAGGTAGGGCATAATAACACTATGTAGTCGAAGCGGTATCTAAAGGGTCCCAATAGTTGCTCCACTACGAACTGCGTTTTACCACAGCCGGTTGGTCCTACTATCAGAGCATTGCAGGGAATATGTTCTGGGTACATTATATATACGATGGACCCAGTGGAAGCAGTAAGAAGGATTGCCGGCGACATGAAAGATAAGAGAGACACCATCGAAATGCAAAGAGAAGAGATAGACCGTTTGAAAGAGCGCGTGCAGGAATTGTATGATGAAATGTGTGGTCTGAAGCGCGCGGAAAGGTTTGGTGCGCTGATGACGATGGCAACGTGGGCAAAAGAGTCCGTTGTGGACTTTATTAAGTATCCCTTATAAGGCTTAAATAACACTTAGTTATAATGAAGTGTAAGGATTGCGACAGGGAGTTCAGTAGCAAACAGGCTTTGCAGTATCACCAAAAGAAGAAGGTATGCTTTAAGGAGGTGGATAACGTCACCACCTGTGGCACTTGCAATCGACAGTTTAGCAGTAAACAGGCGCTGCGATATCACGTGGAAGGAAGGGTGTGTTTGAAGTCTAAGGAAAGACGCTGTGCTGATTGCAATCGGCTCTTTAGCACGCCCCAAATGTTGCAATACCACCAAGAAAATAGGGTGTGTTTAAAGGATGTGTGTGCGCGCTGCGGGGAGCTCTTAACCGACGCGTGGCATCAACATAGATGTCGTGGTAATTATGATTTGGACATCGTATGCGAGGAGCATGGATATGTCGCTGCGAGATGTTGCCCAGTGGAAACCATAAGGAAGTTAACTCTTCGTAAGAAAGAAATAGACCAACGCTTTACGGAGTTCGACCGCGCCGAAGGTACGCGCTGGGAGAACGATGAGTATTGGAGTGGCCTCTGTGACGCGTGTGGCGGCTTAAGGAAAGGAGATGATCATATCTGGCAGTGTTTGTGCCCGCAGCATCATCCCCGCGGTTTTAAGGAGTACTTGGATCGCTTTGATGATTGGCATGCTCAAAACATGGAGGTAAGGAAAGCCCGTAAGGATTAGTAGGTGGCTTAAAATAGTAAGATAGGGTTTGTGCAAAGAGTCTCAGAACTCATCTTTATTTTTATTAATATCCCTTGATTGTTTATTAAGAATAAAAGAAGATACATTAATAAATTCTCGCAATAGAGTAGCGAAGTATGACTTGCGCAAAGAGTCCTAAATCCTTATCTTATTTTTATTAATATCCCTTGATTGTCTATTAAGAATAAAAGAAGATACATTAATAAATATAAGGACCCCTTTTAGAGAAGGCATGCAGAACTCATAAGGTCGCCCTTTCAATATATGGACTGTATTACGTGCGAACTATCAGCAGACTGCATTGCCTCTCGTAAGCCAAAGCCAAGAAAAAAATAGACCTGCCTTCATTGCGGCAAGGTATTTCTCGAAGGATCCTTTGTGGGGCATTGGTGCCTGGCGGAGCAGCGTACGATGGTAGACGCACTTAAGAGTGCAGAGGAGACTCAGGCTCCCAATTAACCACGTCAAATACCCATCTACCATCCTTCTTACCATGACTCATAACATGTGTGACCTGCTGCCCTTCAATGGCGTACCTTATTCTATCGGGCGCCCAAAGGGTGTATGTTCTTTTTTTATTCTTTAAGACCAAACGCAGACGGTCAATGTCTTCGAAGACCACGTAATTCTTTACCTCATAGATTTCCCCCACCTGCAAATCCCTCCAGTGTGTCTGGATGAACTTTATCTCATTGAATTTATCCTTGTCCATATATCCTATGAAATATCTTTAAGTGCGTCTTTAAAGTGTCTGTGTTCCTAAAGCGCTTACAGCAATATGCACAAGGTAAACGCATTCCACGCGCATACTTTGTGATGGCTCTGCAGATGTCGTCGTAGTCGTTGCTGATTAACACCTTGTAACCATTCTGCTCATACCTTTCCAATAGCAGGCGTTGACTATCAGATAATACCCCGTTGCCTTTTGGAGTCTTTAGCTCGACGCAGAAACCACGGTATTGCATGTGTGCATTCAAGATAAGCAGGTCGGGCTGTCCGCGTTGATATCCTTTCTGCCAGCACTTTATGCGTTTGCCGTCCGAATCCTGCAATTCACCTAGACCAGGGGTCACGAGCATTTGAGGGTAAAACTTGCGGATGTAGTCCACTACCTTTTTATGCAGGTCAAATTCGTTTTCGATTTTAAACACCAACTTGTTTGGACCGTCGAAGCGTCGCTCTATTTCATATTTGCCTGTCTTCCTTAGCGCGGGAAGAACATCGCCCAACACCCATTTTCTGAACTTTTTAGCCTCAGCCTTTTCAGATCCGAATATCAATTCGTAAAGACCTTCCTCCGTCAAATACACGGAATGTGGCTGTTCGTTAAGGGTGTAATTCTGACTTACACCCTTTATAAAACGCAGCGTTGTCTTGTTTTCCTCTGAAACGTGGTCGCTTACAGCTTTTCTGGAGTTGATATATTCCAACGCGGTTGCCACGGACTTCGCTTTAAAGTACAGTTTATCACCTTGCACTATGCATTGCAGTTCGTTGTCGTTGTTTTCAAATACGCGAAGCATCGTATATCTAAGGAATATTTTGACCCTAATATGCAACACTTTTAAGTTGGTTCATTTCCACGCTTAGTTGCGCGTCAGACACCACAAAGATGTAGCAGTTTATCTTATCCGCGTCGCCAGCACTGGTGTTCTTGGTGCGTTTGATCTCCAATGTTATACCATCCTGCGTATTTACCAGCCGCAGACCCTGCCCATGCATACTCTCGTCGTTGGTGGTGCGCATATCAATCCACAGCGCATACTTGTCTTTGAAGAATTCCTCAGGAGACACCTGGTCGCCAAGCTTTCTCATTGCCTCCCTGTACGTATCTGCGGGCTTTATCCCCTGGGAGTAGACTTTGTTTGGTACTCCGTTGATATTTACCCCCACGTTAGTAATGTTGGGGTTGTGAAAGGCCTCGGAGTCGCGCTTGCCGGCCTCATAGGGTTTGGCAAACACCAACATCAACCCCGTAAGACTTCTTCGGGGGAGGTTAATACTTTGATTGATAACCTCATCCGTCTTGTCCAGGAAGCTGAACGTCTTGTACATCACCACGTGGTCGTAAAGGAATGCCTTGCCTGAGCTGTATTCCATACCCGCACTTCGAGCCAACTCCTCAGAATATACCGTCTCGTACTGTAATTCTAAATTGGTGATAGAATAAGGATCGACTGCCCCGCTAATTGCGGTGGACATCTCTCCAAGAATGTTGGTTGTATCGGCTAGGGTTACTTCAAACTGTAGTTCACTTAACTGTCTGGGGTAGTATACACCGTGGTTTGTTATTACTTCAAAGTCCAGCGGGATGACATACTTGCTACCATAAGCCGTCTTTATTCGCTTCGCATCTGCTACTGCGGTTTCACCGCTGGAATCCGTGGGCTGTGTCTTAACGGGCGTGCGAACCTTGCGCAGGATAAGACTACCAATCCCTTGTTCTATTCTTTGCGCGCGGTCGAAGGCTGTCAACCACAAATCTTTGTACGTGGCGTAAAGATCGTACCTGTTTAAGTCTAACAGGGATTCACCAGCAAACTTGATTCTCATCTTAGAAACAAGGTTGCGACCTATGTTATTGACGCAACACCTTTCATCCACAGTGCTGGGCTGAACCGCTAGATCAAACCTTAACGCTAACGTTCCGGGTACCAATACTAAGTTATCCGTTAGACGGGGTACGCCTACATACAAGGTTTCTCCTGGTTTGGCGCTAGAAGGAGTAAAGGTGACCCGGTGAAAGGTACGTTCTGCTTTCAGACCGCCAACCTGCTTAGGTAATACGTTGGGATTTAACTTTGAGCTTATCATATATAATGGAAGCAGAAGGAACGGATTTTGATCCCCTTACCGAAGAAGGTCAAGTAGATATTAATGACGAAGAATACGAGTCTTTACTTCCTAATGACAACGTAGGCCAAGAAGGCCTATTTGACAAGCTAAGACGCAGATATGGCGGCAGCAGGCTCCGCGCTGCTATGCGTTCTTTGAGAGACAAATTCAGGTCTAAGAATCCATACAGACCTATTCCAGAATATTTACAAATGGTAGACTTAGGTCCCGTTCCCGAAGCCCCCAGCGCTGCATGGCTTAGCCAGATTCAGGAACAAATGAATTCTTCCATGGATGAAGAACCCAACGACTTTGATAGGATCAAGGAAGAATTCCCAAACTGGGACCCAGATAAAGCCCAAGTAATGTTCAACGATGATAACGAATGGGGTAAGGAAGTCATAATAGCAAGGTTAAATAGGTCTAATGCTAAGCCATACATTATCAAGGACATAAATGGCAAATACTACCCAGATAAGAATATTCCTCCGACCCTTAGGAAGGCATTAGGAGAACCCAACTTAACCGAGCAACGAGGCTCGGCTAGGGAAAAAACGCGAATGGATCTCAATAAGATCCTTAAGGCGGCAGCTAGATTACCGGTCGCTGCAGGCGGATATGGAACGCACGAAGAATTAAGGGCGCAAGTAGGAACGCTGAGCGAGTCACTCCAAACCAAGACAGAGGAAGTTGCTACACTGAACACTCAGAAAATGGGAATTGGAGGCCAGGATAAGTAGATTACAGACCTTACCAGTAGACCTTATAGAGAAATCCGCTAATGCATATAATTTAGCGGAGGCGCATAGAGAATTAGCCGAGGTCAACGAACGAAAGGAGGCAGTTAATGAAGACTTACGACGAATCACCAGGGAGCGTGAGGACCTTTTGAGAGCAAGTGAGGATTTGGCGGCTCTCAGGGAGTCTTTCCAGGATCTAGAAGAAACGATGAATGAAAAGGAGGAGGAATACATGGAGGAAATGAGATCGAAGGGGTATTCTCATGGGCAAGAAAAACAGGCTTATGAGCAACGCATTAGACAGATAACGAAAGAGATGATAACTGCGAGGAAGAACTTTGACAACGCGGTTAAGAATGTTGGACATAAAGATGCAGAACTTAAGCGCTTGAGTGAAGAGCTGGAGTCCTCAGTAGCCGAAGAGCGACGGTTAACCTCAGAAATCGTCATTAAGGAGGAGCAATTAAGACAAAGAGAGCAGGCCATCGAAGATTTGGAGTGGCAAGCCAACCGGCAGCGGGAAATAATCAATGACCTGACGCGCCCTGAAGTGGAAAGGGAGGCTGCTCAAAAGGAATTAGAAACCCTGCAGGAAAGAGTCGCGGAAATACGGGCACAAAAGGAAAAGCTGGAAAAAGAATTGGGGCTTACCACTAAAGAAAAAATAAAAAGAGCTTTGGTGAAATATGGCATTCCGCTGGCATTCGCGGTCGCCATTTCCTCCGTAGTAGGTGTGATCCTTAGCTCCCTTAAGGCTACGGGCGCAGGTGTAAAGGCAGCAGGCAAAGGGCTGGCGGACTTGGGTAAAAAGATGGCAGCCTCTTTACCGGGGCTGCTGGGTAGTGTCCTCTCTTTGGTACTAAGGACCGGTGGAGAACTGTTAAAGTTCGTGGGGAATAACATTTGGATCCTCGTAGTAGCTATCGGCGTGGTTCTTTTGAAGAAGATGAAGGTGTAACCTTATCCTTATGTATTACTGGAGGCTTATCATCGTCGGACATCCGAGGCATCCTCGACTGGGGATAAGTAAAGATAGTATTCGCGCCGCCTTGATAATTTGGTGCTAGCGGTAGGGCAGTCATAGTGCTAATAGGCTTATGACACCAAGCAGCATCTTGGGAATAGCTAGCAAAGCCACTTATCCTTACGGAGCCATCATTGGGGAGCATTTGCAGCTTCGCATATTTGCAATTGACTATCATATGAAACGTTACTGGCGTTAGGTCTTCTGCGCTTACTGGAGGCGGCTCCGATGAGAAATGGGCTGGGCTCCTAGTATTATTTTTCGTCCTATAAGGCAGCAATGGATGGTTATTCTCATCGACAAGCCTAAACCCCACGTTCGCACCCGATCCCGTGTTAATGGTAATGGTACAAATAACTAACGCAAAACCCCCAACTTCAACCCACATTCCGGTATCGAGCCACTTATTACCCTCATCGTAAGCCTTTTCGTCTAGACGGTAAACGTAATGTGTTTCGCTCAAGTGTGGATTCATATATTTAAAGACTAAGCACCGTTAAAGTGCTAATGGTGGCGTGATTATAAGCCGTATCTCTCTGATCCTGTATGCTATTTACACAAACGTCCCCAGTATCGTCTGCGCGTACTTGCAGTTTTACCTTTCCATGACAATCAGCGACCATGTGGAAAGTCCAAACGGAAAGATTCCCAGCGCTTTGGGGGTTCGGCTCTACGGAGAAATGCGTAGGCTCCCTGTTGTTTGTCTTCGCACGCATAGGCTGCAGTATGCCATTCTCATCCAGGAACCTGAAGCCGACGTTGGCGTGACTGTTCGTGCTAATGCAAATACTACAAAGGATTAACTTCTTTCCTGAGTAGTTCAAGTCTACGGACATCCCAGTGACATCAACCCAAGATGCCTGTCTGTATATTACCTCACCTGTGTAAGTCGTATAGACACAATCTACTCCAGCTACATAGGGGTTGTTCATCGCCATATATAATAACTCAGACCAACACTCGCGACTGTTAAGCCGGCTTTTAGTAAGTTATGGTCATATTCCTCAGGTATCATGGGCAGTATCTTCTTTTATACAGTTTTTGATGGTGTTTCGTGTGGCTTCTCTACGTGCTCCTTCTTTGGCTTCTCCACGAAATGGGGGATGTTCCTAAGAGTGTCAGAGTTCACGTCATTCACCCCAAACTTCATGTCTTTGGTTGCTCGCCGTAGTTTGTTGTTGTAACCCACGACTGAACTGGCGTTAATAACCAAATTACTTGGCATTAACCAACAACCGGGTGACAAGGCATAATCCAGTCTAACTTTTGATTGCTGCACCGCAAGTTGATACCTTTGAACTGACTTAGAGATCTCATTCTCAATAACAGCGCTTTCAAAGAGAACAAGGAATACTTGTTGTGTTTCCTGTGAAGCACCACTGGCATCTACGATGGGGCTGCGAGTGCTAACCTGGGCTCCTAGGACGCAGTAGACAAAGGCTTCGATGCTTCGATTAATCCTTGCTAGATTCTTTAACCCAATGCCCTTCGCGGCAAAGAATGGCGCCCAAGGATACTTCTCTTTGCTTTCTATGAAGTAAATTAAATTTCCTTTTGTTCCGCTGCCTCCTAAGTCTGAGAATTCGAATGAGCTGGGATATCCCATGCCTGGACTTTCTATGCTGGCTCCGACATACGAAGCATAAGTGTAAGTCTCTCCTAGACCGTGGGCGGCACCTTCTTTGTTGCGAAAGTCAGGGTTGGTAAGCTTAAATTCATTTATTAATCGCTCCCATGCAACTTTGTCATATTTATTATCCTTTGGGTTAAAGACAGTATCACCCGGTAAAGGCGCGCCTAGATCATACAATATTCTTCGAATAGTAAAAGCAACATGAAACCTCAGAAAAGGAATATGAAGCATATCCGCGGCTATACCACATCCTTTAGTAGCAGCCCAGACAGCAAAGTTCAACTGCTGCGGCCAATATAGCATGCTGGGGCCTGATAACCATTCTCTGGATTCTTTCCCCGACGTGTGCTTCATCCGAGTCTCTCTGAAGATGTCTCTGACCGTCACTGCAAAGGTCGTAGAATTCGTCACGGGTATTTTCAAAGAAGTAACCATCTTAGCAAAGTCGTTTGCACCATCTTTGTTATCGTAAAATGGATAATTCTCTGTCGTTGGTAATAGATTCTTTGGGAAGTTAGGCTGCACAGGTGTCAGCTTAGGATGCTTTTCTTCAACAGGTTTTGGTTTCATCTTTACAGGTTTCACAGGATGCTCAACCATGTTTCCAAGATCTTTCCTACTTAAGAAATCTCCATAATTTGGCTGCTCCTCAAAATCGTTCCCAAAAGCGTCGTACATTAGTATATATAATGGATGTTATACCATCAGCACCTCAGTTGTATCCAGAAATACCTAAGAACACGGGTCCTAACGAATTAAACGCTGAAAACTTCCGCTTGAATAAAGCGAATTTAATTCTGGCTTACTTGGAAGGGCAGGCAAAACACTACGAAAACGTCAGAAAGAAATACGTCAGAGCCCGAAGTACGCTACATAAAATTGCGATAACTACGGGATCCATGTCTGTAGCATTAACAGGCACTGGTGTCGCTACTTCGCTTACAGGGCCGGAATAGTCGTTGGAGTTCCTTTAGCCGGCGTTGGGGCAGCCTGTGGTATCATTTCGGCTGTTGCTACGGGTATTATGAAACAGTTGTCAAGCAAAATATCCAAGCATGACACGACAATAGCTCTGTCAAGGGCTAAAGTAAATACGATTACTGACCTTGTCTCAAAGGCTTTGCGTGACAGAAAGATAGACGATGTAGAATTCTCGCTTATCTTAGCCGAAGAGGAAAAATACGAGAAATTGAAGATGGACATCAGAAATAAAAAAACAGTCGTCAAAGATTTAACCGAGGAATCTCGCAAAAAGATCTACCAAGAAGCAAAGGAAGAGCTTCAAAGAAAACTCGCTTAGACATCAGTTTTGAAAAGAGCGTGACAGGATTCTATTTGCATATCGAACGTCAGTACGCGTAATATAAATCGTCTTATGCCATAAGATCCACTATCTTCTTGGAATCCAACCTAACAGAGGGTGGTTGGGGTTTATTTTGTAAAGTATTTCGTAAATTACGTCAGGATAATAAGGAATATTCTTATCCAGCCGACAAAACATCCACTCGGCTCTGCTCATATCAGAAACCTCGGGAATAGAATTACCGGTAATTTCAGACAAAAGATAGGGAATAGCTTTGTAATATTTCCCTAGTCTTAATTTTTTCAATGTCTTCCGTAGGCTTTGCGGTGTTGGCTCTTCTAAATGACCTATGATTCTTTCCATTACTTCGTCGTCCAAATATACCGGCCATAACCCTTGGATATGACTCATCCAGTCTCGGAAGTATTTTATTCTTTTGTATGGGGTCTTCTTACGACCTCCGTTAGAATAATATTGTTCCCTGGTAGCACAAGGTACGGCATTACGAATATTCTTACCACACTCGTAACACTGTGCTGACGTGTCGTCTTCTATTTGCATTTTCTTACCACAACAAATATACTTATTTGGCTTAGTAGGTGCAAACTTAGGTTCCAAGCACTTTACACAGAAGTCGTAAACAAACTTCTTACATTCGTGCATCGTATATCCATAAGATATTTTACCTCCGTTTACGGTACCCAAACACAGCAGCAGTAAGGGACTTATCCCGATGCGGCCGGATCGCGCAAGACCCCCTGTAGGGCCTCGTCACTGCTCCAAAAACCCCAGGGGGGGCTGGTGTTTTTCGACATGTGATTTTTAGCAATGCGGACGTTTCGCGAGTCCCCCTTACTGCTGCTGAGAAGCATTTATTCGAAGGTTGGCAACGTCGTTGGGAAAGACTTGTAACTTCGCATATTTACAATTGGCTATCATATGAAACGTTACTGGCGTTAGATCTTCTCCGCTTGCTGGAGGCGGCTCCGATGAGAAATGAACTGAGATCCTGTTATTATCTTTCTTTCTGTAAGGTAGTAATGGGCGGTCGTTCTCATCAACGATCCTAAACCCGGCATTACACGAATACCCCGTCGAAATGCTAATAGTGCATATGACCAATCCCTGGCCTCCAACCTCTTCCCACAACCCGGTGTCATACCAACGTTGTGCTAAGTAATCCTTCTCCTCCAAATAATGGAGAAACCAATCTTCCTTTACGTGTGGGTTCATATACTTATTACCGTAAGAGTGCTAATGGTTGCGTGATTATAAGGTTGATCTCTTTGATCCTGTATGCTATTTACACAAACGTCCCCAGTATCGTCTGCGCGTACTTGCAGCTTTACCTTCCCATGGCAATCGGCAACCATGTGGAAAGTCCAAACGGAAAGATTCTCAGCGCTTTGGGGGTTCGGCTCTACGGAGAAATGTACGGGCTCCCTGTTGTTCGTTTTCACACGCATAGGCTGCAGTATGCCATTCTCATCCAGGAACCGGAAGCCGACGTTGGCGTGACTGTTCGTGCTAATGCAAATACTACAAAGGATTAACTTCTTTCCTGAGTAGTTCAAGTCTACGGACATCCCAGTGACATCAACCCAAGATGCCTGTCTGTATATTACCTCACCTGTGTAAGTCGTATAGACACAATCTACTCCAGCTACATAGGGGTTGTTCATCGCCATATATAATAACTCAGACCAATGCTTGCTGCTGTTAAGCCGGCTTTTAGTAAGTTATGGTCATATTCCTCAGGTATCGTGGGCAGTATCTTCTTTTTTACAGTTTTTGATGGTGTTTCGTGTGGCTTCTCTACGTGCTCCTTCTTTGGCTTCTCCACGAAATGGGGGATGTTCCTAAGAGTGTCAGAGTTCACGTCATTCACCCCAAACTTCATGTCTTTGGTTGCTCGCTGTAGTTTGTTGTTGTAACCCACAACAGAACTGGCGTTAATAACCAAATTACTTGGCATTAACCAACAACCGGGTGACAAGGCATAATCCAGTCTAACTTTTGATTGCTGCACCGCAAGTTGCTACCTTTGAACTGACTTAGAGATCTCATTCTCAATAACAGCGCTTTCAAAGAGAACAAGGAATACTTGTTGTGTTTCCTGTGAAGCACCACTGGCATCTACGATGGGGCTGCGAGTGCTAACCTGGGCTCCTAGGACGCAGTAAACAAAGTCTTCGATGCTTCGATTAATCCTTGCTAGATTCTTTAACCCAATGCCCTTCGCGGCAAAGAATGGCGCCCAAGGATACTTCTCTTTGCTTTCTATGAAGTAAATTAAATTTCCTTTTGTTCCGCTGCCTCCTAAGTCTGAGAATTCGAATGAGCTGGGATATCCCATGCCGGGACTTTCTATGCTGGCTCCGACATACGAAGCATAAGTGTAAGTCTCTCCTAGACCGTGGGCGGCACCTTCTTTGTTGCGAAAGTCAGGGTTGGTAAGCTTAAATTCATTTCTTAATCGCTCCCATGCAACTTTGTCATATTTATTATCCTTTGGGTTAAAGACAGTGTCACCCGGTAAAGGCGCGCCTAGCTCATACAATATTCTTCGAATAGTAAAAGCAACATGAAACCTCAGGAAAGGAATATGAAGCATGTCCGCGGCTATACCACATCCTTTAGTAGCAGCCCAGACAGCAAAGTTCAACTGCTGCGGCCAATATCGCATGCTGGGGCCTGATAACCATTCTCTGGATTCTTTTCCCGACGTGTGCTTCATCCGAGTCTCTCTGAAGATGTCTCTTACTTTTGTCTTAAAAGTCGTAGGACCCACGGGGATTTCTAAGGACGTAACCATCTTAGCAAAGTCCTCCGCTCCGCTTTTGTTGTTGTAAAATGGGTAATATTCTGTTACCGGTAATAGATTCTGTGGGAAATTTGGTTCTACCGTCTTAGGATGTTTGGCGGACATCTTCGGCTCCAAGTCGGCATTGCTATACATTCTGGAGCCGTTAAAGTAAATACCATCAGGCCTACGCTCGAACTTACTGGCGTCTGCATGCGGAAACACCTTCCTAAATGCCCTCCAGTTAGCATAATCCCTGTTGTTATGATGTGGCTGCTCCTCAATATCATTCCCAAAAGCGTCGTACATTAGTATATATAATGGATGTTATACCATCGGCACCTCCACTTTATCGTGAACTTCCCAAAGAGGTCCCAAACGAATTAAACGCTGAAAACTTCCGCTTGAATAAAGCGAATTTAATTCTGGCTTACTTGGAAGGGCAGGCAAAACACTACGAAAACGTCAGAAAGAAATACGTCAGAGCCCGGAGTACGCTACATAAAATTGCGATAACTACAGGATCCATGTCTGTAGCATTAACGGGCACTGGTGTCGCTACTTCGCTTACGGGGCTGTGGTATCATTTCGGCTGTTGCTACGGGTATTATGAAACAGTTGTCAAGCAAAATATCCAAGCATGACACGACAATAGCTCTGTCAAGGGCTAAAGTAAATACGATTACTGACCTTGTCTCAAAGGCTTTGCGTGACAGAAAGATAGACGATGTAGAATTCTCGCTTATCTTAGCCGAAGAGGAAAAATACGAGAAATTGAAGATGGACATCAGAAATAAAAAAAAAGTCTTCAAAGATTTAACCGAGGAATCTCGCAAAAAGATCTACCAAGAAGCAAAGGAAGAGCTTCAAAGAAAACTCGCTTAGACATCAGTTTTGAAAAGAGCGTGACAGGATTCTATTTGCATATCGAACGTCAGTCTGGAAATTACGCGTAATATAAATCGTCTTATGCCATAAGATCCACTATCTTCTTGGAATCCATTCTAACAAAGGGTGCTGGGGGTTTATTTTGTAAAATATTTCGTAAATTACGTCAGGATAATAAGGAATATCCTTATCCAGCCGACAAAACATCCACTCGGCTCTGCTCATATCAGAAACCTCAGGAATAGAATTACCGGTAATTTCAGACAAAAGATAGTAGTCAGGCGGATATGTGCAAAATCGTTCACTTTGTGAAGAAAGCACCAAATTTGGCACAGTTAAAGCTTATGTTGTGCTAAAGAGATTCAGATATGGAGGCATTGCTAAAAACCCCATATAGGGTATTTAAAGGGGGGTTTGCATGAAAACGAGGCTAAAATCCAAAATCTATGTTCACTTTGTTACAAAACTTCCATATTTGGCACAGTTAGTGCCCATGATGTCAGAAAGAGATTCCGATATAGATCCATTATTAGTTACCCCTTATAGGGCATTTAGAGGGGGTTTTGCATGAAAACGAGGCTAAATTCCAAAATCTATGTTCGCTTTCTCAAAAAAGTTCCCCAGTTGGCACAACTAGTGCTTATGATACTAGAAAGAGATTCAGTTATAGATTCATTGCTAAAAAAAAACCCTTATAGGGCATTTAGAGGGGAATTTTAACATGAAAACGAGGCTAAAATTATGAATTCATCATAGACCCAGTTATACTGTTTCATGATGAAATAATTTGCCTCCTAACTTTTTAATCTCATTTTTACAGCAATATATATGCTAGATAGAAGCAGAAACACTGATAAATCCGGTATTGGGGTGGGGTGGGATGGGGGTACATGAAAACGAGGCTAAAACTACGAAATCCCTTCAAATTATCCCCTTCCTTAGGCATCACTAGTCATTCCTTTAAAAATCATTATTCTATTTACATTGTAAGTTCGTTTGTCCAGTGTTCCATCAGTGTTTCTCTCGATGAGGACCAAAATCATAATCTTCCTGAGAAGAGACCCATGGAAATTCTTAATCAAAATTATTTCAACCTAACATATAAGGGAGAACTGAGAGATATATTTACCTGTCAGTTATTCCATCGAACATTCTCCTCCACACACGCAAAGTGCTGTACATTTCAATGCCGCTTTGACACAGGAACACCGAGATCTGCATCTTTTTATACAGCTACATCGAATGAGAGCATCACATGTCGAGATATCAGGAAGAGTTGTCCACAGAGGTTGCCACCCGATAGGGGATTGCTTCCATCCCCATTCACTGGGACATGGTAAGGTCATCTGAGGTAAAACAGCTTGTCCCCAGCAATGTCCTCCTTGGAATACCGCCCTTTTAACATGTTGGGTGAGAGCTGCTTGGGTTGGTGGGATGGCTTCCAGACTTCTTCCTTTTTGGGCAAATAGCTGCTTGTGTGCCTCATTCACGAGTGACTTTGTACTGACACTGTCATATAGGAGAACAACGAAGCGCTCTATCTTCTTCAAGAGCTCGTCACTTATATCATCTGGGCTCATCGAGCATCCAAGGAAAGCGGCAGTTACTTCATCATCCAACATCCAGGTTGCACATGCCGTCTTTTTGCCTATCCCCGAGAAACACGAAACAGTGTCGCATCCTGTTAGAGCATGGAACACAGGCAAAGATCTTGATTTGTCAGGGCCAAGTGAGTTTGCAATATCATGGATGGCAAATGATCTGAGATTTGTGCCTGTGCCAATTAGGACCCATAATTATGTACTTGGAAGACTAGTGACTAAGGCGATGCCGATCACAATGACATCAGTGTCTACGGTGCGCATGGCGATCTTTCCATATCCTGCTTGAACAGCGTCTGCAACATGAACAAAAATTCTGGTGTCGGCTTCCTCTTGATTACATGGAGCCAAACCCAATGTGTCACTGGACGGGGGGCTACAAACTACTTGGTCACCTTTGGTAATGATGACTTGTCTGCCTTGACCAAAGTCTACTAGTGGAATTTGTTCAACCAAGAACACGAAGAGTTCCTTCTTGTTGGCATCTACCCTAAGGAAATCTCTCCAGTTTTTCGGTACCAATGTTGATGACTGTACCAGCCTTCTGACTCCCTTACCTCTTTTGCTTCTGGTTGTTGCCATGAGGCTGTTTGCTATGTATTCATCAAATACAACATCTACTCTGAGAACATGCTGAAGCTGGCCCTTTATGTAAGGAATAAAAACTTGATAGGCATAATCTTCAAAACTCTTTACTGTGTCGTTGGCTTCAACATATTAACGATAGCGGCACCATCAAGAATCACTGCATCAACGGAGCTAGGGACTCTTGTCGAAGGTGGTGACAGACTTTTCGAGCCATCAAGGAGATCAGATTTCTTTGAAGGAAGCCGCAACTTTCCGTTCTGTGACAGTGAAGGTGGGCAGCCTTGGTTTTCATGCATAAAAAAGTTATCAAGGTCTCCATTTCTGGTCTGGCAAAATATGTAGAGCCTTGAAAATAACGCACAATCGCTCTTCAGAGAAGAAATCTGCTGTTTCTCTTTCGATGGCTCTTTCCTATTAGGACTTCTGAACAAAGACAACTTGTTCTTTTTGATGGGATCGCGTAGGCTCATTTTGTGTTTTTTTAATCGTTCAGACTGGAATGTTTCAAACTGCTGCTTGCCAAGGGCTTCGATCTCTCGCACAGTCTTGATTACATCATCATCGGCAATGTCTATGGTATCTAGTACAGTAAGATCTACCGTCTCCTCAGTAAAGGAGTTTCCCATGTTTTCAATCACAGAGGTCAGTGACTTTACTTCCTTTATAAACGAAATTTGATAGCTCTTTGCCTCTTCATGATGTCCTCTTCTCTCTGTCTCTCCTTCAGTAAAGCAATCTTCAAACTCTTTGACCATTCGCGCGATTTCTGGGCCAGAAATCATCCAGCGTCGTAATGCGGAGGGACTTTCAGTCAAACCAACGTCCCCTCCCTCCCCTTTGACCAAGGAATTGTTCTGCTCGTGTGCCTGATCGATTGCTATTGCAGAGAAAGCTCTGGGGGGTCTTCTTCACTGTAAATCCTCCATTCAAAAACTTCTGATAAATCTGTAAATGTTTATCTTGGAGAGTTGCCATGTCTCGTAAATGTACTGGTACCCATCTTGAATAGTTAACGTGATTCAGGGCAAAGAACCATGGCACTAGTTTGCGAAGACTTTCCAAATAGAGGGAAAAGCTAGACTCCCGCAGGGATCGTGCGAACAGTGAGTAAACTAGCTCTAGTTGTGGCGTTATGTACCAGAACTGGAACTGTGGGGATACGGCTGATCTTTGTTTACACCAGTCTTCAAGGGAGACCGTTTCTTCAATTTCCTCATTTTCCTTGGCCTGGCTGTAAGCCTTTTTTAACAACCAATATAAGGCACTTGCAGTGACATGATGCGCATGTCTAGTGCGCTTTACATTTGAGGCCTTCAGGAAAACCGAAATAGCAAATAGTTTCATTCAATTGCTCTCACAATGATAATTTTAAACAATTATAGATAGATGGTATCTAACCACACTCTGATTTTTAGCAGTTCGATTTCGTAGTTTTAGGCTCGTTTTCATGTAACCCCATCCCACCCCACCCCAATACCGGATTTATCAGTGTTTCTGCTCCTATCTAGCATATATATTGCTGTAAAAATGAGATTAAAAAGTTAGGAGGCAAATTATTTCATCATGAAACAGTATAACTGGGTCTATGATGAATTCATAACTTTAGCCTCGTTTTCATGTTAAAATTCCCCTCTAAATGCCCTATAAGGGTTTTTTTTAGCAATGAATCTATAACTGAATCTCTTTCTAGTATCATAAGCACTAGTTGTGCCAACTGGGGAACTTTTTTGAGAAAGCGAACATAGATTTTGGAATTTAGCCTCGTTTTCATGCAAAACCCCCTCTAAATGCCCTATAAGGGGTAACTAATAATGGATCTATATCGGAATCTCTTTCTGACATCATAGGCACTAACTGTGCCAAATATGGAAGTTTTGTAACAAAGTGAACATAGATTTTGGATTTTAGCCTCGTTTTCATGCGAAACCCCCCCTTAAATACCCTATATGGGGTTTTTAGCAATGCCTCCATATCTGAATCTCTTTAGCACAACATAAGCTTTAACTGTGCCAAATTTGGTGCTTTCTTCACAAAGTGAATGGTTTTGCGAAAATTTGCACTTATCCGCCTGACTATAGGGAATAGCTTTGTAATATTTCCCTAGTTTTAGTTTTTTCAGCGTTTTCCGTAGGCTTTGTGGCGTTGGTTCTTCTAAATGACCTATGATTCTTTCCATTACTTCGTCGTCTAAATATGCCGGCCGATGACCTTGAATGTAACTCATCCAGTCTCTGAAGTATTTTATTCTTTTGTATGGAGTCTTCTTACGGCCTCCATTGGCGTAATACTGCTCTCTGGTAGCATTTGGTACGGCATTACGAATATTCTTACCACACTCGTAACACTGTGCTGACGTGTCATCTTCTATTTGCATTTTTTTACCACAACACCAAAAAGGTTCTGGCTTGGGTATGTTAACTTTAGGTCTTAGACAAATTATGCAAAAGTCGTAAACGAACTTCTTACATTCGTGCATCGTATATTTATAAGATATTTTACCTCCGTTTGCGTTACCCGACACAGCAGCAGTAAGGGACTTATCGCGACTTACGGCGGATCGCGCAAGACCCCCCGTTCGGCCTCGTCACTGCTCCAAAAACCCCACACCCCCCTGGTGTTTTTCGATATGTGATTTTTGGCAATGCCGGCGCTCCGCGTGTCCCCCTTACTGCTGCTCATGGAAAGATACATTCACAACATTCAATTTATTGAGGGATTTCCAGAAGATATTTATTCATTGTTCAATAACAAAGCTGGGATCTTGGTGCTGGATGATCTAATGAATGAAAGTACAAGTAAAGACTCGATGGTCAATGTGATAACGAGAGGCTGTCATCACCGCAACATTTCTACACTCTTCTTAGTTCAAAATCTTTTCCCACCAGGAAAACATTCAAGGACGATTTCACTCAACACTCACTACATCGTGGCTTTCAAACACCCTAGAGATTCTCTGGGAGTTTCAATCTTAGCAAGGCAAGCCTTCCCTAACGCTACGAATTATGTGATGGAGAGTTATGAAGACGCAGTTCAAAATCCATACGGCTACCTGGTCTTTGACCTTCATCCATCAACCTCTGAGAAAATCCGTCTTCGAACTTTAATCTTTCCGGACGATCAACAAGTGGTTTATGTCAGGCGCATATAAACGTCTGTCATTACTTAATCTCATCATTTGATGATGTCTCGTCGACTAAGAGACAACGCAGACTTTTTACGCGTACTAGCTAAATCTAATCCGAAACTAAGACGTGCTATTCTAAAGTGCTGTAACTCAGAATTAATCAAAACAATCTGTGAAGTGACATTGAACGTTTTGAAGGGTATAGTCCCCATTAACGAAAAGCAGAAGAAGAAACTCAGGAGATACAAGACAGTCTTGCGTACTTTAGCAGATAAAAAGGTCTCTATTAAGAACAAGAGAGAGTCTTTGAACCAGACCGGAGGAAATTTTCTTCCATTTCTCATACCACCCGTCTTGTCAGTTTTCGCTAGTCTTATATCAAAGAAATTATGAAACACAGCAGGAAGATGTATTTAGTACCTGAGGCGGTGATGCATATCATTCAACAACAAAACGATATTCAAACTTCACCACTAGTCAAGTCTATGAGTTCTCTCAACCAACGAATGAGTAACGCTATTGCAGACCCGAGTTTACCGGCAGAAATTAAAATCAAGAATCATGAGCAATTGCTAGACCGCTACTTAAATCTGCAAGAGCAGCGGGAAAATCATATTCCCACAGTCAAAATTCACTCAACCACGGAAGCTGTAGCACCACCACAGGAACCCCATCCGGTACCAGCACAAGAACAACAAATACAGGGACCTCAAACTGTCTCTGATTCAGAGATTTTAGGAACGGTCCCTAGAACGTTTCGAAATCAAGCTGAGGGGTTATTGCGCTGGATAAAGAAGACTCCTGACGCAGTTCAGTGGGATGAAAAGGGGCAGGTGTCCTTGGATGGCAAATCTATCGAAGGATCGAGCATTTCTGATCTGATCAATGACGTTGTGAGGATGCGGAAAGGGTTTTCTCCCACCGGAAGAGATGCGTTTACCCAAGTTCTAGCGAAATTGAACACCCCAGAAGATTGTGTGCGTAATGAGAATCGAAGACGGTTGCTGTCTACGCTTAAAGCTGGTGGAAGACGTCCTCCCACAACACCTTCTGCAATGATACCGTTACTTCAACCCACCCCTCCTAGTCGACCTAGAAAACTACCCGTTACACCAAATTTACAGAAAAGAGGTCTTAAAGTACCCCCTCGAGGGAAAAAAACTTTAGAGTGGCTAAACTATTAAGTTCTTTGTAAGCAAAGTGAAATAAAAGAGATTAAAGGATTATAGTTTATTGTCTTGGTTTATTGAGTTACACATACTTTATTACAAATTCATACACTAATTGATCATTATGCAGTTTGTTTGAACTAAAAAGATTGACAATAGTACTCATACTAACACCACGTGCTCGGTGCATCAAGTAGAAAATACAATACTCCCCGCATACAGCGGTCAATGCACTTTGCAGTTCTTTTTTATTAAAACTCCTATGCTCACTGTTTTGGTTGAGAAAGTTCAAAAAACGATTATTATAAAACTGGGGTGGGTGCCCATAGCTATCAAAAAATTCTCCTTGCTCTGGGCTGGTAAAATAAAACGCTACCCAATGTTTGCCTGGTTGGTGAGTTGGGTCTGTATTCACTATATATCCACATGGGTAAGAGTTCATAGATTTTGGAAGACGGTCTTTTGCAAATACGCCTCCAAACTTTTTTCTGGTAGTAGGGTCTTTCCCGATGATTTGTCTTATCTGCTTGGTATTCATGCTGAGTAATCAAAGGTGACGTGACGTGAAAAGTCAATCTCGACTGTAGACTCAAACTCTCCGTATACAATAAGGTTAACTGCGTTGGGCAGGCCTGTGCTGAACTGAATCTCCAGAGATACGTTCCCTTTCTGTTTCTGGTTCAAATGGGTTGAAGAACCGCAGAGGTCGGGGGTTAAATCAAAAGCCAGAATGCCGTATCCCTTATTATAGTCTTCTCGTGCAATATCAATGCCTGAATCTGAAAACAATCGCCCACTTCCAGAAAATAACGTCTGATATGCTTCGATGAAGTTCATTTCACTAGCTCGTGCTAGCTTTAGGGTAATCGGTTTGAAGGGGATCTGTTCTCCATCGATGGTTAAACTGATAGTCGTTGCTCCATACAATTTAAAATTGTACGGGTTCTTGGTAAAACTCCCATTAAAGGCGTCACTGTCCACCATCGCCAAGACCCCACGTTTTGGTACTAAGCCATTAAACAGATCTCCTTTGTGAATGGACGGGTTGCCTGTTGGTATGGTGTACGTCTTACAATCCGTTCTCCGTACTGGGTAGATAGCGTTCACCCCCTTCTTTAACTCGTTCAAGTGTTGAAGTTGTAAGACTGGGCTTACTTTCACAGCACGAACTTTCAGGTTAGCACTTTGAATTGCGATCTTGTAATTAGGGTTTGCTTCTCCTGACATCAAAGCGAACGCTGGGGTGTTAGGGTTCAGTTTCATGGTGACGTCTACATGGTTAAGGAGAAGGCGGTCGCTGAACAGCATATCACAGTGAAGGGGTCCCCATAAATCCACGATATAGCTTTTTTCAGTAAAAGAATAGCGAGTCTTAAGCCCAGCATTGACTCCAGCCGATGTTGGATCGGTTTCATCCATCTCCCCCGCGGTGTCTTTGTAATAAAGACCAGCTGTAAGATGAGACTTTTTAGCTGACGAGCCGTAATTCAGAAGTGTTTCTAACATGCTTTTGTAACTGTAGGTTCCAGTTGATTGTGTAACTTGAATACCATTGAGAAACACATCCACTTGTTTGAAGAGACTTTGTAGAAAGTTATTGACAGGTCCAACTTTTTCATCAGTTGTAAGATTCGAATTGTTAGCCTTGGTGACTTTGACTTTGATAAATAGCATTGTTTTTGCTAAATCCAAATAATTTTCTGACCCAGTGATTTGAAACTCAATGGGTGCTGAAGAAGAAATGGTTGATAGCGGTTGATACTCGATCCATTGACTTTTGTCAATAACCACTTGAGTTGGTGGTACCGTGAATAAATCTAATTCACTTTTTGTACATGGTGTAGAATGAGAGTGTACAAAAGCCATTTTAAGGTTTAAAAAATGTTGTCACTCGCGAGAACTATTCTAGCTCTCTTCGCTTTGCCAGCTCGTGGTAGACTGAACTTTTTCTGTGGCGTCTTTCGTTTTTGTGTCTTTTTCTTCCTTGATGACTTTCCACTCCCAACTTGCGAGCTGATTTGGTTTAAGGCTTGTTGTTTTAGGGTTCGTGCTGACTGTTGTAACCTCGCTTTAGCAGAGTCTTTTAAATTATTTCCGGCCAGAATATCTTTCGTGATATTCACTCCGGTGTTGAGAGCTGCTTTTCCAACAGTTTTAGCTCCCGTTTGCAATAGAGGTATAGCTTTCCTTGCGAGGGATTGAAAAAAAGAGCCAAGTCCATATCCCCTCTGAAAAGGTTCGCCGTGAAATACCATCATCTGTCCCCCCTTCTGGGGTTTCATCTTATTGAAAATAGGGTGATTGGCGAAGTTTAAAACTTAATGTTATCACCACGCGTCCACGTTCAAATGGGACTTTTTTCCCCGTGTCGTCCGTTATAAGGATCTTCATAGTCTCAAATTCTTTCGTAGCAAGAGGGTGATAATGAGGGTTGTTGTAGTCGATTGTCATGATTTCTCCGTCTTTGC
The DNA here is from genome assembly GCA_011057435.1 of Actinia equina. Taxonomy (NCBI): domain Eukaryota; kingdom Metazoa; phylum Cnidaria; class Anthozoa; order Actiniaria; family Actiniidae; genus Actinia; species Actinia equina. Next base: position 510,869 of record WHPX01000481.1, on the reverse strand, counting down.
CCTGTGCTGGGATAATACGTAGAAGGGGAGCTCTCACATCACCCACAATTCGACTTTCAATGATGCTTAAATAGATATAGAGTGACTGAAGACCAATATTCAAATCGCTCATGAATGGTGCCTCGGTCGTCTTGTCTAGGATGATATCCCTACCAAATCCTAAGATTACTCCTAGATTATTCTCGAAACTCAGTTTCTTTCCAGCACCTATCGTCACTGTGACTTTCTGTGATCGATTATCTAACTTGAGGGAAATCTCGTTTACTCCATCGTCTGTGATTGCTTTATTCATGCTACTAATGACATCAGTGACTGAAGAATAATAGCCAACGATAATTCTGCTTACGTTCCACTCACCATCATAGTAATAAAACTTTTGGTTCTCTTTAACAATGTTAAACCAAGTGTGGGGGAATGTGACAGAGGCAAGGCCTACTTCCCAAGCCCCCATTAGGTCTACGCGCTCGGGTAGTTTCACTTTATATTCGGCTAGGGTGTTATTCGGAAATACATCCATCGAGCTATTGCTCGGGAGTGTTATGTAAAACTGACTTGTACTAGTCATGATGGTTAGAGATAAATGAATACACCACACATTCAACATTTGGTATTATAGATTTTATTCGATATCACTACTCAAAATCCAACTATTATACTTATCAGGGTATCCCAACCATTTAACAAAGTACTCCTTTACTTTACCGCGTTTGCGAGTTTTTAAAATTTTCTCTATCTTATACACTTGCTCTACCCCTTTAGTCTTAACTCTCTGCAGTTCTTGTTTATAAAACGTTCCTTCTAACACATCTCCATCGAACTCTTTTAACTTATAAACTGGAGGGTTGCGAGGAATACGCTTGAAAATGGTAAAAATCTCTTCACTCCAATTGGGTAAATAACCTTTTTCAAACAGTTTCTTAGACTTTGATATGCGTACTTGATCTCCTACATTAAAAGCATAACCCGTTTTAGGAAGTTGATTTCCATAAAGTGTTAGCCACACATCCTTTTCATTGTTCTTATTCACCGAAGCCGGAGTTCTCTTAATACTTCTATGATATGAATGATTATAGCGCGTCTTGGCTTTCACGTGACGTCACTGACCTTTTTCGACCTATCCAAATATGGGCGTCCGCCATCTTTGTGCCCCTCCGAGTGTGAAATGTTATGATAATAGTAGGCCATTTTTATAGTGTTTAAAGTTTTAGCTCGCTTCAGAGCCAAATGACGTCTCAAAACTTTGGGAAATGGCTGTGCCAGTGCTCTCGAAATATGGATCAGGTCTTGCAAGTCATGTAAAGGAACGTTATTTGAAGAAGATCGAGGCAGTAGGCGTTGATCCAGTCACCATACCAAGTGAGCAGTTTGATCCTGAATGTTTGCCTCCAATAGAGCAGTCAGATTTGTTTAGTTACTTGGTTTTGCAGACGAGCTATTATACGAACGATCAGTTTAAAAATTACAAGAGTTTGGAAGCATATAATCAAGTGGTGTCTGGATTTGTGGCTTCAGTAAGAGGACGAATTATCTCAAGCAAGCATGTGGTCGTGGCGAAAGTTCGCCATTCCCAACGCATGAATGACCCTCTGGCCGATATTTGGATCATTGCCGGCAAGGATGGTACGATTTTTTCTGCTCATTGTTTGGGTTGTAAAGCAGGCCTAGCAGAATCTTGTTCGCATGTTGCCAGCGTCTTATTTTACATTGAATGTTGGACAAGAATCAACGGGAAATTAGCCTGTACCCAAGTTAAGTGCACGTGGCTTCTTCCCACGTATGTCAACCAAGTATCTTACGCAAGGGCCAAGGACATAGATTTCTCTTCTGCGAAAAAACTAAAAGAGATTCTAGACAGTAACATTGATAAATTGAATGATGAAAATTTAGGACAGTCTCGTAAAAATCAAGCTGGACCTGGACGAGACCCGAACCCTTCAGCCCAAGTTTCAGCAGCGGAAAAGGAGGAATTTTACACAAAACTCTACAACTGCCAAACAAAAGCTGCTTTGTTAAGTTTAATCGACCCCTTCGCTGACCATTTCATTTCCAAAAGTCGGAACGTTCCAGTTTTATGTGATCTTTACGAGCCTTGTAATTTAGATCTAGATTATCTAGAACTGTTGCGAAAGTGCTTAGATGTCAAGCTGAACATTTCAGACGAGGAGATAAAAGCGGTTGAGCAAGACACAAGAGATCAAGCTAAGGGCCCAGGTTTTTTTAGACATCGTGCTGGCAGAATTGGAGCCTCTGTATGTGGTGCTGCCTACAACACCAACCTAGCTCAGCCCTCCCAGTCACTGATCCAATCTATCTGCTACCCCCACTTGTACAAGCTGGATAACAAGGCCATTCGACATGGCATCAAGTACGAACAGTATGCCATTAATGCATATGAAAGCTTAATGAAAACAAAGCATATTAACTTTGAACTTAAGAGATGTGGTTTGTTCATCAACAAGGAATTTCCTTTCATCCATGCAACCCCAGACTTTTTAGTTTCTTGCAATTGCTGCGGATTGGGATGTGGAGAGGTGAAATGTCCCATTTCCATCCCCAACTGTGAATTTAAGCAGTATGTTCTACAAAAAAACTCTTGTCTTGAGGTGGTAAATGGCCTAATGAAGCTAAAGAAGAGCCACAATTATTACTTACAGGTTCAACAACAGTTGTTTACTCTGCCAGAAAGAAAATATGCTGACTTTGTTGTTTGTGCTGTGGATTCAGATGGAAATGCACACATTGTGTGTGAGAGAATTTACCCAGACCCCCACCACTTCAAAACTGTCGTGAAAAAGCTTGAAGCATTTTGGAGGATTGGCATACTCCCTGAGATCTTGGGACGGTGGTACACAAGAAAGTGCAATGTTATCAACAAAGTTCCAGGTGATCAAGCAGTCTGCTTTTGTAGAGGACAGTGCAGTGATGAGATGGTCTCCTGCAGTAATGCTGACTGTCCTTATGGCCAATTTCACATAGAATGTTTGGCTGTAGGTGGGAAGTCCATACCTAAAAGATGGTATTGTCCTCACTGCAGTAGGCTGCCACAGTTTAAGAGAGGAATTGGGGCTTCAAAAGCCAAGCCGAAACCATCTACTGTCAACCAAGCTGCAATGCAATACAATGCTATTTGTGTTTGTAATGCAAAGGCACTCATAAGTGATAAAGTGGTCGAGTGCCACAATGCCAACTGTACAAATGGTCATTTTTTTCATCTTAGCTGTTTGGGATTGGAAAGAATGCCAAAGAATCACCAGTCAACGTGGGTGTGTGGTGCCTGTAAAGCTAAAGAAAACAAATCATCCACACCTACCACTTCTACTTCTTCAAAGACAACCTCTGCCAAGCCATGCAATTCACCATCACCAGAAACTTCAGAATCACAAACAGATGATTGTAATAGTGACAGTGAAGATGATATTGAAATCACACAGGTTACAACCGGTGTTGTTGACAAGTATAGTGCCCTTGCAACACTAAACAATGCTGATTATGACCTCATCAGTGATCCTGCTGGATGGCTTAATGGTGATATAATTCAAGCTACCCAAGTATTATTGCAGAATGTAAACCAGTCAATTGAGGGATTTCAGCGCCCAACCCTAGGAAGAGTAAGGAACTTTGATGTAGTTTCGGGAGAATTTATTCAGATTTTGCATACAGGGACTGATCACTGGGTATGTATTAGCAGTATAGGATGCTTACCTGGTGTTGTAAATCTTTATGATAGTCTCTACCATCATGCAATTAGCCAGGAAATAGAGGAGCAAGCAAATGACTTAATTGGTGGAAGACTAGTTAATTTAGAATTTGTACCAGTTCAGCAACAAAGTAATGGTAGCGACTGCGGAGTTTTTTCAGTTGCTTTTGCTACCTGTTTGGCTTTTGGTACTAACCCCAGTCATGTAACTTTTGATGTTGCTAAAATGCGTCCCCATTTATTAGCTTCCCTTAAAGGTGGACAAATAAGCATGTTTCCAACTTTTTAATTCATTCTTTAGCAAAGAAAATTTTTAGTGATAAGTAATAGTCAGTAATATGACATAAATATTATAATAAATAATTTTTAATAAATAACCAAAAGCAAAAAGCTGATAATCAAAATAAATACTTCATTTAAGTGATTTAAATCAGACATCTTTTCATTGGAACTCAGTGAATAAAATGTAAAAATGTTTGTGTCTGAACTGTCCAGCATTATCAGCTTCTTACTTTAGGCTCAGCCAAAACAGATTAATTCTGCTTTGAGAAATACACCAACATATTAAAATCTTTTCTTTTGAGATTCAATCTACATCTCTTATTATGAAATCTAGTGACAATATTAAAATAAGCAGGAATCCATGTTCAGGGAAATGGTGTATCAGGGAAGAAACAGTAACATGACAATGAGTCATACATAGAGCAATATTTCTAGCAATAAAATTAATTAATAAACATTTCAGTTGCTATTGAATATTATTAGACCTCTGTTTACCTTTGGCATAATATTTTTCAATTTCTCTCTGGCTAAAAAATTGTTAGTTGAATCAAAATCAGTATTCTGTGTTAGCCACAGTTATCTTCTTAGCACATAATCTCAGATGAAAAATTAGGCCATAGGTAAAGAGTTATTTTCACTTTCTTTTTCCTTCATGCCCTTTTTCATATCAAAATTTAATTTTTAAGATTGTTTGTCCCCTCCATATTTGGACTTGTTGAAGAACGTGAATAAAATTGTTGCTTTATTTCTAGTGAAATAGTAATTGTGATTTTAGTGTTTTGTGCCTGTCGCAATGTAATAATGATTTCTCCTGGTATAATGTTATTATAGAAAAAACTTTAAACATTGTTACCACCCCTGCTTTTTATGAAAAATTTACTACTCAAATGGCACTATGGAAGGGCAAAAATTAACAAGTGCAGAGCAAACCCTTAAAATGCGGTCAACGATTGGTACCTGGAATTCAGGTGACCCATTCCGGTTGCTGCTTACAAAGTTTGTGGGCAGTGTTCCTTCCAGAATAGTGTATTTTCGCCGCAGTAGACCAATCACTCTTTCAACGTGTATCCTAACACTGGCTATCCCCCTTGAATGTTCAACGTCAATGGGATCTAACTGGGCTTTCCCTTTGGTAAATGCTGGAATTACCAGTTTTCCATGCTTTAAACCAACACTTTCTGTGATGGTAAATCCCCGATCAGCCATGACTGTATCCCCTGGGGTCAACTTATCTAAGAATCCACAATTCTCAGTTAAATATTTATCTGAGGTGCGGCCACCCCAAGCTTCAGAAACAAAGCAAATTGTACCTTGGGGAGTGATACCAATAAGGATCTTTATGGTGTTGTGGTGCTTATAAGATGAGAACGTTTGAGCTCTGGCCATAAGATTTGTTGGTTTTTCAATAAAAACTTCAAAGCAATCGATTATGACAGTTACTTTGCGCCTAAATGTATATTGAAAGCACATTGGCATAGTTTTCCACAACTGTTCCCTTTCAGGCCAATAGATAAAGCAGGACAACCTAGAATCCATTGCCAATATCCAAGAGGTAAATATTCTTGATACACTTGACAGGGACACCACGAAACGATACGCTAGGTCTTGAAAGGGAACGTTTAGTCTCAGCTTCATCAGTACCAGCACAAATTCTTGAAATCTATTAAGAACTGTAGATTTCCGTTGAACATTTGGCGCGACATGCTCAAACACCACCATCAGGACTAGGAAGGTAGTCCTGTGTAAAATCGAACTTTATCAGCTGTATCGAAGAATTCTCTGTCCGGAGCTTGATATACAGATTTTAAAAACATGTATTCAAATTCATCTGTCTGTGTGTCAGCTGTAAAGTTCTAAATACCCAACACGGTATAACAAACTAGGCTTTTAATAAAGCTTCTTGTCCATAGCTTATCTGACTATCTCTCACAACTTGATCATGCCATGTGTCTCTATCTAGACCATAATATTTCGCTATACACACAGGGATCCCGACACTACAATCCCTCCTTCCTTAGAAAAGATTAAACTATATCAATAAACAACAAAATGTCAAATGTCTGATTGAACTACTAGACTTTAGTTGAAAAGTGTCACTTATATAAATGGTAGTCTTTCAAATATTCTGGTGATCTTCTCTCTCTCTTGGGTCTTGCTGGAGTACTAGGAACCTCCTGTTTAGTGCCTTGCGGCTGCAAAACAGTCTCCGCACTAGTCCCTGTACCATAGTTCTCCTGTTGAGTCTCGATGCTCCCAAAACTAGGCTGAACGTGGACTGGGTCTTCACTATCACCATCTTTGAAGAACCTCTTTATCTCTGTGACATTCCTCCTGTAACTTCCTCTTTCAGGATTGGTTACTACCACCTCACTGCCGCTCTTGCTGGTAACTTCATATGGAATCTTTCCAAAAGTTGTAGACAGTTTGTTCTCTTTTCTTTGTTTTAACAAAACTGTGTCACCTGGTACAATGTTGCTTTCTTGAGCTCCTCTTCTGGTATCAGCATAATCAGCTCTCTTTTGCTTGTTTTCTATGTCCTTGTCTCTTGCTTCACTGTAGGCTGGTAGTGTTTCTTTTAACTCTGGTAACTTTGATCTCATTTCCCTATTAAAGAGTAGCTTGGCTGGTGTACTACCCGTACTGCTGTGAAGTGTTGTCCTGTAGGCCATGAGAAACTTTCTTAGCTCAGAATGCATGTTCTTCCCTTCTGCATGTGCAATCTTAAGTACTTTAAGTAGACTTCTATTCTGTCTCTCTACCTCACCGTTGGCTTGGGGCCACAAAGGTGTTGATGTTTTGTGGACTACCCCATTCTCAGCTAGATATGATGTAAACTGTTCCGACACGAATTGTGGACCATTGTCTGTCCTTAAGGTCATGGGTAGACCATGAGTACAGAAAATTTTATCTAGACTTTCGATGATCTTCGTTGCTGTAGTAGACTTCAAAATGTCCACTTCAAAATATCTGCTGAAGTAGTCAACAACGACAAAAACATATTCACCTGCAGGGAGAGGACCCATCAAGTCTGCTGCCAGATCCTGCCAAGGTTCGTTTGGAAAGGGTGTTGACTTCAAGGGTTCTGGTGGGGATGGTTGAGCAACTAGTTGGCATCCTTGACATACTTTACACTTGTCTTCAACCTCCTTGTCCATTCCTGCCCACCACACCTTGGTACGGAGTCTTTGCTTTGTCTTTACTACACCCTGGTGTCCTTCATGTGCAAGACTGAGGACTCTCTTTCTCAAATCCTTTGGTATTACTAACCTCGTCCCCCTTAGTATGAGCTTACCTAAGGTAGACAGTTCATATCTTACTGCTTTGTATTGAGAGGGGACGTCGTCCCACTCACCTGTGAGTATACATCTTCTCAACTGTGACATCTCAGGGTCTGATGCACACTCTTCCTCGATTTCTTTGAGGCTCATAGCAACTGGTGTTGCCATAGTAACAACGTGACGAATGTATTCCTCTGCATCTTTATCAATGCAGTGTCCCTTAATGTTTGTCAATCTCGACAGAGTGTCAGCAATGTTTTGCTTTCCTGGAATATACCTTACTGTGAACTTATAAGGCTGGAGCCTGAGAACCCATCTTTCGATCCTTGCTGGTGCTGCTGTTGTCCTGGCTGAGTAGATTGTCTCCAGGGGTTTGTGGTCTGTCAAGAGTGTAAACTCAACTCCATAGAGATACATGTGGAATCTCTCACAGCCCCAAACAATGCCAAGAGCCTCCTTTTCCGTTTGCGAGTATCTTTGTTCTACATCTGTTAGGCTGCGGCTGGCATAAGCTACAACACGCTCTGTTCCACTCTTAACTTGGGTGAGTACAGCCCCAAGTCCTACTGGGCTGGCATCTGTGATCAGCTTGGTTTCTTCTGCATCTCTATCAAAATATGCTAATGTGTTTGAGCCAGCTAAGGCCTCTTTAAGAGCATTGAATGCCACTTGTTGAGCTTTACCCCACTTGAAGGTTACTCCTTTCTTTGTTAGACTTCGGAGCGGCTCAGCAATCGTTGCAAGGTCTGGGATAAATCTAGCACTAAAGTTCACTAATCCTAGGAAGCTGCGTACTTCTTCAGCATCTTGTGGCTCTCGTGCATTAACTATTGCTTCAATCCTGGACTCTGTTGGGCCAATTCCTTTTTCAGAAAGCAAATACCCCATAAAGGTAAGTTCTGACATCCTGAATTCGCACTTTTCTCTGTTAAGGGTCAGCCCCTTGTCCCTGATGCAGTTCAGTGTCTCTCGTAGCCTTTTGTCATGTTCTTCAACTGAGCTCCCATACACAATTATGTCATCATAAATGTTATCAGCACCTTCAGTTCCAGCTAGGACTTGTCTAATTATGTGATTGTATAATTCTGGTGCAGAACTGATACCGAACATAAGTCTCTTATAGCGGTACAGTCCCTTGTGTGTAACGGTGGTGATATTCCTGGAATTCTCGTCCAATTCGATTTGATGGAAGCCCCACTTCAGGTCTAGCTTGCTAAACACTTTACTGCCATTTAGGTTGTATAGAATTTCATCTACTGAAGGTATAGGGTGACGTTCCCTTACAATAGCCTCGTTCGCCTTTCTCATGTCTACACAAAGTCTAATGTCATCCCCTTTCTTTGGCACTACTACAACTGGACTTACCCATGGTGTTGGACCTGTAACTGGTTCAATGATATCAGCATCCACAAGTTCCTTGAGTTTCTTTTCCACTTTCAGTCTTATACCAAAAGGTACTGGTCTCTGCCGCTGGGCTACTGGTTTAACACTATCATCTATGTGGAGTTTGGCCTTGAAATCTCTGAGTTTTCCAACTCCCTCAAAGCACTCCTTGAACTCAGTAAATATAGAAGACTGCTCATCAACACTATTTATAACAATCTTTAGGACTTCCAGCTTTTCACAGGTTTCTCTACTCAATATTGGAATTGCTTTCTCTTTAACTACAACAAAACAAACAGTTATTGTCTTATCCTTGTAACAAAGTTCAGCTTCAAACTCACCAACAGTACTGAGGGGTTTTTCTGAACCATAAGAAAACAGCTTTCTATCAGACTTCTTTGCCTTGCAAACAATTCCTTCACTCTTGAGTTTCTCCCATGTTTGTCTGTCAATAACATTACATGTAGATCCAGAATCCAATAATACTGCTTCAAGTTGAATTCCCCCAATGACAATGTCAATCTTTGGTATCTCCTTGTCTGTTGTAGTGACTGCAAATGGATAATCTGGCTGCTCAGTTACTTGACGAACTCCCTTACCTCCTTGATTGGAAGTACCTTCCTTTGACTTGGTCTTGCAACAGTTTGCAAAATGTCCCGTTTGCTTACATTTATTGCATACCTTGTTTCTGGCTGGACAGTTAACATCTTTTGCAAAATGTCCTTGTCTTCCACATCTGTAGCACGAACCTTTACTCGGTTTCTCTTCCTCTTTCTTCTCTTTTGACCTGAATGGTTGTTGTCCTGTTCCCCTTCCTTTGAGTGGTTTCTTACCAATCCAATTTACATGGCTTGGGCCTTGGTCTGAAGGGTTGCACATATTCCTTGCCTGTCGTTTTACGGCCTCAAATGTTCTTGCTGTATCTTGTAATTCCTTCAGAGTGAGGGCCTGTCCCTTCTCAAGAAGTTTGCGTCGAAGCTCGTTTGAACGGCAAGTTGAAATTATTTGATCTCTGATCTGGTCATTGGTCTGGTCGGCGTAGTTACATGCTTCTGCCTTACGCTTTAATCGTACTACATACTGGTCGATGGTTTCTTCTTCTTTCTGGGTCATTTCCCGAAACTGGTGTCGTTCGTAAGGAATATTTACCTGAGTCACAAAGTAGTCGCTCAGGGCTTTCTCTGCCTTCGCGTAATCCTTCGGTCCTCCGGTATCTGGTAAAACGTAAAAAATATCTTGAACATCCGGTCCTGCTGAATGAAGAAGTAAAGCCCTACGTTGTATCTTGTTGTCATCTTTATCTGGAGCGATAATCAGCCCTTTTCCATCGGCATAAAGTTGAAAACTTCGAAGCCATCGCTTCCATTCCAGCGCCAAACTATTCGGGTCACTGTGTACATCAAACGGTTTTAATCCACCAATTTCTAGACTTGAAGATGCCATTTTTTTAATATTTTTATCCCAATTGAATGTTTATCATCCTCGTCGCCAATTGTAAAGTTCTAAATACCCAACACGGTATAACAAACTAGGCTTTTAATAAAGCTTCTTGTCCATAGCTTATCTGACTATCTCTCACAACTTGATCATGCCATGTGTCTCTATCTAGACCATAATATTTCGCTATACACACAGGGATCCCGACACTACATCAGCGTTCTGTGAACCTTCAAAATAAGTTAAGTCTAAGTCCATCTGTGTTGACTCGTCCTTGAAAGTCACTACGGGTGACTGGGTGCTCTTGTCGAGTATTTCTTCACGCTCATCATTCGCACTGCTGCAAGAAGGCTCAATATTAAAACATGAATTACTCTGTGTTTCGGTAGAAAACTCGATATCTTGGACAGCATTCCCAGTTTGATTCAAGTCCTTCTTTTTCCTCTCGACTCCAAGTTGCTGATGTTCTATGATTCGCTTCCTGCGCTCTCTTGCCCTTTCAGCTCGTTCTGTCTTAGCTTTCGCTGCTTCCTTCAGATCTTCTTCCTGACTTTCCTTTTTTCCAAGGTTAATAGTTGGAACCCAATCAATATTATATCTGTCCCAGACTTTTGCAGGCTTTCCAGAGACAAAGTGAAGACCACAAACACGTTCGGTTTCAAGAACCCTCTTCGCGTCAGTATCGCCTCGACTGATGGCCGAAATCCAAAGCCTTCTCCGCTCTCGTGTCAACTCTTCGTGCTCTTCGCCTTGATTCGATATCACTTTAGGTATTGAAGAAAAGGAAACTTTTTTCTTACCGCTCTTTGAACCGCAACCAACTACGATACAATGCACCATGTTCAGTGAAAAGTTCACACATATCTCTCTGTCGCGTCTGTTTGTTTACTATCGAGGGGCACAAAGATGGCGGATAGCAACCGTTGTCAAGACCGGTGTCACGTGGGTGAAAGCCAACAATATCAGGTATTACATCTAGATATTTTAACGTTCCCTTCGAAGTAAAGTAACGGTACATTCGCTGTTTCAGGCTTCGATTAAAACGCTCGATGATGGATCCTTTGATATCTGTGTTATAGGTATGATAAGATCCAATATTCTTTTCTCTTAAAAACGACTGGAATAATTGATTCGTGAATTCGCTTCCACGATCAGAATGTATTTTTTGGGGTTTACGCTCCGATTCATCTAAGATGCGCTTGAAGGCTTCCACTAAAGTAGGACCGCTCTTGTCTTTCAATGGAACCACCCATGCATACTTTGACAACACATCAATACAGGTGAGCATATATCTGTAATTGCTATTGTATTTCTTGAGGGACTGCATGTCAATCAAATCCAATTCCCAAACCGCATCTATCGATCCGACTATGACACGATTTCTACGGAAACGTTTCTGAACAGGTCGGTGGAGAGAATACACCCTCTGCCCTCTTAACCATTCCTGTACTATTTTCTTCGTGATTTTCTTATTTTTCTTTTTGGCAGCATGGTATAAGGCATCGACGCTTCCGAGACTCCCTCCTTGATTGAACTTGCAATACAGTTTTTCCAACAGCTCGTTGGTTTCCATCAATCTGAGAATTTTCAATAATCACTTTCCCACCGCAACAGGCGAGAACACAGCGCACTCTTTTGAAAATGTTTTGAAGATTAAGATTGGGAATCGAGCTTAGACACCCGCAACCCATGTCTTTATCCCCTGAAGACAAACACAAAATGATTCTATAACAAAACGTACTTCGTTTTTATTCAATTCCTCATAGCATGTACAAAATCGTCAAATATTGCTGATGATAATTCCTGACCATTCTCTTTGACATCACACATGTTATTTACAAAATCAACAATAGTATGTTCATTTCCATGTGGGAATGACATATCGCTAGCTATCATTTCAGCTACACAAGAGTTTATGCTTGACAGGTTGAATACAAAAGCAGTCCAGTCCTCTGACATGGGAATGTTTATGAATTTAAGTAATTGCTCGCATACATCTAGTATAAGGGTAAGATCGATCGAGTTCTTCACGTCGTCAAAGAAAAAGGTCCACAAGTCTTGATCGCTAGTCATCAGACATGCATGATCTCTTTGACTGGGGTAATCATTCTCACATCCTTCACACTCTCTTGTCAACTTCTTCACCATTTCTCTTCGACAGAGTTCCACGTACAAAAATTCTAATACTTGTCGAAGCCTCGCCTGCGCCACCATCTCTACTTCATCAGTTACAATCATAACCACCGCATTGTCGACACACGAGATACTTCGAGCTATGGTACTTGACATCTTGATGTAGATAGTGACCGTCTACTTGTTCGTGTATATACCACAGTATCAGTATCAGTGTTATTCCGCTATTTCCACAAGTTGATCAGCAGGGACTATATAGTCTGCACAGAGCCAAAGTTCTGATGTAGTAGTCCTTTTAGAACTTTTCTGTCTTGTGTAGATTTCTTAGCTTGGTGTTTATCAACATTAAGTAGTTGACTAATTTTGATCCATGGATCTCTAACATATTTAGCAGATGGAATTGCAAACAGCAACTGTTTCGTTAAATTTGAATTTGGTCTCCTACAAACATGTGCAATGTACTTCAAGTAGCGTATGTATATAAAATCACGAAGTGCCAGGGTTCCCACTATTCTCTCCAGGTCTGAGTTCCTATATTTAAAGGCAAACGTTTCTTCTCCGTCACTGTTCATTTTCCTTTTCCAGCCATTCCGTACCATTCTTCTTAGTAGGCCAAACCAACAGGATTCAAGCTTTTTAAGTTCATCTTCATTTGGTAGTTCAGCCTCAGTACAGTAAGTAAGTCTGGATCTGATACAGGATTCCAAGAGTTTTCTGCGTGTATTCATAGATACTTTATGATCAGTAAGGACTTTTTTGAGCTCATGGAATTTTCCTGTTGCACTTAGTATTCTGTTATCGACAAAACTTTCCTTCTGATCACTATAAAACATATGACCAAGATACTTGAACTCTTTTACATTTTCAATATCATGTCCTGATATATTTAATAAGCTCTTCTTTTCCATAAGCTGCGCATCATGAAATACCTGTGTTTTGGTTTTCTTAAAACTTAACTCAAGCCCATATCTTAAGCATGTTCCATGGATGATTTCCAGTATCTCCTGTAGATCAGTAAGATCCTTTGATAGCACAACAACATCATCAGCATATAAAAGCCATTTAATTATCTCCACACCATTCATTCGTCCAGTACTCCGTTGATGGCATGCATTAGCGATTGTATATGTACATGGTATTCCCCATCCATTTGGAAAGCGTTGGTCAATTTCACGGGCAGCGACCTTGAGTACCCAGTCAAAGAACCAATTGAATACTGGAGGACTTTCCACACCACCTTGTCTGGTCCCTGCTTCAATAGGAAAATCAGTTTTATCTCCACATATTTTCCCGATTGTTCCATCATATAATAACCATAGGATATCAATTAACTTCTCACATCCAGTTCTAACTTTCAGAACTTCATACATAATATGTCTGGGTACCTTGTCAAATGCAGCTGTTAGATCAATATACAGTGCAATTATACCACCTTCAGTGTTCTTTATTATCTGTCGTAGTAGAAAAACTCCATCAGTCGTTGATCTATCCCTTCTGAAGCCAAACTGAGCCTTTGAAATATTTTCCTCATAACATTCTTTCAGTCGTGTGATAATTATCCTTGACAAAATCTTAGAGATGTTAGAGCCCACTGACAGTGCACGGTAATTACTTGCTTGTTGTTTACCTCCTTTCTTATGGAGACAGGTGATGGAAAGTTTTAGCCAATCAGCAGGAATCGTCATTGTTAACCAGATACTATTTAATAACATCCAGAGAGCTGTAATTAGATGATTTGAGTGGATTCCATACTTCAACCCTTCAGATGGTATATTGTCGGTGCCAAAGCTCTTCCCATTACTAAAACTCTTAAGAGCAGATATAATTTCTTCTTTTTCAGGTGGATTGGAATTAATTTCTATTTTCCGGTCATTAAATAAATCTGGATATTTCTCAGAATTCGCAAGTTCTGCAGGCATTTCAATGTCAGCTCTCTTCTTGAAGTGATCTTCAAAATAACTTTTAAGGTCAGAGGGTTTAATTTCAACCCTATTCTGTGACTTTGGGATCATACTGTAATTCTTTGAGAGAGCAAACTCACGTTCAACTTTTCTTGCGTTACTAGCATCATTCAGTTCATTTGCCTTTTTCTCATAATATTCATTTTTGAGCTTTAATTTTAACTTCTTAATCTTATCGCGTTGCTCTTTAGAGTTGTCAGAAGTCTTGATTAGATCTAATAGTTCACTTGATTCAATAGTTCACAAAGGGCAGCAATAAGTGTCTCGTACAATACAATAAACCAGAGGTATTATAGTGAGCAGCATGAGGGTGAAAAAATAAATGAAACGATCTAGAAAAACCATAAACTTATAGTGTTGAAACCAGAAAGATTCTAAAAATAAACATGACACCATCCTTATTGCATAGCTATGGTGCAATTCCTAATTCTAAAAATAGATATGACGATATCCGTATTGCCTGTGAGTGGTGCAATTCTTACTTTAGATGGTAGTAAAAGAGTTAGGCAAAAATCTCAAAATTTTTAGCAATCAAAATCTTGTCGCGGTAGTAAGACAAAGGACAATATCCGTAGAACTCAATTAGAATAAAACAAAAGCCTAAACTAATCCTTTAAGACTTTGAGATAGAAAAAGTAGTTTTTATGAATAATTACAAAAACTTTTATTAGAATTAAACTTTGACGTAAACTCTAGGATGTTGTGCAATCCAGTCAACTAAGAATAAATATAACTGACCACCCCTCCCCCTACCTCACTGGAACGTACCTCACTTAGAATAGCTATAACGTCACCTCTGGAATGTGGTACCTCAATGGTACCTCACTCGAGTGGCGTAGAACCGCCATTTCATATCTACTTTAATCAATTCTTTATTGCCAATAGAACAATTTTATAAAACATGAAATGCACAACTCTTAGAAAGCGACATATTTTCATTTACACTAAAACACACACCAGTCTTAACACTGATTCAGAAAATTCCTAGTAACACTAACGGTAGCTAGACACGACTTTTTTGTATTTATCTCTTGCTCTCTCTCCTTTTACAACTGTACATTTTCAAAAACATTTTCAATTTTATCGAAAATCACTTGCATTTTCTGCATTGTACTTAAAGCCGCATTACACATCAAAGAATGCTTTTCGAGGGCCTCTCTCTGCATACTTCCACCGACAATTTTTCAATATATAAATCAACCAGTTCCACAGTCTCTTCTCCCTTTAAGTCGCAATTCGCATGATTTTATCGGGCGAGATATCTTTGGAATGTTTTCGAGACATGAGTATATCTTCTGGCTGGTGTCCGGAGAGACACACGAGTCCTTAACTAAACTGGTTGATAATGTTCCTCATGAAATTCTTATATCAAGGCGAAACACCGAACCCAGAGTCAGAGAAGGCAGACCATATACACTTGACGTAACTAACCGGTATAACTAGCTAAAACTAGTGTGAGCTGCGTCGGTGTTTCTAATGAAACAGTAATGATGAAAAGTTAAATTATACACCGTGAAAAGATGAAAAAACTTACTGACGTTTCGGACGCTAGTCCGAAACGTCAGTAAGTTTTTTCATCTTTTCACGGTGTATAATTTACCTTTTCATCATTACTGTAACTAACCGGGTTTTGTTAGTACTGATATGGCTACGCAAATATCCTAGTCTTGATTTCTTGGCTTGCATTTTTGATGTAAGCATGTCTACAGTTTCTGGGACTATTCACCAGATTGCTCCAATCTTATGGCATCATTTTCGTCCTTTCGTCCTGGCCGAGCATTCAGGAATGGAGAAATCTTCGAGGCACCTGGAGACACTTTCCCAACGCCGACTGTGCGACTGCTTAGGCCACATTTGTTTCATACAAGCTGGGTTTCCAGGTCATTTGAATGACGCTGGGACTTATCTCAGAGCGCAGTCGATAGGACCTGGATTAGCATTAGACTTTTCTTTTAACTTTGAGCTGCTTGCAGATAAAGGATATAAAAATAAATATCACAGAGAGAATAGAATAAAAGTAGAGCATGTCATTAAACACATAAAGAACCACAAAGCTTTCAAAAATATATGGCGACATCCACGGTGGTTTCATCCAATTATTTTCGAATTATGTGCGTTCATGGCTGATAGGCACATACGACTTTTCCAGTAGTCACTTTAAGAGTATCAAAATACGATTTTTCTTTACAGTTTTCGCATTATATTGTGTCATATTCTCTTTCATCATATCTTAATATTGTCATTTAGAAACAGACAAAAAACAATTGAATCCTTTTTCTTTGTAGAGAGTGACATGCACAAAAATACTTAACAATATACTATATCAAAGTGCCTCAAAGAGTCTAAAGTGCCTCTCACACTAAACAATAAAGCATAAAGAAAAATTCAGAACAAAGAGTGAGATTAGTGTAAATGAAAAATATGTCGCTTTCTAAGAGTTGTGCATTTCATATGTTTTATGAAATTCTTGTATTGACAATAAAGAATTAATTTGTGCAAAAATGGTATTTTTTACACCATTACCATGACTTAATCATGCATATGTACGGTTTTCACGAGTTCACACCCGCGTAAAACGTTGCGTAAAATAATCGGACTTATGAGAAATCTCTATTAGAGCCAGATTTTCGGGATTTCCTTTAGTTGTTTTGTTATGCAGTGCTTTTATTTTTAAAACTTCACATGTTAAACATTCCATTACACTTGTATATTATCAAACACACACATGTATTACTACCGAACAATCGCCTAGCACTGTGCCTTCAGGGCATGTCCAATCTATCCCTACGCTTATATTTGGTATAAACTCATATTTGGCCATTATCACCTAGGCAACAGTCCGGATAAAGAATCAAAATGATCGTGAAAGAGCGAAGATTGGCCTCAAAATGACGTCACCAAATCATAACATCTTGGCCAGCCAATCATCTATCACCTAACTTAGAGACCCTCCCTTGGGAAGAAACCCCAAATAGCATTGAGAAGGGTCGGGTACGTTTATAAACAATGGACAGGCATAAAGCGAGGCTTAAAAAAGGCTTTATTCATTGTTTTTTCCATTTCTTTTTAGATCTCTTAATACCCAACTGATGTTAGTTTTAATAGCGCAGCGCACTGGTTCTAAAAATAGCTTAAAGATTCGGACAAACATTGCATTCTGTTTAACCGCTACGAGGATTATTCGAACCGATTTTATTATTTTTACTTAAAGTTACAATTATAACCCATGTAAACTAAGATCAACTGCGATCGGCTGTGAAAATTATCTGCTGAAATTAAATAAAACTTGTAAGTTTGTTTGTCCGAATTTCGCCTTTGTCTTCGTTTTTATGACGTCACGTTTGGCTGCTCTATTCTCTATGGCTATTTTTTTGTTTGTCTCCAAGTATATCATTAAAACAGCAACTAGTCTTGTAGTTCAGAGCTTATCATGTTGTCTGTAAAGTATCCTAACCGGTGTGTCGTTTTGATGCTCAAAAGAGATCTATAGGCCAATTATTACAAAATCGTGTACAATAACTTATGCAAGATTAGATTTTAAGCCCTTTTGCAACGAATTTATTTCTTTATTACATCCATTTTGAAATCACTACCAAATCCTGCAATCTGATTGGTTCCCTGCAGCAGTGATTTCAGCCTTTATTACATCCATTTTGAAATCACTACCAAATCCTGCAATCTGATTGGTTCCCTGCAGCAGTGATTTCAGCCTAAATCGCACGGTTTTGAGCTCTAAATCGCACGATTTTGCACATCAACTGATATGAACCAATCACAAGAGAGACATGTCATTTTCTAGCCAATTATATTAAGGAATCCATTTGAGTGTTGAGCTCGCCGCTTCTTGCGAAAAAAAAAAAGCCTCAAAACAATTTTCCGAAGAACGATTTCACCGTAAAAAGTCGTTAAAAAAACTTAAGAAGCCGTAAAAAGGACTTAAAAAGACCAACTGAGCAATTAAAATTGTCAAAAGCATCTTGTAAAGTAACTGCTTGAGTAAGGTGAAGAAGATATTACAGCGAAACGCAGTGGGGAAAATACAATCAGCATCTTTTGAATGTGACTTCTTGGCGATTGATCGTGGAAAGTGGTTTCTTTTTCAATCTTTAAAGCATAAAACACGGAAAATACAGTCATTAAAAGAAGTATTTCTTAAGTAGAAGATTTTTGCCGAGCTACGTGACTTCTTAAGGACAACCGAAGGACTAAACAACCTTTGATTTTTGTTGTTTTCTCGGCACAAGTGTGATCATAACATGTTGAACAGAAATCGTAAAATACAAGCAGTGAGCATTGGCTTTTTGGACAACAGCCATTTCTTTACAACCCTTAATGTAAGTAAATGATTCTTAATACATGCATGTAATGCCTGTTGGTCCTATATAAATTCACTTTAGTTTTGGATTGAAAATGTTGGTTTTCAAAATGAGAATCGTTGCTCGATAAACGAGTTCACTTGACAGCATGTTTGAATCGACTGCTTGTAGATTGTAAGTCATGTCAGTTTAACTAGAAAAAACGTCTTTTTCAAATAAAGATTTCAAAATGGATATAATAAAGTGGCAATTGAACTTCGTGTCGTGCAATTTTGTTCTGAAATCAAACTTGCAATTACAAATCGCACTCCCGCTACGCGGTCGTGCGATTTTGTAATCGCGCGTTTGATTTCAGACCAAATTGCACTCCACTCAGTTCAATTACCATTATTTATTATCTTAATCCCAATTTAATTATTTTATTTCGCCAAACTGCACTGGGGTCTTGCATGCTCAGGCGCCATCTTTTATCACAAAGACCTGGTTGTCATATCCAGGTTCTCTTATTTTCGTACATTGGTTTAGCACATCTTTACATAGCTTCTGTTTTTGAGTCAGATTTAATTTGAGAAAATCGCTTCTTGCAATTGAATGTTGTAACTCTTGTTTCGTCTTTATGCCTCCAAAAAATATATCTATAAAGCGTCCATACAAGAGTATAACGCATAAGAGTATAACGAGTAAAGGTCGTCACATCAGAATAAGATATTCACAAACGACCTCGTTAATTTGAAAATTCATTACATGGGATTTGCAGTTGATTGGTTTGTATGGTGACTTGTCGTTTAACTCAGTATTGTAATTCAATTTTATCAAATACGGGGGTGTTACATTAGAAATCTTATATGTCAATCAACTTATGGAAATCAGCTTTATTCGCGTACGACAGAAAAACTCCGAAGTAATGTTTAGTGGGATTAGGGTTTTCTGAAAAACTTAGAAAATATTAGAATGTCACCAAATACCCAAAATGCTAAGCCGAATATCCTAAAGAACTAGATCAAAGAAGTAAACTTAGAAGTTTGAAAAACTTTTACCAACAATGGTTCTAAAGAACGACGTTGACATATTGTCTACAAAGCAGAAACTAGACGTGTTGCTAGAGAAAGATTGTGTGTTTTGGGAATAGCGAAAGAAATGTCCACGAGTTTCGAACATGGCACAGATTGCTTTGAGGTCGAAGCGGTAGGTTTGATAAACTTTTACGCTAGCAAAACTGGGTTGAGTTGAACTCAATTAGTCTTTAACTTTGATTCGAGTTATTCGTCATTGTTTGTTTACTTTAGAACTAATGCTAATTTGTACGTTTTATTTTCGTAGTTTCTACACAGAAATGAATTTTCAAAGCTTTTCAAGGTTCGACACAAAGCGACCGGACACATTTACTGTATGGAAGTTGCCCCAAAGAGAAATGATTTCAAAGGACCAATAAACTCAAGAGTCCAGGAAGCTAGCAATGGCTTGTCCAAATTCTGGGTTAATTTAAAGTTTACTTTTCAAACCAATTCTAAATTGTATTACATCCTTGAGTACATTGGCGAAAGGACTTTGGGTTCTGTGTACGAAAATAATGGCCCATTCACTGAAGACTTAGTGATATTTTATACCAGTGAGATTGTGGTTGCCTTGGATGAGATACACTCTCATGATTTACGTTATGGAGAACTTGACTTGGAAAAAGTATTATTCGATAAAACTGGTCATATAGTTTTATGGAGAAATTTCTGTGGAAAGAAATACTGGACTCGAAGAGAATGTCTGTGCAGTTTAAACGGATTTAGAAGAGGTATTCCATGTGAAAATCCACATGAGAAAATCTCAGAGCGCGAAAGCAAAATTGATTTTCAACTTCTTGGTCTGATCGTGCTTCAATTGTTTTCACAAGAGAAGATGACGAGCTTGTTTAACGATAAAACAACGGGACAGGAAAGGTACGTCAATTGTTTTATACGTTCATGATTGAATAGTGGGCGAAAACAAGGTGCTAACGGCATGAGGCTTTCGTAAAATTTACAAATCTTTTGTGTTTTTTCACCTCTGTGGTAAGGGAGACAATATCATAGCACACTATCACAGTAAAAAAAATTATATTCACCAGAAGTGCTAATAACACATAATAAAACTTGAGGTATATAAAACATATTGATTCTCTAAATTTGAAGAAAGAAAACGATTTTTCATAATTATTAAGATGATTTTAATTGACAAAGCCCGGTAAACGGACTTTCATGTCTCTCATTGCGACTAAAGGGACGCTTGCAGCCGTGGAGCAGCCTATAACTACGTACTGACCGTTACCCTCCGCGCTAATTCTCGATCGTAAATTTTCTGAATCTCCTATATCTCGGCAAATTAATTTAGAATCTACAAAAGAAAAAAATAATTTCTTTGAAACAGAAGTATATCGCTCTGAATAAGTAAATAATTATTATTACTAATACTGAATAATCATTTAGTATAGTATCTGGTTATCAAACGATTCGAAACGATTCTTGTGTGCAGATCTTAGAAAATTGCGGCGTAAGTCGGGAAACTAAAGAAAAGAAGAAAGCCTTGCCTTAGGCCTAGGAAGCGACCATATTTACCATTAAGTCATTCCCTTAAATTCATCCATCATCATCTTCATTCATCTTTCGAATATCATTATCCTCATCCTCATTATTATTATCATCATTATCATCAACAACAACAACTTCATCATCATCATTCGAATATCATTATCATCATCATACTCATCATATGACAATCAACATCATCATGATCACTGATCGGCATCATCGTCGTTATCAACATTCTTTTTTTTAAAGACTGAGAGTCACAGATAGTGCATCGTTTTATCCAGCGCAAATAACAGCGATCAGTCATTACTATTGGAGGACACTAATTATCATTATTTCTAAATAAATGTTTGAGTTAGAATCGATCAATGATGTCAAACTTATCACCGGTAAACGTTGCGAAACCAAAATATCCTAAATATGTTTGTCGTTTGGAACTAGTTTACTGACTAACTGACCTTTACTTTCAATCGGATTAACCCAGTAATCTTGTACGTACCTAATTAAACTAAAAATATGAATACAGTTTGACAAGCTTGACTCCCTCGAACCAAAGGATAATTTTGAGGATTCCGTTTAGAGTAAATAAAAACAGTAAACACTAAGAAAAAGGCTATTATGAGGAAGATTTCATGACGTTGACAGAGCTATATATTTTTGCAGACTTATCAAGTGTTTGTCAAATTTGTGTCGCTCGCTTATTTGCTCTCGGTCTTGAGGCTCCTACGCAATCGTAAATAGCCTGAATTAAGGAAAATTTTAAAAAGTATTTTGCAGTAATATTTTCAGTTTTTTCATGTTTGTTTACATAAATTAATGATAGATGTTTGAGGTATTAAAATTGCGTTTTTATGGCGGACATTGTGCGAGCATGAACCAGTGCCAACCACCCAAAACCTTTTTTAATTAAAAACCACACAAACTAGAAACAAAATAACACGAAAAAATAAAGCAAAACAAACACAAATATTATTTAATTAAAGGAAAAGAAAAGAAAAGAAAAGACAATTTTGGAAAAAATATCTAAACATATTATTGAGAACCACTTAGAAATCACTCGCAAAACGTTTAGCTATCAAATGGTTTTCGATCTGAGCCAACCAGAATGCGCAGAATGCGCGGTATCATAAAATCTAAACCTTCGTTTTTCCGTCGATAGACTGCTTCGTCTTGGCTCCAAACCTGATATCCTGCCCAGTACTTTATCGGTATTTGCTCGAGACCTGGTCACACGGCTTCTCCAGGGACAGTTCTACAATAGTCAGCACCTCAAGAGCCATCCCTTTTTCAATGGAGTCAATTGGAAAATGGTAAGTTGATCCAGTGCCTTGAGAATCAAAAGTGTGATTTGTATAGGTAATAATATGATCATCAAAAATTCTCGATTGTGATTGGTCTGCTACTATTCAATTTTTTATTTTTGAAATTGCTGTACGAAAAAACCGAACTCACTGTGCAAAAAGAAAAAAGGAAAAAAAAAAAAAAAAAAAAAAAAAAAAAGGAAAAAAAAAGAAAACGAAAAAAGCGGAAGATTTTTGTTTAAAAAATATTTGATGGTAATATTATTAAAAGAATATCAAATGGGTTCGCGTGCAATTTGAAAAAATATATCGCTTATCGAGATTTTCAAATTGGACTCGCTTATATCTATGGCTTCGTGTAGTTTGAAAATCTTGATTTTTTGAACTGAACTCGTAATATTTTTTTCAGACTGCACTCGAACCCATGGTTTTTTCATACGAAGACATTACATTCATTCCTTTGTTCGATTTGACTTTTGGTGACAAAATCCAAGATTTCATATATTCCATAAGTGATTGGCACCGGGAAAGCCCACCCCACCCTTCCATCTAAATATGGTCCAATAAGATAACAATAGATAGAGCTAAGATACAATGTTTTTTAAGCACTCTTCGGCGAAGGAATTCGATATCGGTTCCATCCGTGGATATATTATAGTTTATTCCCCAACTTAGTTTCGCCAAAATCGTTTCATTCAATTTTCAGAGACAAAACAGGAATCAAGAGCAAAAACAAAAACCATAAGACAAAATAGAGGTTTGCGTAATTGGCTTAAAACTAATGAAAAATTTCCGATAAAGAAAAAGCGCAAAAAAGCGAAACATTAAATAAAAACAATTTCTGTTATTGTTGTTGTTTCTAAATTTTGACTTGATCGAAAAAATTTTCTCGCATTTTAATTGGTCAGAGCAATCGTTTCACAGTTATTGGTTATGTGCGATTCTCAATCTGTACGGAGTGATTTTTCTCTATTCTGAGTAAGGATTTTTAGCCTTTTCCGTTGCTTTTTCTTATAGTTCTTTTGAATTATCTGTCCAAAGGTCAAGGCACGATTAACAACTCCCCCCACTATCAGCAAGAAGATACTTCACCCTCCTCGGCTTCATAAGACCAGCAGTGAAGCGTATATACGACCACAGACTCCCGTATCGGTCAACGACGACTACCTGTCCCCTCCCTACCAATTACGTCCATCGTCGACACCATTAGACTACTCTGGCACAAGAGCCTTTACCGACGCCTCACCAGGAACACCATACACACAGTTCCCCCCTCGTGCAACTCCTCCTCGACTCCGTAGCACCCTCTCCTCTCCTGATTTGACCTCATTTGGACAGGACATGTGTGACAGCCAATGGACACGTGATCAGTGCGGTTACCGTACGCGAATCCAACGGAACTATCCCGTTGATAGATACTCGTATGGTGAATTTTCTCCCGCGGGATCACCGATGACTTGCTGTGGGATTTCCCACTCATTGTCTGATCTTACCAACGTTCACAATTATGAGGCCTACGAGCCTCCGTCTCGTTCGTATGGGAGACGGCGTACATCGTCTCTGACAGATCAGACACTAGGCGGTAGATACGATTCATATACACCACCGCCACCTCTCACAACACATCACTCATTCCCACCAAGAAATAGTGAATACATGGAAAGAATAAACAAGAGGCCTGCCAATCATGAACATTATGATCATAGGAGAGTTCATGGACAAGCTAAAATTGGTCATAGGTTGCCTAGCAACGATTATATTGACAGGGAATACTTGGAGTCGCGCCAAAAACAGAATTATCTTTTTTATGACAATGAGGATTACGGCAGAGGAGATCTCGGTCGTTACTCCAACGAAGACTTTCGATTTGGAGGCTACAGGCTACGTTCTAATTTATCGTCTTCCGATCTTCGTTCGATTGATACAGTCCAAGATTTTCCAAGGGAAACCTATAGCCGAACGTCGAGCGAAAAGTATCGGGAAAGCTTCGGAGGGTATTCGTCTCTACAGCGAAGTCGTTCGTGTTCGGATTTGAATGCTTCGGATAACGAGGAAAGTAGAGGGAATATCAACCCGGCTTCTTCAGCGAGTGAGAGAAGACAACATTATCCTTTAGCTCAAATACCTATTCCTTCTTTCGAAGAATTCAAGCGTAGAAACTCTACTCAAAGCATAGAAGAAGATCTGAAAGGTTTGGGACAGAAATACGATGAATTTCGACCATCAAAAGTTTATGAAAACGAAAAAAGTGACGAAAATAGCGAGAATAAAGTCTCAAGGAAAGATATAATTCGGTCTACTAACTTTTTAACCAGTAAATACTCGAGGGAAAGAAGAGGATCAAGAGATACTTTTAGGTCCCGAAGCGATCCCGCGGGATCTGAAAGAGGAAAAAGCACCGAAAATGTCAAAGAAAGCTTTTTTTCACAGAACGATGTCATTCACAATCTGATGCTCAAGTACGGGCTGTATGAGCGAAGTGAAAAGAAACGAGAACCAAACAGTACTGTAAAGAAAGAAATGGGGCTAGAAATAAGCTCAACAAAGACAAAAGAAGCGAATTCTCTTTCAAACAGCAAAAAAGATGCTGGCAAAAGCTTTGAAAATGATAACTATGGCAGTCCGGAAGTCGAAAGCAGTGTTAGAAGAACGATGAGAAGTGGTCGGCGAGCATCGGCTGTCCATCACAGAGATGCTCCAAAACTGACTCACAAAAGCTATTCATCTTTAACCCCTTCAATAACATTACAGTTATCAACCGAAAATGACCAAAATAAATATACAAATGATAACTTGAAAATTAACGGTATTGAAAACAAAGATAATATTTATGACAATTTAACGAATTCTAGTGTTAGAAAAGAAGAGATAAAATCCAAACTGCTCGATTCTGCAGCTCAGGGTGGACCGGAAATAACTATAGCTGATGTTTATAAGTCAACCAAGCACAGAAAATCTCTAATTCCTGACTTTGCAGACGCTCAAAGCATAGTTCAAAAAGATAAAGATTTGCTTGAGAAGACACAAACGAATTCGAAGAGTTCAAAAACACTTTTGGCGGCGGCAAAAGGTAGATTAAAACTAAGAAAATCTCCGAACAGTTCGCCTCGTTTAAGACGAAAAGAAAAAGACGAAGTTGAAGCTCAAAATAAAAGTAACTCTGAGCAAACGGATGGCAGAAATGTCAACGCTTCGATCTGTTTAAACGAAGAGAAGAAAGATATAGAACCAAGCAATCGCAGGTTATCTCGAGAAGAACTCAATCGACTGAAATTCTCCCGAGACTTTGCGAAAGAAGACGTCATTGCTCAAAGAAACGATTCAATTGATTCTTCTACTCAAGGAAAACTTCGCAAAAATGGCGTCCATAGTAGTCTTCTGAGTATCTCCAGTAGTTTGGATACGACAGACTTTGATCTAGATGATAGTGGTAGCTGGAATAGCGAGTTGGATGGCAGTGAATCTAGCAGGAAGACGGGTAATAGGAAGCGATGGGAAAGCTTTCATAGTAATGTCAGTGCTGATAGTGGCTCTGCTCATATGTTTGAGTTTGAGAGCGATTCAATAGCGGCAGAAATGGAGGATGGAAATCAGGAAGCTAATGATCCCAAGGATGCAGGTAAATTGAACTCTTATGCGTGATTTACTATAACTAGTGAACAGAGCAAGCTAAAAATTGTAATTTTTCCCCCAAGGAGCCGGTAATTCATTGATATTGCGTGCAAATTTTTTCGCGCTGAAAATGCAAAAACTAAAGCGGAACAATAGAGTGCATACCATATATCCGTAAAAAAGTTAACTACGAAAAAATATACAAATTAGTGCTTACTGAGGTCTGCTGAACTTACTGATTCTTGCAAATTTGTGCAATATCCTTATTGAGCTCTTCACGGTGATATGCGCTCTAACAATACAAACTACGTTGCAGCGCGAGAAAAATGTGCAAATTTTGAGTTCAGCAACAATTTTCAATTCTCGCAGTAAATAACAAAAAAATGTTTCAAGCACATGCTTTGACATAATATAATATAAAGAAACATGACCCATTTATGGCATCGACACTTGAATGGGTTCCACTCTCCGCCAATAGAAAACCTCTACAATATAAGCCTTGTTTTCATCCAATGATATGGCCCTTCATGACACTTGAAAGAATTCCTTTCTCAGCGAATCAAAACCCCGTACAATATTAGTCATATTAGCCTTGTTTTCGTCAAATGATATAGCAAACATACCATTCATTCATGACACTTGAATGGGTTCCTCTCTCAGCCAATCAAAATCCCGCTGTCTTCGTCCAATGATATCGCTTTTTTAAGCCACACCTAAATTTCTTCAAAAGTCATATGTATTTTGTCTTTTACAGAAAATAAAAAAAATAGTGACGTAGAAGTGGCAAGAACAGATAGCGGAATTGGAGGAGACATAGGTATGGATCATAATTACAAACGCAGCTGGGAGGACATCGTACTGAAGAGTTCAAGGCATTGGTCTGTAGTAGCTGCGACTGCTCGTCATTGGCAAGACTTGGCCAGGAGGAATAAACAATCCCAGGAGATTGCGAGCAAGAAGATGAAACATATTGGACCGGCTATTACTGAAGATATGGTAAGTAGCATAACCAGGGTAAGGTACTATGGAGGCTTTACACCATCACATCAGTGACGGCTTTTATTTTAGATGCAGGAACAATACAATCGTTTTACATGAGGAAAAATCCAATTCCTTAGAGCAAAGGGATTTTACAGGCTGTTATGGGCTCCGAAACGCGATGCTGCAAAACCTTTATTGACTGAATTCTTTACCGTGGGCGTACGATGTTTTTCCATCCCAGACCACGTGTCATCCCCTAGAGTATACCATTCCTTTGTTTAACTGTTGTATGGATATAACTAAGATAAAGAATCTCAGGGGAACGATATGTGATCTGGAATGGGAAAACATTACGCCCAAGGTGAAAAGTTTTTTTTTTAGCTATAACTCCCTTTTACAGTACCTATGGGTAAAAAAACATGCATGCGTTTTGAAAGGAAGGAAGGAAGGGAGGGAGGGAGGAAGTGAGGGAAGGAAGGAAGGAAGGAAGGAAAAAAGGAAGGAAGGAAGGAAAAAAGGAAGGAAGGAAGTGATGCTACATACACCGTTAGTAAGCAGAATCAGAAAGAACCAAAGAATGTGAAGTTAACGTTTGCTTGAAAACCTGATTTTCTTGTTTTACCAAACTTTTTTTTCCAGTTACATGTTAACACGTAATTTAATTATTTCCTCTTTCTTTGAAAAGAATACATTGTGCTATGAAAAAACCGCAGTTATTTTCGTTTTCACCATTTTAAGACCCAGTGTCGTTTTTTTTAGGTTGAATGCAGTGATTGCCAGAAGTTTTTTGTTCCCGAAGACAAAAGGTTAGTCCGAGCAGTAAAACCCTGAAATAAAAACAAAGTTAATACTGACAAGTATTACTAGTATTTAGTGACTAATAGTTGCTATCACTCAACCAGAACATTTATTAAACAAAAGACACAAATGGCCTCTTGTGTTTTTATCTTTGTATGATGAATGTTCTGGTTGAGTGCTAGCAACTATTAGTTACTAAATACTAGTACTATTTGTCAGTATTAACTTTGTTTTTATTTCAGGGTTTTACTGCATGCGCTCTATTTACTCTCTTATCGAATAAAAAGAGCATGATCATGATGAGTGCAAGTTTGGAAACAAATTATCATTGCGTATTGTCTTCCTATTTCTAGCGGGCAGGCTGTGTCAAAGAAATGCTCAAACACCACAGACGCATCAATATGTACTAAATGCAAAAAACGAGGTGTTGAGAGGAAAGAGGCCATCATCGAGCTTGTGCAGACAGAAATTAACTACGGGAATGATTTGCAAATTCTCAAAGAGGTAACAAAAAATGACCACTTGAAAGAACTGGTCAACGGGTCAACGCTATATTTTGCTTCCTTCACTTCGCATTTTTGTTTTACAGTGAAACCTCTAAAAACTAAATACTAAAAGTAACTGATTATCACTTTCCTTTTCTTCGAATATTTTTAGTACAATGACGAACTACTGCTGTGGAATATTTTAGCAATTTTTTTATTATAATAAAGCTAATATAATAGATTGCAAGCGCCAACAACCTTTTAAAGAATAATACCGCTGATCGTTCGTCCCAGTATCCATTCTCCATTCCCGGCTATTCGCCATTCGCCATTCATGTTTTAGTTAAGTCCGTAACATAGAGGTGTCCGTAACATAGAGGTGTCCGTAACATAGAGGTGTCCGTAACATAGAGGTGTCCGTAATATAGAGGTGTCCGTAATATAGAGGTGTCCGTAATATAGAGGTGTACGTAACATAGAGGTGTCCGTAATATAGAGGTGTCCGTAATATAGAGGTGTTTGTAATATAGAGGTGTCTGTAATATAGAGGTGTCCGTTAAATAGAGGTGTTCGTAATATAGAGGTGTCTGTAATATTGAGGTGTCTGTAATATAGAGGTGTCTGTAATATAGAGGTTTCCGTAATATAGGTGTCTGTAATATAGAGGTGTCCGTAATATAGAGGTGTCTGTAATATAGAGGTGTCTGTAATATAGAGGTGTCCGTAATATAGAGGTGTCTGTAATATAGAGGTGTCCGTAATATAGAGGTGTCCGTTAAATAGAGGTGTCTGTAATATAGAGGTGTCCGTAACATAGAGGTGTCCGTAATATAGAGGTGTCCGTTAAATAGAGGTGTCTGTAATATAGAGGTGTCCGTAACATAGAGGTGTCTGTAATATAGAGGTGTCCGTAACATAGAGGTGTCCGTAATATAGAGGTGTCCGTTAAATAGAGGTGTCTGTAATATAGAGGTGTCCGTAACATAGAGGTGTCTGTAATATAGAGATGTCCGTAATATAGAGATGTCCGTAACATAGAAGTGTGTGTAATATCGAGGTGTCTGTAATATAGAGGTGTCCGTAACATAGAGGTGTCCGTAATATAGAGGTGTCCGTAATATAGAGGTGTCTGTAATATAGAGGTGTCCGTAATATAGAGGTGTCCGTAATATAAGGTGTCTGTAATATAGAGGTGTCCGTAATATAGAGGTGTCCGTAATATAAGGTGTCTGTAATATGGAGGTGTCCGTAATATAGAAGTGTCCGTAATATAGAGGTGTCCGTTAAATAGAGGTGTTCGTAATACAGAGGTGTCCGTAATATAGAGGTGTCCGTAATATAAGGTGTCCGTAATATAAGGTGTCTGTAATATAGAGGTGTCCGTAATATAGAGGTGTCCGTAACATAGAGGTGTCCGTAACATAGAGGTGTCCGTAATATAGAGGTGTCCGTAATATAGAGGTGTCCGTTAAATAGAGATGTCCGTAATATAGAGATGTCCGTAACATAGAAGTGTGTGTAATATCGAGGTGTCTGTAATATAGAGGTGTCCGTAACATAGAGGTGTCCGTAATATAGAGGTGTCCGTAATATAGAGGTGTCTGTAATATAGAGGTGTCCGTAATATAGAGGTGTCCGTAATATAAGGTGTCTGTAATATAGAGGTGTCCGTAATATAGAGGTGTCCGTAATATAAGGTGTCTGTAATATGGAGGTGTCCGTAATATAGAAGTGTCCGTAATATAGAGGTGTCCGTTAAATAGAGGTGTTCGTAATACAGAGGTGTCCGTAATATAGAGGTGTCCGTAATATAAGGTGTCCGTAATATAAGGTGTCTGTAATATAGAGGTGTCCGTAATATAGAGGTGTCCGTAACATAGAGGTGTCCGTAACATAGAGGTGTCCGTAATATAGAGGTGTCCGTAATATAGAGGTGTCCGTTAAATAGAGGTGTTCGTAATATAGAGGTGTCTGTAATATAGAGGTGTCCGTAATATAAGGTGTCTGTAATATGGAGGTGTCCGTAATATAGAGGTGTCCGTAATATAGAGGTGTCCGTTAAATAGAGGTGTTCGTAACATAGAGGTGTCCGTATTATAGAGGTGCCCGTAATATAAGGTGTCTGTAATATGGAGGTGTCCGTAATATAGAGATGTCCGTAATATAGAGGTGTCCGTTAAATAGAGGTGTCCGTTAAATAGAGGTGTTCGTAATATAGAGGTGTCTGTAATATAGAGGTGTCCGTTAAATAGAGGTGTTCGTAATATAGAGGTGTCCGTAATATAGAGGTGTCCGTTAAATGGAGGTGTTCGTAATATAGAGGTGTCTGTAATATAGAGGTTTCCGTAATATAGAGGTGTCTGTAATATAGAGGTGTTCGTAATATAGAGGTGTTCGTAATATAGAGGTGTCCGTAATATAGAGGTGTCCGTAACATATAGGTGTCCGTAATATAGAGGTGTCCGTTAAATAGAGGTTTCCGTAATATAGAGGTGTCTGTAATATAGAGGTGTCTGTAATATAAAGGTTGAAATAGCTTTATTGGCATGACCTACGGTTTACAGGTATTGCTAAAGCATTGAACATTAACAGGGATTTTTTTTTGTTTGTTGTCGTTATATTTTACAAACACATTGTAATAAGAAAAATATCTATATATCTATATCTGTCTATATGTAAAGTAACATATTTAAAAAAGGGAAAAGAGAAGGTATGAGTATTACAAATATACTAAAATCTTAATTGAATGGTAATAATAATCAAAGATAAACTTATCAAAAGTAATCATTAATACGTTACATCAATTATTATGGTTCATTCCTAAGAATGAAGCATTTGTATATAAACTTAGAAAAATAAAAAATAACCTTGTCATTGGTAGAGATCATTAAGTTACGAATTATGTTAAGATCTTTAAAATTATCAACAGATATTTCAGGTTCTATCATATCAAAAAATCGTCGGCGAATTTGATCATAAAGAGGACAGTTACACAACATGTGTATTTCTGTTTCAACTTCATCATTCGTACAGAATAGACAGATACGTTGATCATTTGATATATTTTGGTTGTTGTATCTGCCTGTTTCGATAGCTAATTTGTGATTACTAATTCTAAATTTGGTGAACTGCCTTCTTTGTTCAAAATTTTGAATTTTGTCCAGATAAATTTCATATTCATAAAATTCCTTAAATGTTTTATAAAAACATAATTTTCTTGAATTGTTTACGAGTTTTTTCCAATGATTGAAGTAAAGTTCCTGCATTTTTACATAATACTTCTCCAAATTAGAATTAGAGATGACATCTGTAAGTTCATTTTCTATGTTATAAAAAGATAACATTTGTAAAAGGTTTGTATAATAGCAAGATTTATTTTCTGCATGTAAAGACTTGGAAATAAGTAAAGCTTGTTTTGATAGAGAATTATCAGGTAAACATAGAAGATGATTAAAGTATTTTAAAGAAAGTTTATCAATAAATGTTATCAAAGGAAAACGTCCAAGTTCAGCACGTGAAGCAATATTCGAAGCCTTATTACTTACGCCAAGATAATATTTACAAAAACGTAGTTGAACTTTTTCAATCGGAATTTTGTCCCATTTTTCAAAGTCGTGCTTTTGATATACACTCCAAATCTCGCATGCATAAGTTAAAATTGGTCTAATTAGTGAATCAAATATTTTACAAGCTAATTTTGGTTTCAAACACCTAAAATCAATTTTATTTGTGATTTTATAAAATGCATGTAGAGCTTTTTCTTTTGATTTAGTTTGGTGACAGGAAAAATTACCAGTAGAACTTATTCGAACGCCTAAATACGTAAATTCTTTAACAATTTCTAGGCTGTTACTATTTAAGATGAAATGTGATTGTTTTATCCTGTCCGTTTCTTTTTTACAGAAGATCATTATTTTTGATTTTTTTTCGTTTACTGACATTTGCCATTTCTTGCAAAAATTATTAACAAGATTAACACAGTTCTGTAAACCAACTTGCGATTTTGATAGAAGAACAAGATCGTCAGCATATAAAAGGGAGGTGAGTTTTTGACCATTTGGAAGAATATAAAAATCGGTGTTATTATTATTTTCCAATGATATTGAGAGCTCATTTAAAAATAGGTTAAATAACAAGGGACTAAGGATACAACCTTGTCGTACGCCACGTGAATACTGAAATGACTTAGTTCGCTTTGAGCCTATCTTTACGAAGCACGATGACTTAGAATATAAATCTTTGATTAAGTTGTAGAAATTACCATTAATATTGTATTGTAATAATCTAAGTAATAATCCTTCATGCCATATAGAATCGAAAGCTTTCTTAAAGTCGATGAAACAGGCATAAATTCTTCCTTTCTTTTTGTTAATAACTTGTTGATCGATTAAAGAACGCAAAGTAAAAATATGATCTGAAGTTCGGAAGTTTGGCATAAAGCCAATTTGAGAATTGTGCAAAATATTGTTCTGTTGCGTAAAATTTAGTAGTCTTTGATTTAAAATAACGGAAAAAAATTTTCCCAAACAACTCGAAACACAAATTCCTCTATAATTACTTGTATCAGTTCTATCACCACTTTTGAAAATGGGAGTTAGAGAACCAACACACCACGAATCCGGATAAATTCCAGATTGCAAAATCAGATTAAAAAGTTTATTATAAACCGGAAGCATAACGTGAAAGCTATGTCGAATCATTTCGTTTCGTATTTTATCAGATGCAGCCGCTTTGTTGTTTTTAAGTAATTTGATAGCAGATTCGATTTCTGAATTTTGAATGGGACAATTAAGATCTTGGTTGATTGCCTGATCATTCTCTTGCTCCATTTGTTGTAAAGACTCGACTAAAGAATCCTGTAATGAAGAATTTTGCTTCCTAGAATGAAGTGAAGTGAAATGATTTATCCATTGCTGTTCGGTAATTGGAGGAATGTTTTCTTCTTTATACTCCTCATTCGCAGAATTTAAAATTTTCCAAAATTCGTCATTATCAGAATTATTTTCCAATGATGATAATTTTGTTTCGTGAAATTCCTTTTTCTTTGATTTCAATAGAGGTGTCCGTAATATAGAGGTGTCTGTAATATAGAGGTTTTCGTAATATAGAGGTGTCCGTAACATAGAGGTGTCTGTAATATAGAGGTGTCTGTAATATAGAGGTTTCCGTAATATAGAGGTGTCTGTAATATAGAGGTGTCTGTAATATAGAGGTGTCTGTAATATAGAGGTGTCTGTAATATAGAGGTGTTCGTAATATAGAGGTGTTCGTAATATAGAGGTGTCTGTAATATAGAGGTGTCTGTAATATAGAGGTGTCTGTAATATAGAGGTTTCCGTAATATAGAGGTGTCTGTAATATAGAGGTGTCCGTAATATAGAGGTGTCTGTAATATAGAGGTGTCCGTAACATAGAGGTGTCTGTAACATAGAGGTGTCTGTAATATAGAGGTGTCTGTAATATAGAGGTTTCCGTAATATAGAGGTGTCTGTAATATAGAGGTGTCCGTAATATAGAGGTGTCCGTTAAATAGAGGTTTCCGTAATATAGAGGTGTCTGTAATATAGAAGTGTCTGTAATATAGAGGTGTCTGTAATATAGAGGTGTCCGTAATATAGAGGTTTCCGTAATATAGAGGTGTGTGTAATATAGAGGTGTCCGTAACATAGAGGTGTCCGTAATATAGAGGTGTCTGTAATATAGAGGTGTCCGTAATATAGAGGTGTTCGTAATATAGAGGTGTCCGTAATATTGAGGTGTCCGTAATATAGAGGTGTCTGTAATATAGAGGTGTTCGTAATATAGAGGTGTCTGTAATATAGAGGTGTACGTATTATAGAGGTGTTCGTAACCGTAAATCGGGTCCCTGATATTTTCGATGAATATTTTCATATTTCTCCGCTACCCGTTCCATTTCTAGTGATCTGTAGTTCATATCTCCCTTATCTTTCTATTTACAGGAGTTTTATAGTCCACTGCAGTCGGGAGGTATCCTTCAGCCTGATAACTTGGCCGATATATTCTTGAATCTACAGGTACTTAACAAGAAACAGTAGATATTTACTGAGGACTTGATTTACTAGAAAGAAATTTGATTGTCTTCCTTGATTGTTACAGGAGTTGGTTGAAGTGAGCACCAAGTTTTCACGTCGCCTTCAGAATGGTCTAGAAGTTTCGGTATCCAAGGGAGACGAGGTCAGTCAGTTCAGTGAAGTAAATGTTTTGAGAAAATTGGTTTACGATTCGAATCCAGCCAGTGCTGTGCTGTGCTGTGCTGTGCTGTGCTGTGCTGTGCCGTGCTGTGCTGTGCTGTGCTGTGCTGTGCTGTGCTGTGCTGTGCTGTGCTGTGCTGTGCTGTGCTGTGCTGTGCTGTGCTGTGCTGTGCTGTGCTGTGCTGTGCTGTGCTGTGCTGTGCTGTGCTGTGCTGTGCTGTGCTGTGCTGTGCTGTGCTGTGCTGTGCTGTGCTGTGCTGTACCAATATTCATTTTTCTGTCCCCCCCATAACCCGATCTTTTTATTTTTTATTTGATAGGAATTCTCTAGCGTCAATGTTGGTAGTATTTTTCTGGAAAGTGTTGATATTTTCCAGTCATACGAGATTTATTGCTCAAAACAGGTACAGTTTGTCATTCTTCTAATATGACGATTCAATTTCCACTCGTTCTCTGCATTTTGCTAACCAAATGCTTCTGAACATCTTTGTTCTATTTGCTTTTATCAGAACTCTGCTTCAGTTCTTCTCGAATCTTTACAAAAGAAGAACGAGTTACTGAAGATCTTCTTAAATGTAAGAATGTTTGCCATTTTATTCCTTGCATCCCATAAGCCAGCTTTTTTCATCTCAAACACTACTTTCTACCGTTAGCAAAGAAAACTTTCATATAAAAGGCTTTCATGTATAAACCTTTTTAGATTGAGCATATTCTTTCCCCATAATGTTTTCTCTTTTCGAGCCACGTGTCATTCCCTAGAGTATCATATCTTTGTTTAACGGTTGCGTATGAGAAGACACATGAATATTGATGCAACTCATAAACAAAGAATCTCATTCTTTCTCAAATTGAGCTGATCCTCGCCGTATATCAAGCAAATTATACAGCTGCAAATTGAGAGGGAACGGGATCTGAGCCCGTGCCCTCGGCGATTACGGCGCCATGCTCTTTTCACTGGGCTACCAAGTCTCATATAAGACTTCAAGGACACATAAGATGGGTTTATCGGCCTGATAAAAAAATGACGCGGGGTTCGAAATGGAAAGACATTACGCCGAAAGTAGAGAATTTTATAAATACTTACAAAAATATTTCAGTGTGAACGCAAGGTTTATTTGCCGTTGTATCTATACATAGGTCACATGCAGAGAAAACCCCAAGTGCCGTAAGATGGACCTCAACTCTTTCCTCTTGGCTCCAGTACAAAGAATCATGAAGTGAGTACAATGAACATGCCATTCCGAGGTTCGTGAAAAAACTGGGTCGAGTTAGCATTGCAGTGCATTGTGGGACTGTTTTAGGGGACAGAATAGACGCCATCTTGGACACTAAATATGTCCACTAAAACAGCATCAAAAATGCCAAGTCGTCTTCAAACTCTAGTCCTGTGAATTTAATTAGTGAACAAATGAATGTCAGTGGACAAGTGGCTAACTCTATCGAGATGCTATCGTTAAAATCACATCTTGAATACCTCTAACATTTTTTGTTGTTGGTGTTATAGATATCCTTTACTTTTGAGTCGCATTCGCAAATCAACCCCTCGTCGTAACTCGGATAGAGAAAAGCTGATGCAAGCACAGAAGAAGATTGAAGATCAGCTCAGTAGGATTAACGCTGTATGTAGAAGCGCTTGCCATCCTCCCATTCATTCATTCATTCATTCATTCATTCATTCATTCATTCATTCATTCAGTAGCCCATGCTCTTTCTTTCGCTTACCATTGCTACCAATACATTTACGTCGTATTTTCTTTTCTCCATTTCTTCGTCCCATCCTATTCCATCCAAACATATCTCTCTATCTACATATAACCTTACTCATCCTTTCTTCCATATCAGTGCAAACATTGAATTAGTAGTTTTACCTTCCTCAGCTGAATTCTTCTGTCGAGACGAAGCAGCGTCGATACCGGGGCAGTAGTCATCTCGGGAGGGCAGACTCGTTAGACAAACTCCAGATGAAAAAGATGGCAAGTGATATCCTCAACTGGACCTTGAGTGAATTACACTTATTGATGCATGGGGTTTTCGAGGTTAGTGGTCGTTCTTCGCTACTAAGCACATTGCTTTAAATTGGGCCTCGGGTTTCCTGTGTATTACCCTGGGCTTTGCCTCTAAAGATTAAGGGCCCCTTTCAAAAAACGAGCTAAGGGTGATCCAATGTGATTGATCTGGCGCACATCTTGCCATGTCACGACCGTGTTCATGCCGTTAGCTTTTCACAGTCAAACGAAAACTGCTCTATATATGAAGCTCAACTATTACTGATCATCAAAAGTCATACTTCATGTGTCAGAGTTTGGCCAATCAAACAGATCGTAAAACGAACCTCAAGCTGTGCATGCGACGCGGTATTATCATCATACCCAGACGAATTGCCATTTTCTTGCTGTTAAATACGACTGTACGTAATTAGAAAGAAGTAACTAAAGTACTTCACATAGCAGACATTTTGATTATTAGGATTTTATTATTGTTAATAACTTTTATTTAAAAGAAAAATTCCTTCCCTATTAGCCTCGCATTCAAGATCTTCAGGACCAAGGTCCAAGTATCCACGTACATCTTTGTTTATTCTCCAGGTCGTGATTTACGAGTTTGCATCGTCGGGAGGATGGAATCGTCGGGGTGGTAAAAGAGCCGCTGATGTGTTTATGCTCTTCTGCGTACGAGGACTTTCAGAGGTAAACATGAACATGAAAACAAGTGTGAAAATGTGAATATGTTTCTTTCGGCCAAAAGTTTATGTACGAACAGAATGACTTGGAGGTTTTTGAGTAAGATAATTCGGACGATATCCATCGAGCCTTTATTCTTTAGAACAGCAATAATAATACGACTCGTATTCTTTATGGTTTTAGCTTAAAACAATTGATTCAGACGAAGACAACACGTTGGAAGAGCCGTTCTTTCCTTCTGATAGCGAGGCAACCGATGCAGCACTTGTCATGCTAAGAAAGAAAATGAATGGGAAATACACTCTGTTTAAGGTATAGGACCACATTAATAGAATAAAATATAAGGAATTAATGGAATCAATATAGAGTAAAATAGTAATAAAATAAAATAAAATACTAATTAAAAATTCTAGACTCTAAATTCCTCTTTAGTGTCTTTTACTCGTTGGAACATCGATATCGTTGAGTCACATTGAACTAAAAAAATGCTGTTTCAAATCTATCTGTTTACGACATAGTTAATGGAGTTTTAATATGGTTTACGAGGATTCAATTAATTGGAGATATTTTTCTTCGCAGGAGCCGCTATCACTTGACACCTGTATCATATGTAAAGACTCTGGTGAGTTACTATTCTCCCCCACAGCCGCTTTCAGTTTCGCTCACGCAACGCTTTCTCCCCTGAGTAGAAAGCGTTGCGTGACGACACTGAAAGCAGCTGTGGGGGAGACAAGTGAGCTACATGATCATATCGGATCATATCTGATCGGATCCCGAATTACGCGCTATTTTTTATCGAAATCCTGCGTCCCCCCATATAATTTATTCATCCCATATCCCGAACATTGAATTCGGCAATTCCTGAGTCATGACTCCCGATGCCAGTATTCCGGATCCAAAGCTATATTTTACCCATATCTATTCTCTTGGGAATGACCGCAAGATGGCATTGAATTTAAACGCTTTTTTTAAATTTCAGAGCACAATGATACCTTTGAAATCATCAATATGTCACGTGAGACATACGTCTTCAAAGCAAACGGAAGCAAAGAGAGTAAAAAATGGCTGAAACATTTAAGACTGCAGGCCAAAGACCTGGGCATGTGGAAGAAACGAAGAAATGGTCTGCCTAATATCATGATCAAAAACATCTAGACCGTGTTCACCACAGGAAGCCCAAACAAGAGAATAAAAAATGGCTGAAAGATTTACGACTACATGCCAAAGACTTTAGTCAAATATGTTGATCAAAAACAGATACAAATATCAAATACGAATATCAAGTTAACCACAGGAAAACCATGCAGGTACTTTTGTACCCCAGTCGAAAGGATGGGTTTGCTGTGTGTTAATTAAAAATTAAACATGTTGTAAAGAATAATGTATTATAATAAATGACAATTAGTATTTTCGGGCATGCGACTGAAATAATGTATCACAATCAATTAACCGGTTTTTTGTGAACAGATTCTTTGCACCATAACGTGCTGGTGCCTATAATACAGCTTGGGCTGCCTGTGGTTAGATGGCACAACAATAAATCCTGTTACTCTTGGGAATTAAATTGTTTTATGTAAAACTATTGTATTGTTCCTGCCATCTACCATGGCTGCCGTCACGTTATGGTGCAAAGCTTCTATTGCTGCTGGGTCTAGAGATTGACACTTCGTGCCCACCACGCGCACGGATAACTAAACAAGATGGCGGCCAAACAAGGAAGGACATTGGGTAGAGAAATTGATAGAGATAGTGAAAATAGAAACTGACGTTTCGGACGTTAGTCCTTCGTCGGAGTCAATGTGTCCTTGTTTCATTAGAAACACCGACGCAGTCCACGCTAGTGTTCACTAGCCATCATCTACATATTGCTTCTCTATGAGGAAAGAAAACAGAAATATTGTCCTAAGCACGAGGAAAACCAGATAAGTGGGCGGTAATGGTTCAACGCTTATGCTGTCCATATTGAGGTACGTCAAGTAGACTCAAAGAATAGAGGACAAGCGTCGAACAAACTATTGTACAGTAATAATATTAGTTATTCTGAAGCTGTGGGGAAAAAATCGACTCGAGTTGGCGAATTTTCGAGTGTCAAACGATAGTTAGTTTTCTCAATGGAATACAGAACGTCCGGCCAACAAACTCGAGTTCATAAGATTTTTTAAATTGGTTATCAATAGTTTTTCATAATGTACATTTAGAAAGGATTGATTCTGAGACAGCTATTTACAATTTTCAGCAATCGGTGTCTGTTCCATGCTGTATGTCTAAAACACATTTTAGCTTGTCCGACATAGCAACCGTAACTAGGGAGGTAGAACGCGGGATCCGATTGTATTTCTCGCGAACGAGTAACAGAAGACACATATAATAAAAGTTCTGTTTATTTCATAACTAAAATACAAAATATACTATTAAACTTTTTTTTTACTACATCAATCAACCACCAAAAGTAAAAATAAAAAAAAAAGAATTTGTTGCATATTATTCACAATATCTAACACGATAAAATTTTACGGAATGGAATTACGTCATATCTGAATGAGTACTAGTAACGTCATGTTATTTTTCTTCTAGTTAGTCCAAAACAAAGTAGGTATTACAGTCAGGCAATTACAAATCCAGGTTGAAATATCAACTTCATTGTACCATTGGTAAAGACTTCGCCTTTCCAAAGATGTATGGAAAATTGTACATAAAGAAATACAGTCTGTAAAACTAAATCTTGCAAAAGGAGCAAAAAAAGCTAAAGAAAAGACTGGTCTACGAAAAGCTATCATTATTATTCCAGGTATTATATTAGGATAAGATTACAGGAATTTTTTTTCAACCCTGAAACAACTTCTAGGCTGAGGTACGTCAGGGCAAGGCTAATTCAAGATTGGATAGACCGTTTTCTCAAGGTTGCGTGCGCATCCAACTTGACCACCACAAGACGGAAAAACGTAAATTCAGTAAAATTGAGAAGACAGTTTTATATTTAAAGAAGAGTATACTCAATTTTATGAATTCTTATCGAAAAACATTCCATAGCAATGCATGATAGTGTCGTGGCCCGTCAAGTTCCTTTAATTTGGATGCGCACCGCAACCTTGAGAAAACGGTCAATTGCAATTTAGGAAAAAAACAAAACGATTGATAAAAAGTTTACATCAATATCTGATCTAAATATCTCAGTCCAAAACACCAATACGTTTACTTCAGATTAATTTTTTTTCGAAATAGGAGCAATTTTATTTCGTATCAATTTGAGTAATTCTAGGAATTTTTTACATTTTAAATTTTCATTTCGAACGGATTAAAACTGTGACGGAATACTTTTCGTTGAATGGGCTACTTTGATGATATGACAGCCATTTTGGATCGCAAGGAATTGTGGGACGCCCAGGGGAGGTGGGAATAAAAGCTATGTTACAGTAATAACGTCGCTTAGTATCTTAACACAAGAGAATGCAAAAAATGAATTAAGACGGCACACTGATCACTGATCACCAAACTCTTGACTATATATTTCCCGTCATCTTTGTTTTGTTTTGACCCCATCCCTAGTAAGATGGCTGCCGTATCGTCGAAGTAATTTATTAATCAAATCGCTTGTTAAATCTCTTAAAAATTTGATTTGATAGTCTAACTGTATCATTTTCCACAGTTGACTAATGAATTGTTGGGTTTAAAAAAAAATGGACTTTTTATCTCGCGGTAGCCATGTTGACGGAAACAATAGATATATCCACGCGAAGACTCGCATTCAAGCGCTTCAGAAAGAGGTTACGTGTGGTAAGAAATTTTTTTTCATTCTCATGAGAATAAACATGGCTGCCGTGTGGCCCATATCTCTATGTGTCAAATTTAATATTACGTCATTTGCAACCGATCACCGTGGCAACTAGATTTCTATGGCAACCAAGTGACTCATTTTGATTTCATATTTTCTTTATCGTATGATATTATTGCATTGGACTTCAGGAGGCTCTACCTCTTAGATTTACCAGTCATGGTTTCTAAGGCAATCAAGTGACGTCACGTGGCGCCGTTAATAGTCTTGTGTTCTACTGGCGGTGGTTTACTGGTGATATTAGATGGATTGTTAGGTCCCATGGTTAGGTAACCAGCGGCTCCCATAGATCCTGTTAGATAGCCCGCGATAGGCTTGTCTGAAATGAAGAGGTCGTGTTTCTGGTCCCGGTATGACGCCCATATTGACGAAGCTTCGAGAATCTTGTTTACCTGGGGAATTAAGCCATACAGACGAATAGTAAGTAAGATTAAAACTATTGGCAATAGACCGTTTTCGAATTGGTCAAAAATCGCTGTATCCCTTGATCAGAATCGTTTATACAGAGCTAGCCTCATTTCAATGTCTAAATATTCACAAATACCAACCATAAAGTAAAGAATGC
Source organism: Actinia equina (assembly GCA_011057435.1). Lineage (NCBI taxonomy): Eukaryota > Metazoa > Cnidaria > Anthozoa > Actiniaria > Actiniidae > Actinia > Actinia equina. Next base: position 469,357 of record WHPX01000481.1, on the reverse strand, counting down.
ACAACTTCAACAATACAAACACTTTGAAATTCCACGGACCTTCACTGGTTTGCGTGAACATTCAAGGTAATTTCATACAAAATGGAGGCTAATTCGAAGCTGCATCATAAGTGTCCATTGAAATTAGTTAGCCCCTCTTACCTCCTCGCCATGTGTCAAGTCTCTCGTCATGGCCTTCAACGCCTTGACTATTTGTGCTTTAGTAGCAGCAGGGTTCTCACTTCCTTCTAGTTTACCGTCCAGTAAATTGAGAAGATATTTTACCAAGTCGAACTTCACAGCCTAAAAAAAAACCATACGACTGCATCAACAAACATGCTGCTCCTACATTTTCCTACATACAATTGATGGGTTGCAAGCATTCCCATGAGAGTCAAAAGACGAAAACATGGTGGCCATATTGGTGCCGTTAACAATGGATGCTAATGAGAGGCACCAACGCTCCCCCGAGAGGCCACGATGACGTAAGGTGCGATCGACGAATGGGTGTATGACGATTGAACGAACGATCAAGGCCGCGGAGATGGAGAAATAACAGCGCCTTCATCCATGCTCTTCGCGTTAAAAACTGAAAATAATAAAGCGCCTTGCCGTGACCGAGACGAGTCCAGGGGAAATTAATACTGGCTCAGAAGGAGTAGCGGTATAGGATCCCCCTCTCCCCTCTAGGGTCTCAGGTTCGATTTCTGGCTCGGCATCACGTCACTAGAGTTTGTTGAGTCTCTCTTGATTCGAGGGTTTTTTCCCCATTTGAATTTGAAGTTGTTTCAGGGTTGAATCTCTGAGTTAGCCGTGCCCTGACTTAGATCAGCCCAGAGGTTGTTTCAGGGTTCGATCTGTGAGTTAGCCGTGCCCTGACGTAGATCAGCCCAGAGGTTGTTTTACGGCTCAATCTGTCAGTTAGCCGTGCCCTGACTTTCATCAGTCTGGAGGTTGTTCAGAGTATGGATAAAAACTTCAATATATTCTATTATGACCTAATACTATGGGTTACCTGTGCTACCAGTTCCGTATGATTCTTCTCAAACATCTTGTACAAAGCTTCACATACTAGATTAGCAACATCGGGTCTTGATTCCATGGCCTTGATCATGTAACTGATACCATCATTGGTGGCGGCCATGCTACGCACACATATCTATACAAACAAACATACAACACTTATATCACTTTATTATATAATTACCAATGAAATATCTATTTTTCTCTATTTCGAAAAATCGATATCTTCACACGTGAAAATAACATGTTATTTCCACGTGTGAAGATAACACCATTGTGATGGCTATTCAAAAATACACGGAAACAATTGCCTGAAAAAAACAAAACATACTTCATTGATAATTATATAATAAACAGAATATTACATGAGAGTATATGGACCGCGTGGCACTGATGAAATAGTTGAAGATATAGAGTAAGTTAAAGTGCTTGGGAACGAGGTTATTCCGGGCGAAAGCCCTTAGAATTAAATTCGGAAAAATTAATTTCCGACCTCGCTGGGATTCGAACCCACGACCTTCGGAATTGTACTACCGATGCTCTTCCAGCTGAGCTAGAGGTCAGACTGAGAGCAGGCCGGGGTGAAATAGATGTTAGGTCGCGGTAATTATGATGCAAAAACTATTTCATCAGTGCCACGCGGTCCATATACTCTCATCTTTGCATCATAATTACCGCGACCTAACATCTATTTCACCCCGGCCTGCTCTCAGTCTGACCTCTAGCTCAGCTGGAAGAGCATCGGTAGTACAATTCCGAAGGTCGTGGGTTCGAATCCTAGCGAGGTCTGAAATTAATTTTTCCGAATTTAATTCCAAGGGTCTTTTGCCCGGAATAACCTCGTTCCCAAGCACTATAACTTACTCTATATCTTCAGAATATTACATGGGCGCTTGGAGATACGAATTTTATCTTTTCGTGTTAAAAATCTCTCACTCTTTCGCTACGCTAACTCGTGAGAGATCTTTTCAACACTCGAAGATAAATTTATCTATGTACTATACCATATTACATTTAAACTATATGCTTTACTAACAAACGTTTTTAGAGCAACGGCGTAGCAACACCTTCTCCTCGGATATAGTATATAGACTTTTTGGACTGATCGAGGCTTGAATCCACGAACTTGCGTACAACAATCCGATGCTCAACCAACTGAGCTAACGGTTGGCTATCTGTTTCAGTAGAGTACTTACCTCATTATCAGATAGAACATGGATGACTTGTACTGCTGATTTAGGAACGCCATTGTTTGATGAACCCATGCTCTTGAATATAGCGGGAATGTGACCCAGACCAGGAATCTATGAAAGAATTGAGAAAGAATGACCAACCATAAGAAAAACAAACAAATAAACAAACAGAAAAAAACAAACAGAAAGAAAATAAGCAAAAACTAGCAAACTAAAAACGATCAAGAAAACAAACAAACAAAAACGAAGAGAGAGACCAAAAAAAAAAAAAAAAAAAAAAAGACAAAAAAGACAAAAACGAACAAACAAACCAAATCCAAAGAAATAAACAAACAAATAAACAAACAGAAAAAAACAAACAGAAAGAAAAAGAAGCAAAAACTAGCAAACTAAAAACGATCAAGAAAACAAACAAACAAAAACGAAGAGAGAGACAAAACAAAAAAAACAAAAAAAAAAAAAAAAAGACAAAAAAGACAAAAACGAACAAACAAACCAAATCCAAAGAAATAAAAAACAAACATAAACGAATAAGCAATCAAGCAAGCGGCAGTCAAACAAACAAGAAACAAGCACAAAAAAAAAAAAAAAAAAAAAAAAAAAAAAAAAAAAAAAGAAGAACGAACAAGAAACACACACACACACACACAAAAACACGATAAAACCAACACAGACAAAAACACAAAAACACAGACAAACGACAAAAAACTAAGAAACAAACAAAGATTAAAAAAAAAAAAAAATTAAGACTGGAAAGATTTAACAGGCTCCCAATACATAGCGAAGTATCTTACCTGATCTGCCAAAGTTGGCTGGGCGGTAAACAGACAAAGAACAGCTTGAGTGATAGTCTCCAAGTACTGACTCTGTTCAAAAAAAGATTCATTTAATCATTAAAAGTATTCGAAATACTTGATGCCAGTTCCAATTTCGACTTACATCTGGACTCCTTTTGTTGACTGTTTCTACGAATTTCTCCAGCAGAGCGTGTAAAAATTCTTTAGGGTTACGTAACACCTAGAAGGAAATAAACAAGATGACGTGTAAACAGATCGACCAAAGGAAACCTGTGAATTCCGACCATAATTAATACGATGACATGAACTATTAACCATCAACCGATAAAGAAACGACCAACCATTAAACGACCACCGACCATGAATGGTGGATTTAAAAGAGGCTTTGCACCATCACGTGATGGCAGCCATGACAGGAGGCACAACAATAGAGTCGTTCTCCCCTGGGAAACTGAATTCTATCTCATGTAAATCAGATTAGACCAGATTAAAATGTTTCTGCCTCCTGTCATGGCTGCCACCACGTGGTAAAAAGCATCTATAGTGGCATGTCTACAGAGTAGCTCTTCACTGAATTCCAATTGAAATTTAGCAGTTGATTTTTTACACCATGTGATATGCATTCCGGTCACGTGGTGTAAAAAACTTGGCATCACGTGGCCGATTTAACTTGCATTTCACATAACTGACTCTACGAAGGCGATAAAAAAATCACAACTGCCTCGGTCTACTGGGAAGAGTAGTAACAAGCAAGAACCAATCAAAGAATCAATCAAAGAATCAATTCCTCAACCGATTAATAATCCACTGGATAGTCAATCATCGCCATCAAAGGCCGCCTGTTGGAACAAACTGATCAACCAATCATCTCTTGTTGCCAAGGAAACCTACAAAGTTAACTTACCCAAGCAGGTTGTTGGACGAAGAGACGTAAATAAACACCACCAATAGTGAGCTCGCCTTCTGCTTCATTGAACTTCACTGTAAAGTCATCAGGAAGCTGGAAAAATACAAACAAGAAAATCGTCGAAATGGCTACATTTCCTCTAGAAGACAACATTGCTTTCATTTAGAGAGAGAATATCAAAATTAGTGATCTTCCAAAATTTCATTAATTAATTTAATTAAAACATTAAATAATCAAATAAAATTAAATAATAAAAAGCTACAGCCGTTCGAAATCAGACAGGTTTGTATGGAAACGACAACCAAGGGCCTACCAGCCTCGCTATCATGCTTTCGTTATATTTCCAATCCTTATGACTCTGCAGGGATTTACCGCCATTTGCATTGCTACGCGGCCACCCGAGATAAAAATCGCGACGTGCACTTTGCAATAGACTGCCGTCAATCAAACACGTTGACGCCATTTAAACGCGTGTGTGATTCAAAAGGCGCCAAAACTCGATTGTTTACGAGACACATTCACCGGGCCTATCCGGGCACGCAATATAATATATAATATTATAATAATGTAATATATGACAACACAACTCTCAGAAATTACTAATTTAGACATGGTCTTTTTAATGAAAATATATATTTGAAATCATTAATTGTGGTGGTGCTCGTTTCCAGTCTTCCGGTCTATAGAATTACGAAAGTATACATCACTCAAATCATATGAAAATTTTAACAAGTTATCGTAGAATTATAAATTTAACACCGTAGTGAAAATGGAAACTGACGTTTCGGACGTTAGTCCTTCGTCGGAGTCAGTTTCTATTTTCACTACGGTGTTAAATTTATAATTCTACGATAACTTGTTTCATTAGAAACACCGACGCAGTCCACGCTAGTGTTCACTAGCCATCATCTGAAAATTTTAACATTCCACTTTTCACTCCATGTAGAATCAATACCTGCAAATATTGAGTTAGGTGTTATAGGCACTTTAACTCAACAGTAATCACTAATAGTTTCTGGTTAATAAATTACATAAGTTGAACATACTTTCCATTGGATGTCCAGATTCTCCCTCTGATTGTGATAATGTCTGGAATAAAGTGATAAATCAAAAGAAGGTTCAGCCAAGTTTTTGCATTTAACTCGGAGAGTGGGTAGAAGAGTCACAAGAACTATGGAACCCAATACCAATTACGAACTAATACAATATCATGAGTAATGAGAAAAAACAACTTGTCATCGCTTATCACCACCGCAAGTACAGCAGTGGCGAAACACAACGGGGTCGAAGTGAAAGCATGTGAAGGCGCCTCTGGCAGCGGCTATACAGTCCATTTATTACCCCGGAGCACAGCTCTAACCAATTTGGATTAGTTGGGTTGATTTAAGAGGAGGAAGGAAAAACCCTCGGACCGGAAAAACCCTCGGAGTCAGAAAGAGAACCAACCAACTCAGCTCACATGGGACTGGGACGACTGGGATTCAAGCATTAACGGTACTAAAAGTTCGAACAGCCAAATATCTATGCCAAGTTGCCGATTATAGTTACATGTTGAAGTTTTGAATACATTAGTTCAAGTGAAAATTGTATTCTTGTGAGTCTAAGTGGGAAATGCATAATTGACCTTATCGGCTGTCCTGAGTACGAGCGAGTATGATGAATCGTGGTCTGGCTTGGGTACAAACATCTTTCGTTCAACATACATTATGTGGTGTTGTTCGCACCCAAGCTAGGCTACAATGCACGAAAAAAGGCCTATCGCGCAAAGGAATAGCCAGTGAGAGAAGAATGAGTGCCGATTCCATGGAAAATGTTTCCTTACATTTTGCTATTATTGATGCATTATATGCATTGTATACCTGTCTTTCAGCTCCTTGACGACACCACACACTTTCTCTCTGGTCTCGTCGTTCCAGATCAGTTCTGGATTCTCGTGCGTTGCTTCGTTGATAAAATAACGAGTAAAGGTTAAGTGTTAATAACAATAAGGGATACTATAGATAAAAAGGGAGCGAATGAATGGATGAACGAACGAATGGATGGATGGAAGGGAAAGTTGGATGGATGGTATAAACATATCATGTGTTACGTGACAATACATGGACGGACGGACGGACGGACGGACAGAAAGAACTAGAAAGTTCAAGAGAATGCAAAGAAAACTATACCAAAACTAAATTGTTTATTTTAGAGTTTCTACTGTTACCTTCAAACATATGTACACTAGCTTCTGCACTGTCTCTCATAGCATCCATGAAGATAGGAGGCAAGAACTTGGACAAGATGATCTTCACACGAGGTCCAATCAGCTTGTCTGACATCATCTTGGCGAATAACTCAGCTGATCGTTCACGTACAGTAGGGTTCATTCCATTACAGAACAGATCCATTAAGTAGATTAAGGCACCTTTACACCAAAAACAAACCGTTACTTTATTTATTGGGAAATAGGCTCTTTACAGTTAACGGTCACGTGTCTGTAGTGGTGAGCAATTTTTTAATTTAAAATTGGTGATTCTTTTTAGCTACTTGTAAAGAATTGAATGAAACAATGTGTAACCAGTGTGTCACGAGATGCAGTTTTATCACGATCTCTCAAAACAGGTTGCCGGAAGTGTGTTTGTTCTCCAGTAAATTTCACCCTTGGGAATCAAGATGTTCACTCATTATGCTCTCAGTGAATTAATGAGCACGTGATTACTGAGCTGCAAAGGGTCTATCAAGGGGCAGTACACGCGCCTCTCACCTCTAGGGTCTCAGGCTTGATTCCTGGACTCAGCATCACAAGTTTGTTGGGTGTCTCCATTATTTCGATGGTTTGTCACCGGGTTTCCTCCCTCCACAAAACCTAACCCCTTTTTTAAACTCCAATTTGATCTGTGAGTTAGACGTGCCTTGACTTGACTGAATCCCAGAGATTTTTTCAGGGTTCGATGATTTAACGGGAAAAACCGTAAAAAATATAGGCCCCTCTATGCACTTAGGGGAGAGTCATTTATGTGGTTGCCTTAACCACCTTGAGGGCCTAACCACTATCAGACAATTTTTGGAGCAACTGGCATTACCTTTGTACATCGCTTCCTTAACGATCTTCGTGTTGGAACAGAGAGCATGAAGGGTGTCTACGGTAAGAAGCTGACCTGAGAGAGAAATAAACGATCAGTCGCACGGGAATAATAACCTTGATGCCCAAAAGAATAAAATCTAACAATTTTAGGAAATCGCTGAGTGTGGTGGGCACGTGTGTACTTAGAGGGCGTTCCAACTATAGACCCCTTACATGGGACGTCAAAGCAGCTCAATCTGGGGGTCAAAATAAAAGAATTCCCTTTTCTTGAGGACTGAAATCTTTTATGATGTTAATGTGTTCAATTGTTTTGGATTTAGTGCAATTTAGTACAGTTTTACAACACTTTCCTTGAAAATAATTTTTACTATATAAATGTAAGTGCTTATTTTTGCATTTCCCGTTCCGGCAAAGGATGGTTATTAAAATCTTAAGTAATCTACTTACTTGAAGTTAGAGTATGTAGTGTTAGGAGTAAAAAACCGAGGATCTCGGAATCAGCGATGTTGTTGACACAGTTCTTGTTGGACGTTACACCAGATATTACCTACAAAGGAATCGTCACAGATAATGAATAATGGTGGGCTAAGAAATCAGTATTACTACTCTATTATATACTACTCTAGTAGACTGACCCACCCTTACCTCAAGTGCATACTACCCTAGTAGACTGACCCACCCTTACCTCAAGTGCATACTACCCTAGTAGACTGACCCATCCTTACCTCAAGTGCATACTACTCTAGTAGACTGACCCATCCTTACCTCAAGTGCATACTACCCTAGTAGACTGACCCATCCTTACCTCAAGTGCATACTATCCTAGTAGACTGATCCATCTTTACCTCAAGTGCATACTACTCTAGTAGACTGACCCACCCTTACCTCAATTGCATACTACTCTAGTAGACTGACCCATCCTTACCTCAAGTGCATACTACTCTAGTAGACTGATCCATCTTTACCTCAAGTGCATACTACTCTAGTAGACTGACCCACCCTTACCTCAATTGCATACTACTCTAGTAGACTGACCCATCCTTACCTCAAGTGCATACTACCCTAGTAGACTGACCCATCCTTACCTCAAGTGCATACTGCCCTAGTAGACTGATCCATCTTTACCTCAAGTGCATACTACCCTAGTAGACTGACCCATCCTTACCTCAATTGCATACTACCCTAGTAGACTGACCCACCCTTACCTCAAGTGCATACTACCCTAGTAGACTGATCCATCTTTACCTCAAGTGCATACTACTCTAGTAGACTGACCCACCCTTACCTCAATTGCATACTACTCTAGTAGACTGACCCATCCTTACCTCAGGTGCATACTACTCTAGTAGACTGACCCATCCTTACCTCAAGTGCATACTACCCTAGTAGACTGATCCATCTTTACCTCAAGTGCATACTACCCTAGTAGAGTGACCCATCCTTACCTCGAGTGCATACTACCCTAGTAGACTGACCCATCCTTACCTCAAGTGCATACTACCCTAGTAGACTGACCCACCCTTACCTCAAGTGCATACTACCCTAGTAGACTGACCCATCCTTACCTCAAGTGCATACTACCCTAGTAGACTGACCCATCCTTACCTCAAGTGCATACTACCCTAGTAGACTGACCCATCCTTACCTCAAGTGCATACTACTCTAGTAGAGTGACCCACCCTTACCTCAAGTGCATACTACTCTAGTAGAGTGACCCACCCTTACCTCAAGTGCATACTACCCTAGTAGACTGACCCATCCTTACCTCAAGTGCATACTACCCTAGTAGACTGACCCATCCTTACCTCAAGTGCATACTACTCTAGTAGAGTGACCCACCCTTACCTCAAGTGCATACTACTCTAGTAGAGTGACCCACCCTTACCTCAAGTGCATACTACCCTAGTAGACTGACCCATCCTTACCTCAAGTGCATACTGTTGTAAGGTGGTTGCTCCTGTTATCCGTAGCAGGGAGAAGATCATCTTGAAGTGGCCGATGCACTGTGCTTCAGTACCTATAGAAAAGTGATATAGTGATATTGAACACCAAAATATGCTTTTACATTTACTACGGTTTTCGATATTCTGCGAACTCAGGCATTTCAACCTTTTATTTTGAAATTAGTTGGAAACAGCCAAGAACATAAAAGGTACCGACTAAATGCTTTTGATTGGCGACAGCGAAAAACTCAATTTCAGGGTCAGTGCAACTTATAACTACCAAATTCGCAGAATATCGAAAACCGCATTTATGGCAAAGGCGACGGTTTGTAATGAGCTTGTATCCGATATTTTTTTCTCGTTGTTAATTTGTCGCTGCTACAAGAAGACACAGCTACTGTAGTTGTTGCTATTGTTGGGGGTTTCAAGGCGTAGGTTTGTTTTTGTTGATGTTATGATTATCAACATCATTGATTAATGCTGTGTTTATAGCTGTTGACGTTGTTGCTATGGTTATTTTGGATGAAGATGATGATGATGGCGACGACAACGTTGACTGTGTTGGTAGTGCTTTTTGACATTATTGCTATGGTTATTTTGGATGAAGATGATAATGATGATGGCAATGATAACTACTTACAGTCCCATACCCCACTATTCCTGTTCATAGCCTATCGTATTACCTGGGTTGTTCTTGATGACATTCCTTAGTGCCTCCAGCGCCATGACAGCCTGCCTAAGTCGTTCTTTATTGGCTTTAGCATCTAGCTCTGAGGCCGTCAGTGCCATCAACGAATGCAAATACTGATGAAAATATAAGACAACATATATGAACAAACTTTCACGACAAACAAGGTAGGGGTTTTCCAATCCAATCTCAAGTCCTGAGCTTGGAAAAAAATCCCAGTCCCAGAGATAGATGACACCGTTTACTCAGACGTGCATAATTTAATTCAAATTTTCCTCTGCAACCCCTTATCTTCTCTCGAGTCTTCATATCTTCTCTCTTCTCTAGTCTTGTTCTGAGAACATTCTGAAGTGTGACTCTTCGATTTTTAACTCGGCGACACAACATTTTTCACCTTGAGCATCCACAGGAAGCCCGAGTAATTAGCGAGATGACAAACCTATTTCCCGTTCCCAGTGACCTAAATCTTATTTATACTGCTCCAGAATAAAAACAATCCCATTTTACCAGTTCAGGAACCTCAGTAGAAGAAGCAATGAAGTTTACCTGTGCGTCTGAGCCTAAGTAGTTGACCAGTTCTAGAACGAATTTCTGTGGAGCCTGGAGATGAAAATTATAGAATACGGTCATTTATAGACACTTAAGAATAAGACGCTTTATTGTTGGCTTTTAGATCTTTTACCAAGAATAGACCTTATTCTTGGTGTAACAATGTTTTCCCGATTCAGGAATGAAGAGCTATTGTTTTGAAACTCGTCGGGATATTATCGTTATTTCTTTCGTATCCTTTGGGATACTCATGAATTTTTCGAAGAGTAAAAACAAAAGAAAATGAATCCCCTGGAGGTTCATCACGCTGAATTGTGAAAACATTGTCACACCACGAATAAGGTCCATTAAATTCTTTTTAGCATCCTCAGGCTGCAGTTTATACATAGATCAAAACCTTTTACTTCCTTGATTTAAAATATTGCCCATGATCCCAGCAGTCTCAGCTTTCTGGGTTTTTGGTGACTACTTTGATTAAAGTGAGTATATGGAAGTGTACGTACCTCAAGAGGGAATGTTGGTTGTTCATTATAGATCCGTACAAAGATCTCACCCACGATTAGTTCCTTCTCATGGACAGAAAATTTGAACTCGGCTCCAAACGAAGTATCTCCCTGGATCTAGGGTGAATATATGTACAAGTTATATTAAGTAATCGATTGACAAAAAAAGCCCTTTAAATTTTACCGAACCCTGAAACAACCTCTGAGCTGATCTAAGTCAAGGCACAGCTAACTCACATGTCGAACCCTGGAACAACCTCTGGGCTGATCTAAGTCAGGGCACGGCTAACACACAGATGGAACCCTGGAGCCCATTGAACCCTGGAACCCATTGAACCCTGGAACCCATTGAACAACCTCAGGGCTGATCTAAGTCAGGGCAGTTAACTCACAGATCAAACCCTGAAACAACCTCTGGGTTGATCTAAGTCAGGGCACGGCTAATTCACAGATGGAACCCTGGAACAACCTCTATGCTGATCTAAGTCAGGGCACGGCTAACTTACAGATCGAACCGTGAAACAACCTCTGAGCTGATCTAAGTCAGGGCACGGCTAAGTCACAGATCGAACCCTGAAACAATCTCTGAGCTGATCTAAGCAACTCACAGATTGAACCGTGATGGCAACTAAGTCTCATCAGCACTTACCCCTTTTCTTAGGGCCGTTTGCTGTCTTTCAAGATATTCAGTCAATTCGGCTCTTGTTCCATTGTCCCATATCAAGTAAGGGTTTTCAGTGTTACTATTCAGGGTTTTCAACAGCTGTCAAGTGAAAAAGGTAAAGCAAAAACTGATTAGCAATACGGAAGTTAAGCAGCTAAAAGGTATGAACTGAACGAAACACAGCGTTGCATTTTCTTGGGGGAGGGGGTAAGGAGACACCTTGGAGACAGCAACGTTAAATCACCGGGTATTTCCGTTAGCAACATGTGCACGCAACGGTGCCCTCAATTTTGTAGAACTAGGTTGGAGACATTCGTTTTACAATTATCCTTCCTCTTTAGGAGTATCATTAGACAGTTGTCGTGCTATGTATGGTGTTAATAACGCAGACAGACAGACAACAGGTGCCTGGGGGGACAATCTAGTTTATTCATATCCTACCTCTTTAGGAATATCATTAGACAGTTGTCGTGCTATGTATGGTGTTAATAACGCAGACAGACAGACAACAGGTGCCTGGGTGTACAATCTAGTTTATTCATATCCTACCTCTTTAGGAGTATCATTAGACAGTTGTCGTGCTATGTATGGTGTTAATAACACAGACAGACAGACAACAGGTGCCTGGGGGGACAATCTAGTTTATTCATATCCTACCTCTTTAGGAGTATCATTAGACAGTTGTCGTGCTATGTATGGTGTTAATAACACAGACAGACAGACAACAGGTGCCTGGGGGGACAATCTAGTTTATTCATATCCTACCTCTTTAGGAGTATCATTAGACAGTTGTCGTGCTATGTATGGTGTTAATAACGCAGACAGACAGACAACAGGTGCCTGGGTGGACAATCTAGTGTATTCATATCCTACCTCTTTAGGAGTATCATTAGACAGTTGTCGTGCTATGTATGGTGTTAATAACGCAGACAGACAGACAACAGGTGCCTGGGTGGACAATCTAGTTTATTCATATCCTACCTCTTTAGGAGTATCATTAGACAGTTGTCGTGCTATGTATGGTGTTAATAACGCAGACAGAGAGACAACAGGTGCCTGGGTGTACAATCTAGTTTATTCATATCCTACCTCTTTAGGAGTATCATTAGACAGTTGTCGTGCTATGTATGGTGTTAATAACGCAGACAGAGATTTCCTGATGGCTGGGTTCTCTGGTGTGGCATTTTCATCGGCTGCATAAACAATTGAAGTTCTATGTTAACGTGAAAACGGTTGCACATTTTGTTAATCTACTTATAACGGGCAACAAAATCATGCATCTTGTCGAGCAAAACAGTATCCCACCGCCAACACCAAAAGACTGTTGCAAATAGAAAACCCAATATTTATTTCACGCAACAAAGAAAGACTGCTGTGCGCGGCTTCAAATTCAAGTAATATATCAAACACAAGAAACAGAGTTTCATTCGATTTCCAAATACCGAGAAGTGAGTTGAAAAATACGGATCTAATTAATGGGGTTGGAAGCATTTCCAAGAGAGTCAAAAGACAAAAAAAAAAGCGACAATTTTGGTGTCGTTAAAAATGGATGCTAATGAGAAACCATTTGTTATATGGCACCAACGCTCCCCCGAGAGGCCGCGATGACCTAACGTGCAATCGAAGAATAGTACTTACGTAAATATCCTCCAAGTCTTGCCAAAGCATTAACACATATGTGAGCCAAGTTATTAGCGACTTCCTAAGATAACATGATAAGTGACGTACAGCTATTTTAAAAACTGAGTATGAAGAAGATTTTGTTGCATATTACATGTTGCATATTGTTTATCAAGATCGAATTTTACAAAGACTTATAAAATTTCTCGCGCGCAGATTGGTTATTTTTTATCATCAATAAGAGGACATACACGTTAAAAACTGATTTCTATTTGTTAAATATATGTTATTCATGTGTAAATAATGTAAGCACAGAGGAAAATATACCGGAAAAACACGCAGGCTTGGAATGCAATATGCAACATGCGACATGCATACACTCAATTGAAGAATCGTTGTCGGGTTCAGAAACATAGACGTAAAAGCTGAGACCGAAATGGCGCACGGGAAATCACACAATTATATCATAAATAATTCATTTTTTTATTCATATTCACCATCTATTCAGTCGGTTTAAGATGCCAAACGCATATCGATAACAGTGGATGATGCCAGGGGTCGCCGGTCACAGCATGCATCTAATTAACGTACTTCCCATGTGCCATTTTGGTCTCAGCTTCTATGTTCTATGTTTCTGAACCGAGGTGACGTTTTACCCCGTCCGTATACAATAATAGTTTTTAAAATTCTTTCATATTAAAATTTTTGATTCCTTAGAGAATACAGGAACAATACTCATAATTAAAGAACAAAAGCAATGTGAAAAGGATTATGGTCTAGAGACGGGGGTAAAACGTCATCTCGCTTCAGGCTTATTGAATGATACTACTCTCCCTGACTCGTTATACTCACCTGTTGGTTGGATTCTGCACTTTTTTCGACTCCACTCTCTTCTAAAGTGTAGTCATAGTTGAACAAGTACAGCAACAAATGCCATACTACTCCTGCTTGAAGCATCTGTGTCTGCAGCCAGAAGTCCACACTGAAAGCGCTGACACACTCAGCGGCAACTGAGCACAGGTTGGGCAGGTTCTGTAGGAAATGAAATACAAATAGAGTTATGTATGCGATGTAATATGACAAAAAGTGGCTTCACATTTATACTATACGATAGACCTGGTCCAATAATAATGATAATAATAATAATAATGATGATGATAACGATAACGATAATGATAATGATGATAATGATAATGATAACAATAATGATAATCATCATCATCGTCTAAATTGTTTTTTTTTATTCACCGTTTTCCATACATCGGTTCACTGGTCAAACAGAAAGCATTCAGTCGAGGTTGCAGGGTTTAAATTTGAATAATCCTTGAAAGTACCTTGGCGCCTCGCTTGAGCGCTTTGTGTTTGAGCTAATGTGTAGTTCAGCCGTACTGGTTGTTACAATTAGCCTGTGTTTTAAAATAAGGAACAAACTAAATGTACAATGTAATACTGATTATGTATGTGTGTATTTATTACAAGAATTATTCAAAATCTACATTGTATTTGTTCAGTGAACCAATGTATGGAAAATGGTGAATTTCAGAGCACTGCTTAATATTCCCTTGAGTATAATTTCTTTGTTCACTAACATTAACATGGTAAAAAGAATCTTATTTTCCAGAAAATGACATGTAGTTTGAAATAGAGATACATTATGCCTGAAGCTAAAAAGTCTACTTATGCAATGTCAATTGACGGTTACGGTAAAGTGAAGGAAAAAAAAACTAGTCAAATGTAATAGTCAAATAGACACTAATTATATTTCCTGATATTAATTCACTGAGCCTGAAGTGAATAACTGTTTTAGTATTTTTAACACAAGGGAATTTAATAAATAACAGAGAAAAAGTTTTGTTTAGTCGACAAAACAGCTGGCCTTCAGTGTTATATTCACCTGTGGGCGAGTATAGCAAAACAGTTTATAAATTAAAGTTGTCTCTGACTTGTGAAATTTGAAATTTTTCTTAGTAAAGGGGGAATTGGATGAAAACGCCCCGATTTTTGAAAGTCCAAGTAATTGAAGTATTTGAGGATAATATGACTCAAATATAATTATGAAAATCAGATAAGTGAACATTTTAGCCTGGGAGCCACTCGCTGGTGAGATATTTTGCAGAAAGAACAATAGGGTTGAGTAAATGACGTCATTTACTTACAATTTAGATGCTGAATAAAACTGATAATTTTTTCCCGCCACTTTTGAATGTGAAGGAAACATGTTGGTTGGCTGCTATCTGGGCCATATAGATAATTTTAAGCAAGTTTAATGGCATTTCCAATTTTCATTCAAGTGCCCCTTTGAACAGACATTACGGTCTAAACAATGACCTTCATCAGTGTAACTGAAAATGTTTGCACGCGCGAGTCTTAAGGATCTTATAGCAAAACGTAAATTGTGACCAATAAGCGCGCCAGATTTATTATATTGTAAAATATTAATATCTATATTAGTCTAATATCTATTTCACAGGCTTAGGGACTTCACTGTAACAACAATACGGCTACAGAAGTCTACCCCCTACTTTTTCCATCTCCTCCCAATATCTGCTTTAAACCAATTACCTTGTAGTATAAACGGCTGCACATATCTTTGATAATGGCTGGCATTTCTGTGATCTTCTCCCTGGATTCTTCAAACTGCGCGGACACAGCGAAACACTTGGTGATGTGAATACACACCTAATAAAACACAGAAGGAGAAAATAGACTTTGATTTTATAAGTGAACCATCACTCCCTGTAAGGGGCTGATTTTCGCTCCATGCGCACTACCTCGACATTCAACTCACAATGATTTTGGTGTCTTTTACACGTGGATGCCCCTTGAACGCAAAACCTCTTCTTTAAGAAAACCCTGGTTCTGCTCCTGGGTTTATATTTTAGCCTTTATGGATGAATTTCTTATTTATTTTAATTGGTTACCTGAACAGCAATTTCTTCTGGTTTGGTGAAGGAAGAAATGACTTCACAGCATCGAACATATGCTTCCACTAGGGCCTGTGAAGCATATGGAAATAAGAACAAAAATCAGCAACTGACGGGATTTCATGTTGAGGGTTATGTAAAAAGGTAAAGTACCTATAATTAACGTCGGTAGTTCCTTCAGTTAAAATTCAACTGCTATCAATGGGAGCCGACGGTGTGCACTTTACCCCCTTTCACCATCAGTGCTCTGTTTTAAGAGTATTTAAGCTGAAGCTACGCGGATTAGAGAGAAGTCGAAACAGGCGTGGAGATCCTAAGGATCGAACCGTGGACCTCAAACTCTGAAGGCCGCGCACTAACCAACTGAGCTTCGCATGCTCCTAAAGTGAGGACAGAAATGGGACTTGGTAACCTCACCAAATGGCGCAGCTTACAGCGTGTAGCGAAAAGGGACCTGTTTGCATACAATAGACTTCCTTAGCTCGGGTATGTTTTCCCATTCCAGACCACATGACATTCCTTTGAAAATTTTTTTTTTCTTGATTGAGTTGCATTCATATATACTCATTTTAATAAAGTTAGTTACTTGAAAAGCTATAAAGCTAAGGCCGACAAGGATTATGGGAAGATACATTTTACACGCTCAACCGCTTGATAACTGTTCATGGACTTGCCAATCTTTTACCGGTTACAGTCCTTTTCTCGTTCGTATTAAAAAAAGCTTTGTATATATATGTTTCCTTGATATGAAATTTTCCCTTGATGCTAAGTGATCTCAGCTTTCTAGGTTTTTGGTGACTAACTTCATTGAAATAAGTGTATGTCTTTTCATGTGCAACCGTTAAACAAAGAAATGATACTCTAGGGAATGACACATGCTTTAAAATGGAAAAACATTACGGCGCCCGATCAGAGGAGGTCTATCTAGGACTAACAGCTAACAGAATAGTATATATTCAGTTTTGATAGATTCGCAGTTTGTTTCTCAGTAGCTTGTTTCAACTTCGTACACTTAGCTTTTACTACTCTTACTACGGAGTACTGATGGATAAAAGAGGTAAAGCACTGTTAGCTTCCTTGAAATCTAGTTTTCCCACTAGCAGCACTGACTTGGGTTTCGGTAACTACATCGATTTTATTTGGGGATTTTTCTAGCAAAGGAGAGAGTTATAGAGCTGTTAAGTGTGACGTAATTCGAACGAAAAACGACTTTCGGGTCCAAATTAATAGTTACTTCTACAGACATTTTTCTATATTTTTCTTCATAGCAGAATTTTCTGTTCATATATCTAATTGTTGAAGGTAGAGAATAAATCCTGGTAATAAGTTGTGGCAAGATTTTAGAGATCTTTTGTGTGATTGGACCCGGAAATACGTCGCAAGTTAAAAGCCCTATAGAGAAAGTAGTTTTATGAAGAAAACTCGTCTTACCTCGAGGCCATTTTCTCTTCTGAGTTCTTCAGCATTAAGTGCAGAGCAGTTGATAGTATGATACGCTAGTTCACTGGCAGCAGTCAATAGAGGTGCGTCCTTAGAGAACAGTGAACTGTCATTGGTCTCCATGCGTATGGTCTTGATGAGCATTGGGTAACCCGAGTACTTGTATGGGTGAAGCTCTGGAACAAATGGGAACATGAAACGACTATAAGCCATACGATTGTGATTGGCTGTAACAAGAGGAAAGGGTAGTGGAGACGAGAAAAGACGAGAGGAGACGAAATGAGACGACAGAAGAGGAGACAAAAGGAGAGGGAAGGAAAGGAGAGGAAAGGAGAGGAAATGAGAGCAATGCAGACAGACAGACAAACTAGTGTAACAGACAGGCATACGGCAATGTAACAGACAGCCATACTAAGTAGTGTTTAAAAAACGAGTAGGAGTGTTTTATCAGGTATAAAAGCACGAGGCGTACTTAAAACACTCATGAACAATTTGTTTGGATTTTGGTTCAACTGGAGCCACCATACACGTCACGAACATGGATTTTTATACTTCGATAGAGATTTGACGTCACGGGCATGCGCAACCAGATTCAATAGAAGCTCCCACATGTTGGATATTGCGTGCCAAGGCAAAGACAGGCACGTTAGTCAAAGATTTTTAGGGTTGACTATGGCCTTGATGAGGCCCTAAGTCTCCATCTAAATGATGAAGTCATCCTCATAGTATTCGAGTGGTCTTTATATAAAGATCACATGTGTCTTTATATTAAATCACTTGAATACTAATAAAGAGGACTTTATCGGGTATAAAGGTCCATGCACGTGACGTGTATGGTGGCTCCAATTGGACCATAAGCTAATGAATTATTCATGAGTGTTTTAAATAATATATACAGTATGAGTGGCCGTGTTGTATCCGATATACAAACACGAGGCGTAGCCGAGTGATTGTATATCGGATACAACACGGCCACTCATACTGTAGATTGCTTATCAAACGTCTAGGTTAGTTCCTTTGTGTTTCACTAAAATTTTCAAAATTGAAGTGAATCTGCCCAAGAAAATCCAAGTTCAAGTTTATGCAAATGAAGACGAATCTATATCAGATATAAAACCTCCTTCATGGTCGTGATTTCTATTGTGTTTTCCTCATGAATTATTTATGAGTTTGATAATGTAATATATCGTAGCTAATAGT
This sequence comes from Actinia equina, assembly GCA_011057435.1. NCBI lineage: Eukaryota > Metazoa > Cnidaria > Anthozoa > Actiniaria > Actiniidae > Actinia > Actinia equina. Next base: position 450,860 of record WHPX01000481.1, on the reverse strand, counting down.
AATCTCACCATCTTTGTATCTTTTGAATAAAATAGACTGTGCTTTGAGAATGAGTACAATATTATGTGGATCAGGACCATGAGTACGCCGTGATGTCTTGGAGCACAGGAACTCGTACGCCTTGTTAACTTTCTCGAAGACATCCTGTACAGTAAATAAGCAAAACATCATGGATAAGATTTAGAAAACGCAAAGTATCCAAAGCGGACTGTAGATTATATGGAATGTATGTAGATATACGTGGAACTTTCCATGCACCGAACTGAATTACATCAAAGAATGCCGCCTCATTATCACCTGATATCCATTGTTTTTTTAAAAACTAAAAATTTACCGTGAAGTGATATCGTATCACTTCACTGATATGGTTAAGAACTCATTAAAATGAGTTTTCAATGAGTGCAAGGAAAGTTCGACGTTTGCCTTAGGCCTTATACATCTATTGTTGATACATTAAAACGTTGTCGTTCGGAGATGTGAAATCTGACACCTGAGACCGAGTAACACGCTGCAAAATATAATTTATTACACATTTAGGGTCGATATCCGTGTAATAAAGCCGTGAATAAAAACCATATCAGTGAAGTGATACGATATCACTTCACGGTAAACTGGGAACTGGAATGTTTTTCATTTTATCGACCTTAAATGTGTAATAAACAAATTATTACATGTTAAGAACTGGATATCGTTTTTATTCACTCGTTTTTCCGTATAATATCGCTCACTCTCTCGAGCACTCGCTCGTTCGCGATATGATAGAAAAACTCGTGAATAAAAACGATATCAAGTTCTTAACATGTGATAATCTCTATGTATTCAATGATTTTCCTTATAGATTGAAATATGAAGCAAGACCTTTGAGTTAGGAATGTCATTTTTTTGTATTTCAGCCATAAAACATAAAAGCACAAAAACCCGACCGATGTTTTTTGAAATAAGTGTATAGAATCAGATACGAACGGTAAAGGCTGGTTAGATGGTGAACGTTATTAAAATGGGTAATCAAGGTATAATATTCACCCTGTGGTGCTAGTATTTACTATAGAGAGTTAGTCACCCTGTGGATAAACATGCATGGATTTCATGCAACACGGGGACGGAGGAGGTTGCCTCAACAATGAATCTGAATCTGAAGTGAAAACGGGGGCAGTTTATTTTGTATTCAACTGGTATTCTAAAATGTTTTGGAGTCATCAAAATGTTTAGATTTTTGGCGTTGGAGTGCTCCATGGTATGGAACAAAGGATAGATAATTGAGCAGTACTGTACTGTACTTACTCTTCCTTCAGGGTTCTTGTCAGGGTGATACTTCTGGGCAAGTCGGAAGTACGCTTTCCTGATCTTCGTCTCATCCATCTCTCTGAAGTGGAAAAAACATAAAACAAACAGAAAATTCAAAAACGAAGAAAGAAACAAACAACAGGAAGAAACAACAAAATACAACAAAAGAACGGCTGATGATATCATTAAATCAAAATGTGCCAATCAATAGATCTTTTACTAGTTCGTAAAACATCGCTGTGTTCCTAGGTCGTTAACCAATTAAAAAGTACGATCTACAAAATGCAAGGGGCGTATTCATGCATTGTGAAATTTGATATCATACGCATTTTGTTTGGTAAATAAAAGCGAGTATATAAAATAGAACAAATAAACAAAAACACTTTGAAAACTAAAGAGTAAATGGTTTGAACCCAGGTATTGAAGTTGCTGTTGTCATCGCTGACAAACTTTAACCGAAAAAACAACAACAACACACATACACAAAAACAACACAACATTAACAATAACAGCAACCACAAACAAACAAAGTAAGGTAATGCATTTACCCGGATGGTTCTTTCTTCAGTCGCAGAGTTTCAAAGGCTTCATCAAGTGATATCGATGGTGGCTTCTTCTCCACTTCTTTCTTCCAGGCCTCAAGGATGTCTTTCAGCAAACGAATCTAAAACAAAGGGTAAGTCGGTGGATAAAAGATCCGTCTAGCACTGACTGGTACGGCATAACTTAGCAAATGCGCTTAGCTCTTCCGCTCACACGGAACGATGAAAGCGCTCACTGTAAACGCATTGAGAACGCTATCCAAAGTGGATTTTGAAAATGCTGTTTTCACAAGATCTCCCAAATTTATTATGTATGTTTGGCTTATTTGATGCTAGTACTTCTTTCAAGATTGATTTCAAGCATCCAGGAAAGTTATGCTAGAAAATGGTTAATCTTGCAAGATTGTTATGCTTTACATCGACAACATCTCGGTCTATCTCAAAAAGTACATCATGAATCACTGATTTGAGACTGAGCCACTCTATTCAATTTACAATCAAATACGATTCACTAGTTTGGTATAATGCGTATTATAATTTGAAATAAACCTTTAAAACCGGCATTATGTAACTATTTTTATAAAGAATTAAGCGTTGTTAGAATCATAGAATTGTTTTACCGTATAGAGAAGGTGCGCGTTTCGTCATCGCCGCCATCTTGGTTGACGATAACAAAGCATTCCTCATTAACTTCTCTTGTTAGATCAACCAAGATGGCGGCTGTTTCATTGTTATTTATATCTCAAGAGATTTTGAGTCACATAGGTGCGCACACAAACTATGCGTGTGGACGGGTGAAAACGAATGACAGTTTACGTGTGGACGGACAGGATTCGTTTACAAAAGTATGCGTTTACTGTGGCGAATGAAAACATATATGCAACCACCTACATGAGGATTGCTAGCTTATGATTGGTTACTCTCTCTTTAATACGTAATACCTGATTAGCTCATACTTACGGGGTCCTTGATTGGCCAGTCTGGGAACTTCTGAGTGTCGCATAAATGGCGTAAATAATAGATGTTACAGAAGAGCTCGTTCTCCAGTTGTGGATAGGAAATGGCGGGAATTGGGCAGTACTGAAACGAGAGAGAGAGAGAAAAATGAATGAATAAACGAACAAACCAAAAAATAAATACTCGTACGATCTTGAGTACTTTCAAAACATCACAAGCATTTATCAATTTCGAATTGTACGACAAGATCGTGCGATTTTTGTTTATGATACAATTGAGCAACGTAATTGGTTCTTTACAGAGAACAATTAACAATTTGATTGTATTTCTCTTGTCCAATCAGAATCAAGCAATTTTGTTGGTGTATTGCTGCATGGTTTTCCCTCAGCTGATAAAAGTTTTTGAATCTCATTATCTGCTCCACATGGTAGTCAAACACTGACCACCATTTGCTGTCAGCCAGAAAGAATTCTATTGAGAACTTGAGATTCAACTGATGAACATTCCGCACAAGACAAGAAATGAAGTGAAGTGAAAGCCAGCAATTATAAGGAAAGAACCACAGGGACCATTTCCATCAGCGGCATAGGCGAGAGTTGCCCGCAATGGAGGCTAATACATATAGAAATACCAGCAACTCACCTGGTATAACGCTCGTGTGTTGCTACGTAGACGTGGAGTGTAGTCTGCAAGATGGGTGGCAATCTTTTCAATCATTAAACGTCTGCAAAAACAATTAAAATTATGTAGACCAATTATGTAGACCAATCCTATAGAACTCTTGCATGTGACGTCAAAGGAGCTCAATTAGGGAGACAAAACAAAAGAATTTCAATCTCCTGAAAATTGAAAACCTTTTGTTATGCCTGCAAATTGAGCTGCATTCCGACGTGCTGAATGTAAGGGGTATATTCAAGAGAGAAAAAGCCCAGAAGTTGTTTTGGGGTTTGACAAGTTCTTGTTTAAAATCTGTTTTTCTGGTCAAGTACCTCATTTCTGAATTCCAGATGGCTTCTGGTGAATCAAATTCACCCAGGAATATCTCAGCAAACTTATCGGGTCCTAATAAACATAAAAATAGATTAGCTTATTGTCGCGGAATCAAGATATATACTCTGAGCAATAAAGTTTGACTTACCATAATTTTCAAGATAGCAGACCATTGCTTCTGGTAAGATATTACCGAGGACACTACGTTGGACTAGTTCTGGTTTTTCAGACTAAAAGCAATGTGAAAAGAATAGTAAATGATTATGATGATTCAATATGAATGAAACCTTGCAATTTAAAGGGGCACTTGGATGAAAATGGATAAAAATTGGAAATGATTTTAAACTTAGTTAAACGTATCTATAATATATTTCGTTAACAGTAAAATGTAGCGGATAAAAATTATCAGTTTTATTCAGCATCTCTATTGACGTCATTTACTCAACCCTATTGTTCTTTCTGCTTTTGAACCAAAATATCTCAATAGCAAGTGGCTCCCAGGCTAAAATGTTCACTAATCTGTTTTACATAATCATAATTGAGTCATATTATCCTCATATACTTCAATTATTCGGACTTTCAAAATTTGGGGCCTTTTCATCCACGAGTGCCTCTTTAGGGAGTAAAATATAATAAACAAAGGAGGGGTTAGGGAAGGCGTGTTGATAGGATGGTCCAAAGGACAGAAAAAATAAACTATTTTTTAATCCTAAAATAAAACTGATTATTCGTCAAATAGCAGGGAGCGTTTGGTATATAGCGTTTTCAAAGGTAACCTTTTTTCTTAAAAGATTTCGACACCAACAATTAATTTCAAAGTCGAGTTTTGCAGAGATGAATGGGTGTTGAGGGAACAGATAATGGAAAAATCGAATCGATAAAAACGAAGCGTCAATCAACGCTTTAAATACCTCTTCTGTTCTAAATGCTTGCTTAATGTGAGTCTCTTGTAGGAACCTGACAAACAAAAGAGTTTATCACTCATATGAATACTATAAATACACACCGAGTTCAGAAAGGGCGGTTCTCAGTAAGTTCCGGAAAACTCGTTCCTGAGGTAATCCACTTTTCGCGCCCTTTTCGGTTCTTCTGGTAGACGGGTGTACCATTTGTCGAAAGTCAAAGCTTCCCGCTCTTTTCTGGAATATCTCAATTGGAAAATGGAGTTCTCCAAAACTTTCCGATCGGGAGTAGAAATATATAGAAATCACAATATTATTCATGAAAACTTAGCAGAGTTCAGGATCGATTATTGGAAAGTTTCCGGAAACCTTGAGCTTCCGATAGAGGTAATCCAGTTTTCGTGCTCTTTTCGGTGTTTCTGGTAGACGCGTGTGTCAAAAATTTCCCGCTCTTTTCTTTCCAATAGCAAATGGATTTCAAACTGGATGGATCGAATGATGGATCGGTCTAAATGGTAAGCACCTCAAGGTACAGAAAGGTTACATGAACTCACCTGCCTATAGGAATCACGTTGGATCCAGTGTACATCATGATGAAGAAAAACACACCAGTCAGGTACAAACGAGGCATGATGGGATTATCCTGGTGACAAAACGAAAAAAAAAACAACACTGGCTGAGCATGTCGTCCATGTGTAACAGACAACTAGAAACATCGAGATTTTTTCCCGTGGGTTATCGAGGATGAGAATTGTTAATGTGCTACGGGAATGCACGGTGGTACTCCATCAATGAAGGGGCCTTATAAAGGGAAAACCTACATAGCATTCATGATCAGTTGATGAAATATAATTAGAAAATCTATTGTATTCTGTTGTCGTTTTATGAATACATGACGTCAACTGCTTGCTACGTAGGCTCTCCCGCCTTGGCTTATAACCCGGGATTGTATCCGGAATTCTGTTGTACACGCGCAGTAGAATCAGTGAGAATGGGGTATTCCCCTACTTTTCATTTCCCACTCACAGCAAAACCACTCTAATTCAAAATATGGATAGCGCCGCCATGGCTGAAGGCGCAGTCTTTAAATAATGACATGCAAAGTGTCAACTGTGTGTTACGTACCACCATGACTTCAACCAGAAGAACAGACACCTTCTCGACAATGACTGGATCAAAAGTCAGCAACAGCTACAAGAAAGAGAAAGACATAATTAATGAGAGTTCTAAGTTGAAACACTTTCTTTAGTTCAGTTAATAAGCAGAATTTTTTCCTATTCTCATGAGGAAATATAAATTTGAATAAGAAAAAACAATCGCGAAGCATTATGGTAGTGGTAGTAAAATGATGCCATTATGCAAACGGGCTATTGATTCTGTGAACTGAACCACGGATTGATGAACGAAAGTTATCAGTTTTATTTTTTACCTGAACCACATGTGGCAGACAAGAAGCTTCGGACAGCATTCTTTTTACACGCGGAAGAGGACGTACAATAGCTCCATCTGAATCTCTGCAGAATTATACAGTGTATATCAATAACTACACATTCTTCTCTGGGTAAATTCGGGGTACTTGGGATGATGGCATAGAGCCTTTTACAGACTCAAAACGCGTTATCAATAGATATATCTATATCCCTCGACTATTGAGGAAATAAAGGATTTTAGTGATCATTGAAGAGCAGGGATAGATGGCGTTGTTACTGATAACAAGGTAGTGGAGCCTATTGATCCTGATCAAATCAGCAGTACAAGTATATATTTATTGTAAGTCATAAGGACTGGAAACCGACTGGAAAATTATAAACAAAGTAAACGTCCTTGTTTTTACGATGGAGGCCCTCGTTCCATGATCGGATTGAAATGTAGGAGCTTTTTTGTGGAGGGATGAACACCGGAGAATCCGGAGAAAAACAAACTACTCTACTCACACACGACATCGAGCCTCGTTGGACTCGGGACCCCCCCCCCCCCCCTCCCACCCCAAAAAAGACGAATGTTCTCACCACCACGCCACACTAGGCTTTTCATTTTTGTGCGCGGACATGTTTCATATGGATAGTGTCATACTGTATTATCAATTACCTGTTAGGATAAAACTCAGACATCTTGATAAGCATATTGAGAACCAGCACACACATGTCTGTCTCATTAAGGATTGGGCTCCCTGTGGCTGTCAGGTACCATTTCAGCTGAGGTATCATTGCAAGAGGTCTCCAGCCATCCATCCCTTGTGCCCAGCACTTGGTCTCTGGACGAAGAATCCCATCCTCCCACATTTGTTTCATCTGGAAATGATTCAAAGAAAATGAGGAATTTTATGACTAACCTCCAACCTCGTACACAGAGCCTGCGTTTCTTCTGGCCTGCGGCGAAGAAGGAGGGCTCTCTAGCATAATCTACATTTTGGCGCATGCGCAATTTTCGAAAAGTGAGATGTAGCCGATTAAAATAATCAAAGTAAAAAGTGAATCAAAGTTAAAACCAAACTAACGCCAAATAAAAGACCATAGTAGAAAATAGTAAGTGGAAAAATATCCTTTTAATTCTTAGCAAGTCTTTGAAGGCACGCGCTGTTATACCGGAAGTCCAAGAAATCCTGATCTCAAAAAAATGAATTATGCCAGAGCCCTCGTTCTTCGCCGCAGGCAAGAAAAAACGCAGGGTCTGGATTCGATATTGACGAACCTCTAAACAGTGGGCACTCAATTTTCAAAGGTTGACGGCTTATAAAAGAGTTTGAGTATAAGACTTGATGGTATGGATTGGGTGGCTAGATACCCATTTGAAAATATTAGGAATTGAGGATTTTTACATCTACCATGTTGGATGAATCTAACTAAAGATTCGTCATTAGTGTTTTTTGTTATATCCAACATTGTTTGACGACAGCGGCTGTCAAAATCATGACGGCGTTGCTAAGTAACGCCATGCATGCGCGACAGAAACAACGTCCTACATCGGCAGAGTAAATTTTTCTCTCTCAACCAAAACAAAAGGAAAAATAAGCTCTGCTAGCAGAAAAAAATGATTGAAAACCAGCTAAAAAATAAGGTGAGATCTCAAGAGGACACTGTATGATGCATTTCTAGATGACAAGCCCCCCTTGATATCCACCACTATACTTACTTCAGGGAAGCCAAAGGGCCCTAGTCTTTCCTTTTCCTTGTTGCCATAGTACCATTCCTTTTCACTGTCAAATGCTGAGTCTGGTGATGCCTCAATCATGGTTGTCTAAGCAACGAAAAAGTCATATTCTCATATGATATTTTTTCAGACATAAAAACATTATAATTTTTCCCGTGCCAGTATCCTAAAAATAGTGCGGCGTTCTGATTGGCTATTTAAGCGGGCGGTATTTTCAAAGTATCGACACTAGAGAAAATCGCTTGCTCATGCGTGCATTTCAGCACGTTTTCTAAGAATGTTCAAGAGTTTTAGTGAGAAAATAAATGTTTGTTTTCACCAAGTATACAAAATATTTCGTGAGTATACTTTTGTCAGACCAAGATACTATATTAACTATATGAGAGAATTAGCCTTAAGTTTCAAGAATGGACACTAAGTTTTAGCATTTTGTCAAGTCTAATTTATCAGCCATGTTTGAAATTTTAAAAAATTTACATGTTTTGAATAATTTGCATACGGATTCAGAGCATGCGCAGACGATTTGTCCTCAGTATCTTCACGCGTTCAGGTATCCTGACGTTATTCGCACGCACACATGGGATGACGGATAGCTAAACAAGTCAAAAATAAAGGGGGAAAAAAAAACTGTCCTACATATGTAAAGTCTGTTCTGAAAAACTGCGCCGGAGAAAAATCCTTCACTCAAGGGAGAATCATAACAAACTCTACTTACATTAGATGCCGAGTCCAGAATCAAACCAAAAATGATCTCCCCCCCCCCCCCCAAGAAGGCTTCAGACAGCCTTTCCCTTTAACAGCTATTTTTATTACTAAAAACAAATTTAGTTGAAATATTACTTTCTCAGTTAATAATGGCTCACCTGCATTGGTACTTTAGCTCTTGTTGTGTGTAGATGAGCCAAGGTAATGAGATCTACCAGTGTACGCACGCCATTCACATCTAGTATCTCTTTTACGTTACGCTGCAAAACAAATAACCAACAAAATAAAAATTAAACTTAAAAAAAACATCGAAAATGTTTTCCATATTTTTTTTTTCATTTCTCTTGACAACTGTATATTTGTCTAATAATTTCTTATTTCTGTCAATCACTTCACGTTCAGCTGTTTTGCAGCTGGCCCTCATTCCCAAGCTACTACTACCCAAACTTTTGTGTATTTTTCTGTTTTCTTTTGACTAAAATATAAAATACGTGTCTACAAGAAGCAGAAAAATGGAATGAAGAATAACAACAGTTTCACTGTACTGCCATGTTCGCCTCGTTCTATCAAGCTCCAAAAACGCTTAGGGCCGGTCATTTTGTCCACTCATTCTTTGAGCGCCACGTTCACCGCTATGCTGGAGAAAAACTTTCCAGTCTCCCACTGCCACCCTCCCCTCCCCCTTTTCATTTCCTCTTACCCATTCCCTTACCTTGAGGGTCGTGAAAAGAAAACAGCATCAATTAAGCCTAATAAAGTATTTTAAAAAGAGTACCATATATGCTGTGTATACAGACGTGCTTATGGTATACCTTGTTCTTGATGAGAGAATTGATGAATAAGAGAAGACGATCTCTCTCTAGCTTATCACTGGCCTGAAGAAACAGAAAATTAATAAAGACTAATATAATTCTAATATATAACCGTAGAGCAGTTTTTATGTGAGTGCAAACTACGATACAGCATATATAAGAGGAACTACGAGAAGGATTCTGTTAGCAGTGGATCAAGAAGTAATAATAATTAATGAATAAGGAAGGTAAAGGTAATTCATTTTACTTCGATAACGCATGGAGTGGTTGCCCAGTTCTCCCGAGCCAAGGGGCTCAAAGGTGCGCCCTCTACCCCCTCTTACTATCAGTGCTCTTTTATACGGGTATTTGAAATTAATAAACCTGAAGCGAGATGACGTTTTACCCCCGTCTCTATACCATAATAGTTTTTAAAATTCTTTCATATCATAATTTTTGATTCCTTAGAGAACACAGAAACAATAGTCATAATTAAAGAACAAAAGCAATGTGAAAAGGATTATGGTTTAGAGACGGGGGTAAAACGTCATCTCGCATCAAGCTCCACAGAACAGAGATAAGTCGAAAAAGACGAGGAGTTCCAGAGGATCGAACTATGGACCTTTAGCTCTGAAGGCCGCGCACTAACCAACTAAGCTACGCCTGCTCCTAAATAATGGGATTTAGCAGAATGGTATTTCCACAGAGTGGCTTTTCATCCACTGAATCCCAAGTGGAATTTAGAAGTTGATTATTTTTCGACATAGAGTGATAAGGGGAATGAAAATTTTGTTAGATTTTCCAAAAAATTAAACCCATTCGATAATCTAAAGATTGTTATTATTTTTAGACTTTTACCTTTTCCAACATGCCAATGATGTAACGAGTGTCATTAAAAGCACCAATTTCCTCGTAACATTTGCTGTACACTTTAGTCATGGCCTGAAATGCAAACAAGCAAAATTAAAAAGTACTGTAGGTAATATATTTGTAAGCATTTTCACGGCTTTAAACACACTGCAGTTGGTGTGGATGATTAAACTGATCTAAATGATCACTAAATGAAAGAATGAAAAGACTTTAGGTCATTACCATGTAAAACAAGGTACTATGGACACGAGTGAATAACGTCTGCGCATGCTCTGAATCCTTATGCAAATTAGTCGAAACATTAGTAAATTTGACTTTCAAACATGCCTGATAAATTGGACTTCACAAAATGCCAAAACTTAGTCTCCATGCTTGAAACTTAAGGCTAATTCTTTCATATTGTGTTTGTTAATACAGTATCTTGATCGGAAAAAAGTATACTCTCGAACCTTTTTGTATACTTGGAGAAAACAAACATTTTCTCACTCAACTCTTCAAAATTCTTAGAAAACGTGCTGAAGTGCACGCATGCGTAAACGTTTTCCCCTGGTGTTGGTACTATGAGATAAGCTGTGCCCTAAGACCAAGGTCAACTGCCAAACTTCACATGCGCCAAAGCAATGTCAAATTAAAGAAAACCGCCGTCAAGTATTTTCCATTGTTATCAATGCGTATAGAGCATATGAAGTTCAACGTTTGACCTCAGTCTAAGGAATCACTTAATCAAGTGATTGTGCAATATATGACCCACCTGTAAACACATGGCTTTCATGTTTGGTTTTGTGGTCAACAAAAAGCGATGGTATAAGTCATTAAAGAACTCCAATCTTACGACAACAACAAACAAATATTAGTTCTTTATAAAATGTTACTGTATTCAAGGACTCTCTACCCTTATGCAGATAATTGTAAAGCAATGGCTGCAGTTTCCCCCCAGATATTTTAATTAAGTGTTAGGCTGACCGAACCCCTACCCGGTTAGATCAGTTGTTAAGAGCATCGGTCTGTTGTGCGGGAGGTCGTGGTTCAAGCCTCGGCTGGACCAACACTCAGGGTCTTAAAATAACTGAGGAGAAGGTGCTGCCTTTGTTATAATATCTGCAAATGGTTACACCTTCAAGTCTTCTCGGACAAGGACTTTAAACCGTAGGCCCTGTCTCCCAACCATTCCTAACCTACAGTAAAATGGGTGACATAAAAGAACCACTGAGGGCGTAAATAGAAACCTTGGCAGTGACCACCCTCAGTGCCCCCCCTCCCCCCCTTCATACTAACCATCTCTCATGTTTGTAAATTGCATAAAGCAATCTGTCATTCACAACTCAATGTAAAGCGCCTTTGATTATATCCACATATTAAAGGGCACTATATAAATCATAATCATTCAATCATTTCATTTCATTTCATTTCATTACCGAAGCTTGAAAACACAAGCTCCCGCACAACACTCCGCTGTGGAATTGTATATCTCACTTTTCTCAAAAAAGCTGGACAGATGAATGGGCTGGTGAGACTTACGAATTGGTTATATCAACATTGTCCTCCTCATCTTCAAGCAGTAGCCTCAGGTAATAATCACCAATCTTGATCTCATCACTCAGGCACTCGTAACGGACTTCAAACTCTTGATGATTCCATGACACAGTGTACTGACCACCAAGATCCTGGTTATAAAACGATGTTTTAGTGCTCATATTTGAAGGATGGTATCTACTTGGTCCCCTAAAAGAGTACCACAATCTAACCTTCTTAATTTCGACATAATGGTTCGCCATTCCAGACTATGTGTGTGATTTTCTTGAAAATTTTGTTTTATTTGTATCCATATTCATGTGCGTCTTCTCATGTACAACCATTAAACAAAGAAATAATACTCTAGGGAATGACACATGGCCTAAACGTTTATTGGGAATTAGTACGTTAGATTTTGTGGAGGGATGAAAACCAGAGAACCCAGAGAAAAAGCCTCCAATCAAGGGAGAGATATCTAAGGCGAAGTCCAGGATTGAACCTGGCTCCCTGCTTTGAACATATTCCACGTAGTCTGTATTATGATATGTTGTTTTAGGCAATTGTTTTATTGTCCTACTGAATACTGCCGTACCTTGTCCATTCCAAATGCTCTCATTTCTGATTCTAATGCTTCACGCAGTTCTTCTCTTGTCTGAAAATAAGCGAATGAATCAGTGAATGAAGGAATCGATGAATGAAGGAATCGTTGGATGGATGGATGGATGGGTGGGTGGATGGATGGATGGATGAATGAATCGATGGATGGATGGATGGAACCATTATTCATGGTCACTGAAAAGAACTGTAAAATGGTGTATTAGAAAACTATAGATCCCTTGCAGTACAGAGGAATGCAGCTCAATTTGGAGGACATAACAATAGGTTTCCAATTCTTTCGTTTTCTCCTCCAAATTAAGCTCCTTTGACATCACATGCAAGGGGTCTATAGGTTGCATGCTTTTAGTGTTCTTACTCTAGTATTGAAAAGATAGAAAAAACGTAGCATTACTTATTTTTACCTTGTAATTCCAAATGAGATTTGGAGTAGAATGGTCATTGTTAAATCTAAAATCCAAAACAAAAATTAAAATTGGCAAGTACTAGTTGACTGCTAGTTTACAGTGTAGTCCACAAATTAATCAACTGAAATAAAGAAATAGAAACAAAGTTTTTTTTTTTAAGAAACCCAACTGGCAAGGTAGCAAGCCAGTTGGCTATTCGCAAGCATGGTCTAGAAACTGAATTTGTATATGTAATAGGACTCCATGCTGTCCAATTAAGAAATAATTGGACAAGGAAAATTCCGAGGACTGATTGGATGAGGCCTTTTTTGAGTCTAATTATTTCTTGATTGAGGAGCATGAAATCCATTACCTATTAATTATATAGCTGCCTAATTAATCCCATATCAACAAGACCTGTACAATTAAGAAAATAATTGGACAGTTACCTATATGGGATTGATGAGAAGCTGTATAATAAAAACTATTTAATCAGAAACCAGGCCAAATACAGTCTCAGCTAGTGGCCACAGCGGGACTCGAACCCGGCACCACCGGATTGTTGCTCGATGCTATGACCACTCGACCATGCGGCTGCCTCCTCCAAAACAAATTGAACATTCTCAAATTAATGCAACTGATATTTTCTTTGACTACAAAATCTTGCAGAACTATAGAATAAATCTTACTTGAAGTAAAACAACTCCCAGTTAGCATCACTCTTGACCCTTTGCCTTCTTTTCCTCAATATCACTGGTTTCATGTTATTCTGTAGTAAAAAAATACATTTTTACACCCTTAGAAATCATTTTGTCAACATAACAACCAGCTGATCTGAGAGAAACATGTTAGCCATCAAAATCAATAAAATTTGCAATAGTCAGATGTCACTTCTCCTCTTGAAATAATTATGGATTTCGAGGCCACCAAATTAATGAAAAAATGCGTTTCGTTGCTAATAATAAAGATTGAAGACAGTGACACAATAACTAAGGTAGTTTTTTTATATTTTTGTTCCAGTGGTGGACAGGTTTTTATTTTTGCTGGTCACTTTTCACCAGCTTCATGACACCTTAGTTTTGCAGTGACTTCATTTCTACGTCAGTATTTCAAATCAGCTGGAGGTCGAGGTAGTACACTCGCCTCTGTAGTCTCCTTAAATGGAAGCATGGGTGGTGTGCCAGCTGCTAATGGGCCACCTCTCACCAATGCGACGTGAGTTCAAGCTCTACCAGTCTCAGTGTAGTATGTGAGTATAGTAAGTTGTTTATTGGTTCTCTCATGTGCTTCGAGGGGTTTTTCCTCCAGGTTCTTCGGTTTCTCCTCCCCCCGTTAAAAATCAACTTCTAAATTCTAATTCAATGTACTGGCTGTTTTATCAAGTGAGTCGCAAGGCCTGTTAGGCATGAAGCCGTCTACCGAGGAGTGGTAAACACACTCTGGTTCGATTTCTGGACCCAGCATTACAAGCAAGTAAAGTTTGTTAGGTCTGTCCATTGATTCATGGGTTTTTATCAAGCTTCTCCAGTTTTCCTCCCTCCAAGAAACCTAACAAACTACAAGGAAGGAGTGTAGGGAAACTTAATGAAAAACCCCATTGTTTGATGTTCTTACCTCTTTTGACTTTAGTCCAACCTTAGTTCTCCAGTGAGTCATAACAGCATCAAGTTGAACCAAGTAAATGTTCTTCTTGCTCTTGGAAGAGTCCTGATGTCAACAGAGAATTCGCAAAGATTATTAGGCAATAGATACATAGATATAATAACTAGCTAGAGGAATATAGAGTGCACAAAGGGCCAACACAAAAGTACAGGCCGCAGGGATGCAGGGTTAAAAGTAACAGCAGGTCAACAGATAATGTCTAGCTTAAACCAGCACTTTGGCAACAAAATGCTTTGTATGCTATTCATCTGGACATTGACAGTTGGTAACAATATTATCTCCATCATTTTTAGCTCTGTAGTATCTTTTATTAATATCTAGAATTTTGAGAACCCAGAAAAAAATCAATTTTAAATTCTCAGATATCCCTTTTCCCATATCCCCAATTATGGGTGAGATCCCAACCCAAGAACTGCACCCATGTTGATGTAACCAAGTTGAAAACAAACTGGATAAAAACATACTGGTTGAAGATTTATTCGAGTTTGTTGCGTTCCGTTTGTACTAGCCATATTTGGAATGATGAAGTAAGGGATCACACAACAGTATTCATAATTTAAAAAATAAATCAGTTCTGCTCCAGATTTTGTGCTGTTTAGTTGTGTTTTTGTTTAGTTCAAGTTTTAGTTTTTCGCTTTACTTATTTTCCTGCGAACTATCTTGGAAAAGACCTGCAATGTTTCATCATTCTTGCTGTTCAACATCCACTTGGTCACATTGAAATGCAGTTAATAGTCTGATGTTATGATAAAATAATGGCCAGCATGACTGAGAATTAGGGCACTTTCCATCAGGTCCAATTGACATGTCCGAGCGGCCAACTCTCAAAACTAATGAGAACTGACGTGTACCATTTGAGAACTGGTTGGTTTGACTTAATGGGAAGCACCCTAAGAGAGCTTGGTTTGGGAATACAGAAGGACATAGTTTACACATATTTATATGATGGAGAGCATGACAAACTGTACCTCTGCTGCTTTGACATTGTCTCTCACATGAAGCTTGTCAATCTCTTTTTCAGGAACCTTTAAACATAAGACATCATAGATCAATAGAGATGAGGCAGTAAGCCGTGTGGGACATACATGTATGGGCTCAGAACATGCGTAATAGGTAAATTATGAGCCTATATGAAGCAGACTAGGTTCAATTAAATAGGCTTTCAGAATTTCAAGTTGCATTTAATGCTCAAAAAAATCAGACACAGAACAAGACATTACCTTTTCATCACTGTCCAAACAATTCAAAAGTCCAAGGGGCTAGAAAACAGGAACAAACATTACATTAACTTAAAACCTTTTCATTACATTAACTTACAACCTTTTAAATTTTTTCTCATCAAATAATTCTAATAGATATACAGGTATTAAATAAACTTGACAAGTAAGATGTTGTAACAAAGTCAAACTAGAAGCATTACTCACTAGAATTCTTTTTAAGAGACCCATGGCAGTAGGGTGTCCTGTTACCCAAAGACCAACAAGATGCCGACTTAGCTGTCTGCATGTAACAATATACTAAAATTAGATATCTCAATAATTCAATATTGATTTGATAGACTTCATACTGTGGAGCTGCAAAATTCAAATTATTTCTGAGGAAAATAGCTAATAATTTTCAAACATGAGTATTTTGAAAATAAAATTTATGATTCAAATCGAATTTAGTCATGAATATTTTACTCAGAGAAAATAAAGCAAATTTTTATGGTGGAACAAGTTTGCATGATCTTAATTAGCATACAATCTGCTCCACTTTTGCTTTGGCTAACTTTTTCTATGCACACTTCTCTCTGTTTAGATATCAGAAGCAATACTGATTGCACTTTTGGTTGTACTTTTTTTTAAATCTTGAGTCATTTGAAGCAGTGTTTGCAAGGATCGGTTTGGAAGACCAATTCCTAAATAAACTATTTTAGGATCTTAACAAGAGTTTACTTTTACCTATTCGTAAGAAGTCTACTATCAGTACTCTGAGTGAACATGGAAGTGTGCAGGTGACGAGGTAGAGCACCTTCTGCCAAGGCTAGATCCTGCATTTTAGCTGCAATTTCTGCATCCCCCTCCTTTATATAAGAGAGCAAGATAAAGCATCCATTCCTTACTTTTATAACTTAAAACAACCCCTGACACAACCTCTGGGCTGATCTAAGTCAGCGCATGACTAACTCACAGATCAAACCCTGAAACGAACTTACAGCAAATTGGAGAGAGGGAAAGCAGAGAACCCCAAAAAGCTGTTGAATCTAGGGAGACTTAACACATGTGATGTTAAGTTAAGTCAAGTCAAGTCAAATAAAGTTCAGGAATTGACTAATTCAATGATATGGCGGCCATCTTGCCAGGGGCCAAAACAAAGATATGTTTAATAGATATATAGATTTTTGCATGTTTGTCTTTCTTTTATGGGTAAAGGTGATCGATGCGCTGCCTTAATTCATCTTGTTTGTTTTGTGCTGAGCTGTTAATATCAATGATTACTGCAAGAAAGCTTTACTTGCCACATGGACAACCCATAATGCATTACAATTCAAGATTGCCCCCACACAGTTGAAGTAGTCCATTGAACCCCATGGGGACCCCAGAGATGAAAGGCAAATGGACTTGATTAGGTATGGTACTTGTTTTGGTGACAAAAAGACTCTTTATTTTGCTTCTGGTTCTTTAACACAAAACATTCTCTCGACCACGTTTTTCCTCCTTTCCCCCTAGGCCCCCTGGGGCTTAACACAGGGAACCCATTTCTCGGGAACAGTACTTCTTGCCATTAATTTTGTTGGTTTTTGTAATAATAAACACCTTTATTATTGGTCAAAGTCAAAATGTTTTACTTACCTTTATAACTGCCTTCCTCCTTTCCCCCTAGGCCCCCTGGGGCTTAACACAGGGAACCCATTTCTCGGGAACAGTACTTCTTGCCATTAATTTTGTTGGTTTTTGTAATAATAAACACCTTTATTATTGGTCAAAGTCAAAATGTTTTACTTACCTCTATAACTGCCTTCATGACCATACCAGCACCTTTGACAATAGCCATTGATGGGTGCTGTTTAGAAATAAATAAATGGAGAATGACTCAGCATGACATGCATTACTTCTCATTAGAATGAATAAATAGAAGGGCCACAAGTTCATCAGTTACTATTATAACTGTTTAGTGTTTAACCCTCTTGATATAAAGCCTTATTATTATCATTAGAAGTCAATCAACATCACAGCTATTAGTAATTCTAAAGATGAGGAAAAATTAAATGTGGTGTTGGTACTGAAGTGCATTGTGATGGTTTAAGGGACACATTTCCAAGATGGTATTTATTTTGTCCATTATGCATGCCAACCAGTTTTTTTCCTCAACTTTGGAATGGGTGACATGCATCCCAAGTATGTAACAGAAATACCAGGAATTAAGGTAGCTAAACACAGTACCTGGAACAACTTGAATATGGTCCTACCTAATTCTGAGAAACAATATAAATAAAATTAATAAAAATGAAGACTATAATATTTATATAGTTACCAAGAGTAACTCATGTTAATTATTATTATTAAGATACTTTTCATATTTACTTTCAAATGGTTAGCAGGCAAATACAATTTAGTCTTTCACATGGTGACTGCTTATTTCATGTTCAGCAGTCGTTGGTTCCATCCCTGATTAATATTTCTTTATTTCTTCATCATTTTTTCCTCCTTCCACAAAAATCAACTTCTAAATTCTAATTTGATCTATTGGCTGCCATCCACCCACGAGTGGTAAATGTATTGGACTAGTTTATAGCTTCAATTCCCAATTGGCCTTTTTCATGCAGCAGTCATGGTAGACAGGAAAATAGATTTTTCCAGTTTAATTATTAGGATGAAATGTCACTCAAAAATAAAGAACAGAATGATTTTATTTCATTTATTTTATAAAAATGGGTGCAGGCCTTGTGATAAAGGATTATACACTTTTCTTTAAATGTAGAAATTGGATTACAGATCACTAGAACTCACCTGCTACCATCTCTAACAGTGTATCAAACTGATTGCCTTCAGTGGTTTCACTTTAAGAAAAAAGCCAATAAAATGAAAGTCATATTGCACTTGTCAATGAATTAATAACTACTAATTAAAAAGTTATTTTCCTTGATACAGTGTTAGGTGTACTACCACTATGTTGATACAGTAATCATTATCAGTAAACTGCCATGTGTACTACAGTTAAATTACCTGTAAGGTGGACAAAGGGCAAAGGTTAAGAAGTCAAGCAAGGCAGTGATAACAAGAGCACCAGTGCTTCGATTCTGAAATATATTGAAAAAAAAATATGTTAAGGGTTTATTTAATGTCAGTTTTGACAAAATATCAATTATCTGACATCATCACAAACACCACCATTTTCATCATGCCCTTCATTACCACTGTTATGAGCATCAACATTGGCATCAATAACAAAATTGGTAATTAGCTGTATATGCATCCTCATCATCATAACTATGAACACCAACCAACACTATTTGCAACCATTTCCAAGAAGGTCAACTGATGAAAGCAAGGTGGCCATATCATTTGGTAGTTTAAAATACTGAAACCAATATCACCTAATTGACGAAACCAATTCACAAACTGAGCGTTATCAGCAACAACATTTGGTTTAATTCCTTGTCATGAACAAAATTCATAAATTATGGCAGAAGGTTATACACAATGTACAAGGGTTAGCATATAATGCACATGTACATTTTTAAATTTACATGTATTTTATAAAAGAAATAAAAAAACTTGCTTGCTGTGCTGTGTGGAGTTAAAAAGCACTTGGGGATTGGCAGATCACTCAAAAAGTGTCAAGAAGCACTCCACTACAAATCTTTTTTCTCCTAATACTTCTCTCATGTTCTGCCAACCCCTGCGTGCTTTATAACTGCACACAGCATGTGCATGCATTTTCTGTTTCTTCTACTTACAACATGTGTACTAAATATTTCTAAGATTGTTGCAAGGAATTTTCTTGAAGACAGCAGTGATGACTTGTTTAGCTGTTCCTGCCTCAGGTCATAATTATCATGCATTGGCTGTATCAAGACAAAGAAAATAGTATAAACTTTTTTAATGGATAATGGATACTCTGTCTGTATAAGGGAAGTGCATGCGGACCACACATGGCTGATCTAGGTCAAGGTATGGATAACAGATTGAACCCTGAAACTACCTCTGGGCTAATCTAAGTCAGAGCATGCCTAATTTGCAGATTGAACTCTGAAAAAACCTCTGGACTGATCTAAGTCAGGGCAAAGCTGACTCACAGAATGAACCCTGAGACAACCTCTTTGCTGATCTAAGTCATGGCATGGCTAACTCACAGATCGAACCCTGAAACTACCTATGGGCTGATCTAAGTTAGGGCATGGCTAACCTATAGACTGAACCCTTAAAAAAATCTCTTGGCTGATCTTAAGTCAGGGCATGGCTAAGTCACAGAATGAACCACGAAACAACCTCTGGATGGGCTGATTATATAAAGTCAGTAAGTAGTGCAGCATGGCTACCTTTCAATACAGCTCAGGGAACTGTGAAAGGGACTATTTATCATATTATAATATGTAATCCATTTTTTACAACAACTCAAGTAAATAACACATTCTGATTGGCTGAGAGCTATGATCACTAAGAGGACAGACACATGGATGACGTAATGTTTTTGAAACCAAGACTCGCCGGTAGGATTTTATCGTAAGGACTGTGATTTTGCGAATTTATTTTGCTAATAAAAGTCGACAATGAAACCAAAAGAGAAACCAAACTTTGAATTTAATCTTGCTGATAGTCTTGCCGACGAATATTTAGTTCTGGAGGCAGAAAAGATAGAGGAAGACGTGAAAATTTCATCTTGCTTTGCAACCGAGTGCGAAGAAAAAGACTTGAATGAGCTTGTGTCAAGTGCCATTCCAGAGTCGATCTTCAATGGCTGCTCCATCCAGAACTTGAATGTCTATGTTGTCAAGCGAACTTCAGTGACATTGCTTTTCTTAGCTGAACTTATTAGTAAGCTTTGTTTTTTAGAACCTTTGAGTTCTGACTCAAACTCTTTTCGACTTAGCTAAAAAATCCATTTTTAAGTAAATGTCAAGTTTTGACCAATAGCAAGCATTCTTTCACAGTGGCTGTCAAAGAACTGTCAAAATTAGCCAATCACAGCGTAGGAAGTTTGGTTGTGAAATGTTGACGTGTTTTATGAAAAAAATTTTTGTAAGTCATAAAATAACCTTTGAAGTTTTCAAAATAACCGAAAAACCTTCGTCTTACTTCTGTCCTCTGTCCTCTAATGATCATGAAAACTAACTATCTTAGCGAAAATATTCAAAAGCTCACAATAATCGGAGCTGTTTGGTCTATCGCCTTGCTTTCCTTGAATGACAAATTTTCGAAAAAATTTTCGCTTATTTTATTTTGTAAACATTTCGCAGTTTGTTGTAAAAAACAAATCGCACATAGATTTCCATTGTCTGTCCTCTTATTGATCATAGATGACGTCTTAAAATGTTCAAAACTTTACAGTGAAACCACTCGCTGCGCTCGTGGTTCCACTTTAGTTTTGAACATTTTAAGACGTCATCTATGATCAATAAGAGGACAGACAATGGAAATCTATGTGCGATTTGTTAAATATATGGTACCTGCATCAAAGCACACATCATGTCAATGGCAGCATGGTTGACTCCATCATCATTCCTCTTTAGGGCTTTGATTACTTTCACACCAAGTTTGTCTCTGAATCTATAGTGAGAGCCAGTTAGAGTATGATGTAAATGTAACTATACGTTGGGTACACAGTGTAATGTTGTGGTGGTTATAGCATTGTGCCAGTAATATGTTGTAATTTAATGTACAGCTCTGTAATATAGGATAATACGATATAATAATAATAAAAATAAAAAAAGCTTACTTGGGAAGAGTAGTGAAGCAATCAAAGCCAGCTTTTGATGCCACTAATCTCCTCAGAGCATGAAACTGTCCTTCAAGTTCTTCTAATGTTACTGTGCTTTGGTCCCCTGAGAACAAAAGCAAAATAATAAATAAATACTGAATGAATAATATATAATTTATCATTCATGTACAGTAGTAATGAAATCCAGTTTGAATTATATTTTCACAAACTTTGGCTTATAGAATAAGTAGATGTCTAAAGAGTAGAAGTGTACAATATTCTGAAAACATCATTCTATACACTGAATTAAAATATGGGAACCAATTAATTTGAAAAACTAATGTTTATTTACCATTTATTGTTTAATTCAATAGTGAATATCTGGACTGACCTAAGCTTCATGCTCATTTGGAAACATAAAAGCATTTTGCATGTACATGTATGAGAAGAAAGTCAGTCAGTGCAGAACAATAGTTATTCAAATATTGGTCGCCATATTTAATTCCACAGCTACTTACTCAGAGAAGATCCTGGAATAATAGCCTAAGACAATGCAAAGTATACACAAGAGAAGATCTATCATACCTTCTTTTTCTATTAGAGCTGTTATAGCACCAGTTATCAGCCTCTCCTTGTTTTCTGCAAAAAAGCCCTACAGGAAAATAATTCTTTTGTTGATAACAAATCAAAAACATTTGTGTAGCCCTGTGTGTTATTATGAATAATTTACTACAGATCCATGTAGGAAAGTGATGGCTAAGGTTAACTTACATCTTGAGAGACAGCATGGAGAAGCCCATTGTAAGGAATGTTAGAGTTAAACCTGTCAACTGCTTCAGAGAATTTGCCTAGGAAAAGTAAATGTTAAAAGTCATCTAATATGTTAGGTATGAAATTAAGCACCTTGCAACTACGGAAGAGAAAAACAGAAATGTAATGGCCAATATAAACACACAGCAAAATATGGCAATGTGTGACACAGGAACACTGTACAGCTTTTTTATAATCTATATTTAAACAAGAACTAGCACATCTATCAGAGTGTAATAGTATCACAGCACAGCACAGCACAGCACAGCACAGCACAGCACAGCACAGCACAGCACAGCACAGCACAGCACAGCACAGCACAGCACAGCACAGCACAGCACAGCACAGCACAGCACAGCACAGCACAGCACAGCACAGCACAGCACAGCACAGCACAGCACAGCACAGCACAGCACAGCACAGCACAGCACAGCACAGCAAAGCAAAGCATAACACAGGCCAGGAAGACACAGAACAGCAAGGACAAAGCAGAATCCGCCAGCCCTAGGACATGGTTAGGCAAGGAACAGCATAGCATAGTCCAGCGAAGCATAATACCTTACAGCCCACTAGGCACAGCACAACAAAGCACAGCATTGTATAGAGGTTTTGAAATAGTGAGAAGGGCAATATTAAACTGTTGAAAAAGGTAAGCTCTACAGGTGAATGAAGGTCACATTTTGAGTGTTTACCTGGTGGTACTGCTAAAAATCTTAGATGAGTACTCTCTACTTCCTCATCTAAATGAGAGATGTAAGGTCCCAGTCTGAAGCCTAGAAAAAATATATGGTCAGTTTGTGCACATCAAACCCTTCTCACAGTGAATTTGTTAAAAATAGGAAAAAAATAAAGAGAATTAACAGTGGTTCCAAAAAGTGCCACATCTTCCACTGGATTCCAATTGGAATTGAATCGAAACACCCTCAAAACACAGGAGAGAACCAACAATTAGCTCTAATTCTCACATGCAATCCTGATTTTTGGAATAGGCCATTTCACATATCCCGTTGCTCAACCTCAGCCTCGTCAGCGTGTAATTATTTTTTAGAATTTTACTACAGTCTGCAGTAATGAAAGGAATTTACACATCAACGAACAATTGAAACACTTAAAAATTTCACAGGTTGTAGGCAATTTCTGAAGAATATAGAATTTGACTACAGTCTGCAGTAATGAAAGGAATTTACACATCAACGAACAATTGAAACACTTAAAAATTTCACAGGTTGTAGGCAATTTCTGAAGAATATATTACACGCTGATGAGGCTGAGGTTGAGCCGTGGGATCTGTAATATGGTCTATTGAACCTTGCATTGGTGATAGGTAAGTCCATCACCGATATGTCATCTGTGCTTCCTACTAATGCTAGTTTTCATTACAGGACCAGATAATTTGTCCATATAACTGGTTGTCCACATAAGAAAACTGAGTGCAGTATCGTTTAGTCGAAAATGAGGTATGCCTAAGCAAAGACTAATTTCACTTATAATTATTGACTGGCGACTAATAATTAGCTGTCATTTTGAGCCCTGTGAGTGTGTTAATTTCATTGTACCCTAATATCACAAACATGTGTCCAAAATAGTGGGTTTCTGCATTAAGTGGTGTGGTTTGATTGTGACTATTATTTAATCGAAGTTAACATTGAGAGAATGAGTCTGTAATTGTCACTTAAACGTATGTATAGGAGGGACACAGTATGCAGTATGTAGCATGTTTGCTTTCAAGTTCTACAAGCTGCATTATCTGCCTTACTTGGGTTTTGTTCAATCCCTTCCACCTTTAAATAGAAAATTAGGTAAGTATCAAGTCTCCACTGAATATATCCAGTGTGACAGGTGCAGGAGCTTGACTAGTAGTAACGTCACCCTCTTGAAATAAAGTTTATTAATTGATTATCTACAAGTTAACTGCATGTTACTCACCCCTTTTTGTAGGTGTCATCTTAACACAGACATCTCTATTGCCACTAGCTCGAACACCATCCAACAAACTTGCTAATAAAGAATCCCTAAAGAGAATCAATAGATTTAACGGTGGTACTTCAACAGAGTGGCTTTTGGTCCACTGAATACCAAGTGAAATTAGGAGTTAATTTTTGCACAGTTTGATACCTTATCCATTTTCCCCTTTTTTGTCTCTTTTCATTTTCTCTCTTCATTTTATTATTATTTACTCTCATATGTTTATCTCTTACTTTAAATTAAAGAATTTTAAAGATATTTACCAGCCTCCTCCTCTTTCAATTTCTATTATACAAGCATGTGGGAAATTGTGTGAGTCCGAGAGAAGTGCTAAGAGAAGCATGAGCCATAGTGTTTCTCGGCACTTCTCGAGAGCTCACGCAATTTCCCAAGTGCTTGTATAACTCAACATAGCACAAGCAAGGGAAGTTTTCTATCTCTTTTATAAAATAACTAAGATATAACTAAATAAATGGTTAACTCAAAAGAAATAATAAAAAAACATAAAAAACAAACAAAATATCGTGCGCACAGCTGACGTCATTTCCTCACGATCTATGTTGAGTTATATAATTTATATTTTTAAAAGGTAATTGACAAATCAGAGTGTGCATTATATCTTGGCTATTTCATAAATACTTATATATAATATTAGCGCTGTACTCACCTATCTACTGATGTATATGTCTTAACTGCTCCTTTAACATTTTCTATAGCAAGAAGTTGTGGGTTTTCTACATATCTAATCATTGTGAAGACCTGGAAATCAAAAATTGAACAAACCATCGTGTATCAAAATAATATTACGCTGCCATTTGATGAGAAGAATTGTAAATAGATCAAGTCCTTGTTCAGCATTTTGTGTAGAATTCCATAGCATTACAGGATGTGGTACTTCAGGTTTTTTTTATAGTCCAACCAATAAATTAAAAATTTATGAAATGTGTTTATGTCACTCGGTAAAGATGTAAAGATGTTAAGTGTGTGCTACATCTGAGGCAGATTTTTTAATCTGCTTATACACACGAAAACCGCCACCCGGTTAGCTCAGTTGGTAAGAGCGTCGGTCTGTTGTGCGGGAGGTCGTGGTTCAAGCCTCGGCCGGACCAACACTCAGGGTCTTAAAATAACTGAGGAGAAGGTGCTGCCTTTGTAATTACATCTGCAAATGGTTAGACCTTCACGTGGCTCGGATGATCACGTTAATGGCGGTCCCGTCCCTAATTAACTAGAGACGTTAAAAGAGGACCACGAGTTTATCAGTTGAATTACTGTCAAGTGTTATCCTCTATAAACAAAGTTAATTATTATTATTATTATTACGATGTAGTATACACTTAACATATAAATTATAAAATGTTCTTGCCGATGAGGGTAGCACTTAATAGTCAGTGCATATAATAACAAACTTGTGGCTCTTGTTACGTGATTCATGATTTTTGTACAGTAGGTGAGGGAGAAAACTGGAGAACCTAAAGAAAAACCCTAAAAACACAGGAGAGAACCAAGGGATCTACTCTGCTCACATGGTGGTGAGTTCAGTAATGAAACCCTGTATTTGATGGCACACCACTCATTACAGCCATTCTCAATAACACACACCCTCTAGCATATTGTTTCTGTCGCAACGAAGAAGGTTTTGGTGTACATCAATCACAAGGCATTTCCATAACATTGTCGGAAAACACAAAGCTATAAGGGCACGTGCCTATAGAATGTCATGGAAACGCCTTGATTGACGTCCACCAAAAGCTTCTTCGTCGTGACAGAAACAATCACTAGAGCGGAGCATGTGATTGCAAGTGCTCATGCTTCTTTTCTATTACTTACATCACATAAAGGTTGACAGCTAACAATACAATATGTGGCAGGGTCGCGCTCAATGATACAGGATTCTGAGAGACACAGTGTTCTGGCCACAGGGTCCTAATAAAAATGATTAAAAAACCAAATCAGATTGGATACTTAGAAAATTTTTTTACAGACCCTAACTGCTGTTTTCAGACTTCAGACAAGGAACTGCAGGTGTCATTCTCTAGAGTACAGCATTTGATCAGACTATCTTCACCATCACCATCATTATTGTCACTGTAAGCATCACTATCTTCATAGTTATGGTCGGTGAAACTGTCACTGTCCCCATCATCGTCTACCAACGAATACATTAGCTCACACTATAATGTCATTTCTAGAGTATCCTAGAGTATTCAATCACCATCATCAATCATTGTAATGGCCACTGTTACCATCACCATCACTATCATCATCATCATCATCATCATCACCTACAGTACCAACAAAAGCTCAAACACTATAATACATCCTACTTCAGACCATGTAGAGTATCCTTTAGAGTATCCTAGAGTATTTCCATCATCATCATCATAGTAATATACACAGCTGTCATTAATATCATCATACATCATCCCCTACTAACAAATCACATGAATTAGGTTTAACTTAAGAATACATATACATCTTTTTACTCACAGGATTTCTGCATGTAATTTTGTGAACTTTGAATTCTGCTAAGGACGTTACATGTTCATCTTCACTGTGAGAGGAAATGGAAGAAACCCGATGAAAAATGTTTTGCTAATTTTAGGAGAAATGTTATGTCTAGGAAATTTGTGTGCTATGGCACCCCAAAACAAACAATGCTATTTGTCTGTCATTTGGGGGTTGTTTACCTGGCCTTGTACATATAGTCACATATCCAGAGCAAAAAATAATGGCTGCTCAATGGCTGGACATGATAACTGGCAATATCAGACTACTGTTAAGTTAAAGTGAAGAGTCAAGAGAACTGGCCCAAGAGTGGTTTGGTCAGACACTGTCCTTTGTTCACCATTATTTGAGGGCCACAAGTTTATTAGTGTAGTACACTATTATAGTGCCACCCTCATTAAAAACAATTCTCGTTATTATTATTATTATTATTGTTTGGCTTCCAAAATCAGAAAGATGTTTGGTAGGTTATGTCATAGTAGTACAGACTAGGGGTGTCATGGTATACACTGGGGCATCATGGTATACACTGGGGCGTCATGGTATACACTGGGGCGTCATGGTATACACTGGGGCATCATGGATGGGGGCGTCATGACAATGGGGCATCATGACCATGATTCGGTTATTGGTGGACTGTTGGTATGATCATATGGAAGATAGGGGTAAGTGCATGCAAAACTGTCGCGCACAAACAAACTCACCTGTATTTTCCAAATCTGTGTTTGTGAAACTGATCAAACTTTATTGGCTTTGGTCTTTGTCTGGATATGTCAAATAATAAATACAACAATTAGAACTTTAATCTTTTTTATATTTTTTAAGGGGGGTATGGGTAACAAGTGCTGATAAGGCATTGTCTCTCATCACTGTGGAATTCACACTTGGAAGGATTGATTCTTGACTTTACCACCACCTGGTTAGCTCAGTTGGTAAAAGCGTCCGTCTGTTGTGCGGGAGGTTGTGGTTCAAGCCTTCAAGGAGAAGGTGCTGTCTTTGTAATCATATCTGCAAATGGTTAGACCTTCTAGTCTTCTCGGACAAGGACTTAAAACCGTAGGACCTGACTATATAACCCTGTATAAGGCAGACGTAAAAGATCGACCATCTTCAGTGCTGATGCTAACCGGCTGCCTTATCAATTGGGTCGCAAGGCCTGTTAGGCATCAAGCCGTCCACCCAGGAGTGGTAAACACATTAGAAAGACAAACAGACAGGCCATACATCTTTAATCAGGAGAGAATATCTGAATTTCTAGTTAACTGTTACTTACTTTATCACAATTCCTAAATATGCCATTCCATATTCTCCCATCTTTCTAATGAGCTCATCTCTCTGATCTGTGGCAAACATGTGCTGCATAAAGATAAAAGGATTATTTTAAAGATTCAGTATAAAAGATACGTAGTAATTGATATAGTACATTTATAGAGTATAGTAGACCTTGATCTCATAACTTTCAAAAGTATAATTATTCACATATACATGCAGCACCTTTCAGGGAATGTTGGAACATGAGAGAATTGCAGTGCAATAAGTATAACTGGGGGCACCTATGCAGCGAGAACCAATAATATTCGAGAATGAAAACCATACAATACAACTTTGTAACCAATCAGAAAGAAGCATACAACAATAGCCTTTTAACATATCTTTTTATTCCCAAGAGAAAATGACAATGGCTATCTAATTGTTTACACTAACATCAGGGACAAAGTACTACTCATGCA
Organism: Actinia equina; assembly: GCA_011057435.1. Taxonomy (NCBI): domain Eukaryota; kingdom Metazoa; phylum Cnidaria; class Anthozoa; order Actiniaria; family Actiniidae; genus Actinia; species Actinia equina. The sequence goes on along the minus strand of WHPX01000481.1, from coordinate 422,578 downwards.
GTCTTAGACTGATTCCATAAGTCGTAGTTTTCGCTCCCTTGTGAATCAACACAAGAGCAAAAACACTGACTTATGGAATCAGTCTAATGCAGTCTAGGATTCTGACTGGTTTGGCTATACCAACAGTTAGAATGCATTTCATTACTACATTTTAATTGGTTCTCTTGCCTAACTGGTCTTAGTGGCCCTAGTTACAGTAGTTGTACTATAAGAGCCAGAAGTATAATTGAATTGCATATCAGAGTACTTCTCAACACTTCTTGAGTGAATGCAGCATATTAGGATAGCTGTCTTTTGTACCGGAAAAAAAGAGAGCATGGACTCCAAACCAATAAGAGTACAAGACTTATAACAGTTATTCAAATTATATGATACAATAAAAATTGAAAGCATGATGACGTACCAGTCTACTGAAGCCTCCATAAAGTATTACAAAGCCTCCTGGGTAATCTGACACCTAGAGGGCAATAGTAAAGAACCAATCATCATAGATTATACATTAAGGATACAAATTAAATTATTAAAATTTGATTAGGTTTTGATTAACAATACTACGGATCTCACTGAACTGTGGCAACACACCAAAAATTTGTCTTGCTACCACATCCTAATTCGTCTACTGACAAGCCTGCTTTTGTCACTGTCTCAAATCTAGCACATTGACTGTAATACATGTAACAAAAGTAAGCGTGTCAGTAGACGAATTAGGGCGTGGTAGCCACATATCTGTGAGAACCATAACATTTTGTTTTTAAAGACATTCTGAGGACAAATTTTAATGCAGGTCCACATCAGTCATTGGCTACCTAAACCTCAACTTGTGTTGCAGTAATGTACGGTAGGAGCCAGGGGGCTAGTATAGCCCCTCCTCCACTTTTTAATGAAACTAAATTCATATATTCAAAAATAAATTTTTATAAATAGAAGTAGCAATAGCATTTGCTCTTCTAGTGCATACTTTAACAATCAAATCAAATTATACTCCTACATCCCTGGCTTTGCCAAATAAAGTATAGTAAAACTGGGATTTAACTGTATTAATGCATGTATGCAATATGACACCAAAAACAAACAAAGAAAGAATATGAAATTGTATTCACCAGTGCTATGCCTTCCATTTCTTTGAAATCATAGGAGCATAGTTTCTTCTGTGTTCTAGCATCAATTTGATCCAGGGAACATGCAGTAACCTATAAGAAACAAGCAATTAGAATAAGACAACATATCATTAACATTTTGGAGTTTTTGCCGGATTGGGTGTTCTGTGGAAAACCACAGGCATCCCAAACCTGATTGCTAAAATAAATTATCAATTTTTTTGGCAAAAAGCTTTCATGAAATGATGTGCTACATGAAGTAATGAACTACATAAACTATTATGTATTTACTTCATTTACAGCACACTTACCACAAGAACCACAGGTACTCTATTGTCACTCCAGTGATACTTGTAGGCATTGAATTTCTAAATCATTACAAAAGAATTAATATAAAAGCATTATAGTAGTATGAAAATAAGGAATACAGAACATGTAGAACATGTGTGTCTCATGTATGTAGCTAAGTATATCTTGAAAAAAACAAACTTCAAATCTTATCAAACCCTAAAACAACCTCTGGGCTGATCTAAGTCAGGGCATGGCTAACTCACAGATCGAACCCTGAAACAACCTCTGGGCTGATCTACACTGTAAGCCAGGCCACAACAAACCCACAGAGCTGAGACCCCAAAGGTGAGTGTGCTATCAGTAAACTATCCTTGATTCCCACAACACAACTTACCACATCACTTGATTTATAATCAGCAAAGCTTTGACGAAACCTCTGAAAACAGAAAGCCAAGCTCAATCAATTATTACAACAAAGAGAATAATTATGTATGTACAGTATGTATGAAGCACCCTAGACCCACAACAAAAAGTGATCTTTATTTCATCAATAATTGAGAGTCACTTCATTTTTGCGCCATTATATTTTTTGTCACTTTAAATTTGTGATTTTTTTTAAATCTCAAAAGTCGCATAATTTGGAATAAATAATTTTGTGAAATAAGGTACTGTAGTACTGAAGTGCTGACATGCCATAAATTCGAAAGGTTTATGGATTTGCTGATTTGTTGCCCACTCAAACGAAAACCCCTTAATAGCAAGGTTCAGCTATACATATACTGAACAGTGTAAATTTACCAGAGTTTCAGTGATTAGATCTGCTCTATGTTCTGTGGAGAAAGTCATGCTGTGCTTCTTCTTTCCAGCAGTGCCTACAAATGACATTAATCATAAAAAGCCTGACTGAGTGAAAACATATGCACAGTATATTATTTTATGTTTCATGAACTCAAAGAAAACCCTCAAGTCAAGAGAAATAATCCATCAAAGTCTGCTCATATATTCAGGGCTTAGAAAAACGGCCAGTACGTCGGCGGTGATGACTGGCCAAATTAGTTTTAGCTCAGTCATACCTTGTTTCTAGCTCAACGTTACTGGTCAAGTTGACCAGTGATGCAAAGATTCTACCATTATTTTGAGCCCTGATGTATTACCAAGTCTAGTTATCGAATCTGAGACCCACCACCTGACAAATGAGTTTATTATTTATTACCATTTATTCCCTTAGTTATTATACTTTTTCAATATTTCGCACAGCAAGGTTCGGCTTTAATAAAAAAATATTTCCTGCAAACATACCTTTTTTCATAGTGATGATCAGCTCATTATTAGCTTTTGCACTTGGAGACACACTGACAAACTCAGAATATGCCCACTATAAAAATACAAAACCATTACAGCTGTAGACTACTATAATAATAAGAATAATTACAGTATAATGATAGTAATGATAGGATGGACTTTATTCAAGAGGATATCACATAATAAATTAGTCATATAGGTATCTAACCAATAAACTAGTAACGCTCTTCAAATTAAATATATCAGGGTACAGAAAAACTTTGCTAGTGAGCGATCAGACACGGTGAATAACAAGCTTTACTTGATGTGGGTTCTAGACTTTTCAGTCCTTTGATTTCTGGACTGTGGTCATACTCTCAAAACTCAGCTAGTTAAATATTTTGTCACCCCCTAAATACAAAATTCTGTCCGCATTTTGTGAGTTTGCGAGCATTAATTTCTTGCCCTGTATATGATACAATTATGGTAATAAGAATGATAATGATAACAATAGTAGTAATGATACACTTTATTATTAGAGGGTGCATAGCCGTATTTCACTATTACGCCACTGCTTGTTTATGCGGGGGATAGAATCGCCAAATCCAATAGAAAATTTGCTCCTAACAAAACAGTTTAATCTAAATGGCCTGGTTTTCAGATAATATAATATGTGTTAATATGCACTAAGAAATATTCTGAGCATTTGCAGACTATTCTACTTCTCTTCATGGATTGATACAGGTTTAGAACAATCTTTGGTGAATTTGTGTTGATTTGACCCCCTCCGATAAACATGATCCTTTGGGTTTAAACGATAGATTGTTTTGATGTGCCCTCATAGTGAAAGAGGGCAATATCATCACTTTAAATTCCTATAAACAGCAGTAAGCGACTATTGTTTTATTTTCAAATTCTGTTTCCTGTCCAAATTAAAGATCTCTTCCATTCACATCTCTTAATTTGGATCTCTTCCATTCACATTTTTCTTGGAAGAGGTTGCACTGTTGAGAGGTGAGCCTTCTTACAGCTATGCCACTGGTACTTCACCATATTCAAGGTGTCCAAGATGTTTAGACTTAATAATTAACCTTTAATATAGACAATAATGTACATACAGTACAAGTTTGTCTATGAATATTAAACGGTCCCAAAAAAAGTGATATTTTATGTACACTGTTAATCTCTACGATCTGTATATATTCCTGTCTATTTCCATGCCTATAAAACACCAAATAACATTTGTTTATTGTCTTACGTTCTCGTGTTTAAAAAAATCATACTTAATTAACGCTTAAAGAGCAACAAAAGTTTTATCTAGTAAGGCTTCTTCCCCTTCAGATATATTATATGAATATTGTTCTCGAGTTTATAATCAAATTTCCTAAAAAAAATTCCTAAAATCATCTTTAATAAAAACTTAATTTCAAAAAAGATAGTGAAAGTGTCTAAACAAAGTCTTATATTAAACTATCAAACAAGTTAAGTAGTTTCGTTTTACATGGTAAGTTAAAACTTATCACCTGATTCGTGACTTCAAGATTGGATGGGTTGTACGTAGTTATAGCCTTGGTTCCCACAGAAAATATACGTTTGTATCTAGAAAAAGGAAAGATTAAGCACCGTTTGGTTAGGAACATTTAGTCATTAAAGAACCGGTGAAGAGTAAAGATCAACGTGACACCAAGCAAAGGTGTCAAGATATGCCTGCACAGTTTTACTTACTTTCCCCTCCACGAATGCTTCGTAGTGAAATAGCACGCCAAATCCTCGTTACCCCACACGTTAGCCATCTTGTATTATTTATGCTCGTGGCGTCTGTTGAGATTTTAGGGGTGTTCAGCGCCGTTCAGTGACCTGAATCCATGTTGTACCTCTAAAGCCTAATGCAGTTCCGCCATGGCGGCCATGTTGTCTTGTGACTTGGTTACGCATGCGCAGTACTGATTCTCGCTTGTTCATTATCATGGTTACGTTTAATAGTTTATTAAAAGAGTTTTTAAAACATTCAACTTATCATTTTTATTCATTCTTTCTTTCTATTTCTCTAATTTTTGTTTTTGTAAATTTTTTAATTTTATCCAGTTCACTCTGGGTTTCCATAAAAGTCATAAATATATTTTCTTTGCTAATCAGAGTAACAGACTAATGAACATTTGTCATATGAGGGGGGTGGTGAAGGGGAAAGGAAGTATATACGCCACTTCCGTCCACTCACTTGATTTTTTCATATGACATTCTTCAGTCAAAAGCGTCTGTATCATCGTATGCATAGTATGTATTTCGGTATTTCGATATTTTGTTAATTGAATTTTAGCCACGTTTTCCCGCCAAGGATGCCCTGATTATTAATTGATAAACTGTGATTTGCAATACTTTCTACTTCCGTTGGCTGGAACATGTCACTTATTAGCTGCAGGGGGTAGGGGGGGGGGGGGGAGGGGAGGGGAGGGGAGGCTGTTGCAAATTGGAGGAGGGCCATTACAGGGCCATATCGGTGTGGAAAACCAATAGATAGTATTCGGGTTCTGACGGTGTTTTAACAAAACTCCAGAAGTTTAATTTTCTATTGTTTTTCTGTTCGAAAAATTCATATGAGTGTCATGAGTATCACAAAGGATACGAAAGCAATAACGATGATATCCTGATGAGTTTCAAAACAATAGCTCTTCATTCTCCTAGAGGATGGTCACCTTCAATTGGTAAAAACAATGTCACACACCACGAATAAAGTACGGCCACTATTGAGATCCTGGTCAAAGGATACGCTGTGAAAATTTGTTAAATATGTAACAAAAGCGAATAAACGACCCCGCCAGGACTCGAACCTGTAATCTTCTGATTCAAAGTCGGATGTCTTATCCATTAGGCTACGAAGTCCTTACTTAAATTAAGTATGTAAAATAATGATGCATTCTTTCATGCAATTTCAGCTGATTCCACTGAATGGAGAACGGTTTAACCTAAAATCCACGACTACAAGCGAAGATGCACGCCTGGATATCAAAGCGGGGGGATTCTGGCAACGAGGAGTGACAGCATTTTTTGACGTACGAGTGTCGCATGTCAACTCCAAGTGCAACCAGAAGAAAACCACCTCATCAATATTCAACGAACAAGAGCAAGAAAAGAAAAGAAAATATCAACAGAGAGTTCTGGAAGTGGAAATGGGTTCATTTACACCGCTTATCTTTGGGACCAATGGTGGTATGGGCAAGGAAAGCCAAATTTTCCTAAAAACTCTAGCGGATAAACTGGCGAACAAAACTGGACAAAGCTATTCTGACACAATAACATATATTAGAACAAAGTTGTCGTTTGAGATTTTGAAAGCTGTAATTACATGCATTAGAGGCTCCCGCACTCCTTTTTATAAGAACAACGAAAATGACTTTTTATTGGACTTTAGCATTAATACTAACCTTGCCGATATTAGATAATTTTAGACTTTTTTATAATGCTTGTTTTTCATTTTGTTCTTTTCTAGTTTTTTGTAAATAGTAACTTTTTCTCTTTAAATTTTAATATTTTACGACATTAATTAATCATTATATAATTTTTACCTTTAATTGGGGGAAGCTTTGTTAAATCAATCTACACTTCAGCACTGAAGACAAGTGATACATTATTTATGCTATTTATTTTTGATCGATGGAAAAAGGAAAATCAACTAATACTTTCTTAATATTATTATTATTGTATTGTTATTAAAATTATTATTATTGTTTCTTTCATGCAATTACGGCAATAAAAAGATATAACTAGCTAAAAACTAGTGTGAGCTGCGTCGGTGTTTCTAATGAAACAGTAATGATGAAAAGGTAAATTATACACCGTGAAAAGATGAAAAAACTTACTGACGTTTCGGACGCTAGTCCTTCGTCGGAGTAAAAGAGAAAGAAGTGGTAGAAAGGAGTGTATATATGATAGAATAAGACAAAAGAAACCAATTAGAGCAAGGTAGGCAAGGAAACAAAAACAAACAATCAAAAGACAAAAGGAAAGGTTAGTTGAAAATAAAGCGTTCATTAATCCCGTTGGGACTAAGAGTGCCCAATAGGTGAATAAGCCGCATTTCTTGCGACAATCATTATTGCCGTTAAGCAAAGAAAGACCGAAAACAATGAAGTCAGAAAGAGAGTGGTTAGCTAGATTAAAATGGCGGGAAACTGGTTTGGTGGGATCGTTATTGCGAATATCATAAAGATGATTGCAAATGCGATCACCAAGACGGCGGCCAGTCTCGCCCACATACAAAAGATTACAGCGGGTACATTTAATACAATATACAACATTAGAAGTGGTACAAACAAAATGGTCAGTGATTTTAACAGTAGATTTAGGACCGACAACAGAAGTGTGAGAGGCTATGTGAGGACAAGTATAACAACGTTTACGAGAACAGCGAAAAGTACCAGGTTCTTTGTTAGAAGGAAGAACTCCCTTGACCAAGAAAGAACGGAGATTACGATCACGTTTATAGGAAAAGAGAGGGCGGTTGTTGAAAATAGCAGAAGTGCGGGTATCAGAGTCAAGCAGAGAAAAGTTGCGGTTAACAATAGGCTTAATGGAAATGTTAATAGGATGATACGTAAGAGTGAAAGGAATGCGGTCATTAGAGGGACGAGTGTGAGGAGTGAGAGCGGTGGTACGATCAATAGTAGAAACTTTACGAATGGCGCGATCAATAACATGAGCAGGATAATTACGCTTAAGGAAGAAGGAACGCATCTCAGAACATTTAACAGAAAAATCAAGATCATCACTACACAAACGACGAAGACGAAGAAATTGCGAGAACGGAATAGCGTTAAGAGTGTGCTTAGGATGAGAAGACGAGTAGAGTAAATAAGAATGAGAGTCAGTAGGTTTGTAATGGACACTAGTGCTAAGACGGTCGTCATTAACACTAAGCAAGATGTCAAGGAAAGTGACTGATGTTTCACTAACCTCCCACGTAAAGTCTAAGGCAGGGTGAAAAGAGTTAACAAAAGAGATGAAAGAATCTAAGTCATTACGCGAACAAGAAGTAGCACCAATACAATCATCAATATACCGTCCAAAAAACTCAGGTTTAGGTCCAGTATATTGTTGAAAAACAAGGTTTTCGATATAACCAACAAATAAATTGGCATAACTAGGGCCCATCTTAGTACCCATAGCAACACCGTTTACCTGCCGATAATACCGATCACCGAAAGAAAAACAATTAAGAGTAAGAACAAGTTCAGCTAAGCGTAACAAAGTGGGAGTGCTGGGCTCGAGGACAGGACGAAGGTCGAAAAAATGCTGAAGAGCACGAAGGCCCTCATCATTAGGAATAACAGTATACAAAGATTTGACATCCATAGTAAACAAAAGCTTAGAAGAGTTATCAGGAAAGCGAAAATCATTAAAAATACTAAGAGCGTGATTAGTATCCTTAATATAAGTAGGTAAAGACTGAACAATCGGCAACATGAGAGAATCTAGATAGCTAGAGATGAGTTCGGTAGGACAACTACAAGCAGAAACAATAGGACGACCAGGGTTGTTAGCTTTGTGAATCTTAGGAAGAAAATAGACGTGAGAAGTACGAGGAGTAATAACAAAGAGGTTTTTAGCAGTGGAAGGTAAAGAGCCATCAGAAATGAAAGAGTTAACAGTGTCTTTAACTAATTTTTGATGTCAGGGGTAAGATCCTTATCCACTTCACAATAAAAATTAGTATCAGAGAGTTGACGTAAAGCTTCCTGTTTATACAGGTCAGAACGCCAGACAACAACTGCACCGCCTTTGTCAGCGGGCTTAATAACAATGTCAGAACGATTGCGTAATTGACGTAAAGCCAACCACTCGTCCTTAGAAAGGTTAGAGTAACTGAGTTTACGGTTAAGATTGAGATTAGAAATATCACGGCGACACTTATTGACAAAAAGATCAAGGGAAGAAAATTGTCCCTCGGGAGGGACCCAGTTAGACTTACGAGGACAAAGGCAATTACAGCAGAGGAGAATGATATCGCCTCATCACTGTTTCAACATTCTGAAATGCTAAATACTTAACCCTTTTGAAATACTGGATTTGTCCCTGTACGAATTGACGTTCAAGTCGACAATACGCCAGAATTCGAACCCCAAATGCCCTCGGGCCCCGTCCACACTATGCAGGACAAATTTGAATCCGAATTTCAAAGTGAAACCGAAAAAACCGTTTTCCGTCCACACTTGATGGGTTGCAAGCATTCCCAAGAGAGTCAAAAGACAAATGCATGGCGGCCATTGTGGTGCCGTTAAAACAATGGATGCTAATAAGAAATCTTTTGTTAAATGGCACCAACACTCCCCCGCGAGAGGCCGCAATGGCGTAACTTGCAATCGAAGAATATGGCTTGCCGGCGTTGTCAAATTGTTCCATTCTGAAGAACGTATTCCAAAAACTTCGTTTTCGGTGAATCGCCCGTCTAAGTGTGGACGGTAGGCCTAACCACGTGAACATAAATTAGGATTCAAATTTATCCGGCATAGTGTGTGGACGGGGCCTCAGTCTAGCGCTCATCGTCAGCCAAGGTAATCGAATAACAGTATCTCGGCTTCAAAAGCAAAAAGAAAAGAAGTGCCTGGTTAGCTCAGTCGATAGAGCATGGGACTCTTAATCCCAGGGTCGTGGGTTCGAACCCCACATTGGGCGCAAATTATTTTTTTACCAGCTGTGAGCTATACGTTTGCTTGAAGCTATGAATAAGGCACGATTACACCGAGCAACGTTCATAACGCGATTTCATCCAAAGCTTTACTGCTTTGGCCAAGTTGAGGCAGAAAGAGTTGTCATACAGCATAAAAAAATTCGAACCTGGGTTATTGCGGCCACAACACAATGTCCTAACCTCTAGACGATCACGTCTCAACACCACAACGACAGGTGATTGAAGAATAAGAGAATACTATTGCCGTGACCGTTATTCGAACCTGGGTTATTGCGGCCACAACGCAATGTCCTAACCTCTAGACGATCACGGCTCAACACCACCACGACAGATGATAGTAGAACAATAGCAAACTATTGCCGTGACCAGGATTCGAACCTGAGTTATTTATAATTTTTTTAAATTATTTTTAAGTTAAATATAGTGACGTATAAGGTCTTTGAACACAAGGAAATAAATGTACAAGTGCCCGGTTAGCTCAGTCGGTAGAGCATGGGACTCTTAATCCCAGGGTCGTGGGTTCGAGCCCCACATTGGGCGCAAATTGTTTTTTACCAGCTGTGAGCTATACGTTTGCTTGAAGAAGAGTAGGTCTTTGTAAGCCACTTATATATTTTTTGCGTTGAGCGTAATAACATACATGATAACTGCACTTTTCAACGGACTAGCACGATAAAACCGGTGTTAACATGCATTTTATTATGACACTATCATTATATCACTGGCTTACAAAGACTTAAGCCTGGTTTTCATTAGCGACAGAAGACGGAAGACGGAAGCAGAAGCGTAAGACGATTTTTGTTCCTGTAAAAATAAAAAAACGAAGACGTAATCAGAAGCAGAACATCGACGGAAGCAGAAGGAACGGAAGGTTTCCTTTTTCTTAGGCTTATGCTTCTGCTTCCGTCCTTATGTCGCTAGTGAAAACCAGATTCTTATGCTTCCGTCGCTAACATACAGAAGCACAAGGTGGTAAGCCAATCAAATTCTCGTACTCAGTCCCCTGCACGAGAAACTTCCTATTGTTTCTCTTATGCTTCCGTCACATTCATTTACACTAGAACATAACGATCTTATGCTTATGCTTCTGTTTCCGTCGCTTATGTGGCTAGTGAAAACCAGCCTTTCCCCTTTTTAAAGCAAACGTATAGCTCACAGCTGGTAAAAAGTCAATTTTGCGCCTAATGTCGGGCTCGAACCCACAACCTTGGGATAAAGGGTCCCATGCTCTAGCGACTGAGCTAACCGGGCACTTGTGCATTCATTTCCTTGTGTACAAAGACCTTCTCCTGTATTTTGTTTCCAGTGATTCTTCGGTTCGTACTTAAAAACGAAAAACAAAAAATCATCATGTCATCGCTTATCACCACCGCAAGTACAGCAGTGGCGCAACACAACGGGGTCGAACTGAAAGCATGTGCATTTGAAGAGAACGAAGACAGAACTCATGCGATCTTTCACCTAGTACACATCCAACATGTTTTGTTTCATCGCTAAATCAATCATCACTTTCTTGGTCCTTTTTTCAACCTTTATGCTGGCTCATGTGGACTGACAAAGACCCTTACTTGGTAATTCTTGTGTTGTTCGACGGATGTGACGGACATGGTGACCACAACACAGTTACTGCACGAAAGAATTCATTTCCCCCCAAGTTAAAACTATTCTATTCTATAGCTGCAGATGAGAAGTTCGACAAGCTCCATATTTGGTTTGCTTCGAACATGACATCACCCGACGCGCTTATTCTAATTATAACGTGACAAAGAACGACCAACTCCATATATAGTTAGAGTTTCGAACATGACGTCACCTTAAGCGCCCATTCTAATCATCACGTCACTATATTTGGCTTAAAAAAAGAAAAAAAAGAAAAGATAAATAACCCAGGTTCGAATCCTGGTCACGGCAATAGTTTTCTTTTATTCTACTTTCAACTGTGGTGGTGGTGTTGAGCCGTGATCGTCTAGAGGTTAGGTTCGAATTCTAGTCATGGAAATAGTCTTTGTCTCATTCTATACTAAAAGGAGCAAAGGAATAGCAACACCAAGATTATGTTTTTAAACTTCTAACATTATTATGTGATAAAAACTGTAGAAAGAGAAACTGTTTTCACCCTTAAAGACGGGGATAAAAAACCGGGACTCGGAGATTTTGAAGTGCAAGGTGGCTGGATACAGATGATGATCTAAAGTAATAGCTAATGTATTTTTTTCACTGCAGAGAAAGGCAAAATTGTCATCATCAAAATATTAATAATAACTAGCTTTACGGATGCAAAACATTCCCATACCGGGAGTCGAACCCGTGCCGCCTGGGTGAAAACCAGGAATCCTAACCGTTAGACCATATGGGAAATGACAATATTTAATTAATGTAAATTTGTGAAAGTAGACACTCTTTTCAAATTTCAATCATTAGTATTTCAGCCATGGTAAAATAGCCTCCTTTGCAGCCGCTGTGAGGCGCTTCCGGTTCCCGTCATTTCCCCCATTAGCGTCTGCTCAACCTTAAACAACATTCCTTTCTTCAAAATTGACCAATACGTCTTCGAAGTTAAGCATTAGTTTAAGAGTAAATATTGAAAATAGTTGTATCGCTGAATACGTACTGAAAACTGCAAGCATAAAATAGTACTCAAGATCGTGTTTCCATGGCGATATATCGTTTTTATGGTGATATCCTGATATCAATGGCAACTTCTTGTTTATATGGTATTTTGTAAAGGCCATTGGGTCATCAGTATTTGTAGTGATGCATGAATATTGTTGCTACGGGCTTCCTGTGCAAAGTGCTGTGGATGCGCAATGGAAATTTGTGAAAGTATACACTCTTTTCAAATTTCAATTATTAGTATTTCAGCCATCGTAAAATAGCCTCCTTTGCAGCCGGTGTGAGGTGCTTCCGGTTCCCGTCATTCCCCTACTAGCGTCTGCTCAAACTTGAACAACATTCCTTTCTTCAAAATTGACCAATACGTCTTCGAAGTTAAGCATTAGTTTAGGAGTAATTATTTTGAAAATAGTTTTTCGCTGAATACGTACTGAATACTGTAGGCAAAAAATAGTACTCAATAGATCTTGTTTCCATGGCGATATATCGTTTTTATGGTGATATCCTGATATCAATGGCAACTTCTTGTTTATATGGTATTTTGTAAAGGCCATTGGGTCATCAGTATTTGTAGTGATGCATGAATATTGTTGCTACGGGCTTCCTTTGCAAAGTGCTGTGGATGCGCAAGGACAGGGAGAACATTTCGTGGTTTTATTCATTACAACCTTCTAAATCTTTATCAGCTGTTTGCAAGAATTTGGTTAATTTTGCCCTCATCTTTAGTATTTGCTTCTTGCGACATCCATTGCGCAAAGTTCTTGGAAACTGAAAGTAGGAAAGCAGAAAGGCTACAAAGAAAAAACGGAATCCTTATAAAATGTCAAGCACACCTTTTTGCAAAGAAAATTGGAGCTTCTTCTACACACACAAGTTGGCCCCGTGGCCCAATGGATAAGGCATCTGACTACGAATCAGGGGATTCCAGGTTCGAGTCCTGGCGGGGTCGGCTAATCCGAATTTTTCTTAAAGCCCACCAAGTTTTAGATTGCGTCTTTTGGGCCAAACGATGGATTGCCGTTCTGGATTTGCAGAACTTGTGGCGTGTTGCGTGTTTTTTCCGAATGCTGATAGTGAAAAATGAAAGAAATGTGATTGAAAAATTTATTTGACATGTTAAATATAGAATTTCTTTCGTTTCTTTATGTATAAAATGTCAACTGATTGATGAAGCGTCCCTTAAAACAGCCCAATATGATGCATTTCATTAGCTCCCGAACAGCTTAGACCACTGTTTAGGAATCGGTCCTTTCTTCTGAATAGTATCAAAAGAACAGGAATTTCGAGAACTTTGTAAAACGATGGAATGATTGTTTCTTATATGCTTGCTCGATTTCTTTATCCTTTCACTTTTCTTTCTATCTTTTCTCTTTTCTATAACCCTTTCCCCCCAATATTTGCACATAACGCGCTATTGCTTCCAAACTAATCGCTTGTATGAATGAACTGATCAACCAACTCCATATATAGTCGGGGTATCGAACATGACGTCCCCTCGCGCTCTCATTCGAATTATTACGTCACAAGACATTAGGCTAATGACTTTATTATGTTATGTTTTTATTTATCTTGATATCAGAGCACAGAATAACGAAATGATCAGCTTTGCACTGTTTACAATGTTTTCGCCTCTCTTTATGCAATGTCATATGTCATGGACTACTTGTATGATATTCAGTATTACAAATGGACAAATATACAAGATCTATCCAAGCAGGTAAAAACCAGGCCATCTCATGATTCGCGTTTTGATTTCCGTGGGTTTTAGAGTTTTAGGAGTCAACGAAACAGGGATTTCTACCCAGGTTCAAATTCTTGCGCGAAGACAATTTTAAGTATCTTTCATCTTTCCCATTAGCGCTATAACATCCCTTCCTGAACGGTCTTCTTAGATGATAAAACCACACAGCTAGGTTAATTGAAAATTTTAACTATATCTAAAATTATATATCGGCTTAGTACTAAAAGTATCGATAAGTTGTCGCAGTGTTACCAGAATTATGGCAAGAAGTGAGTTCTTCTTTTCGTAAGAATTCCAGAAAAACATTTCGAGAATATTGACTGGCGTCTAATTGAGTAGTATAGGGAATGGGGGTTCTAGCGCAGTGACAACGGGAGGATTACCCGCCTAAAGTGAATTCTCCGATTTTTACCGTTATTACCCGCATTCCCTGTTTTAAGTCTATAATATGTTAGTCTATATATGGAGTGCGAAGAATGTAAGAGAACTTTTAAGAAAGAAGCAGACTTAAAGAAACATTTGAAAATGAAGACGAAGTGTATGAGCAGCTATGATTGCGGATGTGGTAAGAAGTTCAAGACGAAAGTTAAATTGTATTGGCATTGTCAGGACTGTGAGTATGATTACGACGATCTGAAAAGTGCTTGGTATTAGGTATAAAATATTTCCTATTATATAGATGGAATCCCAAAGCAACTTCGAAACGGTGTCGATACCCGGTAACGGCGAGATTGACGTTAGACAGTTTTGGCGAAAGTCAGAAAAGAAGGTTAAAAGGACGCTCCGAAAAGGTATAGAAGACTTAGGAGCCCTGAAAGCAAGTATAATGGTAGAAGTGAGTCTATCGAAAGACGAGGTGACGACGACAGCAATGCTGCGATCAAAGTCGTTAGTGATATTAGAATCTACGAATTTGGATAGGTCACCCAGTGAAGCCTTAGAAGCAATAATGGAGTCGCTGTCTAACTACACGAAAGATGGATCAGGTTGGACAGTGGAGGAGGTTGAAGGAATAGAGATAAGTATGGCAAGGTACGTACCCATCCGAGGAGGAAGTTACGTACCACTACCAGCGTGGGTAGAAAGGAAGAAGGCCATCGTAAACGTGAAGAATGAAGACAATCGATGCTTTATGTGGGCAATCAGGTCTGCACTGTATCCAGCAGAGAAGGATCCCTGCAGGATGAGTAAGTATCCCACAGATGATTTAGAGTGGGATGGTGTGGAATTTCCCATGCAGTTGATAGACATTCCCATATTTGAGGAGATAAACGATCTAGCAATTAACGTTTACGGAGTCAGAGAGCAGACGATAGTACCGTTAGTCCTGTCAAAGAGTAAAGGAGAGCGCGTACATCTCTTCTACCACGGCGGACATTACTCATGGGTTAAGCACATTAGCAGACTATTCTACAGACATACTAAGCATAAAGGTAAAAAGTACTTCTGCGACTGTTGTTTACTGTCATTCACCTCCCTAAAGTCCCTAAAGAACCACGACGAGATCTGCCGCGGAGTCGAAGAAGTGGCGCAACGGATCCAGATGCCCGCCAACAAAGAGCTTTCATACGCAGACCATCAAAAGCAGATGCAGGTCCCTTACGTGATATATGCAGACTTCGAAGCGTTGATAACTAAGGAACAGCAGAAAAGTGGCGCCACGAATAAGGTAGGATTACACGAGATTTGCTCCTTTGGTTACATAGTAGTCAGATCAGACGGCAAGGCCGACCCTCCTGTGACTTACCGAGGTAAAAACGCATCTAATAAGTTTCTAGAAGCATTGAGAGAAGAGGAGGAGGAGATAAGAGAACAATTAAGACGTCCAAAGAAGATGGAATTTACCAAAAAGAACCAGGAGGAATTTCACAAGGCAAAGAAATGCAACATTTGTCAACATACGCTTCTTCAGTTTGGAAGACAAGCCAAGAAAGCGTGGGACGAAGATGGAAAGTATCTAGGGGAAGCTCATTTCAAATGCGGAAAGTATGCTAAGAAAGGTGAGAAGCCGGGAAAGCCCTCAACGCACTGCATTCACTGCCACAAAGCATTCGTTGAAGACTTCTATGTGGATAAGGTTAGGGATCACTGCCACATCACGGGCAAATACAGAGGAGCGGCTCATTGGAAATGCAATATAAACTTCAAAGTAAACCCAGATATGGAGATTCCCGTGTTCTTTCACAACCTCCGCGGTTACGACTCCCATTTACTCCTTCAGGGAACAGACGGATCCGACGTCAAATGCATACCTAACAATAAAGAGCGTTACATGTCCGTAACTGTTGGTAAGCTAAAGTTCTTAGACTCACAGCAATTCATAGCAGACTCCTTAGCAAACCTCGTAAAGTACAACACCAACTTTCCCATTTCCAGTCAATACGGCGCGGAAAGGAAAGGAGTCTACCCATACGAATACATGGATTCCTGGGAGCGCTTTCAAGAATCTTTACCCAGCAAAGATTGCTTCTACAGCACCCTAAACGAGTCCGGTATAAAGGACGAGGAGTACCAGCATGCGTTAGACGTGTGGGAAAAGTACTCCTGTGAGAATATGGGGGATTACCACGACATTTACCTACGTTCAGACGTAGTGCTGCTCGCAGATGTTTTCCAAAGCTTCAGAAAGATGGCAATGGAATATTACGGATTGGATCCCGCGAACTTCTACACAGCTCCCGGACTCAGCTGGAGTGCTTTGCTAAAGAAGACGAACGCGCAACTGGATCTCCTAACGGAATACGACATGTACCGGTTTATGGAAGACGGCATCCGTGGCGGCGTTTGCGGACCCAGCAGACGTTACGCCCGCGCAAACAACCCCTTAGTAGAGCACGACCCAGAGAAACCAACCACATACATTTACTACTTAGACGCAAATAACCTATACGGTTGGGCAATGTCACAGTACTTGCCTGTGAGAGACTTCGAATGGGACACCGTGCGACCCATAGACTTCTACATGCAGGTAGGAAAGGAGGAAGACAAGGGTTACGTTTTAGAAGTGGATCTGGAGTACCCAGAGCACCTGCACGACGAACACGACGAATTCCCCTTAGCACCATAAGCAATAGAGATACCATTTAAGCAGCTGAGTCCGCTGCAAAAACAAATGTGTCCTGGTTACAAACCGTACAGGAAACTAACTATGAACCTGATGGATAAAATGAAGTATGTGGTACATTACCGCAACCTACAGTTTTACGTGCGACACGGAATGCACGTAAAGAAGATCCACAGAGTCCTAAAATTCACGCAGGAGCCCTGGATGCGCCCCTACATTGACTTTAACACGCAAAAGCGTACCGCAGCGAAGAATGACTTTGAAAAGAATCTATTTAAACTGATGAACAACAGCGTGTTCGGAAAGACAATGGAGAACATCCGCAAGCGCGTAAGCGTAAAAATAGTCAGCACCAAAGAGGAAGCAGAAGCATACGTGTCACAGCCTGGATTCGTTAGATACGTAGAAATGCTGAACTTCTACGTGATTCATATGAAGAAAGCGAACCTGCTTTTAAATAAACCCGTATACACCGGCTTTACGGTGCTGGATTTGTCCAAGTTGCTGATGTATGAGTTTTACTACGATAAACTAAAGCCAAAGTACGGAGACCGCTGTCACCTTTTGTACACAGACACCGACTCCCTAATTCTAGAAGTGCAAACGGAAGACGTCTACCAGGATTGCGTCGAAGACATAGACGAGTACGACACCAGCGGTTACCCGAAGGAGCACTTCCTTTACAGCGCAAAGAACAAGAAGGTAATAGGAAAGATGAAAGACGAGATGTTAGGTAAACCCATAGTAGAGTACGTGGGTCTGAAACCAAAGATGTACAGTGTGCTAAAGTTGGACGGCGTAGAAAAGAAAGCCAAAGGCGTTAAAAAATACGTGGTTAAGAAGGACATAACCCACGAGTCCTACCTTAACGTATTACGCACGCGCAAGGAACAGCGGCACAAGATGAACAGCCTGCGCAGCTATGGTCATCAGATACATAACGTCACGCAGGAGAAGGTGTCACTGTCTGCATTTGATGGTAAGCGATGGATGTGCGATGACGGAGTGCACACGATAGCATTCGGACATCACACAATAAGCAGTTCTTCTTTGACGAACCCGCGCGTGGGACCATCGTGAAGATAATACAAGATGGGCTGACCCTTCTTAGCTATTACGCTTCGGATCTGGTAAGTTTCCAAAGACCAGTTAGGATCCGTAGCTCTTTTGGATCCTCCTTCTAATTCACCCGGCCCGTAGAGATATCGGACCGTGACATTACCTAATTTCTTTTCATGGGGGAAGACCGCCCTCGAACTTCTAACGTAGGACTTGTGTTCCACGTCTTTCTTTTTTATGGCGTCCTTGGGTTTTATTCCCGTAGCCCTGGCCGCCTCGTTGTTCAAAGCCGCGACGACCTGGGGAAGCCGCTGTGTCCATTCCTTATTGCGTTTGGAGGGATCTTCCAGCTCTTTCCAATACTGGTATCCAAAGAGACGCTCAGCCAGGGTCTTATTGAATCTTTCAACAATGCTCTGACCCCTGTGGTACTCTGCTTCGGCTCTTCTTATCTTAGTGTCGTGGTCTTTCAAGGTCTTGGTAACCACGCCCATGAACTCCGTTCCCGCATCCACTTGCAGCAGCTTTGGCCATTTCAGAACGCGCTTATAAATCCTACCTAGGGCTTCTGCGACTTCCCCAGAATCCTTACTGGTTATGGGTTCGGCGTCCTTGTATCTGCTTGCGATATCAACCACGGTCAAAGCGTATCTATAGGTCTTTCTTCTCACCGTGTCGTGTGGTAAGAAAAGCAAATCCGCCTGATGAACTTCATTAGGGGCATTTACGGTAAAGCTGGGTCTGGGAATGTACTTAGGCACGGGAAGATAAACCTGCCAGATAGTTTGTTTCTTTAACCAATTCTTAGCCGTTTCATCTGATACCCTGGCTGCGGTAGCGAGTTTCTTGATAGCCGCCACTCCTCTCCAATAACCTTCGGGACCGTAGTAAATCCTTTTGAGTTTGTCCTCAGTTCGACCCATTATATGAATTCCAAGACGAGATTGATTTTACGTCCGTTAAAGTCCACCGTCTTTCCGTCCACTTTAATGGTGATGTTTATGCTTTCTACTAAATCGCAAGGCAAGTCATAGTTTAAAGAAATGGGAGTGTATTCTACCAGGTCGAATGGATTACCTTTAGGTGAAAACTTGGACATCAGATGGGAGGGATTTCCGTTGCTGTAACTGTGGACCAAATCACAATAGACTTCATAAGAGGATGCGACTTTCCAACCTACGGGAACTGCCGTGTTGGTAATTTCCTTGCCTGAGACACCTAGTAAAGATCCCAATGCGTCACGTTTTCCTAGGGTTACCGAGAAATTGTTAGGAAGATTATGTTTGAAGGTCATTTCGTGCGGTAATCCTGTGGTGAGAGTATAACCGCGCTTGGCGAGCTCCTTAGCAAGGGTGATTGGCGTGTAATGCCCATCTGGTAGCATTACGCCTTCGTATTTGTTAGACCCCTTATGCACGGTGACCATGCCATTGACCAAGTTATACCAAGAATTGTACAAAGAGCAACTGACCAGCCGAACTGTATGGGCTTTGATGGGAGGATTCAAATAAGTGGTAAAGTCATTCTTATCGCTTTCCAAAAAGACGATCATTATATTAAATACGCCAAGGCGGCGCCTCCTGCCAGCCCTGCAACTCCTACAAAGACCAGCTCATTGTCTTTTTGTTTCTTTGACGGCTGGTAGTAATTCTTAAATTGAGGCTTGCTAATCCTAAAGTCGGGGTGTGTTTGTGCATAAAGTTTAAAGGCGTAGTCCGTGTTTTCGAAGTTCTTATCCGCCTGCATCTTGTCTTGGTAGTTCTTATCCAACCAATCCCTGTAAGCTTGTCTTTTTTCATTCCAAGCCGCCACGTCCCTTTGATATTTCTCCAGGGCTAAGTCGTGTCTCTTCCTCTCGGCATCGCCTTTGTTGCCTCTGACTAATCTATCCAAATATTGACCACCATAATTAGCTCCAGTGAATGCTAACGCTGCAATGACACCACCTACCAATACGCTTGCCATATATAAGGGCGCGAGCGTAGCTCACGGCCTAGGCAGGTACTTTTCCTTCTGTAGGTAGTCCTTAAGGGCAATGCTACCTGCTACTGCAGCAGTCATCTTAGCAAAGCCCGTAATGCTCTTGCTTGGGTCTTCAGTAAAGTCTTCTTTGAGCACTTTCTTACCTACCCAACCAATACCTGCGACAATAGAAGTAATAATAGCTGCATCTTCGACGGTTTTCATTAATGCTGACGACATTATATTGCAAGGAGAGGAGGTTTTATTCCATCTCGGGTATTTTACTTCTCTTAGGAGGCTCCACATACCTCATTTCTGCCCTTGGTTCCACTTTTGGTTTAGCAGCCCGCCATTGTAAGTAGAGGCTGCCTGCTGCTATAGCAATTCCTAATGCTCCGATGACGTATCCAGGATTCCAAAAGGATTCCTCTTCTTTTTCCTCTTCCCTCTCTTCTTTTTTGGCTTTGTTCTTTCTATTCATTTCCGCGAGCTTCTTCCCCGCAGCGACTCTGCCCGGAGATTTAGGCTTGGTGATCTTTTGCTCTCGAGGGGTTTCCTCCGCCTTTGTTTCGGTGTCACTCATCTTATATCTTAGGACTTGAAGGAATTAACAAGTAACTTGGCAACGACTTGATAATGACTTATAGTAACTTAAGGATGACTTGACTAAGTAACTTAAGGATGACTTGGGAATGACTTGACTAAGTACTTGATGACGACTTGACTAAGTCCCGTGAATGACTTCAGAAGGACTTACATCGACTTGACTAGGTACCTCAGCAAGTGCTGCCTTGAAGATCTCCTCAACTTGCTTATCTTTTTTGTAGTCCTTCCAAGACACCAATACCTCCTTCAAGTCGACATGTTGAGCCACGTGAAGTCCCAAAGATGCGACTGCCATTAACTTACCGCACTTCAAAGACAACCACCCACAGGTTATCTTAAGTTCTTGGGATATGACATAGTCCTCACTTATGTCCTTCCGCAGTTGATCCACGTCGTCTATGGGCAGTGCAAGTCCCAGAAGTTTGGTGGCCAGCTTAATAGCAGAGTCTGCTACGGCATTCGTGGTTTTACTTGCAAGGGCGGCTTCGTACCTCTTATGGAACTTCTTAACCTCCTCTTCTGACAACTTATTAACTTGCTCATGGTTGAGGTCCTTGCCTATCATTTCCTTACACTTCCCAGAAGACACAAGGATGTTAAGTTGTTCTTTAAGGTTACTTTCATCTACGGGGACTTCATCTATCAGCTGCTCAATATCCATATATATTAACCGTGTAGGGAAACCTCAAAGAGA
The DNA here is from genome assembly GCA_011057435.1 of Actinia equina. Classification (NCBI taxonomy): domain Eukaryota; kingdom Metazoa; phylum Cnidaria; class Anthozoa; order Actiniaria; family Actiniidae; genus Actinia; species Actinia equina. Next base: position 401,485 of record WHPX01000481.1, on the reverse strand, counting down.
AGATCATTTTGGAATGTTGGTGTGTCTTTAAATGCCGCATGTATTCGTGCAACTGTTCCTTAGATATCTCGCCGCCGTAGTCAGAGAGAATGGTTTCCAAATCACTCCGACTGGGAGTGTAGAAGACGACAAGGGAGCCTATGTTTTCCCTAAAGGGTTTAGAGACGCTGGTAAGCTGCTGCGAGAGCAACCAAACGCTGATATTGTCATGCCTGCCGCTAAAGGCGAGCTTCACTAATTCGGATGTGCGTCTCTTTACGTCGTCCCCACAGGCGATGTCATCCAGTATGAGGAGTGTCTGAGTATCCTTGGGGAATTGTTTATGCCAAAACTTCAAATGGTTGGATAACTCATTAGGGTCCAAAATATCCACGAAGAAGTCGTCATCTTTCACTCCTATGCCTGTCCAGGTGCGGTTGTTCACATAGGTGGGACAAAGCAGCACTATGTAGTCGAAGCGGTATCTAAAGGGCCCGAGGAGTTGCTCCACTACGAACTGCGTTTTACCGCAGCCGGTTGGTCCTACTATCAGAGCATTGCAGGGAATATGTTCTGGGTACATTATATATACGATGGACCCAGTGGAAGCAGTAAGAAGGATTGCCGGCGACACGAAAGATAAAAGGAACACCATAGAAATGCAAAGAGAGGAGATAGACCGTTTGAAAGCACGCGTGCAGGAATTGTATGATGAAATGTGCGGTCTGAAGCGCGCGGAAAGGTTTGGTGCGCTGATAACGATGGCAACGTGGGCAAAAGAGTCCGTTGTGGATTTCATGCGGTATCCACTGTAGAATGTTAACAATAAGGTTAAATATTTGTTAAGGAATGACATACCTCAAAAGAAAGGTGTCTCAGAATGTTAACAATAAGGTTAAATATTTGTTAAGGAATGACATACCTCAAAAAAAAGGTGTCTAAGAACGTTGACGTTTAGGTTAAATGTTTGTTAAACTGGTAACTATTCCTAAAAGATGCGTATTAGAATGTTAACAATTAGGTTAAATATTTGTTAAGGAATGATACTATCTCTTAAGAAATGTGTCTAATAATGTTAACAATAAGGTTAAATATTTGTTAAGGAATGACATACCTCAAAATGAAGGTGTCTCAGAATGTTAACAATTAGGTTAAATATTTGTTAAAAAGGGGATGTTATATAGAGGTTAACGTACTGCTAAGTAAAAATGAACTGTGCGGTGTGTAAGAAGAAGTTCAGCAGCAAGCAAAGGCTACAATACCATGTCCGTAATGGCGTTTGCACAAAGGAATTAAGTAAGGTTTGTAATGACTGCGGTAAGGAATTCAGTACTGTTCAAAAGATGCAACAACATCAGGATAAGCGTATTTGTATACTTTGCAAGGGCTGTAATAAGGAATTCCCTTTAGGAATGCGGCAACACTTAAAGAGAGGGGTTTGTGATCAGACCAGACAGTGTAGTTTCTGCAATAAGGTACTTAGTAGCCGACAACGTCTTCAAACGCACCGGAAAGCGCATGAAGTAAGTTATAAGCTCCTCTTTGGGGCGTATGACTTAGAAGGAGTGGATTGTTACCAATGTGCGGATTTGATGCGTCGCTGCCCGCATAAAGAGAATTACTTAAGGAATCGCATAGATTACCATAAGAAGATAGTCCGTACTTTCCCCTCTTTCCCCTCCTTAGAGTGGTTCCCAGGTATCCTTAACAAATATTTAACCTTATTGTCAACATTCTAAGACACATTTCTTAAGAGGTATTATCCTACTTAACAAATATTTAACCTTATTGTCAACATTCTACAGGGCATTTCATAATAGATTCCAATCCTACTTAACAAAGATTTAACCTCATCGTCAACATTTCTGATTAATATATGATAGCATACGCAGCCGCATTCCTTGGAGGATTTATGATTGTCTTAGGTATATATGGACTGTATTACGTGTGAACCCCCAGCAGACTGCATAATCGCCCCTCGACCAAAACCGCGTAAAAAATACACCTGCCTTCATTGCGACAGGGTATTCCCCGAAGGATCCTTCGTGGGGCATTGGTGCTCAGCCGACCCAAAGGCTCAAAGGACTATGTTAGACATCCTAACTACATAGAGGAGATGGAGTGACTCTTCTTTCAATGTCAAACTTCCATCGGCCATTTACCTTACCATAGCTGCGTAAGTGGGTGAATTCCTCGCCCTGAATTACGTACCGCACGCAATCCAGCACCCAAAGGGAATATTCCTTGCCTTCTAAGTCTTTGAGGACTAACCGTAAACGGTCGATGTCTTCGAAGACGACGTAATTTTTTATTTCGTATGCTTTACCGCAAATCAGGTCACGCCAGTGTATTTGGTTGACGATCATTATATCTATGAAATATTCTTAAATGCGTTGCCCTTGTCTCCGTAGTCTTGAAGCGTTTGCAGCACCGCCGACAGGGAATACGGATGCCTTCCGCGTAGTTGCTAAGGGCACGACAGATGACGTCATAATCGTTGCTAACCATGGTCAGGTAACCATTCGCGTCATACTGCGAAATTATCTTGCGTTGGTCTGCGGAGAGTATGCCATTTCCTTTCGGCGTCTTTAATTCGATGCAAAGCCCTTCATACCTTAAATGCGCGTTCAGTATTAAGAGGTCGGGTTGACCCCTTTGATAACCCTTCTGCCAGCATTTTATGCGTTTGCTGTCAGAATCCTGCAATTCCCCTAAGCCGGGCGCTATGAGCATTTGAGGGTAGAAGCGGCGTATGTAGTCTACGACTTTCTTATGCAGGTCAAACTCATTTTCCATTTTGAAGACTAACTTGTTAGGACTATCGAACCGTCTTTCTATCTCATACTTACCTGTTTTCCTTAGCGTAGGCAGCACCTCTTCAAACACCCAATCACGAAACTCCGCGGCTTTGGGTAGCTTAGAGCTAAATATCAGTTCGTACAACCCAGGCTCGGAGATAAACACGGAATGTGGGTGAATAGTAGAAGGGGAACGGTTTGGGACCCCTTGCACGTCAGCCCATCTTTTCTGGTACTTCTCAGAAACGTGGTCTCTAATAGCCTTCTTGGTGTTCTCGTAATTCAACGCAGCCGCTACTTCCTTCGCCTTAAAGTACAGTTTGTCGCCTTGCACTATGCATTGCAGTTTGGTGTTGTTATTTTCAAATACGCGCAACATGGTATATTAGTCATATATTTTGACTTCAATAGGCAACACTTTTTAGTTGGTTCATTTCTACGCTTAGTTGCGCGTCTGACACCACAAAGATGTAGCAGTTAATCTTGTCTGCGTCGCCAGCACTGGCGTTCTTGGTGCGTTTGATCTCCAATGTTATGCCGTCCTGGGTGTTTACCAACCGCAGACCCTGCCCATGCATACTTTCGTCGTTCGTCGTGCGCATGTCAATCCACAACGCGTACTTGTCTTTGAAGAATTCCTCAGGAGACACCTGGTCGCCAAACTTGCGCATTGCCTCCCTGTACGCATCTGCGGGCTTTATTCCCTGGGAGTAGACTTTGTTTGGTACTCCGTTGATATTTACCCCCACGTTAGTAATGTTGGGGTTGTGAAAGGCTTCACTGTCACGCTTGCCGGCCCCGTAGGGCTTAGCAAACACCAGCATCAGCCCCGTGAGACTTCTTCGGGGGAGGTTAATACTTTGGTTAATAACCTCGTCCGTTTTGTCCAGGAAGCCGAAAGTCTTGTACATCACTACGTGGTCGTAAAGGAATGCCTTGCCGGAGCTGTATTCCATGCCCGCACTTCGAGCTAGTTCTTCGCTGTAGACAGTCTCGTACTGTAATTCTAAACTGGTGATAGAATAAGGATGGATACTACCAGTAAGTGCAGCCTGTGCTGTGTCCATTTCTAGGATGTTGGTAGTGTCTGCTAACGTTACTTCAAACTGTAGTTCTGACAATTGCCTTGGGTAGTACACGCCGTGGTTAGAAATAACTTCAAAGTCTAAGGGAATCACGTACTTGCTGCCATAAGCCGTTTTTACTCTGGTAGCGTCTGCTACTGCCGTAGCACCACTAGAATCCGTAGGTGCTGTCTTAGTATCACTTCGCAATTTCCTTAGGATAACGCTTCCGATTCCTTGTTCTATCCTTTGTGCACGGTCGAACGCGGTCAACCATACGTCTTTGTACGTGGTATACAGGTCGTACCTATTTAAGTCCAAAAGGGATTCCCCTGCGAACTTAATTCTCATCTTAGACACCAAGTTGCGACCTACGTTGTTTACTGTGTAAGTTTCTATTTTCGTACTTGGTTGTATTGCTAGGTCAAACCTTAACGCTAACGTTCCCGGCACCAATACCAGGTTGTCCGTTAAACGGGGAACGCCTACGTACAGCGTCTCCCCTGGTTTGGCGCTAGAAGGAGTAAAGGTGACCCGGTGAAAGGTACGTTCTGCTTTCAGACCGCCAACCTGCTTAGGAAGGAGGTTAGGATTTAACTTTGAGCTTATCATATATAATGGAAGCAGAAGGAACGGATTTTGATCCCCTTACCGAAGAAGGTCACATTAATGACGAAGAATACGAGTCTTTACTTCCTAATGACAACGTAGACCAAGAAGGCCTATTTGACAAGCTAAGACGTAAGTATGGCAGCAGGGCCCGCGTCGCTATGCGTTCTTTGAGAGACAAATTCAGGTCTAAGAATCCATACAAACCCATTCCAGAATATTTACAAATGGAAGACTTAGGACCGGTTCCCGAAGCCCCCAGCGCTGCATGGCTTAGCCAGATTCAGGAACAAATGAACGAATCCATGGATGAAGAACCGGACGACTTTGATAGGATCAAGGAAGAATTCCCAAACTGGGACCCAGACAAAGCCCAAGTAATGTTCAACGATGATAACAAATGGGGTAAGGAAGTCATAATAGCAAGGTTAAATAGGTCTAATGCTAAGCCATATATCATCAAGGACATAAATGGCAAATACTACCCAGATAAGAATATTCCTCCTACCCTTAGGAAGGCATTGGGGGAACCCAACTTAACCGCGCAACGTGACTCGGCTAGGGAAAAAACGCGACTGGATTTCAATAAGATCCTTAAGGCGGCAGCTAGATTACCGGTCGCTGCAGGCGGATATGGAACACACGAAGAATTAAGGGCGCAAGTAGGAACGCTGAGCGAGTCACTCCAAACCAAGACAGAGGAAGTTGCTACACTGAACACTCAGAAAAGGGAATTGGAGGCCAGGATAAGTAGATTACAGACCTTACCAGTAGACCTTATAGAGAAATCCGCTAATGCATATAATTTAGCGGAGGCGCATAGAGAATTAGCCGAGGTCAACGAACGAAAGGAGGCAGTTAATGAAGACTTACGACGAATCACCAGGGAGCGTGAGGACCTTTTGAGAGCAAGTGAGGATTTGGCGGCTCTCAGGGAGTCTTTCCAGGATCTAGAAGAAACGATGAATGAAAGAGAAGATGAATACATGAAGCAACTGCAAGTATTGACGGATTCTCATGGGCGAGAAAAACAGAATTATGAGCAACGTCTTAGTGAGGTAACGCAAAAAATGGTAGATGCGAGGAAGGACTTTAACCTCGCGGTCAAAAACGTTGTACATAAAGACGCCGAACTCAAACGTTTGAGTGAAGAGCTGGAGTCCTCAATAGCAGAAGAGCAGCGGTTAACCTCGGAAATCGTTGCTAAGGAGGAACAAATCAGACAAAGAGAGCAGGCCATAGAAGACCTGGAGGGGCAAATAGAGCGGCAGCAGGAGGTAATCAATAACCAAACTCGTACTGAAGAGGAAAGGGAGGCTGCTAGGAAGGAAGTAGAAGCCCTTGAGGTACGCCTTACGGAATTACGGGCACAAAAGGAAAAGCTGGAAAAAGAATTAGGGCTTACCACCAAGGAAAAGGTAAAAAGAGCTTTGGTGAAATATGGCATTCCACTTGCATTTGCGGTCGCCATTTCCTCCGTAGTAGGTGTGATCCTTAGCTCCCTTAAAGCTACGAGCGCAGGCGTAAAGGCAGTAGGCAAAGGGCTGACGGACTTAGGTAAAAAGATGGCAGCCGCTTTACCGGGGCTGCTTGGTAGTGTCCTCTCTTTGGTACTTAGGACCGGCGGAGAACTGTTAAAGTTCGTGGGGAATAACATTTGGATCTTAGTCGTCGCTATCGGCGTGGTCCTTTTGAAGAAGATGAAGGGTTAATCTTATCCTTGTGTATTATGTCAGGCTTATCGTCGTCGGACATCCGAGGCATCCTCGACTGGGGATAAGTAAAGATAGTATTCGCACCGCCTTGATAATTTGGTGCTAGCGGTAGGACGCTCATAGTACTAATAGTCTTATGATTCCAGGTCCTGTCGGGGGTGTTAGCGTATCCGTCCGTGCTATTTATGAAAGCATAATAACCAAGATTGCTACTACCGTCAGGGTAAATCTGTAACTTAGCATACTTACAATTGACTACCATTTGAAACGTGGCTACGTAAAACGCCTCGTTACTAAATGGATATGGCTGCGCCGAGAAATGAGTAGGACTTCGATTGTTGGTCGATACCCTATGAGGGGCTAAAGGCTCATCGTTCTCGTCAACCAACCTAAACCCTATGATTCCCGCCCGCCCCGAGGTAACGTTAATGCTACAAACGATCAACGCAAGACCTCCAACTTCAACCCACATCCCAATGTCAAGCCAGGCGTGATCAGTATACCGCCCATCCCTTAAGTAATAAGTGTAATGGGCTTCCTTCCAATGCGGATTCATATATTTCAGGCCTAAAGGCTAAGCACCGTAAGAGTGCTTATGGTCTCGTGGTTATAGGTCGTATCCCTTTGATTTTCTATGCTATTTACGCAAACGCTCCCAGTGTCGTCTACGCGTATTTGCAGCTTTACCTTCCCATGGCAATCGGCAACCATGTGAAAAGTCCAAGTCGTAAGATTCTCATCGCTATTCGTTGGTGGCTCTACGGAGAAATGGGCAGGCTCCCTGTTGTTCGTTTTCGCACGCATAGGCTGCAGTATGCCATTCTCATCCAGGAACCTGAAGCCCACGTTGGCATGGCCGCTCGTACCAATGCAAATACTACAAAGGATCAATTTCTTTCCCGAGTAGTTCAAGTCTACAGACATACCTGTGACATCAACCCAAGCAGCTTGGGTGTATTTTTTCTCACCTGTGTAAGTCGTATAAACGCAATCCATTCCGGATACGTAGGGGTTGTTCATCGCCATATATAATAACTCAGACCAATGCTTGCGGCTGTTAAGCCGGCTTTTAGTAAGTTATGGTCATATTCCTCAGGTATCGTGGGCAGTATCTTCTTTTTTACAGTTTTTGATGGTGTTTCGTGTGGCTTCTCTACGTGCTCCTTCTTTGGCTTCTCCACGAAATGGGGGATGTTCCTAAGAGTGTCAGAGTTCACGTCATTCACCCCAAACTTCATGTCTTTGGTTGCTCGCTGTAGTTTGTTGTTGTAACCCACAACAGAACTGGCGTTAATAACCAAATTACTTGGCATTAACCAACAACCAGGACTCAAGGCATAATCCAGTCTAACCTTTGATTGCTGCACCGCAAGTTGATACCTTTGAACTGACTTAGAGATCTCATTCTCGATAACAGCGCTTTCGAAGAGGACAAGGAATACTTGTTGCGTTTCCTGTGAAGCACCACTGGCATCTACGATGGGGCTGCGAGTGCTAACCTGGGCTCCTAGGACGCAGTAGACAAAGGCTTCGATGCTTCGATTAATCCTTGCTAGATTCTTTAACCCAATGCCCTTCGCGGCAAAGAAAGGCGCCCATGGATACTTCTCTTTGCTTTCTATGAAGTAAATTAAATTTCCTTTTGTTCCGCTGCCTCCTAAGTCTGAGAATTCGAAGGAGCTGGGATATCCCATGCCGGGACTTTCTATGCTGGCTCCGACATACGAAGCATAAGTGTAAGTCTCTCCTAGACCGTGGGCGGCACCTTCATGGTTGCGAAAGTCAGGGTCGGTAAGCTTAAATTCATTTCTTAGCCGTTCCCATGCAACTTTGTCATATTTGTTATCCTTTGGGTTAAAGACAGTGTCACCCGGTAAAGGCGCGCCTAGCTCATACAATATTCTTCGAATAGTAAAAGCAACATGAAACCTCAGGAAAGGAATATGAAGCATGTCCGCGGCTATACCACATCCTTTAGTAGCAGCCCAGACAGCAAAGTTTAACTGCTGCGGCCAATATCGCATGCTGGGGCCTGATAACCATTCTCTGGATTCTTTCCCCGACGTGTGCTTCATCCGAGTCTCTCTGAAGATGTCTCTTACTTTTGTCTTAAAAGTCGTAGGACCCACGGGGATTTCTAAGGAGGTAACCATCTTAGCAAAGTCATCCGCTCCGCCTTTGTTGTTGTAAAATGGGTAATCCTCTGTTACCGGTAATAGATTCTTTGGGAAATTTGGTTCTACCGTCTTAGGATGTTTGGCGGACACCTTCGGTTCCAAGTCGGCATTGCTATACATTCTGGAGCCGTTAAAGTAAATCCCGTCGGGTCTTCTTTCGAACTTACTGGCGTCTGCATGCGGAAACATCTTCCTAAAGGCCCTCCAGTTAGCATAATCCCTGTTGTTATGATGTGGCTGCTCCTCAATATCATTCCCAAAAGCGTCGTACATTAGTATATATAATGGATGTTATACCATCAGCACCTCCACTTTATCCTGAACTTCCCAAAGGGGCCCCAAACGAATTAAACGCTGAAAACTTCCGCTTGAATAAAGCGAATTTAATCCTAGCTTATTTAGAGGGGCAGGCAAAACATTACGAAAACGTCAGAAAGAAATACGTCAGAGCCCGAAGTACGCTACATAAAATTGCGATAACTACAGGATCCATGTCCGTAGCATTAACGGGCACTGGCGTTGCTACTTCGCTTACTGGACCGGGAATAGTCGTTGGAGTTCCTTTAGCCGGCGTTGGGGCAGCCTGTGGCATTATTTCGGCTGTTGCTACGGGTATTATGAAGCAGTTGTCAAGCAAAATATCCAAGCATGACACGACAATAGCTCTGTCAAGGGCTAAAGTAAATACGATTACTGACCTTGTCTCAAAGGCTTTGCGTGACAGAAAGATAGACGATGTAGAATTCTCGCTTATCTTAGCCGAAGAGGAAAAATACGAGAAATTAAAGACAGACATAAGAAATAAAAAAACAGTCGTCAAAGATTTAACCGAGGAATCTCGCAAAAAGATCTACCAAGAAGCGAAAGAAGAGCTTCAAAGAAAACTCGCTTAGACATCAGTTTTGAAAAGAGCGTGACAGGATTCTATTTACATATCGAACGACAGTACGCGTAATATAAATCGTCTTATGCCATAAGATCCACTATCTTCTTGGAATCCAACCTAACAGAGGGTGGTTGGGGTTTATTTTGTAAAATATTTCGTAAATTACGTCAGGATAATAAGGAATATCCTTATCCAGCCGACAAAACATCCACTCGGCTCTGCTCATATCAGAAACTTCGGGAATAGAATTACCGGTAATTTCAGACAAAAGATAGGGAATAGCTTTGTAATATTTCCCTAGTTTTAGTTTTTTCAGCGTTTTCCGTAGGCTTCGTGGCGTTGGTTCTTCTAAATGACCTATGATTCTTTCCATTACTTCGTCGTCCAAATATACCGGCCGTAAACCTTGGATATGACTCATCCAGTCTCGGAAGTATTTTATTCTTTTGTATGGGGTCTTCTTACGACCTCCGTTAGAATAATATTGTTCCCTGGTAGCACAAGGTACGGCATTACGAATATTCTTACCACACTCGTAACACTGTGCTGACGTGTCGTCTTCTATTTGCATCTTCTTACCACAGCAAATATACTTATTTGGCTTAGTAGGTACAAACTTAGGTTCCAAGCACTTTACACAGAAGTCGTAAACAAACTCTTTACATTCTTCGCACTCCATATATAGACTAACATATTATAGACTTAAAACAGGGAATGCGGGTAATAACGGTAAAAATCGGAGAATTCACTTTAGGCGGGTAATCCTCCGGTTGTCACTGCGCTAGAACCCCCATTCCCTATACTACTAATTGCGATTTGTTATGAAAGCTCGTCATGATATTTTATCGCACGTAATTTATTTACGAATAATATTATTGAACGTGTCAAATACGTTGCATGAAAAGCTATGAAACATTTCCTAGTGTAGAATATCCTGTCACTGCAACTGCATCACACTGGCTTTTTATTATTGCTGAACAAAAATGTTAGACAAGATGAAGTTGCACTAAAGCTTTCGATTTTTCTAAACAATAAGACCTCGTGGCCCATTGGATAAGGCATCTGACTTCGAATCAGGGGATTCCAGGTTCGAGTCCTGGCGGGGTCGGTGTATAATTATTTTGAGCTGACTGAAATACAGCTTTTCTGTTCGCACCTCATGTTGTACCTCATGTTAGGAGAAAAAAATGCCAAATGAAAAATTCCTCGTGTTTAACTGTTGGAAGTAGAAGATAGAAAAGAAATACAAAGGGAAGATAATGGAACAAAATGGTGCATGCGCAATTCGGTTTCCTCTTCAGTCTTTACAAATTGATATTGGTGATATATTTTACAGGTTCATTTGCCATGAAGCCTAGCTTATTGATTTCTTTTAATTTATTAATTGAAAAAAACCGGAGACCATCTCTCCAGACATTGAATACTGAACTGTTGTATGTTAGAGGAATGCATTTACAGTTACGCCGGAGATTTCGACCCCGACACCGCTATCCCCGTAGGAATTACAGAATGATCAGGAAACTCGGAAGAAGCCTATAGGGAGAGATTAGCCGTCCCCTAGACCGTAGATGATTGACCCCACTGACCACTGACCGGTTATGAAATACCAGACAGGCGTCTAGTTTTTCAATTTTCTTACCTATATTTCTAGTCACACGGGCTTCAAGTGCACGAATCCGATTTGAGCTGCACAAGCGTGTAGGGAATTTCCATATGCTGTCAGTCAAAAAGTTACTTGTGTGTCTCAGCCAATGAACATTACACACACGACAGGAAACGTCGTCAAGTGAAACCAAAGAGTTGAGAAAGTTGACAAGAGAAGCCAAATGTAACGACTGACGCAGCGTGCCCGATCCAACTCAGTATACAGATAATCATTACTGATATGGATTTGACTATATGCATAGTTACAAGTGTTTCGTTCATCTCAGTCTTTTCAGATGCGGCCCCGTGGCCCAATGGATAAGGCATCTGACTACGAATCAGGGGATTCCAGGTTCGAGTCCTAGGCGGGGTCGTTATCGTTTTTTCCATACTTTAATGTTTTCTTTCTCGACTTGGGCCAAGCAGTAAAGTTTTGGATGAAGTCGTGTTATGGAGTCAACACCAACACGACAGGTGATAGTAGAATGAAAGAAAACTATTGCTGTGACCAGGATTCGAACCTGGGTTATTGCGGCCACAACGCAATGTACTAACCTATAGACTATCACGGCTCAAACACCACCACGACAGGCGATAGTAGAATAAAAGAAAAATTTTGCCGTGTTTTATACATTCATTGCATTCAAACATTGTGTGTCGTCTTTCCCTGTGTCAGTTGTCTGCGAGGCAGACCCACGAGTTAGCATCGTCCTCGTATCATTCCTCGACATTCCAAAGATTTACTTTTTTTACTTGTTTTTTTTCTCTCCTTTTTTCTTTTCTTTTTCAAAACTCTTCATTTCAAAATCGTTATAAAACGACGGCCTTTTTGTTTGCCGCTTTTCGCACAATCCAAATATGGAATTGATCCTACCATATATGGAGTGAGCTTTCTCTACCCCAACTTCGATACCAACATATACTGTAGAGTAAAGCTTGTTATGTATTTTTTGCTAATCACGATATGCCTTGAATTTTAGCTGTTCGTATAGAGCTTGTATGATGACCATATGTACTACTGTAAACAGTAAAACGCAGATTATTTTGCTCTTATCGGGTTTGACATCAAGCTAAAACTTAGGTGATTAGGCTAATCTGCTTTATGACATCATAATTCGAATAGAGCGCAGGTTGACGTCATGTCACAAACAAAAACTGTTGGATGTGTATTAGATTAAAGATCTCATTTGTTTTGTCTTTTTTCTCTTCCTAGTATGAACAGAAGAACCACTGATAACAAAGTACATGAGAAGGTCTTTGTACACAAAGAAAAACATTCACAAGTGCCCGGTTAGCTCAGTCGGTAGAGCATGGGACTCTTAATCCCAGGGTCGTGGGTTCGAGCCCCACATTGGGCGCAAAAATATTTTTTTACTAGCTGAGCTACACGTTTGCTTGAAGAACCGTTAGGTTCTTGTGTGGACGGCCTGCGAGGGCTGTTCAAGCTCACACAAACATTCAAACCGTCTTCCTTTTCTTCTAATTTCTCTTTCTAGTTCGAAATACGCACTCTGATAACAAAAAGCTAATATTGCTGATAACAACAAATGAGTCGTTCAAACTACTAAAGAATATAATATTATAGATTTCAATTCCTAAACTTAAATTAGAGATAACTTAAATATGATACGAATTAAATTGTGCCTGGTTAGTTCAGTCGGTAGAGCATAGGACTCACATTGGGCGAGAAAAGTTTTCTTATTTCGCTGAAAGGTGGCATGTTTGCTTGAACCTAGAATTTAAGGCACGATTACACTGAACAACTTTCTCTACAACTTGTCCTACAAGAGCGTTGAGACACAAGTTGCATGACCGCTTACACGGTACAAGGGAGACCCAAACAATTGGTACGACTTGTCTCATAACGTGTTTTCAAATTGCGCTGTAAAGGTGTTGACACACGATGCAACATTTGAATCGGAGTGACAGACATTGCAACAAAATCACGCAACATCGCTTGTGTCAGCTTACTATAGTGTTAAGACATGTGGTCAGCAGTTATAAATCTGGTGCAAGCTGATTGGTTTGAAATTTCAAAATGATGAAGGGAATGTTACAGCTATGTTCACTTGATGAAATTTGTTGCGCGGAATGTTGCAAGAGTAGGGCGCGATTTAACTTCAGAACGCAGTAGTGTTACCACCTTAAACTACATTGAGCTGCAATGCTACATGCAATTTGCGATGTAAATCGGTTGCGAGACGAGCTGCAGGGAAAAATTCTCTCTCGATTTCATCCAAACCTTTACAGCCGTGTTGAGAAAGAAAAAAAGTCATACAGTGTGAAGAAACGTCCCCGCCAGAACTCGAACCTGGAATCCCCTGATTCGTAGTCAGATGCCTTATCCATTTGGCCACGGGGCCATCTTCTTTGTGTTGAAGAAGCTCCAATTTTCTTTGCAAACAGGTGTGGTTCACATTTGATAAGAAATCTTTTTTTTTCTAGTAGCCTTTCTGCTTTCCTACTTTCAGTTTCCAAGAACTTTGCGCAATGGATGTCGCAAGAAGCAAATACTAAAGATGAGGGCAAAAATAACCATATTCTTGCAAACAGCGATAAAGATAAAAGTATTAGAAGGTTGTAATGAATAAAACCACGAAATGTTCTCCCTTTCCTTGCGCATCCACAGCACTGAGCACAGGAAGCCCGTAACAACAATATTCATGCATCACAACAAATACTGATGAACCAATGGCCTTTACAAAATACCATATAAACAAGAAATTGCCATGGATATCAGGATATCACCATAAAAACGATATATCGCCATGGAAACAAGATCTATTGAGTACTATTTTTTGCCTACAGTATTCAGTACGTATTCAGCGAAAAACTATTTTCAAAATAATTACTCCTAATGACTAATGCTTAACTTCGAAGGCGTATTGGTCAATTTTGAAGAAAGGAATGTTATTCAAGTTTGAGCAGACGCTAGTAGGGGAATGACGGGAACCGGAAGCGCCTCACACCGGCTGCAAAGGAGGCTATTTTACCATGGCTGAAATACTAATAATTGAAATTTGAAAAGAGTGTCTACTTTCACAAATTTCCATTAAATAAATATTGTCATTTCCCGTATGGTCTAGCGGTTAGGATTCCTGGTTTTCACCCAGGCGGCCCTGGTTCGACTCCCGGTATGGGAATATTTTGCATCCGTAAAGCTAGTTATTATTGATATTTTGATAAAAATGTTGATGTTGACAATTTTGCATTTCTTTGCAATGAAAAAAAAAACATTAGCTATTACTTTAGATCATCATCTGTATCTAGCAACCTTCAAAATCTCCGAGTCCCGGTTTTTAATCCCCGTCTAATAGGGTGCAAGACTTTTACAGTTTTTATCACATAATAATGTTAGAAGTTTAAAAACATAATCTTGGTGTTGCTTTTCCTTTGCTCCTTTTAGAGTAGAATGAGACAAAGACTATTGCCATGACAAGAATTCGAACCTAACCTCTAGACGATCACGACTCACAACCCCCACCACAGTTGAAAGTAGAATAAAAGAAAGCTATTGCCGTGACCAGGATTTGAACATGGGTTATTGCGGCCACAACGCAATATCCCAACCTCTAGACGATCACGGCTTAACACCACCACCACAGTTGAAAGTAGAATAAATGAAAACTATTGCCGTGACCAGGATTTGAACCTGGGTTATTGCGGCCACAACGCAATATCCCAACCTCTAGACGATCACGGCTCAACACCACCACGACACTTTTGCCGTAAACAGGATTCGAACCTGGGTTATTTATCATTTTTTATTTTTTTAGTTTTTTACTCCAATATAGTGACGTGTGATTAGAATGAGCGCTTGAGCTGACGTCATGTTCGAAACCCCAACTATATATGGAGATGGTCGTTCTTTGTGACGTTATAATTAGAATAAGCGCGTCGGGTGATGTCATGTTCGAAGCAAACCAAATATGGAGCTCGCCGTTGAACAACAAGAATTGCCAACAATTGACAAGTAAAGTTCTTAATCAGTCCACATGAGCCAACATGAAGTTAAAAGGAACACCAAGAAAGTGATGATTGATTTACCGATGAAACAAAACCTGTTGGATGTGTACTAGATTAAAGATCGCATGGGTTCTGTATTTGTTCTCTTCAAATGCACATGCTTTCAGTTCAACCCTTTTGTTCTTCGCCACTGCTGTACTTGTGGTGGTGATAAGAGATGACAATATTTTGTAGTTTTTCGTTTTTAAGTACGAACCGAAGAACCACAGGAAACAAAACACAGGAAAGAGAGAATTTTTCTCTGCAGCTCGTCTCGCAACCGAGTTACATCGCAAATTGCATGTGGCATTGCAGCTCAGTGTAGTTTAAGGTGGTGACACTACTGCGTTCTGAAGTTAAATCGCGCCCTACTCTTGCAACATTCCGCGCAACAAATTTCATCAAGTGAACATAGCTGTAACATTCCCTTGCGTGATTTTGTTGCAATGTCTGTCACTCCGATTCAAATGTTGCATCGTGTGTCAGCACCTTTACAGCGCAATTTGAAAACACGTAAGAGACAAGTTGCACCAATTGTTTGGGTCTCCGTTGTTCCGTGTAAGCGGTCATGCAACTTATGTCTCAACGCTCTTGTAGGACAAGTTGTAGAGAAAGTTGTTCGGTGTAATCGTGCCTTGAATTCTAGGTTCAAGCAAACATGCCACCTTTCAGCAAAATAAGAAAACTTTTCTCGCCCAATGTGAGTCCTATGCTCTACCCACTGAACTAACCAGGCACAATTTAATTCGTATCATATTTAAGTTATCTCTAATTTAAGTTTAGGAATTAAAATCTATAATATTATATTCTTTAGTAGTTTGAACGACTTATTTGTTGTTATCAGCAATATTCGCTTTTTGTTATCAGAGTGCGTATTTCGAACTAGAAAGAGAAATTAGAAGAAAAGGAAGACGGTTTGAATGTTTGTGTGAGCTTGAACAGCCCTCGCAGGCCGTCCACACAAGAACCTAACGGTTCTTCAAGCAAACGTGTAGCTCAGCTAGTAAAATAATATTTTTGCGCCCAATGTGGGGCTCGAACCCACGACCCTGGGATTAAGAGTCCCATGCTCTACAGACTGAGCTAACCGGGCACTTGTGCATGTATTCCTTCTCCTGTACTTTGTTTCTAGTTGTTCTTCGGTTCATACTTGGAAGAGAAGAACAGAAGACAGGCATAATACATTAAATTATAAGTTTTTGTTCCACAGGTAAATCAGTCATATTTTCCCTTGGTATTGTTGACTCAGAGGACGTAGCGATGCCAGGTTTATTCCCTTAACATTAAAAAGCACTTCCGATCCAATGCCTTTGTGAATTCGACCTGAAGCGGTAGCTTTAATTGTTTGCACCATAGTTAATAGAGGGGAATGGTTAGGAAACCTATTGTTATCAGGTCTTTGTTCGCTTTTGATGTTGAACCGGTCTTGACCGTGCACAATGTTTGATTTATGCTCGTCCAAAATTGCAAAATAAGTAAACATAAACTTTGTCTATGGGATTATTGTAAAGAATATTCAAATATCTCTTATAAATCTTTAAGTATCTTGAACTAGCAGCCAAAAGAAAGATTTTTGTCTGTTCACTCAGCCATTGCCAACAATCGTAAGACAATGGTAAAACAAAGTATTGTGCACGGTCACGCTTGAAAAAAGTAAACAAAGACATATAACAATAGGTTTCATAACCATTCCCCTCTATTAACTATGTTTGCACGGCCACCATGATGTTGAACAGGAACAATGTAATGTCTTTTCATTACAAGAGCTTTATTTCTCACAGATGTCATCGAAAATTACCTTCGTCTTTCTCTCCAATTTGGCTGCAGTTAAACCTCCGCTGTCATTCCAGTCACCACCACTACAGCATGAGAATGGTCCATTCCCTTGCTGTGGCCGAGCCAGGACAAGAAGTGCGCGGTTTGGAACATGACGTCGCCCTGCGCGCTATTCAAATTATGACGTCATAAAAGTGATTAGACTAAAGACCTTAGTTTTAGCTTGATATCACACCCGATAAGAACAAAATAATCATGACCTGTCGTAGTGGTGTTGAGCCGTGATCGTCTAGAGGTTAGGACATTGCGTTGTGGCCGAAATAACCCAGGTTCGAATCCTGGTCACGGCAATAGTTTTCTTTTATGTACTTATTGACTGAGTGTTGGTGTTGAGCTGCGATTGTCTAGAGGTTAGGACATTGCGTTGTGGCCGCAATAGCCCAGGTTCGAATCCTGGTAACGGCAATAGTTTTCTTTTATTCTACTTTCAACTGTGGTGGTGGTGTTGAGCCGTGATCGTCTAGAGGCTAGGTTCGAGTTCTACTCATGGCAATAGTCTTTGTCTCATTCTACTCTAAAAGGAGCAAAGGAATACCAACACCAAGAATATGTTTTTTAACTTCTAACATTATTATGTGATAAAACTGTAGAAGTCTTGAACCCTAAGAGACGGGGATTAAAAACCGGGACTCGGAGATTTTGAAGTGCAAGGTGGCTAGAGACAGATGATGATCTAAAGTAATAGCTAATGTATTTTTTTCACTGCAGAGAAATGCAAAATTGTCATCATAAAAATATTAATAATTAACTAGTTTTACA
Source organism: Actinia equina (assembly GCA_011057435.1). Taxonomy (NCBI): domain Eukaryota; kingdom Metazoa; phylum Cnidaria; class Anthozoa; order Actiniaria; family Actiniidae; genus Actinia; species Actinia equina. The sequence goes on along the minus strand of WHPX01000481.1, from coordinate 384,013 downwards.
CATGCAAAATATTCCCATACCGGGAGTCGAACCCGGGCCGCCTGGGTGAAAACCAGGAATCCTAACCGCTAGACCATATGCGAAATGACAAAATTTAATTAATGGAAATTTGTGAAAGTAAACTATTTTTAAATTTCAACTATTAGTATTTCAGCCATGGTAAAATAGCCTCCTTTTCAGCCGCTGTGAGGCGCTTCCTGTTCCCGTCATTCCCCCACTAGCGTCTGCTCAAACTTGAACAACATTCCTTTCTTCAAAATTGACCAATAAGTCTTCGAAGTTAAGAATTAGTTTAAGTAGTTTAAGAGTAAATATTGAAAATAGTTGTCTCACTGAATACGTACTGAAAACTGCAAGAATAAAATAGTACTCGAGATCGTGTTTCCATGGCGATATATCGTTTTTATGGTGATATCCTGATATCCATTGCAATTTCTTGTTTTTATGGTATTTTGTAAAGGCCATTGGTTCATCAGTATTTGTTGTGATGCATGAATATTGTTGCTACGGGCTTTCTGTGCAAAGTGCTGTGCATGCGCAAGGACAGGTAGAACATTTCGTGGTTTTATTCATTACAACCTTCTAAAACTTTTATCTTTATCAGCTGTTTGCAAGAATTTGGTTAATTTTGCCCTCTCTTTAGCATTGTTTCTTGCAACATCCATTGCGCAAAGTTCTTGGAAACTGAAAGTAGGATAGCAGAAAGGCTACAAGGAAAAAAAGGAATCCATATAAAATGTCAAGCACACCTGTTTCCAAAGAAAATTGGAGCTTCTTCTACTCACACCAGTTGGCCCCGTGGCCCAATGGATAAGGCATCTGACTACGAATCAGGGGATTGCAGGTTCGAGTCCTGGCGGGGTCGGCACGCCAAATTTTAGATTGTGTCTTTTGGGCCAAACGATGGATTGCCGTTCTGGATTTGCAGAACTTGTGGCGTGTTGCGTGTCTTTTCCGAATGCTGATAGTGAAAAATGAAAGAAATGTGATTGGAAAATTTATTTGTCATGTTAATTTTAGGATTTCTTTAGTTTCTTTATGTATAAAATGTCAACTGATTGATGAAGCGTCCCTTAAAACAGCCCAATATGATGCATTTCATTAGCTCCCGAACAGCTTAGACCCCTGTTTAGGAATCGGTCCTTTCTTCTGAATAGTAACGAAAGAACAGCAAATTTCGAGAACTTTGTAAAACGATGGAATGATTGTTTCTTATATGCTTGCTCGATTTCTTTATTCTTTCACTTTTCTTTCTATCTTTTCTCTTTTCTATAACCCTTTCCCCCCAACATTTGTACATAACGCGTTATTGCTTCCAAACTAATCGCTTGTATGAATGACCTGATCAACCAACTCCATATATAGTCGGGGTATCGAACAGGACGTCACGTCGCGCGCTCATTCGAATTATTACGTCACAAGACATTAGGCTAATGACTTCAGTTTTTATTTATCTTGATATCAGAGCACAGAATAACGAAATGATCAGCTTTGCCCTGTTTACAATGTTTTCGCCTCGCTTTATGCAATGGCATATGTCATGGACTACTTGTATGATATTCAGTATTACAAATGGACAAATATACAAGCTCTATCCTAGCAGGTAAAAACCAAGCCATTTCATGATTAACGGGGTGGAAAATCGCTTCTTGATTTCCGTGGGTTTTAGAGTTTTAGGAGTCAACGAAACAGTGATTTCTACCCAGGTTCAAATTCTTGCGCGTAGACAATTTTAAGTAACTTTCATCTTTTCCATTAGCGCTATAACATCCCTTCATGAACGGTCTTCTTAGATTATAAAACCACACAGCTAGGTTAATTAATAATTTTATATCGGCTTAGTACTAAAAGTATCGATATGTTGTTGCAGTGTTACCAAAATTATGGCAAGAAGTGAGTTCTTGTTTTCGTAAGAATTCCAGAAAAAAATGTCGAGAATATTGACTGGCGTCCAATTGCGATTTGTTATGAAAGCTCGTCATGATATTTTATCGCACGTAATTTATTTACGAAGGTGTCATCTCATAATTTATTTGCGAAATACGAAATGACATCTAGCAAATTCCTGTGCAAGTGCAAGATAAATTTAATTAATAAATATGTGCAAATAAGATAATAATAATTATTGTGCCAATAATGATGAAATAAATAATAATCGCTTTTAAAATACGTGGTTTCACCAATCGTATACAGCCTCCCAAACAACCATATATCGGCAACCTTCCAGCTATATCTTAACTGGACGGCCCCGACATGGGGCCAACCAGGCAGCTATACAATTCATAGGCAATAAAACCCCAGGCTCCCAGTCATGGAACAATCACACCCGAAAAACCCCATGACTACCAAACCGGACTGGTTCGACTGCCTCGTCTAATTTGGCAGCCACCGGAGTCCTCCATCCAACTATTCTCCAACCGGGCAGCATGGAGCTCCATTACCCACACTAGTTAATAAAATACGTTGTTAAATACGTTGCATGAAAAGCTATGAAACATTTCCTAGTGTAGAATATCCTGTCACTGCAACTGCATCACACTGGCTTTTTATTATTGCTGAACAAAAATGCTAGACAAGATGAAGTTGCACTAAAGCTATTGATAAATCTAAACAATAAGACCTCGTGGCTTAATGGATAAGGCATCTGACTTCGAATCAGGGGATTCCAGGTTCGAGTCCTGGCGGGGTCGGTGTATAATTATTTTGAGCTAATTGAAATACAACTTTTCTGTTCGCACCTCATCTTGTACCTCATGTTAGCAGGAAAAATGCCTGATGAAAAATTCCTCGTGCTTAACTGTTGGAAGTGGAAGATACAAAGGAAATACAAAGGGAAGATAACGAAACAAAATGATGCATGCGCAATTAGGTTTCCTCTTGTTCTTTACAAATTGATATTTGTGATATATTTTACAGGTTCATTTGCCATGAAGCCTAGCTTATTGATTTCTTTTAATTTATTAATCGAAAACAACCGGAGATCATCTTTCCAGACATTGAATACTGAACTGTATTACAGAATGATCAGGAAACTCGGCAGAAGCCTATAGGGAGAGATTAGCCTTCCCCTGGACCGTAGATGATTGACTCCACTGACTATCGGTTATGAAATACCAGACAGGCGTCTAGTTTTTCCAATTTTCTTACCTATATTTCTAGTCACACGGGCTTCAAGTGCACGAATTGAGCGCACAAGCGTGTAGGGAATTTCCATATGCTGTCAGTCAAAAAGTTACATGAGTGTCTCAGCCAATGAACATTCCACACACGACAGGAAACGACGTCAAGTGAAACCAAAGAGTTGACAAAGTTGACAAGACAAGCCAAATATAACGACTGACGCAGCGTGCCCGATCCAAGGCAGTACACAGATAATCATTACTGATATGGATCTGACTATGTAAGGAAACATAAGTAATTCGTTCATCTCAATTCCTTCAGATGCGGCCCCGTGGCCCAATGGATAAGGCATCTGACTACGAATCAGGGGATTCCAGGTTCGAGTCCTGGCGGGGTCGTTAACATTTTTCCATACTTTAATGTTTTCTTTCTCAACTTGGACCAAGCAGTAAAGTTTTGAATGTAATCGTGTTATGGATTCAACCCCAACACGACAGGTGGTAGTAGAATAAAAGAAAACTATTGCGGTGACCACAACGCAATGTCCTAACCTCTAGACTATCACGGCTCAAACACCACCACGACTGGCGATAGTAGAATAAAAGAAAACTTTTGCCGTGTTTTATACATTCATTGCATTCAAACATTGAGTGTCGTCTTTCCCTGTGTCAGTTGTCTGCGAGGCAGACCCACGAGTTATCATCGTCCTCGTATCCTTCCTCGATTTTCCAAAGATTTTCTTTTTTTAACTTGTTTTTTTTTTCTCCTTCTTTTTTTGTTTTCTTTTTCAAAAATCTTCATTTCAAATTCGTTATAAAACGACGGCCTTTTTGTTTGCCGCTTTTCGCACAATCCAAATATGGAATTGATCATACCATATATGGATTGAGCGTTCTTTACTCCAACTTCGATACCAACATATACTGTAGAGTAAAGCTTGATATGCATTTTTTGCTAATCACGATATGCCTTGAATTTTAGCTGTTCGTATAGTGACTGTATGATGACCATTATACTACTGTAAACAGTAAAACGCAGAATATTTTGCTCTTATCGGGTTTGACATCAAGCTAAAACTTAGGTCATTAGGCTAATCTCCTTTATGACATCATAATTCGAATAGCGCGCAAGGTGACGTCATGTTCCAAACCGCGCACTTCTTATCCTGGCTTGGCCACTACAAGGGAATGGACCATTCTCATGCTGTAGTGGTGTTGACTGGAATGACAGCGGAGGTTTCACGGCAGTTAAGTTGGAAAGACAGAAGAAAGTAATTTTCGATATCATCTGTGAGAAATGAAGTCTCTTGTCATGAAAGGACATTACATTGTTCCTGTCCAACATCATGGTGGCCGTGCAAACCATTAAATCTATCGCTTAACGTCGAGTTGACACGGGCACTGGATCGGAAGTGCTTTTTAATGTCATGTGAAGAAACCTGGCATCGCTACGTCCTCTGAGTCAACAATACCAAGGGAAAAGATGACGGATTTACCTGTGAAACAAAAACTTATAATTTAATGTCTTATGTTCTGTTTTGATTAATTGATTAATCATAAAACTCACGAGTTATCTATCTAGTCTTCAAAGTAAAAACCGATATTAAAGCCAAAGAAAACCAAGTATAGAAGAATGAGTTTGTATGACAAATGTATATTTGAAGAAGTGCCCGGTTAGCTCAGTCGGTAGAGCATGGGACTCTTAATCCCAGGGTCGTGGGTTCGAGCCCCACATTGGGCGCAAAAATATTATTTTACTAGCCAAGCTATACGTTAGGTCTTTGCAAGCCAGTTATATTTTTTGCGTTCAGCGTTATAACATGCATGATAATTGAACTTTTTCACTTGACGAGCACTATGAAACAATTCTATTTCTTGCCCGGGAGAGGGGGGGGGGGGGGGGGGGGGGGGAGCTCAGGGGTCAAATAAGGTCACATGGTTTTATTTCTGCTCACCTAAACGTGCCTCAGTACAACTCGTTTGACAATTCTCTAATTCGTTATTCACAACGCAACGTTGTAACCTCTAGTTGGTCAGGGGACAACACCACGACACGTGATAGTAGAATAAAAGAAAACTATTGCCGTGACCAGGACTAGAACATGGGTTATTTATCTATTATCATTTTTATATCTCTAAGCACTCTTGGTGACGTCATGTTCGAAACCCCAACTATATATGGAGTTGGTCGTTCTTTGTGACGTTATAATTAGAATAAGCGCGTCGGGTGACGTCAAGCTCGAAGCAAACCAAATATGGAGCTTCTCGAACTACTCATCTGCATCTATAGTCCACATGAGTCAACATGAAGGTTAAAAAGAGTACCAAGGGAGTGATGACTGATTTACCAATAAAACAAAAACTGTTGGATTTGTATTAGATTAAAGATCGCATTTGTTTTGTCTTTTTTATCTTTCAAGTATGAACAGAAGAACCACTGATAACAAATTACAGGAGAAGGTCTTTGTACACAAAGAAAAACATTCACAAATGCCCGGTTAGCTCAGTCGGTAGAGCATGGGACTCTTAATCCCAGGGTCGTGGGTTCGAGCCCCACATTGGGCGAAAAAATATTATTTTACTAGCTGAGCTACACGTTTGCTTGAAGAACGTTAGGGCTTTGTGTGGACGGCCTGTGAGTGAAATGAAACATTCAAACGGTCTTCTTTTTCTTCTAATTTCTCTTTCTAGTTCGAAATACGCACTCTGATAACAAAAAGCTAATATTGCTGATAACAACAAATAAGTCGTTCAAACTACTAAAGAATATAATATTATAGATTTCAATTCCTAAACTTAAATTAGAGATAACTTAAATATAATACGAATTAAATTTCTAGCTACTAAATAGATCTTGCCTTTTTTAAATTTCTTGTAGACTATAGTTGTAATGATTGAACGAAGTCGATACGATTGATTTTTCGTTTTATTAAATAACCACGACACACCATCCTCTTCAAAACAACGACGACTCTCTCTCTAATTCTCTCTCACCAGGCTTTTCTCTCCCTACACAACACAGGGTTCCCTATTTGGAATCTTATAAGTTTCTTAATTTTCATGTTCTTACTCACGGTTTTTTAATGTTGCCAAACGTACTGCAATAGACATGTGCCTGGTTAGCTTAGTCGGTAGAGCATAGAACTCTTCCTACATTGGGCGAGAAAAGTTTTCTTATTTTGCTGAAAGGCTGCATGTTTGCTTGAAGCTAGAATTTAAGGCACGATTACATCGAGCAACGCTCTCTGCAACTTGTCTTATGACAGTGTTGAGACACAAGTTGCATGACCGCTTACACGTTGCAATGGAGACCCAAACAATTGGTGCGACTTGTCTCATAACGTGTTTTCAAATTGCGCTGTAAAGGTGCTGACACACGATGCAACATTTGAATCGGAGTGACAGACATTGCAACAAAATCACGCAACATCGCTTGTGTCAGCTTACTATAGTGTTAAGACATGTGGTCAGCAGTTATAAATCTGGTGCAAGCTGATTGGCTTGAAATTTCAAAATGATGAAGGGAATGTTTCAGCTATGTTCATATGATGAAATTTGTTGCGCGTAATGTTGCAAGAGTAGGGCTCGATTTAACTTCAGAACGCAGTAGTGTCACCACCTTAAACTACACTGAGCTGCAATGCTAAATGCAATTTGCGATGTAACTCGGTTGCGAGACGAGCTGCAGAGAAAAATTCTCTCTCGATTTCATCCAAACCTTTACAGCCGTGTTGAGAAAGAAAAAAGGTCATACAGTGTGAAGAAACGACCCCGCCAGGACTCGAACCTGGAATCCCCTCATTCGTAGTCAGATGCCTTATCCATTGGGCCACGGGGCCGCAGATAAAAACAATTTTCAACGAAACACTTCTAAACATGCATAGTCAGATCCATATCAGTCCTTATTATCTTGGTAGTTGGATCGGGCACACGGCGTCAAGCGTCTTAGGGGTAAAATTAGGCCATTTTAAGTATTTGAACTTTAGAATTTTGGCACCTCCTTCCAGGGGTTAAAAATCGTTCATCCAAGCCATTATTAAAAGACTTCCGGTATCTTTTGGAGGTGTCTTTGAAAATTTCCTACGAAAATAACCAATGCTTTTACTCTAAGGAGTTCCCCCTATCCGGGGCACAAATCATAAAAATTGTTTTATCCTGCTAGTTATCATGTATGTTATAACGCTCGACGCAAAATAACTGGTTATATAAAAATAAATTCTACCCTTCTTCAAGCAAACGTATAGCTCACAGGTGGTAAAAGTAAATCTTTGTGTACAAAGACATTTTCCTGTATTTTGTTTCCTGTGGTTCTTCGGTTCGTACTTAAAAACGAAAAACTACAAATATTGTCATCTCTTATCACCACCACAAGTACAGCAGTGGCGAAGAACAAAAGGGTCCAACTGAAAGCATGTGCATTTGAAGAGAACAAATACAGATCTAACAGGTTTTGTTTCATCGTTAAATCAATCATCACTTTCTTGGTGCTCGATTTAACTTCATGTTGGCTCATGTGGACTGATTAAGAACTTTACTTGGCCATTTTTGGCAATTCTTGTTGTTCAACGGCGAGCTCCATATTTGGTTTGCTTCGAACATGACATCACACGACGCGCTTATTCTAATTATAACGTCACGAAGAGCGACCAGCTCCATATATAGTTCGAGTTTCGAACATGACGTCACCTCGAGCGCTCATTCTAATCATCACGTCACTATATTGGAGTAAATAAAAAAAATATATATAATTGATATATAACCCTGGTTCGAATCCTGGTCACGGCAATAGCTTTCATTTATTCTACTATCACCTGTCGTGGTGGTGTTGAGCCGTGATCGTCTAGAGGTAAGGACATTGCGTTGTGGCCGCAATAACCCAGGTTCGAATCCTGGTCACGGCAATAGTTTTCTTTTATTCTACTTTCAACTGTGGTGGTGGTGTTGAGCCGTGATCGTCTAGAGGTTAGGTTCGAATTCTAGTCATGGCAATAGTCTTTGTCTCATTCTAATCTAAAAGGAGCAAAGGAATAGCAACACCAAGATTATGTTTTTTAACTTCTAACATTATTATGTGATAAAAACTGTAGAAGTCTTGAACCCTAAAAGACGGGGATTAAAAACCGGGACTCGAAAGTGGCTAGATAGAGATGGGATGATCTACAGTAATAGCTAATGTTTTTTTTTCATTGCAGAGAAATGCAAAATTGTCAACATCAACGTTTTTATCAAAATATCAATAATAACTAGCTTTACGGATGCAAAATATTCCCATACCGGGAGTCGAACCCGGTCCGCCTGGGTGAAAACCAGGAATCCTAACCGCTAGACCATATGGGAAATGACAATAATTATTTAATGGAAATTTGTGAAACTAGACCCATTTAAAAAAAAAATTAAATTGTTAGTATTTCATCCATGGTAAAATAGCCTCCTTTGCAGCCGGTGTGAGGTGCTTTCGGTTCCCGTCATTTCCCCCACTATCGTCTGCTCAAACTTGAACAACATTCCTTTTTTCAAAATTGACCAATACGTCTTCGAAGTTAAGCATTGGTTTAGCAGTAATTATATGGAAACAAGAAGATGGCCCCGTGGCCCAATGGATAAGGCATCTGACTACGAATCAGGGGATTCCAGGTTCGAGTCCTGGCGGGGTCGTTATCTTTTTTTCCATATTTAAATGTTTTCTTTCTCAACTTGGACCAAGCAGTAAAGTTTTGGATGAAATCGTGTTATGGAGTCAATACCAACACGACAGGTGATAGTAGAATAAAAGAAAACTATTGCGGTGACCACAACGCAATATACTAACCTCTAGACTATCACGGCTCAAACACCACCACGACAGGGGAAAGTAGAATTTATCATATGACCCGTACGGCCCTGCTCGCGCGCTCTAATAAAACCATTGGAAAAAGTCACGTGATGGGGGCCGGACGGGTTGACGTAAGCGGGCCGGAAAAACCCGTCCGGCCGTGCTCGAATCCGCGCGCTTTCTATTTTTTAATTATTATTATTTTCGTGAGGGTCATATGATAAAATGCTTATTGACTGAGTTAGGTCGGGCCGTACGGGAAAATATTTGGCTCTCGGTCATTTGTACTGACCTCGCTGCGCTCGGTCCGTACGGCATCACTTCGAGCCAAATATTTTCCCGTACAGCCCTCCCACTCAGTCAATAAGTACATAAAAAGAAAACTTTTGCCGTGACCAGGATTCGAACCTTTCTATCAGCTTGTTTACGTCTTCTATTTGTAACAGTTTAGATGCCAGCAGATCCATTGTTTTGTGCATAAACAATCTTCTGTTACACGTTCAACAATCACAAAATTTTTTTTAACCAGTTGAGTAATTAAATAAAATTCCTGTTGAATGTCTAAACATCGTACTGTACATCCTCTTCACCACATTTCCTTCACTACGAAAAATGACGACCCCGCCAGGACTCGAACCTGGAATCCCCTGATTCGAAGTCAGATGCCTTATCCATTAGGCCACGAGGTCTTATTCGAAATGTATTAGTATTAGTATTTATTAAAAAGTCAATACTCCTTCTTGCAACAATCCCGGCAACACCTGCAACAAGATTTGTGAGACTGAATGAGATTTATTTTTTCCCGAGACACCTTGAAGGCTCTTGGTTTTCAATGTCTTTATAACATTTTCATGTCTGTTTTCTTCATCCAAGAAGACTATGCAACGACAGGTTGGATTCTACCAGGAATCCAATGTTTTATACATTCATTGCATTCCAACATTGAGTGTCGTCTTTCCCTGTGTCAGTTGTCTGCGAGGCAGACCCACGAGTTACCATCGTACGCGTATCCTTCCTCGATTTTCCTCGATTTTCTTTTTTTACTTGTTTTTTTTCCTCCTTATTTTTTTTTCTTCTTCAAAAATCGTCATTTCAAAATCGTTATAAAGCGACGGCCTATGGAATTGATCCTACCATATATGGAGTGAGCGCTCTCTACTCCAACTTCGATACCAACATATACTGTAGAGTAAAGCTTGATATGTATTTTTTGCTAATCACGATATGCCTTAAATTTTAGCTGTTCGTATAGTGCCTGTATGATGACCATTTGTACTACTGTAAACAGTAAAACGCAGATTATTTTGCTCTTATCGGGTTTGATATCAAGCTAAAACTTAGGTCATTAGGCTAATCTCCTTTATGACATCATAATTCGAATAGCGCGCAAGGTGACATCATGTCCCAAACCGCGCACTTCTTGTCCTGGCTCGGCCACTACAAGGGAATGGACCATTCTCATGCTGTAGCGGTGTTGACTGGAATGACAGCGGAGGTTTCACGGCAGTTAAGTTGGAAAGAAAGAAGAAAGTAATTTTCGATGTCATCTGTGAGAAATGAAGTCTCTTGTCATGAAAAGACTTTAAATATTTCCTGTCCAACATCATGGTAGCCGTGCAAAGCATTAAATCTATCGCTTAACGTCGAGTTGACACGGGCACTGGATCGGAAGTGCTTTTTAATGTCATGTGAAGAAACCTGGCATCGCTACGTCCTCTGAGTCAACAATACCAAGGGAAAAGATGACTGATTTACCTGTGAAACAAAAACTTATAATTTAATGTCTTCTGCCTGTTTTGATTAATAGATTAATCATAAAACTAACAAGTTATCTATCCAGTCTTCAAAGGAGAACCGACATAAAAGCCAAAGAAAACCTAGTACAGGATAAGGTCTTTGTGCACAAGGATATACATGTACAAGTGCCCGGTTAGCTCAGTCGGTAGAGCATGGGACTCTTAATCCCAGGGTCGTGGGTTCGAGCCCCACATTGGGCGCAAATATATTACTTTACTAGCTGAGCTACGTGTTTGCTTGAATACCATTAGGTCTTTGCAAGCCAGTTATATTTTTGCGTTGAGCGTTATAACATGCATGACAGGGGGGCTCAGGTGTAAATTATGTTCACATGGTTTTATTTTTGCTCACCTAAACGTGCCTCAATAGGACGGTTTTACGATGACGTCATTGACCTCTACTACCAGAATCCCTTGCACACTTTCTTTTGTTCAGTTAATTAGAACCCATTGTCTTACTATTCCCATGAGGAACTACAAATTTGAATAAGAAAGAAAATTCACGAAGCATTTTGGTAGTGGTAGTAAAATGACGCCATAACGCAAATGCCCTATTAGGAAACCCAATCCTGAATGAGGTATAAATTAGTTCGGGAGCCGGAGTTCGTACGTCGTCCTTTTGCGTTGCGGATTAGTAGTGTTCTGCATTGACTGCCCCCCTAGTTTAATGGCTATCTCCTTATTTAGCAGTTTCGCAGTCGCCCTGATTGAAATCGTCTTTATGCTGTATAAGTCTAGGTTAGTTTGGTGTCAAAGTTTTGTTCGCTTTATTTTATGTTCTCGTTTAGCTCGTTACGCGTCAGTTATTTTGTATATATTTTATATTTTTTTGTATATTACTTGCCCGGTTTTTTAACTTTACTTTTCCTATATCGCCATCCTTTACAGTTAGTTTCGTCTTCGCACGCGTTCCTCTGGGCTCTGCCTATTCGACCCTTGTTTAAGTTCGGTTTTGCGCTTGGTTTTTCTATTCGCCCTTTTACATCTAGTGTTAGTGTCATGGCTTGGTTCACTATATTACCATATTTTGGTTTACCTCTTTAGTTTATTTAGTATCGCGGTGTTATTTTCTTATAGTGCGTCTTGTCTTTACGTGTCCGGTCCTAGCTGTTTTCATCTCTAGCTTTTTACTTTTTCTGTCTAATATATTTACCCACAATTGATATATAAACACCAAAACCTATTTATTCCTATACAAATAAATCTGTCTTGCAGTTGTAGCTGCAAGAGAACATGTCGTGCAATTGTAGCTGTCACTACATTGCATTCACTAAGAAAAATGACGTTCGAACGACCCCGCCAGGACTCGAACCTGGAATCCCCTGATTCAAAGTCAGGTGCCTTATCCATTAGAACACGAGTTCTTCAATTTGATTAATAACGACTCTGTTACATCAATTTGTTCTGCAATAATATAAAGTCAGAGGGTTGCAGATGCACAGACATAGTAAAGTACATCAGTTGCAACAGGGGGTGTAAGCTAGGCAAAAAGTAGAAGTCAATATTCCTTCTTGCAACGATCCCGGCAACGGCTGCAACAAGATTTGCGAGACTCAACAATCGAGATTAAATTTTTCCAAGACACCATGAAAGTCTTTAGTTTTTCTTGTCTTTTTTCATGTCTGGTTTTTTCATCCTGTAACGACAGGTTGGATTTTACAAGGAATCCACTGTTTTATACATTCATTGCATTCAAACATTGAGTGTCGTATTTCCCTGTGTCAGTTGTCTGCGAGGCAGACCCACGAGTTTACATCGAATCCTTCCTCGATTTTCAAAATATTTTTTTTCTTTTTTTCTTTCCTTTTTCAAAAATCTTCATTTCAAAATCGTTATAAAACGACGGCCTTTTTGACATCTGACATCGCTACGTCCTCTGAGTCAACAATACCAAGGGAAAAGATGAGTGATTTACCTGTGAAACAAAAACTTATAATTTAATGTCTTCTGCCTGTTTTGATTAATTGATTAATCATAAAACTCACGAGTTGTCTTTTTGGTCTTCAAAGTAAAAACCGATAATAAAATGTAAGAAAGTGCCTGGTTAGCTCAGTCGGTAGAGCATGGGACGCTTAATCACAGGGTTGTGTGGGTTCGAGCCCCACGTTGGGCGCAAAAGTATTATTTTAACTAGCGTTTACTTAAGAAACGTTAGGTCTTTATGTGGACGGCCTGAGAGGGATGTTCAAGCTCACACAAACATTCAAACGGTTTTAATTTTCTTTAAATTTCTCTTTTTAATTCGAAATACGCACTCTGATAACAAAAAGCTAATATTGCTTATAACAACAAATAAGTCATTCACACTACTAAAGAATATAATATTGAATATTCCTAAACTTAAATTAGAGATAACTTAAATATAATACGGATGAAATGTCTAGCTACTAAATAGATCTAAATACAGTTACAGTTCTGGCCTTTTTTTACTTTTTGTAGACTTTAGATACAATATAAGATAAACGAAACAGTTCAAACCATGCATAGTCAGATCCATATCAGTCCTTATTATCTTGGTAGTTGGGTCAGGCAAACGGCGTCAGTCGTCTTAGGGATAAAATTAAGCAATTTTAAGTATTTGAAATTTAGAATTTCGGCACCACCTTCCAGGGGCTAAAAATTGTTCAACCAAGCCATTTTAAAAGATTTCCGGTATCTTTTGAGGGTGTCTTTGAAAATTAGCTTCGAGAATATCAAATGCTTTTACTCTAAGGAGTCCCCCCTCTCCCGGGCACGAAACATAAAAATTGTTTTATCCTGCTAGTCCGGTGAAAAGTGCAGTTATCATGTATTTCATAATTCTCAACGCAAAAATATATATAACAGTCGCTGGAGCGACTGGTGCTGGGATGGCGGGCATTGGGCTAGGAAGAGGAGGGGTGTCAGCCATGCTAGCTGGTGGCGGTTGGATTAGTGGATCTTCTACAACGCTCTAGGCAGCTTCCGACGGAATCATTCAAGGATCTGGGTGTGGCGCTTATATATGGAGTGGTCGCAAAGCATTACACCCTCACTGCACAAAATCCAATGTCCATAAATGGGGGTTGCTATATTCGTACGTGACACGCTAATTATGTATGCAGTGTGAATAGAGAATTGTCAAACGACTTGCATTGAGGCACGTTTAGGTGAGCAAAAAAAAAAACCACATGAACTTATTTTACCCCTGAGCTCCCACCCTCATGCATTTTATAACGCTGAACGTAAAGATATAACAAGATTGCAAAGACCTAACGTTCTTCAAGCAAACATGTAGCTCAGTAATTAAAAAATATTTTACGCCCAATGTGGGGCTCGAACCCACGACCCTTGGATTAAGAGTCCCATGCTATACCGACTGAGCTAACCGGGCACTTGTTCATGAATATCTTTGTGCACAAAGACCTTATCCTGTACTAGGTTTTCTTTGGCTTTTATTATTTATTTATGTACAAAGACCTTCTCATGCACTTTGTTTCCAGTGGTTCTTCGGCTCGTACTTTGAAGAGAACAAAGACAAAATTCGGTACTATCGTCGTGTACGCATTAACGAAGTACGTATAATAGGTCTCCGAACACACGAGTGGGACTTATAAATTTTAGTTCTCTTCACTTAGAAAAAAAATTAAAGACACCAAGAATCGAACTCCGTACCTTCGGCACCAAAGTACTAGGACAATGCCAACCCAGCGAGAAAACTATTTTAAAAATATTTACTCTTAAACTAATGCTTTACTTCGAAGACTTATTGGTTAATTTTGAAGAAAGGAATGTTGTTCAACTTTGAGTAGACGCTAGTGAGGGAATGACGGGAACCGGAAGCACCTCACAGCGGCTGCAAAGGAGGCTATTTTACCATGACTGAAATAATAATAATTGAAATTTGAAAATAGTGTCTACTTTCACAAATTTCCATTAAATAAATAATTGTCATTTCCCATATGGTCTAGCGGTTAGGATTCCTGGTTTTCACCCAGGCAGCCCGGGTTCGACTCCCGGTATGGGAATATTTTGCATTTGCATTTGCATTTTGCGTAAAGCTAGTTATTATTAATATTTTGATGATATTGTCGATGTTGACAATTTTGCATTTCTCTGCAATGAAAAGAAGACATTAGCTATTACTTTAGATCTTCATCTGTATCTAGCCACCTTGCACTTCAAAATCTCCGAATCCCGGTTTTTAATCCCCGTCTTTTAGGGTTCAAGACTTCTACATTTTTTATCACATAATAATGTTAGAAGTTAAAAAATATAATCTTGGTGTTGCTATTCCTTTGCTCCTTTTAGAGTAGAATGAGACAAAGACTATTACCATGACTAGAATTTGAACTTAACCTCTAGAAGATCACGGCTCAACACCACCACGACAGGTGATAGTAGAATAAAAGAAAACTATTGCCGTGACCAGGATTCGAACCTGGGTTATTTGCTAATTATCATTTTTTTATTTTTAAGCCAAATATAGTGACGTAATGATTAGAATGAGCGCTTGAGGTGACGTCATGTTCGAAACCCCAACTATATATGGAGGTGGTCGTTCTTTGTGACGTTATAATTAGAACAAGCGCGTCAGGTGATGTCATGTTCGAAGCAATCCAAACATGGAGAAGTGTTCGAACTACTCATCTGCATCTATAGAATAAAACAATTTTAATTTTGGGGGAAATGTATGACTTCTTTCGTGTAGTAACTGTGTTGTGGTCGCCATGTCCGTCACATCCGTTGAACAACAAAAGAATTACCAAGTAAAGTTCTTTGTCAGTCCACATGAGCCAACATGAAGGTTGAAAAATGTCCCAAGAAAGTGATGATTGATTTACCGATGAATCAAAACCTGTTGGATGTGTAATAGAATAAAGATCGCATGAGTTCTGTCTTTGTTCTCTTCAAATGAACAAGCTATTAATTCGACCCCGTTGTGCTTCGCCACTGCTGTACTTGCGGTGGTGATAAGCGATGACAAGTTTTTGTTTTTGTTTTCTTTTTAAGTACGAACCAAAGAATCACTGGAAACAAAATACAGGAGAATGTTTTGTACCCAAGGAAATAAATGCACAATTGCCCGGTTAGCTCAGTCCGGTAGAGCATAGGACTCTTAATCTTAGGGTCGAGGGTTCGAGCCCCACATTGATCGAGAAATGTTTTCTTATTTTGCTGAAAGCTGCATGTTTGCTTGAAGAAGGGTAGGTCTTTGCAAGCCAGTGATATATTTTTTGCGTTGAGCGTAATAACATACATGATAACTGCACTTTTCACCAAACAAGCAAAACAATTTTTATGTTGCGTAAATTAGGAGGGGGGACTCATTGGGGTAAAAAGCATTGGTTATTTTCCTAGGAAATTTTCAAAGACACCACAAAACGATACCGGAAGTCTTCTAAAACTAGCTTGGAAGAAAGATTTTTATCCCCTGGAAGGAGGTGCCAAAATTCTAAATTTCAAACACTTAAAATTGATCAATATTACCCCTAAGACGTCTGACGCCGTGTGCCCGATCCAACTACCAAGATAATAAGGATTGATATGGATATGACTATTCATAGTTAGAACTGTTTCGTTGATCTTATATTCTATCTGTGGCCCCGTG
This sequence comes from Actinia equina, assembly GCA_011057435.1. Taxonomy (NCBI): domain Eukaryota; kingdom Metazoa; phylum Cnidaria; class Anthozoa; order Actiniaria; family Actiniidae; genus Actinia; species Actinia equina. The sequence continues at coordinate 367,717 of WHPX01000481.1, read as the reverse complement.
GCCAAATAGATATTTTAATAATATCCAAATGCTACCCAGATAATCAAATGGTAGATCCTTATTCTATTTTCCCATATTGTAGCATCATGTCGTCTCCACTACTTGATGGTTTATACGGCGGCCATGTTGAACTGAACAAAAGAATTGTCAATGAATTCTTTTGTTATATCCTCCAACATCGGCGCCGTGTTTTTTGTTATTTAATTCTCTTGGGAATGGACGTTAAAAACCAGCGTCAGACAACTTTGCATGGGGGGCCCAAACTCTCATTCTGGGCTCGAAAAGTTCTTGATGATTGTAATGTATAAAGACACGCATTTTCATGGGGGCCCCGTGGCCCAATGGATAAGGCATCTGACTACGAATCAGGGGATTCCAGGTTCGAGTCCTGGCGGGGTCGGCTAATCATCAAATTTTAAATTATGTCTTTTGGGCCAAACGATGGTACTATCGTTGTGTACGGATTAACGAAGTACGTAATAGTTTCCGAAGAAACGAGTGTGACTTAGAAATTTGGTTCTCCTCACTTAGGAAATCGAACCAAGATTCGAACTCGATATCTTCGGTACCAAAGAATTACTACAATACCAACCCCAACCCCAACCCCAACCCCAACCCCAACCCCAACCCTAAACCTAACCCCTAGACCACGAAGTGAATTCCGTTGGGTGGTCTCATTTTTTATTCATATTTAAACGAAGTATCATCAGCATATGCACATAAATATTTATTATAGCTTAATTTATGCTATCGTATGGCACAACTACTAGCCGATTACTCCAAATTTGAATTTGAATAGAATTCCCCTCACAATTCCCCAACGATGGATTGCCGTTCTGGATTTGCAGAACGTGTGGCGTGTTGCGTGCGTTTCCGCATTCTGATAGTGAAAAATGAAAGGAAAGTGATTGGAAAATTTATTTGTCATGTTAATTTTAGAATTTCTTTCGTTTCTTTATGTATGTATAAGATGTCAACTGATTGATGAAGCGATCCTTAAAACAGCCCAATATGATGCATTTCATTTAGCTCCCGAACAGCTTAGACCCTTGCTTAGGAATCGTCCTTTCTTCTGAAGAGTACCAAAAGAACAGGAATTTTGAGAATTGGGTAAAACGATGGAATGATTGTATTTGCTTGCTCGGTTACTTTATTATTTCACTTTTCTTAATATATCTTTTCTCTTTTCTAAAACCCCCAACATTTGTACATAACGCGCTATTGCTTCCAAACTAATCGCTTGTATGAATGACATGACCAACTCCATATATATTCCTGGTATCGAACAGGACGTACGCCACCTCGCGCTCTCATTCGATTTATTACGTCACAAAACATTAGACTAATGACTTCAGTTTTTATTTATCTTGATATCAGAGCACAGACTAACGAAATGTTCAGCTTTGCCCTGTTTACAATGTTTTCGCCTCTCTTTATGCAATGGCATATGTCATGGACTACTTGATATTCAGTAGTACAAATGAACAAATATACAGTCTCTATCCAAGCAGATAAAAACCAGGCCATCTCATGATTAGCGGAAGAAAAAATCGCTTTTTGATTTCCGCGGGTTTTAGAGTTTTAGGAGTCAACGAAACAGGGATTTCCACCCAGGTTTAAATCCTTGCGCGTAGATATTTTTACGTAACTTTCATCTTTCCATTATCGCTATAACATACTTTCTTTAGAGAAATAAGAGAAAAAATATCATATGCCCTTGGCAGGATTTGAACCCACGTCTTCGGTATTCTAGTCCGATGTGTTAACCACTACACTACAAGGACCAACCACGCTGGTAACGCAGCCAGAATATGTAATGTAGGGTATTCGTGAGGATCCCAGAGCGATAATTTTTTCTCTATAGGTAAGTTGAACACCGTAAATGTACGCAGATAATAGACATAGTAAAGTAGAAATTATGCGTTCGGTGTGTATATAATGAAGTAGAGAAATAAGAGAAAAATATCATATGCCCTTGGCAGGATTTGAACCCACGTCTTCGGTATTCTAGTCCGATGTGTTAACCACTACACTACAAGGACCAACCACGCTGGTAACGCAGCCAGAATATGTAATGTAGGGTATTCGTGAGGATCCCAGAGCGATAATTTTTTCTCTATAGGTAAGTTGAACACCGTAAATGTACGCAGATAATAGACATAGTAAAGTAGAAATTATGCGTTCGGTGTGTATATAATGAAGTAGAGAAATAAGAGAAAAATATCATATGCCCTTGGCAGGATTTGAACCCACGTCTTCGGTCTTAGGTGTTCAACTTACCTATAGAGAAAAAATTATCGCTCTGGGATCCTCACGAATACCCTACATTACATATTCTGGCTGCGTTACCAGCGTGGTTGGTCCTTGTAGTGTAGTGGTTAACACATCGGACTAGAATACCGAAGACGTGGGTTCAAATCCTGCCAAGGGCATATGATATTTTTCTCTTATTTCTCTACTTCATTATATACACACCGAACGCATAATTTCTACCATACTTTCTTTAGTTCAGTTCACTGCACGGTTGACTGTATTTGCTTGCTCGCTTACTTTATTCTTTCACTTTTCTTTCTATCTTTTCTCTTTTCTACAACCCCTTCCCCCCAACATTTGTACATAACGCGTTATTGCTTCCAAACTAATCGCTTGCGTTTAAATGACATGACCAACTCCATATATAGTCGGGGTAACGAACAGGACGTCACCTCGCGCGCTCATTCGAATTATTACGTCACAAAACATTATTTATCTTGATATCAGAGCACAGATTAACGAAATGATCAGCTTTGTCCTGTTTACAATGTTTTCGCCTCTCTTTATGCAATGGCATATGTCATGGACTACTTGATATTCAGTAGTACAAATGGACAAATATACAAGCTCTATCCAAACAGGTAAAAACCAGGCAATCTCATGATTAGCGGGGGAAATCGCGTTTTGATTTCCGTGGGTTTTAGAGTTTTAGGAGTCAACGAAACAGGTTCAAATCCTTGCGCGTAGATATTTTTACGTAACTTTTATTTTTCCCATTAGCGCTATAACACTCCTTCTTTAGTTCAGTTCACTGCACGGTCTTCTTAGATGATAAAACCACACAGCTAGGTTAATTAAAAATTTTACCTATATATAAAATTATATATCGGCTTATTACTAAAAGTATCGATATGTTGTTGTAGTGTTACCAGAATTATGGCAAGAAGTGAGTTCTTCTTTTCGTAAGAATTATAAAAAGAAATTTCGAGAATATTCTCTGGCGTCTAAATTGCGATTTGTTATGAAAGCTCGCCATGACATTTTATCGCACGTAATTTATTTACGAATTATATTATTGAACGTGTCAAATACGTTGCATAAAAAGCTATGGAACATTTCCTAGTGTAGAATATCCTGTCACTGCAACTGCATCACACTGGCTTTTTATTATTGCTGAACAAAAATGCTAGACAAGATGAAGTTGCACTAAAGCTATTGATTATTCTTAACAATAAGACCTCGTGGCCTAATGGATAAGGCATCTGACTTCGAATCAGGGGATTCCAGGTTCAAGTCCTGGCGGGGTTAGTGTATAATTATTTTGAGCTGACTGAAATACAGCTTTTCTGTTCGCACCTCATCCTGTACCTCATGTTAGGAGAAAAAAATGCCAAATGAAAAATTCCTCGTGCTTAACTGTTGGAAGTTGAAGATAGAAAGGAAATACAAAGGGAAGATAATGGAACAAAATGGTGCATGCGCAATTCGGTTTCCTTTTGTTCTTTACAAATTGATATTGGTGATATATTTTACAGGTTCATTTGCCATGAAGCCTAGCTTATTAATTTTTATTTTTATTTATTAATTGAAAAAAACCGGAGACCATCCCTCCAGACGTTGAATACTGAACTGTTGTATGTTAGAGGAATGCATTTACAGTTACGCCGGAGATTTCGACCCCGACACCGCTATCCCCGTAGGAATTACAGAATGATCAGGAAACTCGGAAGAAGCCTATAGGGAGAGATTAACCGTCCCTAGACCGTAGATGATTGACCCCACTGACCACTGACCGGTTATGAAATACCAGACAGGCGTCTAGTTTTTCAATTTTCTTACCTATATTTCTAGTCACACGGGCTTCAAGTGCAGGAATCCGATTTGAGCGCACAAGTGTAGAGGGAATTTCCATATGCTGTCAGTCAAAAAGTTACTTGTGTGTCTCAGCCGATGAACATTCCACACACGACAGGAAACGTCGTCAAGTGAAACCAAAGAGTTGACAAAGTTGACAAGAAAAGCCAAATGTAACGACTAACGCAGCGTGCCCGATCCAACTCAGTACAGAGATAATCATTACTGATATGGATCTGACTATGTATTTCATTCATCTCATTTGTTTCAGAGTTGGCTTATTTTTGCTCTTGAATTTACTTCAAAATCGAAAAAACTCAAATATCTGTAAAATATTCCACGTTACATATTTATCAAGAAAACTAATAAAATGTAGAAAAATGCCTATACTTTCTATGTATCAACATTAAAAGTGCATAGCGTTTGAGATTGATATAGAAATGAGCTTGGGTTGAGAGGTTATCGTAGAATTATAAATTATAACTTGGGTTGAGAGGTAGTATTCCAACCCCAAAAGTCGCCCTAAAACGGCGAAAATCAAAATTGCCTCCGGCCGTTCATAAAAAATAACGTCCCAATAAGCCTTTGAGTTATTTTGTGTTTAATAGTAGCCCACATGCTATGATCTGGCAAAGTTTGAAGAATTTTGATTTTTCAAGGTCTGCTCACGTTGTTTGGTTTTTAGGGACTAGCCCTCTTAATAAATACTTAGCAGTTCTTTTGCGTTCGTGTTTGAAACTGATTTATTGTGATCACTGACAGGAGGATTTATTTACATTTCAAGGATAAGAAGTAATATTCATCTACCAGCTGTGTAATTAAACTTTTGAAATATCAATGTCAGGCCAACACGAGAGTTTTATTTGCAGTCGTATAATGTTTTATTCTGTTTACAAATTCATAGAATATAGGCTAGTTAATGTGTTGTTTGTATTACTACCACGTGGAATAAATTGGTTTCTAGGAACCAGGATGAAGCGTTTCTATTTAGATACAATTCCCTTTTTTCTCTATTGTTGTTCGTCCTGTTGTTCTTGTAGTCCTTCATTCTCATTCTCGACTATTTTCAGGTGCTTCAAAGCAACAGGCAAATCTTTCCAATCTTTCTTAGTTATGGCCTTCTCGATTTCATCGACATAGCTTTTCATCAGCTGCTTTGGTTTCAGCATTACTTTTAACAGCTCGGTAAATCGGCCATCTGTTTTGTCTCCTTTTGGCGGCAGCGGCGAAATTGAACGCACTATACAGATGACGTGAACATAGCTGTTGAATTCATTTTCCGTTCTTCTAGTGGCGTTTAGTGTGGTGGTTATCTCGATAGCCTTAGTTAAGTCATTCTTGACTATAAGCATCATACTGGGTAAAGATATTAGGTTACCCATCTCTACGGATTCGATTTCATGCTCTATGACGAAGTGTGGGTATTGTTGGTCATACTTGCTCAAGTAATTTCTCGCATCATGAAGGTTGTCTGCAAGTTTGAAATCATCCTCTACGACGTCTTCTACAATCAACTTTGCCTTGTTTCTTGAACTGCTGTTGGGTCCTATTTGCGGCCAAAGCTCTTCAGGGATATTTGTGGCCGTTAACATGCACATACGTGCAATTACGGCAGCTGTACGAGTAAATCCATACGACCCACCAAACATGTTTTCGTTTGCTTCATTGTCACTTTCGATGTTTTCAATGCTCACAGTCTTCATATATGTAACTTGAAATCGATCCTTCATTTCCTTCAGAGATCCAAGGATCATACTGAACGAAGGATCCGTTTGTACAAAGATGGTCTCTTGAGCCATTATATAACGTTAACCTTACTCAATCTTCGAGCGAATCTAAACGGTAGTGGAATGGCATCCAGACAACATCTGTCTCATATTTATGCTATTCTAGTAACTATATAAGAGCCGGATCACCATTGTTCACCATTGTTGAGGGGAATCAGGGGGTGGGCCACATAATTTTGAACTCCTTGAAAGGGGTGGGCAGTCAATGAAATGAAACACCAAATATGTTGCATTACGGAAAAAATTAGACACGAACCGAAGAAGATGGCTGAACTAGGGATTTTTTGTTGTTGACGAAATTGGGCGCCTTTTCTGGGAGCAGCAGTAAGGGGGACTCGCGGAATCCAAAACGCTAAGCATCGAATTTCACGGGTATTACCTGCGTTTCAGGCCCCTCCAAAAACATGCGTCCGCAGCGGGTATTACCCGCGCGATGATTCCCTTACTGCTGCTGTACGAAATTTATGTATTTAAAATATTTGTTTTATATATGCATGAATGTAAGGATTTTGTTTACGACTTTTGCATAATTTGTCTAAGACCTAAAGTTAACATACCCAAGTCTAAAGGGTTCTGGTGTTGTGGTAAGAAGATGCAAATAGAAGAAGATACTTCAGCACAGTGTTACGATTGTGGTAAGAATATTCGTAATGCCGTGCCAAATGCTACCAGAGAGCAGTATTACGCCAACGGAGGTCGTAAGAAGACTCCATACAAGAGAATAAAATACTTCAGAGACGGGATGAGTCACATTCAAGGTCATCGGCCGGTATATTTAGACGACGAAGTAAAGAAGAAAATTATAGACCACTTAGAAGAGCCAACCCCGCAAAGTCTACGGAAAACGCTGAAAAAATTAAAGCTAGGGAAATATTACAAAGCTATTCCCTATCTTTTGTCTGAAATTACCGGTAATTCTATTCCCGAGGTTTCTGATATGAGCAGAGCCGAGTGGATGTTTTGTCGGCTGGATAAGGATATATCTTATTATCCTGACGTAATTTACGAAATATTTTGCGATTGGATTCCGAGAAAATAAGTTAGTTGTGTGTCTCAGCCTATGAACATTACACACACGACAAGAAACGACGTCAAGTGACACCAAAGAGTTGACAAAGTTGGCAGGACAAGCCAATTCAAATATAACGACTAACGCAGCGTGCCCGATCCAACTCAGTACACAGATAATCATTACTGATATGGATCTGACTATGTATTTCATTCATCTCATTTGTTTCAGAGTTGGCTTATTTTTGCTCTTGAATTTGCTTCAAAATCGAAAAAACTCAAATATCTGTAAAATATTCCACGTTATATATTTATCAAGAAAACTAATAAAATGTAGAAAAATGCCTATACTTTCTATGTATCAACATTAAAAATGCATAGCGTTTGAGATTGATATAGAAATGAGCTTGGGTTGAGAGGTTATCGTAGAATTATAAATTATAACTTGGGTTGAGAGGTAGTATTCCAACCCCAAAAGTCGCCCTAAAACGGCGAAAATCAAAATTGCCTCCGTTCATAAAAAAATAACGTCCCAATAAGCCTTTGAGTTATTTTGTGTTTAATAGTAGCCCAAATGCTATGATCTGGCAAAGTTTGAAGAATTTTGATTTTTCAAGGTCTGCTCACGTTGTTTGGTTTTTAGGGACTAGCCCTCTTAATAAATACTTAGCAGTTCTTTTGCGTTCGTGTTTGAAACTGATTTATTGTGATCACTGACAGGAGGATTTATTTACATTTCAAGGATAAGAAGTAATATTCATCTACCAGCTGTGTAATTAAACTTTTGAAATATCAATGTCAGGCCAACACGAGAGTTTTATTTGCAGTCGTATAATGTTTTATTCTGTTTACAAATTCATAGAATATAGGCTAGTTAATGTGTTGTTTGTATTACTACCACGTGGAATAAATTGGTTTCTAGGAACCAGGATGAAGCGTTTCTATTTTGATACAATTCCCTTTTTTCTCTATTGTTGTTCGTCCTGTTGTTCTTGTAGTCCTTCATTCTCATTCTCGACTATTTTCAGGTGCTTCAAAGCAACAGGCAAATCTTTCCAATCTTTCTTAGTTATGGCCTTCTCGATTTCATCGACATAGCTTTTCATCAGCTGCTTTGGTTTCAGCATTACTTTTAACAGCTCGGTAAATCGGCCATCTGTTTTGTCTCCTTTTGGCGGCAGCGGCGAAATTGAACGCACTATACAGATGACGTGAACATAGCTGTTGAATTCATTTTCCGTTCTTCTAGTGGCGTTTAGTGTGGTGGTTATCTCGATAGCCTTAGTTAAGTCATTCTTGACTATAAGCATCATACTGGGTAAAGATATTAGGTTACCCATCTCTACGGATTCGATTTCATGCTCTATGACGAAGTGTGGGTATTGTTGGTCATACTTGCTCAAGTAATTTCTCGCATCATGAAGGTTGTCTGCAAGTTTGAAATCATCCTCTACGACGTCTTCTACAATCAACTTTGCCTTGTTTCTTGAACTGCTGTTGGGTCCTATTTGCGGCCAAAGCTCTTCAGGGATATTTGTGGCCGTTAACATGCACATACGTGCAATTACGGCAGCTGTACGAGTAAATCCATACGACCCACCAAACATGTTTTCGTTTGCTTCATTGTCACTTTCGATGTTTTCAATGCTCACAGTCTTCATATATGTAACTTGAAATCGATCCTTCATTTCCTTCAGAGATCCAAGGATCATACTGAACGAAGGATCCGTTTGTACAAAGATGGTCTCTTGAGCCATTATATAACGTTAACCTTACTCAATCTTCGAGCGAATCTAAACGGTAGTGGAATGGCATCCAGACAACATCTGTCTCATATTTATGCTATTCTAGTAACTATATAAGAGCCGGATCACCATTGTTCACCATTGTTGAGGGGAATCAGGGGGTGGGCCACATAATTTTGAACTCCTTGAAAGGGGTGGGCAGTCAATGAAATGAAACACCAAATATGTTGCATTACGGAAAAAATTAGACACGAACCGAAGAAGATGGCTGAACTAGGGATTTTTTGTTGTTGACGAAATTGGGCGCCTTTTCTGGGAGCAGCAGTAAGGGGGACTCGCGGAATCCAAAACGCTAAGCATCGAATTTCACGGGTATTACCTGCGTTTCAGGCCCCTCCAAAAACATGCGTCCGCAGCGGGTATTACCCGCGCGATGATTCCCTTACTGCTGCTGTACGAAATTTATGTATTTAAAATATTTGTTTTATATATGCATGAATGTAAGGATTTTGTTTACGACTTTTGCATAATTTGTCTAAGACCTAAAGTTAACATACCCAAGTCTAAAGGGTTCTGGTGTTGTGGTAAGAAGATGCAAATAGAAGAAGATACTTCAGCACAGTGTTACGATTGTGGTAAGAATATTCGTAATGCCGTGCCAAATGCTACCAGAGAGCAGTATTACGCCAACGGAGGTCGTAAGAAGACTCCATACAAGAGAATAAAATACTTCAGAGACGGGATGAGTCACATTCAAGGTCATCGGCCGGTATATTTAGACGACGAAGTAAAGAAGAAAATTATAGACCACTTAGAAGAGCCAACCCCGCAAAGTCTACGGAAAACGCTGAAAAAATTAAAGCTAGGGAAATATTACAAAGCTATTCCCTATCTTTTGTCTGAAATTACCGGTAATTCTATTCCCGAGGTTTCTGATATGAGCAGAGCCGAGTGGATGTTTTGTCGGCTGGATAAGGATATATCTTATTATCCTGACGTAATTTACGAAATATTTTGCGATTGGATTCCGAGAAAATAAGTTAGTTGTGTGTCTCAGCCTATGAACATTACACACACGACAAGAAACGACGTCAAGTGACACCAAAGAGTTGACAAAGTTGGCAGGACAAGCCAATTCAAATATAACGACTAACGCAGCGTGCCCGATCCAACTCAGTACACAGATAATCATTACTGATATGGATCTGACTATGTATTTCATTCATCTCATTTGTTTCAGAGTTGGCTTATTTTTGCTCTTGAATTTGCTTCAAAATCGAAAAAACTCAAATATCTGTAAAATATTCCACGTTATATATTTATCAAGAAAACTAATAAAATGTAGAAAAATGCCTATACTTTCTATGTATCAACATTAAAAATGCATAGCGTTTGAGATTGATATAGAAATGAGCTTGGGTTGAGAGGTTATCGTAGAATTATAAATTATAACTTGGGTTGAGAGGTAGTATTCCAACCCCAAAAGTCGCCCTAAAACGGCGAAAATCAAAATTGCCTCCGTTCATAAAAAAATAACGTCCCAATAAGCCTTTGAGTTATTTTGTGTTTAATAGTAGCCCAAATGCTATGATCTGGCAAAGTTTGAAGAATTTTGATTTTTCAAGGTCTGCTCACGTTGTTTGGTTTTTAGGGACTAGCCCTCTTAATAAATACTTAGCAGTTCTTTTGCGTTCGTGTTTGAAACTGATTTATTGTGATCACTGACAGGAGGATTTATTTACATTTCAAGGATAAGAAGTAATATTCATCTACCAGCTGTGTAATTAAACTTTTGAAATATCAATGTCAGGCCAACACGAGAGTTTTATTTGCAGTCGTATAATGTTTTATTCTGTTTACAAATTCATAGAATATAGGCTAGTTAATGTGTTGTTTGTATTACTACCACGTGGAATAAATTGGTTTCTAGGAACCAGGATGAAGCGTTTCTATTTTGATACAATTCCCTTTTTTCTCTATTGTTGTTCGTCCTGTTGTTCTTGTAGTCCTTCATTCTCATTCTCGACTATTTTCAGGTGCTTCAAAGCAACAGGCAAATCTTTCCAATCTTTCTTAGTTATGGCCTTCTCGATTTCATCGACATAGCTTTTCATCAGCTGCTTTGGTTTCAGCATTACTTTTAACAGCTCGGTAAATCGGCCATCTGTTTTGTCTCCTTTTGGCGGCAGCGGCGAAATTGAACGCACTATACAGATGACGTGAACATAGCTGTTGAATTCATTTTCCGTTCTTCTAGTGGCGTTTAGTGTGGTGGTTATCTCGATAGCCTTAGTTAAGTCATTCTTGACTATAAGCATCATACTGGGTAAAGATATTAGGTTACCCATCTCTACGGATTCGATTTCATGCTCTATGACGAAGTGTGGGTATTGTTGGTCATACTTGCTCAAGTAATTTCTCGCATCATAAAGGTTGTCTGCAAGTTTGAAATCATCCTCTACGACGTCTTCTACAATCAACTTTGCCTTGTTTCTTGAACTGCTGTTGGGTCCTATTTGCGGCCAAAGCTCTTCAGGGATATTTGTGGCCGTTAACATGCACATACGTGCAATTACGGCAGCTGTACGAGTAAATCCATACGACCCACCAAACATGTTTTCGTTTGCTTCATTGTCACTTTCGATGTTTTCAATGCTCACAGTCTTCATATATGTAACTTGAAATCGATCCTTCATTTCCTTCAGAGATCCAAGGATCATACTGAACGAAGGATCCGTTTGTACAAAGATGGTCTCTTGAGCCATTATATAACGTTAACCTTACTCAATCTTCGAGCGAATCTAAACGGTAGTGGAATGGCATCCAGACAACATCTGTCTCATATTTATGCTATTCTAGTAACTATATAAGAGCCGGATCACCATTGTTCACCATTGTTGAGGGGAATCAGGGGGTGGGCCACATAATTTTGAACTCCTTGAAAGGGGTGGGCAGTCAATGAAATGAAACACCAAATATGTTGCATTACGGAAAAAATTAGACACGAACCGAAGAAGATGGCTGAACTAGGGATTTTTTGTTGTTGACGAAATTGGGCGCCTTTTCTGGGAGCAGCAGTAAGGGGGACTCGCGGAATCCAAAACGCTAAGCATCGAATTTCACGGGTATTACCTGCGTTTCAGGCCCCTCCAAAAACATGCGTCCGCAGCGGGTATTACCCGCGCGATGATTCCCTTACTGCTGCTGTACGAAATTTATGTATTTAAAATATTTGTTTTATATATGCATGAATGTAAGGATTTTGTTTACGACTTTTGCATAATTTGTCTAAGACCTAAAGTTAACATACCCAAGTCTAAAGGGTTCTGGTGTTGTGGTAAGAAGATGCAAATAGAAGAAGATACTTCAGCACAGTGTTACGATTGTGGTAAGAATATTCGTAATGCCGTGCCAAATGCTACCAGAGAGCAGTATTACGCCAACGGAGGTCGTAAGAAGACTCCATACAAGAGAATAAAATACTTCAGAGACTGGATGAGTCACATTCAAGGTCATCGGCCGGTATATTTAGACGACGAAGTAAAGAAGAAAATTATAGACCACTTAGAAGAGCCAACCCCGCAAAGTCTACGGAAAACGCTGAAAAAATTAAAGCTAGGGAAATATTACAAAGCTATTCCCTATCTTTTGTCTGAAATTACCGGTAATTCTATTCCCGAGGTTTCTGATATGAGCAGAGCCGAGTGGATGTTTTGTCGGCTGGATAAGGATATATCTTATTATCCTGACGTAATTTACGAAATATTTTGCGATTGGATTCCGAGAAAATAAAAATGCAAAACTGGCGTTTATTTTGCCAGAAACCCCACTGGGGAATGCATCGCGCAGAACACCAAGCTATCCCCAGAGGGGTTTTTTGCATTTTGGGCTTATTTCATCCCGCTCCAGAGGCCCTTTAGTACACACATATATTTTGGGCTTACGGGGCTTATTTCATCCCGCGCCAGAGGCCCTCTAGTACGCACATTCGCACTTTCCATCTTTTCTTACCCACCCCTCCCACGGTTGCTGTGAGTGGGGGAGGCTTTTTTTCACCCACAGCAACCGGTCCAAATGTGTTTGAGCGAGGCTTGAACTCGGAACTCTGGGGCCTCCCCAGATCCAAAGTCCACGAACACAAGCGAACGCCAAACACACAGGACACTTACGCATGTGAAAGTTATTATATTTATGTCTTACACTCTAATTTGCATATGAACCAGACAGCTGGCGTTCGATATGTAAATAGAATCCTGTCACGCTCTTTTCAAAGCAGATGTTTATTGAGCGAGTTTTCTTTGAAGCTCCTCTTTTTTTTCTTGGTAGATTTTCCTTCGTGTTTCCTCGGACAAATGTTTGACGATTGTTTTTTTATTTCTGATGTCCATCTTTAATTTCTCTTATTTTTCCTCTTCGGCCAGAATAAGCGAGAATTCTACGTCGTCTATCTTTCTGCCACGCAAAGCCTTTGAGACAAGGTCAGTAATCGTATTTACTTTAGCCCTTGACAGAGCTATTGTCGTGTCGTGTTTTGATATTTTGCTTGACAACTGTTTCATAATGCCCGTAGCAACGGCTGAAATGATACCACAGGCTGCCCCAACGCCGGCCAAAGGAACCCCAACAACTATTCCAGGACCGGTAAGCGAAGTAGCAACGCCAGTGCCTGTTAATGCTACGGACATGGATCCTGAAGTTATCGCAATTTTATGTAGCGTACTACGGGTTCTGACGTATTTCTTTCTGACGTTTTCATAGTGTTTTGTCTGTCCTTCCAAGTAAGCCAGTATTAAATTCGCTTTATTGAGCCTGAAGTTTTCAGCGTTCATCTCATTGGGGCCTGTGTCCTTGGTGGTAGTGTGGTAGTTTGGAACATCTGGATACAACTGAGGCGCTGATGGTATAACATCCATTATATATACTAATGTACGACGCTTTTGGGAATGATATTGAGGAGCAGCCACATCACGATAACAGAGACTACTGGAATTGGAGGGCCTTCAGGAAGATGTTTCCGCATGCAGACGCCAGTAAGTTTGAACGCAGACCTGACGGGATTTACTAAAACGGCTCTAGAATGTACAGCAACGCGGACCTAACCCCTAAGCTGGTCGATCAAATAGACGATCAGCTGAAGCCGAAGCCTTGGAAGCCTGTTACACCCAGTTGGTCAAATGAGCTACTGCTGGACACAAGTACTTATCCGATACCTGCGGTTTCCTTTGACAAACACCCAAATTTGGACTCAACATTGAACATGCGGGTCTCGAATGAGCATTCCTTTCAGTTAAAGGTGCGAGATATCTTCAAGGAAGTTCCTATAAATCACACCACAGCTAAGGAATCTCATGAATGGTTAAATGGACCAAACATGCGATACTGGCCACAGCAATTGAACTTTGCTGTCTGGTGTGCTACTAGCGGTTGTGGTGTAAGTGCAAACCTGATGAAAAACTCCATATTTATGTTTCATTTTCACTTTACGGTCCGAAGAATACTGTATGAGATGGGTGTTATTGCCCTACCAGGAGATTCTGCGTTTGATCCCAGAGATAACAAATACGACTTACCTGCCTACGATAGACTGTGTAAAGAGTTTGGAGTTGTGGGAAAAGACTTTAGGTGCACTGCCGGTGCTAACAATGGTTTAGGACATATTTGGGCTTATTGGGGTATTGGTGGGCATGAACTAACCAATAAGGAAGTCCATGCATTGCGGCTACAATGGAACACAGGCTATCATAAAGTATCTTACGATAGCAGCACCTTCTTCGAACCAAATGCTAAGACCACTAAGGAAGTTAGATACGGACCTCTGTTCAAAGACGAGGGTGGTAAATACGAAGGGGCTAATCCATTGATTATCCGTATAACCAACGACGAACACACAAAGCAGTACTTTAATTTCATACCCCCAGAAGGTAAAGGGCTAACTATAGCCGGCCTTGCCCATTTGAACCGCAGCATAGAAGCTTACTTGTATTCTATCCTTGGAGCTCAGGTAAATACCCTATCAAGCATAATTGGAAATACCGGCGCCGCAGAAAATACGCGACGCGAAGTCTTAACCTTTTTCAAAAGTTCAATTTTGGAGGGTGACATTAGCAAAGGCGTACAGCGTTACCAACTAGCTATACAAAATTCTAAAGTAAGGTTGGACTATGCGGTAGCCCCGGGTTGTTGGCTAATGCCTAGTAATTTATCTATAAATACTGGTTCTGTAGTAGGATACAACAACAAACTTCAACGAGCTACCAAGGATATGAAGTTTGGGGTGAATGACGTGAACTCTGACATGACCAAGGGCATTCCTAACTTCGTCGTAGAGAAGCCAAAAAAGGAGCACGCAGAAAAGCCGCCTGTAGAGAAACCATCAAAAAAGGTTCACGTCATGCCTACGATACCTGAGGAATATGACCATAACTTACTCAAGGCCGGTTTAACCGCCGCAAGCATTGGTCTGAGTTATTATATATGGCGATGAACAACCCCTACGTATCCGGAATGGATTGTGTTTATACGACTTACACAGGCGAGAAAAAATACACCCAGGCATCTTGGGTTGATGTCACTGGAATGTCTGTGGACTTGAACTACTCAGGAAAGAAGCTGATAATATGCAGCATATGTACTGGTACGGACAGCCATGCCAGCGTGGGCTTTCGGTTCCTGGATGAGAATGGCATACTACAGCCCATGCGTACGAAAACGAATAACAGGGAGCCTGCGCATTTCTCCGTAGAGCCCAACCCCGGTAGCGTCGAGAATCTTTCCGTTTGGACTTTTCATATGGTTGCCGATTGTCATGGAAAAGTAATGCTGCAAATGAGAGTAGACGATACAGGAAAGGTTACGATAAATAGCATAGAGAATCAGAGAGACACAGCTTATAATCACGCGACCATTAGCACTTTGACGGTAATGAGTCTTTAAATATATGAATCCACACATAAAGGAAGATTGGTCCCTTCTATTATTTAGAGGAGGAAACCTACGTAAATGACGAATGGCATGACACCGGATTGTGGGTGAAGGTTGGAGGTCTAGGATTGATCGTGTGTACTATTAGCATTTCGGTGGGGTATTCATGTAATGCCGGGTTTAGGATCGTTGATGAGAATAACCATTCGTTGTTGCCTTTCAGGAAAAAGATAAATAACAGGGCTCCGACTCATTTCACGTTTGAGCCCCAAAATGGTCAAGAAGAGTTAATGCCGGTTACTTTTCATATGATAGTCAATTGTCAATATGTAAAGCTGCAAATTCGCCCCAGCGATGGGGGTAAGACCATAGCACAACGAGGCCGCATACGAATAAATGCTGCTGGTTGGACAGATCAGCCTCCGACGGATGCCACTTGGAATCACAAGCCCATTAGCACTATGAGTGTGTTGCCGCTAGTTCCGTATTACCAAGGCGGCGCGAATACTATCTTTACTTATCCCCAGTCGAGGATACCTCGAATACCCGACAAGCCCCCAGTAATACACAAGGATAAGGTTAACCCTTCATCTTCTTCAGGAATACCACGCCGATAGCGACAACTAATATCCAAATGTTATTCCCCACGAACTTTAGCAGTTCTCCGCCGGTCCTTAGTACCAAAGAGAGGACACTACCCAGCAGCCCTGGTAAAGCGGCTGCTATCTTTTTTCCTAAGTCCGTTAGTCCTTTACCTACTGCCTTTACACCTGCGCCCGTAGCCTTAAGGGAGCTAAGGAACACACCTACTACGCTTGAAATGGCGACCGCAAATGCCAGCGGAATGCCATATTTCACCAGGGCTCTTTTTATCTTTTCCTTGGTGGTAAGACCCAACTCCCTTTCCAGGTTTTCCTTTTGCGCTCGTAATTCCGCAAGGCGCACCTCAAGGGTTTCTACTTCCTTTTGAGCAGCCTCCCTTTCCTCTTCGGAACGGGTTTGGTCATTGATTATTTCCTGCTGTTGCTCTATTTGCCCCTCCAGGTCTTCAATAGCCTGATCTCTTTGCCGGATTTGCTCTTCTTTGGTGTTGATTTCGGCAACCAGCTGCCGCCGTTCCTCCAAAGAGCCGGCTATGGTGACATGTAAGTTTTTGGCTTCTTCCTTGATCATGTCTAAGTCTTGCAGGGCGAGATTGAAGGCCTTTTGGGCTTGGTCCCTATCGCGTAGGGCATTGTCTCTTTGTTCTCTCATCTGTACTATTAGCTGATTCTTGTCGTCAAGTTCTCTCTTTTGAGCATCAAGGAGTAGTTGGTTTTGTCTCATGTAATCTGCCTCCCTTTCTTCCAACGTTTCTCGTAGTTCCTCGGCGCGTTTTTGTAAGGCGACCCTTTCATTTAGGGCTTCCAAATTTTCTAAGTCACTCCTGGTAGCCTCTTTGAAGCCCCTCAATCTTGCCACGTTAACCTTGACCAATCCACTTTCATCAAAGAGGACTTGTGGTTTGGTCCAGCGGTTTTTGTCGGGATATCTCATGTCTCTGACGCTTATGAGGACTTTGTTTCCGCGTTCTGTGAGCTTGATGTCGTCAGCTTCGAAATGGGAATAGCGCTGCCTTAGCTCTGCCGTTGCCCACTCTACGGTTTCCCGCGAGGTTGCTTCGTCTATGTTTTGAAGTTCCAAGTACTCAAGGACGGGCCTGCCGCGGTTCTTCGATTGCCACATGCGATTCAAGGAGGCCTTGAAGCTTCTCCACCTACTACCATACTTGGTTTCCAGGGCCATGTCGTAGATTAGGGGGTTGGTTTCCGCGCCTTGGCTCCATTCAAATTCTTCATCGTTAATATCAACTTGACCTTCTTCGGTAAGGGGGTCAAAGTCTTCGACTTCCATTATATATGATAAGCTCAAAGTTAAATCCCAACGTATTACCTAAGCAGGTTGGCGGACTGAAAGCAGAACGCACCTTTCACCGGGTTACATTTACTCCATCCAGCGCCAAACCAGGAGAAACCCTGTACGTAGGTGTACCCCGTCTAACGGATAACTTAGTATTGGTGCCCGGAACGTTAGCGTTAAGGTTTGACCTAGCAATACAGCCAGATATCGCAGACACGCGTTATGTCGTCAATAACGTAGGCAGGAACCTTGTTTCTAAGATGAGAATCAAGTTTGCTGGTGAGTCCCTTTTGGACTTAAACAGGTACGATCTTTACACCACGTACAAAGATTTGTGGTTGACAGCCTTCGACCGCGCGCAGAAGATAGAACAAGGAATAGCAAGCGAAGCCATACGTAAGGTAAGGAGCGCAGCTTCCGGCGCCTCCGGAGAAGATGAAATAAAGACCGCCTACGGCACCAAATATGTCATTCCATTGGACTTTGAAGTAATAACAAACCATGGCGCGTATTACCCAAGACACCTAAGTGAATTGCAGTTTGAAGTAACCTTAGCAGATACGACCAACATCCTGCAAGGAAAGGACGTAAGTTCAGCAGCCGTCCACCCATATGCTATTACTAACCTAGAGCTGCAGTACGAGACCGTGTACTCTGAAGAGATTGCTCTTAGCGCAGGCATGGAATACAGAGCTGGCAAGGCATTCCTTTACGACCACGTAGTAATGTACAAGACGTTTAGCTTCACGAACAACGTCATCAACCAAAGCATTAATATACCACGACGCAGTCTAACGGGGTTAATGCTGCTGTTCGCAAAGATATACACCGCAGGATTGCGCGACTCCGAGGCATTCTTTAATCCCAACATTATTTTTCGAAGTAACAATATTTCTCGAGGAGATAATATTTATATTATGATCATCCGGGTGGATGTAGTCCTTAGAAGGACTGTTTGATGTGACTGACGTTTGATGTGACTGACTCCTCATCTGCAGCTATAGAATAGGACAGTTTTAATTTGGGGGGAAAAGGGCCTCTTTCGTGCAGTAGTCATGTTTGCCGGCATGTCCGTCACGTTCGTTAAACAACAAAAGAATTACGAAGTAAAGTTCTTTGTCAGTCCACATGAGCCAACATGAAGGTTAAAAAGGGTACCAGAGAGTGATGACTGATTTACCAATAAAACAAAAACTGTTGGATTTGTATTAGATTAAAGATCGCATTTGTTTTGTCTTTTTTATCTTCCAAGTATGAACAGAAGAACCACTGATAACAAAGTACATGAGAAGGTCTTTGTACACAAAGAAAAACATTCACAAGTGCCCGGTTAGATCAGTCGGTAGAGCATGGGACTCTTAATCCCAGGGTCGTGGGTTCGAGCCCCACATTGGGCGCAAAATATTATTTTACTCGCTGAGCTACTCGTTTGCTTGAAGAACCGTTAGGTTCTTGTGTGGACGGCCTGCGAGGGCTGTTCAAGCTCACACAAACATTCAAAAACCGTCTTCCTTTTCTTCTAATTTCTCTTTCTAGTTCGAAATACGCACTCTGATAACAAAAAGCTAATATTGCTGATAACAACAAATAAGTCGTTCAAACTACTAAAGAATATATTATTATAGATTTCAATTCCTAAACTTAAATTAGGGATAACTTAAATATGATACGAATTAAATTGTGCCTGGTTAGTTCAGTCGGTAGAGCATAGGACTCACATTGGGCGAGAAAAGTTTTCTTATTTTGCTGAAAGGTTGCATGTTTGCTTGAACCTAGAATTTAAGGCACGATTACACCGAACAACTTTCTCTGCAACTTGTCCTACAACAGCGTTGAGACATAAGTTGCATGACCGCTTACACGGTACAACGGATACCCAAACAATTGGTACGACTTGTCTCATAACGTGTTTTCAAATTGCGCTGTAAAGGTGCTGAAACACGATGCAACATTTGAATCGGAGTGACAGACATTGCAACAAAATCACGCCACATCGCTTGTGTCAGCTTACTATAGTATTAAGACATGTGGTCAGCAGTTATAAATCTGGTGCAAGCTGATTGGCTTGAAATTTCAAAATGATGAAGGGAATGTTTCAGCTATGTTCACATGATGAAATTTGTTGCGCGGAATGTTGCAAGAGTAGGGCGCGATTTAACTTCAGAACGTAGTAGGGTCACCAAATTAAGATACACTGAGCTTCAATGCTACATGCAATTTGCGATGTAACTCGGTTGCGAGACGAGCTGCAGAAAAGAATTCTCTCGATTTCATCCAAACCTTTACAGCCGTGTTGAGAAAGAAAAAAGGTCATACAGTGTGAAGAAACGACCCCGCCAGGACTCGAACCTGGAATCCCCTGATTCGTAGTCAGATGCCCTATCCATTGGGCCACGGGGCCGCAGATAAAAACAATTTTCAACGAAACACTTCTAAACATGCATAGTCAGATCCATATCAGTCCTTATTATCTTGATAGTTGGATCGGGCACACGGCGTCAAACGTCTTAGGGGTAAAATTAAGCCATTTTAAGTATTTGAACTTTAGAATTTTAGCACCTCCTTCCAGGGGTTAAAAATCGTTCATCCAAGCTATTATTAAAAGACTTCCGGTATCTTTTGGGGGTGTCTTTGAAAATTTCCTACGAAAATAAATTTTACTCTAAGGAGTTCCCCCTATCCGGGGTACGAATCATAAAAATTGTTTTATCGTGCTAGTTATCATGTTTGTTATAACGCTCGACGCAAAATAACTGGTTATATAAAAATAAAACCTACCCTTCTTCAAGCAAACGTATAGTTCACAGCTGGTAAAAATCCATTTTTGCGCCCAATGTGGGGCTCGAACCCACGACCCTGGGATTAAGAGTCCCATACTCTACCGACTGAGCTAACCGGGCACTTGTCTAAGTAAATCGTTGTGTACAAAGACATTTTCCTGTATTTTGTTTCCTGTGGTTCTTCGGTTCGTACTTAAAAACGAAAAACTACAAATATTGTCATCTCTTATCACTACCACAAGTACAGCAGTGGCAAAGAACAAAAGGGTCCAACTGAAAGCATGTGCATTTGAAGAGAACAAATACAGAACCCATGCGATCTTAAATCTAGTACACATCCAACAGGTTTTGTTTCATCGCTAAATCAATCATCAGTTTCTTGCTACTTTTTTCAACCTTTATGCTGGCTCATGTGGACTGACAAAGACCCTTACTTGGTAATTCTTGTGTTGTTCGACAGATGTGACGGACATGGCGACCACAACACAGTTACTGCACGAAAGAATTCATTTCCCCCCAAGTTAAAACTATTCTATTCTATAGCTGCAGATGAGAAGTTCGACAAGCTCCATATTTGGTTTGCTTCGAACATGACATTACCTGAAGCGCTAATTCTAATTATAACGTCACAAAGGACGACCAACTCCATATATAGTTGGAACAAGTTATCGTAGAATTATAAGTTGAACACCGTAGTGAAAATGGAAACTGACGTTTCGTTAGTCCTTCGTCGGGGTTTCGAACATGACGTCATTCTAATCTTAAGTCACTATATTCGACTTAAAAATAAAAAAATAAAAAATGATAAATTACCCAGGTTCGAATCCTGGTCACGGCAATAGTTTTCTTTTTTTCTACGATCACCAGTCGTGGTAGTGTAGAGCCGTGATCGTCTAGAGGTTAGGACATTGCGTTGTGGCCGCAATAACCCAGGTTCGAATCCTGGTCACGGCAAAAGTTTTCTTTTATTCCAAGTTTTATTTAGAAGTTTTCACCCTTAAAGACGAGGATTAAAAACAGGGACTCGGAGATTTTGAAGTGCAAGGTGGCTAGATACAGATGAAGATCTAAAGTAATAGCTAATTAATTTTTTTCACTGCAGAGAAATACAAAATTGTCATCATAAAAATATTAATAATTAACTAGTTTTACAGATGCAAAACATTCCCATGCCGTGCCGCCTGGGTGAAAACCAGGAATCCTAACCGCTAGACCATATGGGAAATGACAAAATTTAATTAATGGAAATTTGTGAAAGTAGACACTCTTTTAAAATTTCAATTATTATTATTTCAGCCATGGTAAAATAGCCTCCTTTGCAGCCGCTGTGAGGTGCTTCCGGTTCCCGTCATTTCCCCTACTAGCGTCTGCTCAAACTTGAACAACATTCCTTTCTTCAAAATTGACCAATAAGTCTTCGAAGTTAAGAATTAGTTTAAGTAGTTTAAGAGTAAATATTGAAAAAAGTTTACTCGCTGAATACGTAGTGAATACTGCAAGCATAAAATAGTACTCAAGATCGTGTTTCCATGGCGATATATCGTTTTTATGGTGATATCCTGATATCCATGGCAATTTCTTGTTTATATGGTATTTTGTAAAGGCCATTGGGTCATCAGTATTTGTCGTGATGCATGAATATTGTTGCTATGGGCTCCCTGTGCGAAGTGCTGTGGATGCGCAAGGACAGGGAGAACATTTCGTGGTTTTATTCATTACAACCTTCTAAAACTTTTATCTTTATCAGCTGTTTGCAAGAATTTGGTTAATTTTGCCCTCTCTTTAGTATTGCTTCTTGCGACATCCAATGCGCAAAATTCTTGGAAACTGAAAGTAGGAAAGCAGAAAGGCTACAAGGAATAAAAGGAATCCTTATAAAATGTCAAGCACACCTTTTTGCAAAGAAAATTGGAGCTTCTTCTACACACACAAGTTGGCCCCGTGGCCCAATGGATAAGGCATCTGACTACGAATCAGGGGAATCCAGGTTCGAGTCCTGGCGGGGTCGGCTAATCCGAATTTTTCTTAAATCCCACCAAATTTTAGATTGTGTCTTTTGGGCCAAACGATGGATTGCCGTTCTGGATTTGCAGAACTTGTGGCGTGTTGCGTGTCTTTTCCGAATGCTGATAGTGAAAAATGAAAGAAATGTGATTGAAAAATTTATTTGTCATGTTAATTTTAGGATTTCTTTCGTTTCTTTATGTATAAAATGTCAACTGATTGATGAAGCGTCCCTTAAAACAGCCCAATATGATGCATTTCATTAGCTCCCGAACAGCTTAGACCCCTGTTTAGGAATCGGTCCTTTCATCTGAAGAGTACCAAAAGAACAGGAATTTTGAGAATTGGGTAAAACGATGGAATGATCGTATTTGCTTGCTCGCTTACTTTATTCTTTCACTTTTCTTAATATATCTTTTCTCTTTTCTAAAACCCCCAACATTTGTACATAACTCGCTATTGCTTCCAAACTAATCGCTTGTATGAATGACATGACCAACCAACTCCATATATATTCCTGGTATCGAACAGGACGTCACCTCGCGCGCTCATTCGAATTATTACGTCACAAAACATTATTTAGCTTGTTATCAGAAGCACAGAATAACGAAATGATCAGCTTTGCATTGTTTACAATGTTTTCACCTCTCTTTATGCAATGGAATATGTCATGGACTACTTGATATTCAGTAGTACAAATGGACAAATATACAGGCTCTATCCAAACAGGTAAAAACCAGGCCATCTTATGATTAGCGGGGAAAATCGCGTTTTGATTTCCGTTGGTTTTAGAGTTTTAGGAGTAACGAAACAGGTTCAAATTCTTGCGCGTAGATATTTTTCAGTATCTTTCATCTTTCCCATCAGCGGAATAACATCCCTTCTTTAGTTCAGTTCACTGCACGGTCTTCTTAGATGATAAAACCACACAGCTATGGCTAGAAGTGAGTTCTTCTTTTCGTAAGAATTGCAGAACAAAAATTTCGAGATTATTTCCTGTCGTCTAATTTCGATTTGTTATGAAAGCTCGTAATAATATTTTATCGCACGTAATTTATTTACGAATAGTATTATTGAACGTGTTAAACACGTTGGGTCTTTGCAAGCCAGTTATATTTTTTTGCGTTCAGCGTTATAACATGCATGATAATTGAACTTTTTCACTTGACGAGCACTTTGAAACAATTCTATTTCTTACCCGGGAGAGGAACATGACGTCACCTCGAGCGCTCATTCTAATCATCACGTCACTATATTGGAGTAAATAAGAAAAAAATTATAATTGATATATAACTCAGGTTCGAATCCTGGTCACGGCAATAGTTTTCATTTATTCTACTATCACCTGTCGTGGTGGCGTTGAGCCGTGATCGTCTAGAGGTTAGGACATTGCGTTATGGCCGCAATAACCCAGGTTCGAATCCTTGTCACGGCAATAGTTTTCATTTATTCTACTATCACCTGTCGTGGTGGTGTTGAGCCGTGATCGTCTTGAGGTTAGGACCTCGCGTTGTGGCCGCAATAACCCAGGTTCGAATCCTGGTCACGGCAATAGTTTTCTTTTACCTACTTTCAACTGTGGTGGTGGTGTTGAGGCGTGATCGTCTAGAGGTTAGGTTCGAATTCTAGTCATGGCAATAGTCTTTGCCTCATTCTATTCTAAAAGGAGCAAAGGAATAGCAACACCAAGATTATCTTTTTAAACTTCTAACATTATTATGTGATAAAAACTGTAGAAGTCTTGCACCCTAAGAGACGGGGATTAAAAACCGGGACTCGGAGATTTTGAAGTGCAAGGTGCCTAGATACAGATGAAGATCTAAAGTAGAGAAATGCAAAATTGTCAACATCAACATTTTTATCAAAATATCAATAATAACTAGCTTTACGGATGCAAAATATTCCCATACCCGGAGTCGAACCCGGGCCGCCTGGGTGAAAACCAGGAATCCTAACCGCTAGACCATATGGGAAATGACAATAATTATCTAATGGAAATTTGTAAAAGTAGACCCATTCTTAAAAAAATTGAATTATTAGTATTTCAGTCATGGTAAAATAGCCTCCTTTGCAGCCGCTGTGAGGCGCTTCCGGTTCCCGTCATTTCCGCTACTAGCGTCTGCTCAAACTTGAACAACATTCCTTTCTTCAAAATTGACCAATACGTCTTCGAAGTTAAGCATTAGTTTAGGAGTAATTATTTTGAAAATAGTTTTTCGCTGAATACGTACTGAATACTGCAAACAAAAAATAGTACTCAATAGATCGTGTTTCCATGGCGATATATCGTTTTTATGGTGATATCCTGATATCCATGGCAATTTCTTGCTTTTATGGTATTTTGTAAAGGGCATTGGGTCATCAGTTACTGTTTTGATGCATGAATATTGTTGCTACGGGCTTCCTGTGCGCAGTGCTGTGGATGCGCAAGGAAAGGGAGAACATTTCGTGGTTTTATTCATTACAACCTTCTAATACTTTTATCTTTATCAGCTGTTTGCAAGAATTTGGTTATTTTTGCCCTCATCTTTAGTATTTGCTTCTTGCGACATCCATTGCGCAAAGTTCTTGGAAACTGAAAGTAGGAAAGCAGAAAGGCTACTAGAAAAAAAAGATTTGTTATCAAATGTCAAGCACACCTGTTTGCAAAGAAAATTGGAGCTTCTTCAACACAAAGAAGATGGACCCGTGGCCCAATGGATAAGGCATCTGACTACGAATCAGGGGATTCCAGGTTCGAGTCCTGGCGGTGTCGGTTAATCCAAATTTTTCTTAAAGCCCACCAAATTTTAAATTATGTCTTTTGGGCCAAACGATGGTACTATCGTCGTGTACAGATTAACTAAGTACGTAATAGACTTCCGAACACACGAGTGGGACTTAGAAATTTGATTCTCCACACTTAGAAAATCGAACCAAGATTCGAACTCGATATCTTCGGTACCAAAGAATTACTACAATACCAACCCCAACCCTAACCCTAACCCTAAACCTAACCCCTAGACCACGAAGTGAATTCCGTTGGGTGGTCTCATTTTATATTCATATTTAAACGAAGTATCATCAGCATGTGCACATAAATATTTATTATAGCTTAATTTATGCTATCGTATGGCACAACTACTAGCCGATTACTCCAAATTTGAATTTGAATAGAATTCCCCTCACAATTTCCCAACGATGGATTGCCGTTCTGGATTTGCAGAACTTGTGGCGTGTTGCGTGCGTTTCCGCATGCTGATAGTGAAAAATGAAAGGAAAGTGATTGGAAAATTTATTTGTCATGTTAATTTTAGGATTTCTTTCGTTTCTTTATGTATAAGATGTCAACTGATTGATGAAGCGTCCCTTAAGACAGCCCAATATGATGCATTTCATTTAGCTCCCGAACAGCTTAGACCCTTGCTTAGGAATTGTCCTTTCTTCTGAAGAGTACCAAAAGAACAGGAATTTCTAGAATTGGGTAAAACGATGGAATGATTGTATTTGCTTGCTCGGTTACTTTATTATTTCACTCTTCTTCTTTTCTATATCTTTTCTCTTTTCTATAACCCCCAACATTTGTACATAACGCGCTATTGCTTCCAAACTAATCGCTTGTATGAATGACATGACCAACCAACTCCATATATATTCCTGGTATCGAACAGGACGTCACCTCGCGCGCTCATTCGAATTATTACTTCACAAAACATTAGACTAATGACTTACGTTTTTATTTATCTTGATATCAGAAGCACAAAATAACGAAATGATCAGCTTTGCCCTGTTTACGATGTTTTCGCCTCGCTTTATGCAATATCATGGGCCACTTGATATTCAGTAGTACAAATGGACAAATATACAAGCTCTATCCAAGCAGGTAAAAGCCAGGCCATCTCATGATTAACGGGGTGGAAAATCGCTTCTCGATTTCCGTGGGTTTTAGAGTTTTAGGAGTCAACGAAACAGGGATTTCTACCCAGGTTCAAATCCTTGCGCGTAGATATTTTTACGTAACTTTCATCTTTCCCATTAGCGCTATAACATCCCTTCTTTAGTTCAGTTCACTGCACGGTCTTCTTTAGCCCGGTTTTAACTAGCGACGGAAGGAGAAGGGGAAGCGGAAGCGGAAGCAGAAGAGTAAGACGTCTCATTTTGGTGTGAAAATCAAAAAACGGAGACGTAAGCACAAGCAGAACATCGACGGAAGCATAAGCAGAAGAAACGGAAGACTTCCTTTTTCTTATGCTTATGCTTCTGCTTCCGTCCTTATGTCGCGGTGAAAAACAGATTCTTATGTTTCCGTCGCTAAAATACAGAAGCACAAGGTGGTAAGCCAATCAAACTCTCGTATTCAGTCCCCTGCACGGGAAACTTCCTATTGTTTCTCTTTTGCTTCCGTCACATTCATTTACACTAGAACATAACGATCTTATGCTTTTGCTCATGCTTCTGCCTCTGCTTCCTTCGCTTACGTCGCTAGTGAAAACAAGCCTTTAGATGATAAAACCACACAGCTGGGTAAATTGAAAATTTTACCTATATATAAAATTATATGTCGGCTTAGTACTAAAAGTATCGATATGTTGTCGCAGTGTTACCAGAATTATGGCAAGAAGTGAGTTCTTCTTTTCGTAAGAATTGCAGAACAAAAATTTCGAGAATATTTCCTGGCGTCTAATTTCGATTTGTTATGAAAGCTCGTAATAATATATTATCGCACGTAATTTATTTACGAATAGTATTATTGAACGTGTTAAATACGTTGCATGAAAAGCTATGAAACATTTCCTAGTGTAGAATATCCTGTCACTGCAACTGTATCACACTGGCTTTTTATTATTGCTGAACAAAAATGCTAGACAAGATGAAGTTGCACTTAAGCTATTGTTAATTCTAAACAATAAGATCTCGTGGCCTAATGGATAAGGCATCTGACTTCGAATCAGGGGATTCCAGGTTCGAGTCCTGGCGGGGTCGGTGTATAATTATTTTGAGCTGACTGAAATACAGCTTTTCTGTTCGCACCTCATCCTGTACCTCATGTTAGGAGAAAAAAATGCCAAATGAAAAATTCTTCGTGTTTAACTGTTGGAAGTTGAAGATAGAAAGGAAATACAAAGGGAAGATGGAACAAAATGGTGCATGCGCAATTAGGTTTCCTCTTGTTCTTTACAAATTGATATTGGTGATATATTTTACAGGTTCATTTGCCATGAAGCCTAGCTTATTGATTTCTTTTAATTTATTAATTGAAAATAACCGGATACCATACTTCCAGACATTGAATACTGAACTGTTGTATGGTAGAGCAACGCATTTACAGTTACGCCGGAGATTTCGACCCCGACACCGCCATCCCCGTAGGAATTACAGAATGATCAGGAAACTCGGCAGAAGCCTATAGCGAGAGATTAGCCGTCCACTAGACCGTAGATGATTGACCCCACTGACCATCGGTTATGAAATACCAGACAAGCGTCTAGTTTTTCCAATTTTCTTACCTATATTTCTATTCACACGGGCTTCAAATGCACAAATGCCTACTTTTTTTTCGATTTGAGCGCACAGGCGTAGACCGAATTTCCATATGCTGTCAATCAAAAAGTTACTTGTGTGTCTCAGCCGATCAACATTACACACACGACAGGAAACGACGTCAAGTGAAACCAAAGAGTTAACAAAGTTGGCAAGACAAGCCAAATATAACGACTAACGCAGCGTGCCCGATCCAACTCAGTACACAGATAATCATTACTGATATGGATCTGACTATGTATAGAAACATAAGTGTTTCGTTCATCTTATTTGTTTAGGATACGGCCCCGTGGCCCAATGGATAAGGCATATCTTTTTTCCCATACTTTAATGTTTTCTTTCTCAACTTGGACCAATCAGCAAAGTTTTGGATGAAATCGTGTTATGGAGTCAACACCAACACGACAGGTGATAGTAGAATAAAAGAAAACTATTGCGGTGACCAAGATTCGAACCTGGGTTATTGCGGCCACAACGCAATGTCCTAACCTCTAGACGATCACGGCTCAACACCACCACGACAGGCGATAGTAGAATAAAAGAAAACTATTGCCGTGACCAGGATTGGAACCTTTCTATCAGCTTGTTTACGTCTTCTATTTGTAACAGCTTAGATGTTCGACAAATGGAAGTAGGATTTGATTCAAGATTCGAAGATATATAACCGCTCTTGTCCATTTGTTTAGCTTGGTTACAGTTGGTAGGTTTGTTTATCCTGTTTTACACCAAGAGTTTGATGCTATGTCATTTTTTTGTCATTTCACAGCCAATGAAAATTGATAGAAATTAAGGCCGTTCACAGAGAAGTGGACATCTTTATCTTAAGCATAATATTTTAACGTTTCTTTGTATGACTGATGCACATGAAAAGACACTGTTATTCTTCGAGATGCCGACTAACATTGGGATTCAATGTAAGGAACAAATTGCGCACTTTATGCTTCAAGCTAGTTTAAAAAACTCGATGAAAAAGGGATAGTAGAGGGTGACCTTTACTTGTGAGAAAAGAATGGAGAAATAAATGAAAAAACATGTTTTTTGAAGTTCCTATTCCTTGAATTTTAGCTGTTCTTGGTACCGAGAAGAAGCTAGTAACTAGTATTCTATCGCGTTACTATTCAAATGCCAGCAGATCCATTGTTTTGTGCATAAGCAATCGTCTGTTACACGTTCAACAATCACAAAAGATTGTTTCACCAGTTGAGTAATTAAATAAAATTCCTGTTGAATGTCTAAAAATCGTACTGTACATCCTCTTCACCACATTTCCTTCACTTCGAAAATGACGTTCGAACGACCACGCCAGGACTCGAATCTGGTATCCCCTGATTCGAAGTCAGATGCCTTATCCATTAGGCCACGAAGTCTTATTCGAAATAAGACAGTATTAGTATTTATTAAAAAGTCAATACTCCTTCTTGCAACAATCCCGGCAACACCTGCAACAAGATTTGTGAGACTGAATGAGATTTAATTTTTCCCGAGACACCTTGAAGGCTCTTGGTTTTCACTGCTTTATAACATTTTCATCTCTGTTTTCTTCATCCAAGAAAACTGTGCAACGACAGGTTGGATTTTAACAGGAATCTCCTGTTTTATACATTCATTGCATTCAAACATTGAGTGTCGTCTTTCCTGTGTCTGTTGTCTGCGAGGCAGACCCTCGAGTTAGCATCGAATCCTTCCTCGGTTTTCCAAAGATTTAAATTTTTTTTACTTGTCCTTTTTTTTCTTTTCTTTTCTTCTTCAAAAATCTTCATGTCAAATTCGTTATAAAACGACGGACTAATTGTTTGCCGCTTTTCGCACAATCCAAATATGGAATTGATCCTACCATATATGGAGAGAGCTTTCTCTACTCTAATCACGATATGCTAATCACGATATGCCTTGAATTTTACCTGTTAGTACTGAAGGCTTGTATGATGACCATTTGTACTACTGTAAACAGTAAAACGCAGATTATTTTGTTCTTATCGAGTGTGATATGAAGCTAAAACTTAGGTCATTGATCTTATCGCTTTTATGACGTCATAATTCGAATAAGCGCGCTAGGTGACGTCATGTTCCAAACCGCGCACTTCTTGTCCTGGCTCGGCAACAGCAATGGAATGGACCATTCTCATGCTGTAGTGGTGTTGACTGGAATGACAGCGGAGGTTTCACGGCAGGCAAGTTGGAGAGAAAGACGAAAGTAATTTTCGATGTCATCTGTGAGAAATGAAGTCTCTTCCTGTTCCTTGTTCGTTAAACAACAAAAGAATTACAAAGTAAAGTTCTTTGACAGTCCACATGAGCCAACATGGAGGTTAAAATGAGTACCATGCGAGTGATGACAGATTTACCAAAAAAACAAAAACTGTTGGATGTTTACTAGATTAAAGATCGCATTTGTTTTGTCTTTCTTCTCTTCCAAGTATGAACCGAAGAACCACTTAAAACAAAGTACAGGAGAAGGTCT
Organism: Actinia equina; assembly: GCA_011057435.1. NCBI lineage: Eukaryota > Metazoa > Cnidaria > Anthozoa > Actiniaria > Actiniidae > Actinia > Actinia equina. Next base: position 337,485 of record WHPX01000481.1, on the reverse strand, counting down.
TTGTACACAAAGAAATACATGGATAAGTGCCCGGTTAGCTCAGTCGGTAGAGCATGGGACTCTTAATCCCAGGGTCGTGTGTTCGAGCCCCACATTGGGCGCAAGAACATTATTTTACTAGCTGAGCCACACGTTTGCTTGAAGAACGTTAGGGCTTTGTGTGGACGGCCTGTGATTGAAATGAAACATTCAAACGGTCTTCCTTTTCTTCTAATTTCTCTTTTTATTTCAAAATACGCACTTTGATATAACAAAAAGCTAATTTTGCTGATAGCAACAAATAAGTCATTCAAACTACTAAAGAATATAATATTATAGACGTGAATTCCTAAACTTAAATTAGAGATAATTTAAATATAATACGAATTAAATTTCTAGCTACTAAATAGATCTAAATACAGTTACAGTTCTGGCCTTTTTTTTATTTCTTGTAGACTTTAGTTGTAATGATTGAACGAAGTCGATACGATTGATTTTTCGTTTTATTAAATAACAACGACACACCATCCTCTTCGAAACAATTCTCTACTTCTCACTTTCCAGGATTTTCTCTCCCTACACAACACAGGGTTCCCTATTCGGAAACTTATACACTTCTTAATTTTCAGGTTCTTACTCACTGAGTATGAAAAGTTTCACAAGTATGAAAAAACGAAGCACACCAGTACTCGAACCTGGTATCCCCTGATTCATATTTAAACGCTTACCCATTGGGCCACGGGGCCGCAGAATGAAACAAATTTCAACGAAACAGTTCAAACCATGCATAGTCAGATCCATATCAGTCCTTATTATCTTGGTAGTTGGATCGGGCACACGGCGTCAGTCGTCTTATATAAATATATATAACAGTCGCTGGAGCGACTGGTGCTGCGATGGCGAGCATTGGACTAGGAAGAGGAGGGGTGTCAGCCATGCTAGCTGGTGGCGGTTGGATTAGTGGACCTTCTACAACGCTCTAGGCAGCTTCCGACGGAATCATTCAAGGATCTGGGTGTGGCGCTTATATATGAAGTGGTCGCAAAGCATTACACCCGCACTGCACAGACTCCAATGTCCATAAATGGGGGTTGCTATATTCGTACGCGACACGCTAATTATGTATGCAGTGTGAATAGAGAATTGTCAAACGACTTGCATTGAGGCACGTTTAGGTGAGCAAAAAAAAAACCATATGAACTTATTTTACCCCTGAGCTCCCCCTCTCATGCATGTTATAACGCTGAACGTAAAGATATAACAAGATTGCAAAGACCTAACGTTCTTCAAGCAAACATGTAGCTCAGCTAGTAAAAAAATATTTTACGCCCAATGTGGTGCTCGAACCCACGACCCTGTGATTAAGAGTCCCATGCTCTGCCGAATGATCTAACCGGGCACTTCTTATTTATTTATGTACAAAGACCTTCTCATGCACTTTGTTTCCAGTGGTTCTTCGGCTCGTACTTTGAAGAGAACAAAGACAGAATTCGGTACTATCGTCGTGTACGGATTAACGAAGTACGTATAATAGGTCTCCGAACACACAAGTGGGACTTAGAAATTTTAGTTCTCTTCGCTTAGAAAAAAAATTAAAGACACCAAGAATCGAACTCCGTACCTTCGGCACCAAAGTACTAGGACAATGCCAACCCAGCGAGAAAACTATTTTCAAAATATTTACTCTTAAACTAATGCTTAACTTCGAAGACTTATTGGTTAATTTTTTATGAAAGTAATGTTGTTCAAGTTTGAGTAGACGCTAGTGGGGGAATGACGGGAACTGGAAGCACCTCACACCGGCTGCAAAGGAGGCTGAAATACTAAGAAATGAAATTTGAAAATAGTGTTTACTTTCACAAATTTCCATTAATTAAATATTGTCATTTTCTCATATGGTCTAGCGGTTAGGATTCCTGGTTTTCACCCAGGCGGCCCGGGTTCGACTCCCGGTATGGGAATATCTTGCATCCGTAAAGCTAGTTATTATTGATATTTTGATGATATTGTTCATGTTGACAATTTTGTATTTCTCTGCAATGAAAAAAAGACATTAGCTATTACTTTAGATCATCCTCTGTATCTAGCCACCTTGCACTTCAAAATCTCCGAATCCCGGTTTTTAATCCTTGTCTTTTAGGGTGAAAAACTTCTAGAGTTTTTATCACATAATAATGTTAGAAGTTAAAAAACATAATCTTGGTGTTGGTATTCCTTTGCTCCTTTTAGAGTAGAATGGGATAAAGAGACTATTGTCATGACTAGAATTTGAGCCTAACCTCTGGAAGATCACGGCTCAACATCACCACGACAGGTGATTGTAGAATAATAGCAAACTATTGCCGTGACCAGGATTCAAACTTGTGTTATTGCGGCCACAACGCAATGTCCTAACCTCTAGACGATCACGGCTCAACACCATCCCGACAGGTGATAGTAGAATAAAAGAAAACTATTGCAGTGACCAGGATTTGAACCTGCGTTGTTTATAATTTTTTTAAACTTTTTTTAAGTATAGTGACGTAATGATTAGAATGACATCATGTTCGTAATCCCGACTATATATGGAGTTGGTCGTTTTTTAATTGTGACGTTATAATTAGAATGAGCGAAGCGTTCGTTCGCCTACATTTAAGTTGTTATCGTAGATTTATAAGTTTTACACCGTAGTGAAAATAGAAAACTGACGTTTCGGACGTTAGTCCTTCGTCGGAGTCAATAGAAAGTAAGAGTGAGAGAGATGTTTATATAGTAGAGGATAGAGAAAACAAACTAATAAGAAGAAAACAAGCCATAAAACAAAAAGGAAACAAAAGGATAGAAAGCAACAATAGGTGAGAAAAAAGGGAAAAGAAAAGAAATCTTAAACATTTTAATCCCCACAGGATGAACGAACGCTTCGCCTACATTTAAGTTGTTTTGTTTTGTTTTGTTTTGTTTGTTTTTTTTTTATTTCTTTTTCCTTTTTCCTTTTTCCTTTATCCTAGATTCTAACAGTGTATTTTATTTTTAAGATTTTTTAAATTTTTAGCCTATTATAGTCGAAAATCAAACAGTGCTATTCTTACTTTTTGGCTTTTTTCTCCTCATCCCCAAGTACGATTTTTCTGAAATTTTCTTAATCTTATCGATTAATACTATTGCAGCTCTTTAGCTACACCTCACTTTAAATTGGAAAGAACGAGCTATAGAAATTTCACTACCATCTAGATATAGCTCTTGTCTATTGATGTAGGAAGTTTAAAGAAAAAACTTGGAGCCGTTTAGCCCATCTGCAATTAAGATCATATAGCGTATCTTAATAGCGCGCGCAATTAATTTCTCCCTTCGTAACACGCCACGCGCTCCTAGCAACTGACACATTTAACTTTAGCACGCGCACATTGTTATGTTGCGTTTTTTCTCGTAAAATTGTCACAACCGTTTGCCATGATGAAGAGCAGGATGCTCGAATAAAATTTAATTTTTATAATTTAAAAAGCTGATGAATCAAAACTATCATGATAAATATAAGTTTCAAACATTCGCTCTGAATTAGTTTGGTTCCACCTTTTCCTGCTAACATGAGGTACAGGATGAAGTGCGAAAAGAAAAGCTGTGTTTCAGTCTGTTCAAAAGATTTATACAACGACCCCGCCAGGACTCGAACCTGGAATCCCCTGATTCGTAGTCAGATGCCTTATCCATTGGGCCACGGGGCCATCTTCTGTGTGTAGAAGAAGCTCCAATTTTCTTTGCAAAAAGGTGTGCTTGACAATTTATAAGGAGTCATTTTTTCCTTCGTAGCCTTTCTGCTTTCCTACTTTCAGTTTCCAAGAATTTCGCGCAGTAGATGTCGCAAGAAGCAATACTAAAGATGAGGGCAAAAATAACCATATTCTTGCAAATAGCTGATAAAGATAAAAGTTTTAGAAGGTTGTAATGAATGGTTTTTAATTCCCGTCTCTTAGGGTTCAAGACTTCTACAGTTTTTATCACATAATAATGTTAGAAGTTTAAAAACATAATCTTGGTTTTGCTATTCCTTTACTTTTAGAATTGAATGAGAGAAAGACTATTACCATGAGTAGAAGTCGAACCTAACCTCTAGACGATCACGGCTCAACACCACCACCACAGTTGAAAGTAGAAAAAAAGAAAACTATTGCCGTGACCAGGATTCGAACCTGGGTTATTGTGGCCACAACGCAATGTCCTAACCTCTAGACGATCACGGCTCAACACCACCACAACAGGTGATAGCAGAATAAATGAAAACTATTGACAAGGATTCGAACCTGGGTTATATATCAATTATAATTTTTTTATTGTTTAGTCCAATATAGTGACGTGATGATTAGAATGAGCGCTCAAGGTGACGTCATGTTCGAAACTCTAACTATATATGGAGCTGCTCGTTCTTTGTGACGTTGTAATTAGAATAAGCGCGTCAGGTGATGTCATGTTCGAAGCAAACCAAATATGGAGCTCGCCTTTGAACAACAAGAATTGCCAAAAATTGCCAAGTAAAGTTCCTTATCAGTCCACATGAGCCAACATGAAGTCAAAAGGAGCACCAAGTAAGTGATGATTGATTTAACGATGAAACAAAACCTGCTGAATGTGTACTAGATTTAAGAACTAATTGTTGTCGAACTTGCTAGACCTAGTTGTAAATTTGTGATGCTTTACACCTTTTACCGTCCTCCTGATTCCACCCTTGATGTCCTAGATAAATTGAACTCTGCACTTCAAAGTGCACCGGAATACAGCCAAATTATTCTTGTCGGAGACTTTAATTTGCCTGCGATCGACTGGACCGACTCATCGGCGCCCATAAACACTGGAGGACGTGCAGACGAGGATACTTTTTGCCATCTTGTTGGAGACAATTTTCTTCATCAGTTCATCCAAGGACCTACCCACATCGCTGGAAATAAACTTGATCTGCTGCTCTGTAATTGTCCAGGAAGTCGGAACGATGTCTACTGAGCACCATGGTTTCCCAACTGATCACTTTCTGGTAGAATTTCAGCTAAAATTGAAATTTTCAAGACCCAGACAAGTTAAACGCCGAATTCACGACTACAAACGTGGTAGCTTTAAAGGTCTACGTAGCTCCTTGCTTAATACTCCGTTCAACTTCAATACTTCTGATGTCGACAACCACTGGGCTTGCTGGAAGAACTGGTTCACAACTGCTGTAGATGAACATATTCCCGTCAAAACAATAAAAGACGTGCACTCTCCTCTCTGGATTGATAGTGAAGTTCGTCATCTCATAAGAAAGAAATATCAAGCACTGAGAAAATACCGCTCAAACAAAACTGAATCCCGTAAGCTGAAACTTCGCACTATCAGTCAGAACATCAAGTACTTAATTAGACACAAGCACCGAGAGTACTTGGAGAAAGTTGAGATCTCACTCAGTACCAACCCCAAGGTGTTCTGGAGCTATCATAAAGCCATTCTTCGTCATCGAACAAATCAGAACGCTATAATATCTTACCAGCAGGAATCTTCCAAGACTCCACATGGAAAAGCTCAACTGTTCAACTCTTACTTCTCCTCCGTATTTCTTCCTCCGACCCCCTTCACAGACGAAGGAACGCCATCACTACCCACAAAGGCTAATGATGAAGTACGCGATCTTTCACTCACAGAGGATGAAGTACTGAAGTGTTTGAGTGCTTTGGATGTTACAAAGGCTGACGGTATTCCTCCTCTCCTTCTAAAAGAATGCAGCCAAGAAATTGCACCTAGCATCTGTGCTCTTTTTAATCATTCACTGAGCACTGGTCACCTGCCTCCTGAGTGGAAATCTGCTGATGTCACACCCATCCACAAGAGAGACTCCAAGGAACTAGCCTAAAATTACAGACCAATTTCGCTGCTGCCCATTATAAGCAAGGTGTTTGAACGCTGTGTTTACAACAGAATCTACGACCACATGTTGAAGCTGATCACCTCCGCACAGCATGGATTCCTTAGACATCGCTCTTGTGTCACTCAGCTGCTCTCAGTAATGCACACTATTGGAGAATCCCTTGATAAAAATACTCAAGTTGACATCATCTATCTAGACTTTGCCAAAGCATTCGACAAAGTCGACCATAAGATCCTCTTAAGCAAGCTAAGAATGTACGGCATTGATGGCATACTCCTTATCTGGTTCAAGGACTATTTGGATGGTCGTTCTCAAAGAGTTGTGGTCGACGGTGTTGCATCTTCCTGGGCTCCTGTCACCTCTGGAGTACCTCAAGGCAGCATTTTGTGTCCTCTTCTTTTTGTTTTGTTTATAAACGATCTTCCTGATGTCATTCCCAAGGAAACTAGGGCTGCTATGTTCGCTGACGACACCAAGATTTTTCATAAAGTTACTTCCCATCGCGACTGCGAAGACCTTGAGAATGCGCTATCTTGGCTTAATGTTTGGAGCTTAACAACAACATCAAATTCAATGGCTCAAAATGTAAGCTGTTGACAGTGACACGCAAGAAAAGACCAATCCTACATGATTATCACCTTGGCGCAGACGTAATCCAACGTACACAAGAGTAAAAAGATCTCGGAGTCACCATCAAAAGTAACCTTAACTGGGACGAGCATATTAGAACCATCGCAGCCAAAGCTAACAAGCTTCTTGGTATGCTTAAGAGGACATGCCCTCAACTGACTGATATAAGATGCAGAAGAACACTATACCTAGCACACGTAAAATCTCAACTAGTGACTGCTTCTGAGGTATGGTCACCGAGCCTATCTAAACTAAAAGAACAGATCGAAAGAGTACAACGACGTGCCACAAGATGGATCCTCAGGACCACGATTGGGGAAACCACTTATAAAGAAAGACTAAAGGACTTGAACTTGCTCCCTCTCTGCTATGATAGAGAGATTAAGGATCTAATGTTCTTTTATAAATCATTATACGAACAGACAAATGTTAATGTTCACGATTTTGTCAAATTCTCCAAACATAGACGTACTCGTCTTACTCAAAATCCTGGTATGGTTCTTGAAACATCTTTTTGTAAAACCACTACTTTTAAAGCATCTTACTTTAATAGGATAGTTTGCCTTTGGAACACCGTCTGTAAAGAGGCGCCAACTAGTGTTCTTTCTAGTCAATCTCAATTCAAATTGTTTCTAAGGCATAGGTACTTTTCTTCGCTTGAGGATACATTTGATGTTGATCTGACATGTACTTGGTCACTAGTTCGTAAGTGTCCTTGTCATCGTACTTGATAATAACTGAACCTCCCTCAGGGACTTTTGTTTGTTTGAACTCCATTGATTATTTTTTGACATTCTCGGTTCACTAGTTATCAGTTCTTACTACTATAACTGTATTAAGTTTCAAAGACAATTCTCTATTGATTTATATCGTTAGTCAAAAGGAAATGCCTAGCATGGGTCCTAGAGTCCCGTTCGCACTTTCCGCTTTGGGTAGCTTGTTGATTCTGTAATTTTGCTTTCTGATAATTACCCAATAAAGTTGTAAAGATCGGTTCTGCATTTGTTTTCTTCAAATGTACATGCTTTCAGTTGGACCCTTTTGTTCTTCGCCACTGCTGTACTTGTGGTGGTGATAAGAGATGACAATATTTTTAGTTTTTCGTTTTTAAGTATGAACCGAAGAATCACTGGAAACAAAATACAGGAGAAGGTCTTTGTACACAATGAAATGAATGACAAGTGCCCGGTTAGCTCAGTCGGTAGAGCATGGGACTCTTAATCCCAGGGTCGTGGGTTCGAGCCCCACATTGGGCGCAAAAATGGATTTTTACCAGCTGTGAACTATACATTTGCTTGAAGAAGGGTAGGTTTTATTTTTATATAACCAGTTATTTTTCGTCGAGCGTTATAACATACATAATAACTAGCACGATAAAACAATTTTTATGATTCGTGCCCCGGAGTAGAGTAAAAGCATTGGTTATTTTCGTAGGAAATTTTCAAAGACACCCCCCAAAAAAACCGGAAGTCTTTTAATAATAGCTTGGATGAACGATTTTTAACCCCTGGAAGGAGGTGCCAACATTCTAAAGTTCAAATACTTAAAATGGCTTAATTTTACCCCTAAGACGTTTGACGCCGTGTGCCCGATCCAACTATCAAGATAATAAGGAATGATATGGATCTGAATATGCATGTTTATAAGTGTTTCGGTGAATTTTGTTTTAATCTGCGGCCCCGTGGCCCCATGGATAAGGCATCTGATTACGAATCAGGGGATTCCAGGTTCCAGTCCTGGCGGGGTCGTTTCTTCACACTGTATGACCTTTTTTCTTTCTCAACACGGCTGTAAAGGTTTGGATGAAATCGAGAGAATTTTTCTCTGCAGCTCGTCTCGCAACCGAGTTACATCGCAAATTGCATGTAGCATTGCAGCTCAGTGTAGCTTAAGGTGGTGACACTACTACGTTCTGAAGTTAAATCGCGCCCTACTCTTGCAACATTCCGCGCAACAAATCTCATCATGTGAACATAGCTGAAACATTCCCTTCATCATCTAGAAATTTCAAACCAATCAGCTTGCACCAGATTTATAACTGCTGACCACATGTCTTTATACTATAGTAAGCTGACACAAGCGATGTTGCGTGATTTTGTTGCAATGTCTGTCACTCCGATTCAAATGTTGCATCGTGTGTCAGCACCTTTACAGCGCAATTTGAAAACACGTTATGAGACAAGTTGCACCAATTGTTTGGTTCTCCGTTGTACCGTGTAAGCGGTCATGCAACTTATGTCTCAACGCTGTTGTAGGACAAGTTGCAGAGAAAGTTGTTCGGTGTAATCGTGCCTTAAATTCTAGGTTCAAGCAAACATGCCACCTTTCAGCAAAATAAGAAAACTTTTCTCGCCCAATGTGAGTCCTATGCTCTACCTACTAACGAGGCACAATTTAATTCGTATCATATTTAAGTTATCTCTAATTTAAGTTTAGGAATTGAAATCTATAATATTATATTCTTTAGTAGTTTGAACGACTTATTTGTTGTTATCAGCAATATTAGCTTTTTGTTATCAGAGTGCGTATTTTGAACTAGAAAGAGAAATTAGAAGAAAAGGAAGACGGTTTGAATGTTTGTGTGAGCTTGAACAGCCCTCGCAGGCCGTCCACACAAGAACCTAACGGTTCTTCAAGCAAACGTGTAGCTCAGCTAGTAAAATATTATTTTTGCGCCCAATGTGGGGCTCGAACCCACGACCCTGGGATTAAGAGTCCCATGCTCTACCGACTGAGCTAACCGGGCACTTTTGAATGTTTTTCTTTGTGTACAAAGACCTTCTCATGTACTTTGTTATCAGTGGTTCTTCTGTTCATACTTGGAAGATAAAAGAGACAAAACAAATGAGATCTTTAATCTAATTCAAATCCAACAGTTTTTGTTTTATTGGTAAATCAGACATCACTCCTTTGGTACTCCTTTCAACCTTCAAGTTGGATCATTTGGACAAAGAACTTATTACTTCGTAATTCTTTTGTTGTTTAACGAACATAACGGACATGGCGGCCAACATGGCTACTGCACGAGAGAGGCCTTCTCCCCCCCCAAATTAAAACGGCAATAGTTTTCTTTTGTTCTACAATCACCTCTCTTGGTGGTGTTGAGCCGTGATCGTCTAGAGTTTACGAGTTTGCTTTATGGCTGCAATAATCCAAGTTCAAATCATGGTCACGAAAATAGTTTTTCTTTTATTATCACCTGTCGTGGTGTTGTCCCCTGATCATCTAGAGGTTACGACTTTGCGTTGTGAATAACGAACTAGAAAATTGTCAAACGAGTTGTACTGAGGCACGTTTAGGTCAGCAGAAATAAAACCATGTGATATTATTTGACCCCTGAGCCCCCCTCTCCCGGGCAACAAATAAAAATGCTTCATCGTGCTCGTCAAGTGAAAAAGTTCAATTATCATGCATGTTATAACGCTGAAAGCAAAAAATATAACTGGCTTGCAAAGACCTAACGTTTTTCAAGCAAACATATAGCTCAGCTAGTTAAAATAATATTATTGCGCTCAATGTGGGGCTCGAACCCACGACCCTGGGATTAAGAGTCCTATGCTCTACAAACTGAGCTAACCGGACACTTTTCCATGTATTACTTTGTGTACAAAGACCTTCTTTTGTATTTTGTTTCAAGTGGTTCTTCGGTTCATACTTGGAAGAGAAGAACAGAAGACAGGCATAAGACATTAAATTATAAGTTTTTGTTTCACAGGTAAATCACTCATCTTTTCCCTTGGTATTGTTGACTCAGAGGACGTTAAAAAGCACTTCCGTTCCAATGTCTGTGTGAATTCGACCTGAAGCGCTAGCTTTAATTCTTTGCACGGCAACCATGATGTTGGACAGGAACAATTTTATGTCTTTCATTACAAGAGACTTCATCTCTCACAGATGACATCAAAAATTACTTTCGTCTTTCTCTCCGCTACACCAGTGGAATGGTCCATTCACTTGTTGTGGACAAGCCAGGACAGGAAGTGTGCGCTTTTCGACATGATGATACCTTACGCGCTTATTCGAATTATGACGTCATAAAGGTGATTGGACTAATGACGTCAGTTTTAGCTTGATATCACACTCGATAAGAACAAAATAATCTGCGTTTTACTGTTTACAGTAATACGAATGGACATCATACAATCTTTATACGAATCTCTTGATTAGCAAAAAATACATATCAAGCTTTACTCTATTTGTTGATATGAAAGCTGGAGTAGAGAAAGCTCACTCCATATATGGTATGGTCAAAAACGAACAAAAAGTCCGTCGTTTTATAACGAATTAGACATGAGGATTTTTGTAGAAGAAAATAAAAGAAAAAAAAAAACTTTGGAAAATCGAGGAAGGATACGATGCGATGGTTTGCCTCGCAGACTACTGAGACAGGTTAAGATGACACTCAATGTTTGAATGCAATGAACGTATAAAATTACTGGTAAAATCCAACCTGTCGTTGCACAGTCTTCTTGGATGAAGAAAACAGACATGAAAATGTTATAAAAACAAGAAAAACCAAAGACGTTCATGGTGTCTTGGAAAAATTTAATCTCGATTGTTGAGTCTCGCAAATCTTGTTGCAGCCGTTGCCGGGATTGTTGCAAGAAGGAATATCGACTTCTACTTTTCGCATTAATTGCGGCAACAATTTCGAAAGATTGTCTATCTTACACCGGCTGCTGCAACTAATGTACTTTAAGGTACTTTACGGTATGTGCATCTTCAACCCTGTGACTTTATATTATTGAGGAACAAACTGATGTGACAGAGTCATTAATCAAATAAGACCTCGTGGCCTAATGGATAAGGCACCTGACTTCGAATCAGGGGATTCCAGGTTCGAGTCCTGGCGGGGTCGTTCGAACGTCATTTTTCTTAGTGAATGCAATGTAGTGACAGCTACAATTGCACGACATGTCCTCTTGCAGCTACAACTGCACGACAGATTTATTTGTATAGGAATAAATAGGTTTTGGTCAGTTTATATATCAATTGTGGGTATATATATTAGACAGAAAAAGTAAAAAGCTAGAGATGAAAACAGCTAGGACCGGACACGTAAAGACAAGACGCACTAAAAGAAAATAACACCGCGATACTAAATGAACTAACGAAGTAAACCAAAATATGTACTATTTAATAAACGAGCAGGAGTGTTTTATCAGTTATAAAATCCCGAGGGCGAAGCCCGAGGGATTTTATACCTGATAAAACACGATCTGCGAGTTTATTGAATGGCTTAAGAAATTCATTTATAATTCATGACCATTTTGTACAATATCGATGAAAACTATGGACTCATATGAAAAAACAAAAGGAAAAGGAATGTGGCTTGCATTTGGGAATTGAGCTACAGTAATCATAAAGGAATGAAATTAGAAATTCAAATGTGCAGAATTTTGTATTTTATTCACATATGTAGTCGCAGCCAATGTTGTTATTTCGGGATCAATATTCAACAATTGTACTTTTCATTTGAGCAAGTAAGCCATCAGAAAATAAATGTTATGATTATTCAGAGTCTGTTATATTTTATATTTACTATTTTATGGACATGAAACATTATATAATGACACATGTGGCATTATATAATGCTTCATGTTCATTATCATTCCATTGTTCTTCTATTCTACCCCATTACTCCCCTGGGCCGCATTCAAATCCCTCCCCGGGCTTTAGGCTTCAAACGTAGTTTATGCGGTATAAAAGAGTTTCCTCGTGATCAGAGAAGAGCTTCGGATTGGACAAAATGGTCATGAATTATTAATGAGTTTTTTAAGGTAATATAGTGAACCAAGCCATGACACTAACACTAGATGTAAAAGGGCGAATAGAAAAACCAAGCGAAAAAACCGAACTTAAACAAGGGTCGAAATGGGCAGAGCCCAAAGGAACGCGTGCGAAAACGAAACTAACTGTAAAGGATATAGGAAAAGTAAAGTTAAAAAACCGGGCAAGTAATATACAAACAAATATATAATATATACAAAATAACTGACGCGTAACGAGCTAAACGAGAACATAAAATAGAGCGAACAAAGCTTTGACACCAAACTAACCTAGACTTATACAGCATAAAGACGATTTCAATCAGGGCGACTGCGAAACTGCTAAATAAGGAGATAGCCATTAAACTAGGGGGCAATCAATGCAGAACACTACTAATCCGCAACGCAAAAGGACGACTTACGAACTCCGGCTCCCGAACTAATTTATACCTCATTCAGGATTGGGTTTCCTAATAGGGCATTTGCATTATGACTTCATTTTACTACCACTACCAAAATGCTTCGTGAATTTTCTTTCTTATTCAAATTTGTAGTTCCTCATTGCAATAGTAAGGTAATGGGCTCTAATTAACTGAACAAAAGTAAGTGTGCAAGGGATTCTGGTAGTAGAGGTCAATGACGTCATCGTAAAACCGTCCTATTGATGCACGTTTAGGTGAGCTAAAGTAAAACCATGTGAACATATTTTACCCCTGAGCCCCCCTCTCATGCATGTTATAACGCTCAACGCAAATATATAACTGGCTTGCAAAGACCTAATGGTATTCAAGCAAACAGGTAGCTCAGCTAGTAAATTAATTATCGCCCAATGTGGGGCTCGAACCCACGACCCTGGGATTAAGAGTCCTATGCTCTACCGACTGATCTAACCGGGCACTTGTACATGTATATCCTTGTGCACAAAGACCTTATCCTTTGCTAGGTTTTCTTTGGATTTTATGTCGGTTCTCCTTTGAAGACTGGATAGATAACTTGTTAGTTTTATGATTAATCAATTAATCAAAACAGGGAGAAGACATTAAATTATAAGTTTTTGTTTCACAGGTAAATCACTCATCTTTTCCCTTGGTATTGTTGACTCAGAGGACGTAGCGATGCCAGGTTTATTCACATGACATTAAAAAGCACTTCCGATCCAGTGCCCGTGTCAACTCGACGTTAAGCGATAGATTTAATGGTTTGCACGGCCACCATGATGTTGAACAGGAACAATGTAATGTCTTTTCATGACAAGAGACTTCATTTCTCACAGATGACATCGAAAATTACTTTCTTCTTTCTTTCCAACTTAACTGCCGTGAAACCTCCGCTGTCATTCCAGTCAACACCACTACAATGGTCCATTCCCTTGCAGTGGCCGAGCCAGGACAAGAAGTGCGCGGTTTGGGACATGACGTCACCTTGCGCGCTATTCGAATTATGATGTCATAAAGCAGATTAGCCTAATGACCTAAGTTTTAGCTTCATGTCAAACCCGATAAGAGCAAAATAATCTGCGTTTACTGTTTACAGTAGTACAAATGGTCATCATACAAGCACAATACGAACAGCTAAAATTTAAGGCATATCGTGATTAGCAAAAAATACATATCAAGCTTTACTCTACAGTATATGTTGGTATCGAAGTTGGAGTAGAGAAAGCTCACTCCATATATGGTAGGATCAATTGTGCGAAAAGCGGCAAACAAAAAGGCCGTCGTTTTATAACGATTTTGAAATAAAGATTTTTGAAAAAGAAAACAAAACAAAAAAAAGGAGAAAAAAAAAAGTAAAAAAAGAAAATCTTTGGAAAATCGAGGAAGAATACCAACGATGGTAACTAGTGGGTCTGCCTCCCAGACAACTGACACAGGGAAAGACGACACTCAATGTTAGAATGCAATGAATGTATAAAACACGGCAAAAGTTTTATTTTATTCTACTATCGCCTGTCGTGGTGGTGTTTGAGGCGTGATAGTCTATAGGTTAGTACATTGCGTTGTGGTCACCGCATAGTTTTCTTTTATTCTACTATCACCTGTCGTGTTGGTGTTGACTTCATAACACGATTTCATCCAAAACTTTACTACTTGGTCCAAGTTGAGAAAGAAAACATTAAAGTATGGAAAAAAAGATAACGACCCCGCCAGGACTCGAACCTGGAATCCCCTGATTCGTAGTCAGATTCCTTATCCATTGGGCCACGGGGCCATCTTGTGTGTGTAGAAAAAGCTCCAATTTTCTTTGCAAACAGGTGTGCTTGACATTTGATAAGAAATTTTTTTTTTCTAGTAGCCTTTCTGATTTCCTACTTTCAGTTTCCAAGAACTTTGCGCAATGGATGTCGCAAGAAGCAAATACTAAAGATGAGGGCAAAATTAACCATATTCTTGCAAACAGCTGATAAAGATTTAGAAAGTTGTAATGAATAAAACCACGAAATGTTCTCCCTGTCCTTGCGCATCCACAGCACTTTGCACAGGAAGCCCGTAGCAACAATATTCATGCGACACGACAAAAACTGATTACCCAATGGCCTTTACAAAATACCATATAAACAAGAAGTTGCCATGGATATCGGGATATCACCATAAAAACGATATATCGCCATGGAAACAAGATCTATTGAGTACTATTTTTTGCTTGCAGTTTTCAGTACGTATTCAGCGAGACAACTATTTTCAATAATTACTCCCAAACCAATGCTTAACTTCGATAACGTTTTGGTCAATTTTGAAGAAAGGAATGTTGTTCAAGTTTGAGCAGATGCTAGTGGGGGAATGACAGGAACCGGAAGCGCCTCACAGCGGCTGTAAAGGAGGCTATTTTACCATGGCTGAAATACTAATAATTGAAATTTGAAAATAGTGTCTACTTTCACAAATTTACATTAATTAAATTTTGTCATTTCCCATATGGTCTAGCGGTTAGGATTCCTGGTTTTCACCCAGGCGGCCCGGGTTCGACTCCCGGTATGGGAATATTTTGCATCCGTAAAACTAGTTATTATTGATATTTTGATGATGACAATTTTGCATTTCTCTGCAATGAAAAAAAAAACATTAGCCATTACTTTAGATCATCATCTGTATCTAGCCACCTTCAAAATCTCCGAGTCCCGGTTTTTAATCCCCGTCTCTTAGGGTTCAAGACTTCTACAGTTTTTATCACATAATAATGTTAGAAGTTTAAAAACATAATCTTGGTGTTGCTATTCCTTTGCTCCTTTTAGAGTAGAATGAGACAAAGACTATTGCCATGACTAGAATTCAAACCTAACCTCTAGACTATCACGGCTCAACACCACCACCACAGTTGAAAGTAGAATAAAAGAAAACTATTGCCGTAACCAGGATTCGAACCTGGGTTATTGCGGCCACAACGCAATGTCCTAACCTCTAGACGATCACGGCTCAACACCACCACGACAGGTGATAGTAGAATAAATGAAAACTATTGCCGTGACAAGGATTCGAACCTGGGTTATATATCAATTATAATTTTTTTTTATTTACTCCAATATAGTGACGTGTGATTAGAATGAGCGCTCGAGGTGACGTCATGTTCGAAACCCCAACTATATATGGAGTTGGTTGTTCTTTGTGACGTTATAATTAGAATAAGCGCGTCGGGTGATGTCATGGTCGAAGCAAACCAAATATGGAGCTCGCCGTTGAACAACAACAATTGCCAAAAATTGACAGGTAAAGTTTTTAATCAGTCCACATGAGCCAACATGAGGTTAAAAGGAGCACCAAGAAAGTGATGATTGATTTAACGATGAAACAAACCCTGTTGGATGTGTACTAGATTAAAGATCGCATGGGTTCTGTATTTGTTCTCTTCAAATGCACATGCTTTCAGTTGGACCCTTTTGTTCTTCGCCACTGCTGTACTTATGGTGGTTATAAGGGATGACAATATTTGTAGTTTTTTCGTTTTTAAGTACGAACCGAGGAACCAAAGGAGACAAAATACAGGAAAATGTCTTTGTACATAACGATTTTCTTAGACAAGTGGCCGGTTAGCTCAGTCGGTAGAGCATGGGACTCTTAACCCCAGGGTCGTGGGTTCCAGCTCCACATTTTGAGCAAAAATGGATTTTTACCAGCTGTGAGCTATACGTTTGCTTGAAGACGAAGGGTAGGTTTTATTTTTATATAACCAGTTATTTTGCGTCGAGCGTTATAACATACATGATAACTAGCACGATAAAACAATTTTTATGATTCGTGTCCCGGATAGGAGGAACTCCTTAGAGTAAAAGCATTGGTTTTTTTCGTAGGAAATTTTCAAAGATACCGGAAGTCTTTTAATAATAGCTTGGATAAACGATTTTTAACCTCTGGAAGGAGGTGCCAAAATTCTAAAGTTCAAATACTTAAAATGGCTTAATTTTACCCCTAAAACGTTTGACGCCGTGTGCCCGATCCAACTACCAAGATAATAAGGACTGATATGGTTCTGACTATGCATGTTTAGAAGTGTTTCGTTGAAAATTGTTTTTATCTGCGACCCTGTGGCCCAACGGATAAGGCATGTGACTACGAATCAGGGGATTCCAGGTTCGAGTCCTGGCGTGGTCGTTTCTTTACACTGTATGACCTTTTTTTCTTTCTCAACACGGCTGTAAAGGTTTGGATGAAATCGCGAGAGAATTTTTCTCTGCAGCTCGTCTCGCAACCGAGTTACATCGCAAATTGCATGTAGCATTGCAGCTCAGTGTAGCTTAAGGTGGTGACACTACTACGTTCTGAATTTAAATCGCGTCCTACTCTTGCAACATTCCGCGCAACAAATTTCATCGTGTGAACATAGCTGAAACATTCCCTTCATCATCTAGAAATTTCAAACCAATCAGATTGCACCAGATTTATAACTGCTGACCACATATCTTAATACTATAGTAAGCTGACACAAGCGATGTGGCGTGATTTTGTTGCAATGTCTGTCACTCCGATTCAAATGTTGCATCGTGTGTCAGCTCCTTTACAGCGCAATTTGAAAACACGTTATGAGACAAGTTGTACCAATTGTTTGGTTCTCCGTTGTACCGTGTAAGCTGTCATGCAACTTATGTCTCAACGCTGTTGTAGGACAAGTTGCAGAGAAAGTTGTTCGGTGTAATCGTGCCTTAAATTCTAGGTTCAAGCAAACATGCCACCTTTCAGCAAAATAAGAAAACTTTTCTCGCCCAATGTGAGTCCTATGCTCTACCTACTAACGAGGCACAATTTAATTCGTATCATATTTAAGTTATCTCTAATTTAAGTTTAGGAATTGAAATCTATAATATTATATTCTTTAGTAGTTTGAACGACTTATTTGTTGTTATCAGCAATATTAGCTTTTTGTTATCAGAGTGCGTATTTCGAACTAGAAAGAGAAATTAGAAGAAAAGGAAGACGGTTTGAATGTTTGTGTGAGCTTGAACAGCCCTCGCAGGCCGTCCACACAAGAACCTAACGGTTCTTCAAGCAAACATGTAGCTCAGCTAGTAAAATAATATTTTTGCGCCCAATGTGGGGCTCGAACCCACGACCCTGGGATTAAGAGTCCCATGCTCTACCGACTGAGCTAACCGGGCACTTGTACATGTATATCCTTGTGCACAAAGACCTTCTCATGTACTTTGTTTTAAGTGGTTCTTCTGTTCATACTTGGAAGATAAAAAAGACAAAACAAATAAGATCTTTCATCTAATACACATCCAACAGTTTTTGTTTTATTGGTAAATCAGTCATCACTCCCTTGTTACTCTTTTTAACCTTCATGCTCGATCATGTGGACTGACAAAGAATTTTACTTCGTAATTCTTTTGTTGTTAACGAACAAGGAACAGGAAGAGACTTCATTTCTCACAGATGACATCGAAAATTACTTTCTTCTTTTTTTCCAACTTAACTGCCGTGAAACCTCCGCTGTCATTCCATTCAACACCACTACAATGGTCCATTCCCTTGCAGAGGCCGAGCCAGGACAAGAAGTGCGCGGTTTGGGACATGACGTCACCTTGCGCGCTATTCGAATTATGATGTCATAAAGCAGATTAGCCTAATGACCTAAGTTTTAGCTTGATGTCAAACCCGATAAGAGCAAAATAATCTGCGTTTTACTGTTTACAGTAGTACAAATGGTCATCATACAAGCACAATACGAACAGCTAAAATTCAAGGCATATCGTGATTAGCAAAAAATACATATCAAGCTTTACTCTACAGTATATGTTGGTATCGAAGTTGGAGTAGAGAAAGCTCACTCCATATATGGTAGGATCAATTCCATATTTGGATTGTGCGAAAAGCGGCAAACAAAAAGGCCGTCGTTTTATAACGATTTTGAAATGAAGAGTTTTGAAAAAGAAAAGAAAAAAAGAAGGAGAAAAAAAAAACAAGTAAAAAAAGTAAATCTTTGGAAAATCGAAGAATGATACGAGGACGATGCTAACTCGTGGGTCTGCCTGGCAAACAACTGACAAAGGGAAAGACGACACACAATGTTTGAATGCAATGAATGTGTAAAACACGGCAAAAGTTTTCATTATTCTACCTGTCGTGGTAGTGTAGAGCCGTGATCGTCTAGAGGTTAGGACATTGCGTTGTGGCCGCAATAACCCAGGTTCGAATCCTGGTCACGGCAATAGTTTTCTTTTATTCTACTTTCAACTGTGGTGATGTTGTTGAGCCGTGATCTTCCAGAAGTTAGGTTCGAGTTCTACTCATGGTAATAGTTTTTATCCCATTCTACTTTAAAAGGGGCAAAGGAATACCAATACCAACACCAAGATTATGGTTTGTAACTTCTAACATTATTATGTGATAAAAACTGTAGAGGTTTTCACCCTTAAAGACGGGGATTAAAAACAGGGACTCGGAGATTTTGAAGTGCAAGGTGGCTGGATACAGATGATGATCTAAAGTAATAGCTAATGTATTTTTTTCACTGCAGAGAAATACAAAATTGTCATCATCAAAATATTAATAATAACTAGTTTTACACATGCAAAACATTCCCATACCGGGATTCCAACCCGGGCCGCCTGGGTGAAAACAAGGAATCCTAACCGCCAGACCATATGTGAAATGACAAAATTTAGTTAATGGAAATTTGTGAAACTAGACACTCTTTTAAAATTTCAATTATTATTATTTCAGCCATGAGTAGTATAGGGAATGGGGGTATCAGCGCAATGACAACACGAGGAATGCCCGCGTGAAGTCATTAACCCGCGTTTTTGTAACCCCATTTCCCCAGAAATGCCCGTGGGGGCAACAACGCAGTGTAAGATATATTAGTCTATATATGGAGTGTGAAGAATGTAAGAGAACTTTTAAGAAAGAAGCAGACTTAAAGAAGCATCTAAGGATGAAGACGAAATGCATGAGCAGCTATGATTGCGGATGTGGTAAGAAGTTCAAGACGAAAGTTAAATTGTATTGGCATTGTCAGGACTGTGAGTACGACTACGACGACCTAAAAAGTGCTTTTAATTAAGCATAAGATATTTCCTATTATATAGATGGAATCCCAAAGCAACTTCGAAACGGTGACAATACCCGGGAACGGTGAGATTGACGTTAGGCAGTTTTGGCGAAAGTCAGAAAAGAAGGTTAAAAGGACGCTCCGAAAAGGTATAGAAGACTTAGGAGCCCTGAAAGTAAGTATAATGGTAGAAGTGAGTCTATCGAAAGACGAGGTGACGACGACAGCGATGCTGCGATCAAAGTCGTTAGTGATATTAGAATCCACGAATTTGGATAGGTCACTCAGTGAAGCCTTAGAAGCGATAATGGAGTCGCTGTCTAACTACACGAAAGATGGATCAGGTTGGACAGTGGAGGAGGTTGAAGGTATAGAGATAAGTATGGCTAGGTACGTACCCATACGAGGAGGAAGTTACGTACCACTACCAGTGTGGGTAGAAAGGAAGAAGGCTATTGTAAACGTGAAGAATGAAGACAATCGATGCTTTATGTGGGCAATTAGGTCTGCACTGTATCCAGCAGAGAAGGATCCCTGCAGGATGAGTAAGTATCCCACAGACGATTTAGAGTGGGATGGTGTGGAATTTCCCATGCAGTTGATAGACATTCCCATATTTGAGGAGATAAACGATCTAGCAATTAACGTTTACGGAGTCAGAGAGCAGACGATAGTACCGCTAGTCCTGTCAAAGAGTAAAGGAGAGCGCGTACATCTCTTCTACCACGGCGGACATTACTCATGGGTTAAACATCTAAGCAGATTATTTTACAGACATACCAAGCACAAAGGCAAAAAGTACTTCTGCGACTGCTGCTTGTTGTCATTTACATCCTTAAATGCCCTAAAGAAACACGATGAGATCTGCCGAGGAGTCGAAGAAGTGGCACAACGGATCCAGATGCCCGCCAACAAAGAGCTTTCATACGCAGACCATCAAAAGCAGATGCAGGTGCCTTACGTAATATACGCAGACTTCGAAGCGTTAATAACTCAGGAACAGCAGAAAAGTGGTGCCACGAATAAGGTAGGATTACACGAGATCTGCTCCTTTGGTTACATAGTAGTCAGATCAGACGGCAAGGCCGACCCTCCTGTGATTTACCGAGGTAAAAACGCATCTAATAAGTTTCTAGGAGCATTGCGAGAAGAGGAGGAAGAGATAAGAGAACGATTAAGGTGTCCAAAGAAGATGGAATTTACCAAAGAGAACCAGGAGGAATTTCACAAGGCAAAGAAATGCCACATTTGTCAACATACACTTCTTCAGTTTGGAAGACGAGCCAAGAAAGCGTGGGATGAAGATGGGAAGTATCTAGGAGAAGCTCATCTTAAATGCGGGAAGTATGCTAAGAAAGGTGAGAAGCCAGGAAAGCCGTCAACGCACTGCATTCACTGTCATAAAGCATTTGTTGAAGACTTCTACGTGGATAAGGTTAGGGATCACTGCCACATCACGGGTAAATACAGAGGAGCAGCCCATTGGAAATGTAATATAAACTTCAAAGTAAATCCAGACATGGAAATACCCGTGTTCTTTCACAACCTCCGCGGCTACGACTCCCATTTACTCCTTCAGGGAACAGACGGATCCGACGTCAAATGCATACCCAACAACAAAGAGCGCTACATGTCCGTAACTGTAGGTAAGCTAAAGTTCTTAGATTCACAGCAGTTTATGGCAGACTCTTTAGCAAACCTCGTAAAGTACAACACCAACTTCCCCATTTCCAGTCAATACGGCGCGGAAAGGAAAGGAGTCTACCCATACGAATACATGGACTCCTGGGAGCGCTTTGAAGAGCCCCTACCACCTAAAGATTGTTTCTACAGCAGTTTAAATGAGTCTGGAATAAAGGGCGAGGAGTACCAGCATGCGTTAGACGTGTGGGAAAAGTACTCCTGTGAGAACATGGGGGATTACCACGACATTTACCTAAGGTCTGACGTAGTGCTGCTCGCAGATGTTTTCCAAAGCTTCAGAAAGATGGCAATGGAATATTACGGATTGGATCCCGCTAATTTCTACACAGCTCCCGGACTCAGCTGGAGTGCGCTGTTAAAGAAGACGAACGCGCAACTGGATTTGCTAACGGAATACGATATGTACCGGTTTATGGAAGACGGTATTCGTGGTGGTGTTTGCGGACCCAGCAGACGTTATGCTCGCGCAAACAATCCCTTAGTAGAGCACGACCGAGAGAAACCAACAACCTACATCTACTACCTGGATGCAAACAACCTTTACGGTTGGGCAATGTCACAGTACTTGCCTGTGAGAGACTTCGAATGGGACACCGTGCGACCCATAGACTTCTACATGCAGGTAGGAAAGGAGGAAGACAAGGGTTACGTCTTAGAAGTGGATCTGGAGTACCCAGAGCACCTGCACGACGAACACAATGAGTTTCCCTTAGCACCAGAAGCGATAGAGATACCCTTCCAACAGCTGTCACCGTTGCAAAAGCAAATGTGTCCTGGTTACAAACCGTACAGGAAGCTAACTATGAACCTTATGGATAAAAAAAAGTATGTGGTACATTACCGCAACCTACAGTTTTACGTGCGACACGGAATGCGGGTAAAGAAGATTCACCGCGTGTTGAAGTTCACGCAGGAGCCCTGGATGCGCCCCTACATTGACTTTAACACGCAAAAGCGTACCGCAGCTAAGAATGACTTCGAGAAAAACCTCTTCAAACTGATGAACAACAGCGTGTTCGGAAAGACAATGGAGAACATCCGCAAGCGCGTAAGCGTAAAAATAGTTAGCACCAAAGAGGAGGCAGAAGCATATGTGTCACAACCCGGATTCGTCCGTTATGTGGAAATGCTGAACTTCTATGTGATTCACATGAAGAAGGCGAACCTGCTCCTGAATAAACCCGTATACACGGGGTTTACAGTGTTAGACCTATCGAAGCTGCTGATGTATGAGTTTTACTACGACAAACTAAAGCCAAAGTACGGAGACCGCTGTCGCCTCCTGTACACAGACACCGACTCCCTAATTCTAGAAGTGCAAACGGAAGACGTCTACCAGGATTGCGTCGAAGACATAGACGAGTAAGACACCAGCGGTTACCCAAAGGAGCACTTCCTTTACAGCGCAAAGAACAAGAAGGTAATAGGAAAGATGAAAGACGAGATGTTAGGAAAACCCATCGTGGAATACGTTGGGTTAAAACCAAAGATGTACAGCGTGCTAAAGTTAGACGGCGTAGAAAAGAAAGCCAAAGGCGTTAAAAAATACGTCGTTAAGAAGGACATAACCCACGAGTCCTACTTGAACGTATTACGAACGCGCAAGGAACAGCGGCATAAGATGAACAGCCTGCGCAGCTATGGTCATCAGATACATAACGTCACGCAGGAGAAGGTGTCACTGTCTGCATTTGACGGTAAGCGATGGATGTGTGATGACGGCGTGCATACGATAGCATTCGGACATCACACGATAAGCAGTTCCTCCTTGACGAACCCACGCGTGGGACCATCGTGAAGATAATACAAGATGGGCTGATCCTTCTTAGCTATTACACTTCGTATCTGGTAAGTTTCCAAAGACCAATTAGGATCCGTAGCCCTTTTGGATCCTCCTTCTAATTCACCCGGTCCATAAAGATATCGGACCGTGACATTACCTAATTTCTTTTCATGGGGGAAGACCGCCCTCGAACTTCTGACGTAGGACTTGTGTTCCACGTGCTTCTTTTTTATGGCATCCTTGGGTTTCATTCCCGTAGCCCTGGCCGCCTCGTTATTCAAAGCCACAATGACCTGAGGGAGTCTCTGTGTCCATTCCTTGTTTCGCTTAGAGGGATCTTCCAACTCTTTCCAATACTGGTATCCAAAGAGACGCTCGGCCAGGGTTTTATTGAATCTTTCGACGATGCTCTGGCCCCTGTGGTACTCTGCTTCGGCTCTTCTTATCTTAGTGCTGTGGTCTTTCAAGGTTTTGGTAACCACGCCCATGAACTCCGTCCCCGCATCCACTTGCAGCAGCTTTGGCCATTTCAAGACGCGCTTATAAATCCTACCTAGGGCTTCTGCGACTTCCCCAGAATCCTTGCTGGTTATGGGTTCGGCGTCCTTGTATCTACTTGCGATATCAACTACGGTCAAAGCGTATCTATAGGTCTTTCTTCTCACCGTGTCATGTGGTAAGAAAAGTAAATCCGCCTGATGGACTTCATTAGGGGCATTTACGGTAAAGCTGGGTCTGGGAATGTACTTAGGCACGGGAAGATAAACCTGCCAGATAGTTTGTTTCTTTAACCAATTCTTAGCCGTTTCGTCGGATACCCTGGCTGCGGTAGCGAGTTTTTTGATAGGCGACACTCCTCTCCAATAGCCTTCGGGCCCGTAGTAAATCCTTTTGAGTTTGTCCTCAGTTCGACCCATTATATGAATTCCAAGACGAGATTAATCTTACGTCCGTTGAAATCCACCGTCTTTCCGTCCACTTTAATGGTGATGTTTATACTTTCTACCAAATCACAAGGCAAGTCGTAGTTTAAAGAAATGGTAGTGTATTCTACCAGGTCGAATGGATTACCTTTTGGTAAAAACTTAGACATAAGATGGGAGGGATTTCCGTTGCTGTAACTGCAGACCAAATCGCAATAGACTTAATAAGAGGATGCAACTTTCCAACTCACAGGTTTGGCTGTGTTGGTAATTTCCTTGCCTGAGGCATTTAATAGAGATCCCAATGGGCTATGCTTTCCAAAAGTTATTGAGAAATCGTTAGGTAGATCATGTTTGAGGGTCATTTCATGCGGTAATCCTGTAGTGAGAGTATAACCGCGTTTAGCTAATTCTTTTGCCAGTGTGATTGGGGTGTAATGTCCATCTGGGAGCATTACGCCTTGATAGTTAGATCCACTTTTATGCACAGTGACCATGCCATCGATTAAATTATACCAAGAGTTGTACAAAGAGCAACTGACCAGCCGAACCGTATGGGCTTTGATGGGGGGATTCAAATAAGTGGTAAAGTTATTCTCATCGCTTTCCAAAAAGACGATCATTATATTAGATACGCCAAGGCGGCACCTCCTGCCAGCCCTGCGATACCAACAAAGACCAGCTCATTGTCTTTTTGTTTCTTTGACGGCTGGTAGTAATCCTTAAACGAAGGCTTTCTAATCCTAAAGTCGGGGTGCGTTTGTGCATAAAGTTTAAAGGCGTAGTCTGTGTTTTCGAAGTTCTTATCCGCCTGCATTTTGTCTTGGTAGTTCTTATCCAACCAATCCCTGTAAGCTTGTCTCTTTTCATTCCAAGCTGCCACGTCCCTTTGATACTTTTCCAACGCTAAGTCGTGCCTTTTCCTTTCGGCATCGCCTTTGTTGCCTCTGACTAATCTATCCAAATATTGACCACCATAATTAGCTCCCGTGAATGCTAACGCTGCAATAACGCCACCTACCAATACGCTAGCCATTTATATCTTAGGCAAGTACTTTTCCTTCTGTAAGTAGTCCTTTAACATTACAGCCCCGCCTACGGCAGCGGTCATCTTAGCAAAATTAGCGAAGCTCTTGCTTGGGTCTTCAGTAAAGTCTTCTTTGAGCACTTTCTTACCTACCCAACCAATGCCTGCAACGATGGAAGTAATAATGACTGCTTCTTCAACGGTTTTCATCAATGCGGTCGACATTATATTACAAAGCGAGAAGGTTATTCCATTTCAGGTATTCTGCTTCTCTTAGGCTCCTGCGTCACATGCACGGCCTTGAATTCCACTTTTGGTTTAGCGGCCCGCCACTGTAAGTAGAGGCTGCCTGCTGCTATAGCGAGTCCCAATGCTCCGATAACGTAGCCCGGATTAATGAAGGATTCCTCTTCTTTTTCCTCTTCCTTTTTTTCCTTTTTGGCTTTGTTCTTCCTGTTCATCTCAGCGAGCTTCTTCCCCGCAGCGACTCTGCCCGGGGATTTAGGCTTGGTAATTTGCTCCTCCGCCTTTGTTTCGGTGTCACTCATCTTATATCTAAGGACCTGAAGGACTTATAGTAACTTGACTAAGTACTTGACGACGACTTGATAATGACTTAACTAAGTACTTGACGACGACTTGACTAAGTACTTGATAACGACTTGACTAAGTCCCGTGGATGACTTGAGCATCACTTGTGGTGACTTGACTAGGTACCTCAGCAAGTGCTGCCTTGAAGATATCCTCGACTTGTTTATCTTTCTTGTAGTCCTTCCAAGAGGTTAGTACCTCCTTCAAGTCGACATGTTGAGCCACGTGAAGTCCCAAAGATGCGACTGCCATTAACTTACCGCACTTCAAAGACAACCACCCGCAGGTTATCTTAAGTTCTTGGGATATGACATAATCCTCGCTTATGTCCTTCCGCAGTTGATCCACGTCGTCTATGGGCAGCGCAAGTCCAAGCAATTTAGTGGTCAGCTTAATAGCGGAGTCTGCTACGGCATTCGTGGTCTTACTTGCGAGGGCGGCTTCGTATCTCTTATGGAACTTCTTAACCTCCTCCTCAGACAACTTATTAACTTGCTCATGCGTCAACTCCTTGCCTATCATTTCCTTACACTTCCCCGAAGACACAAGGATGTTAAGTTGTTCTTTAAGGTTACTTTCATCTACGGGAACTTCGTCTAACAACTGATCAATATCCATATACATTAGGAATCATAGATTCCAACCGTGTAGGGAAACCTTAAAGAGAAGATCATTTTGGAATGTTGGTGTGTCTTTAAATGCCGCATGTATTCGTGCAACTGTTCCTTGGATATCTCGCCACCGTAGTCAGAGAGTATGGTTTCCAAATCACTCCGACTGGGAGTATAAAATACGACAAGGGATCCTATGTTTTCCCTAAAAGGCTTAGAGACGCTGGTCAGCTGCTGGGAGAGCAACCAAACGCTGATATTGTCATGTCTGCCGCTAAAGGCGAGCTTTACCAACTCGGAAGTGCGTCTTTTTACGTCGTCCCCGCAGGCGATGTCATCAAGAATTAAGAGGGTTTGCGTATCTTTAGGGAATTGCTTGTGCCAGAACTTAAGGTGGTTGGATAACTCGTTAGGGTCTAAGATATCTAAGAAGAAGTCGTCATCTTTTACTCCTACGCCTTCCCAGGTGCGGTTATTCACATGAGTGGGGCATAATAGCACTATGTAGTCGAAACGGTATCTAAAGGGTCCTAATAGCTGCTCTACTACGAACTGCGTTTTGCCACAGCCGGTGGGTCCTACGATCAACGCGTTACAAGGCATGTGATTTGGGTTCATTATATATACGATGGACCCAGTGGACGCAGTAAGAAGGATTGTCGACGACATGAAAGATAAAAGAGACACCATAGAAATGCAAAGGGAGGAGATCGATCGGTTAAAAGAGCGCGTGCAGGAATTGTATGATGAAATGTGTGGTCTAAAGCGCGCGGAAAGGTTTGGTGCGCTGATAACCATGGCGGGCTGGGCAAAAGAGTCCTTGGTGGATTTTATGCGATATCCCCTGTAAAAGGGGTCTGATATTATTGTTGAGGCATCGCAAGCCCCTTTCAAAGGGGTCCTTAATATTATTGTTGTTTTGTTAAATGATGTTATTTAATGCTCTTAACAAACAACAATAAAAATAAGATCGTATTTTGAGACTCTTTGCGCAGGATCTTATATGAGGCTTAAATAACACTTAGTTATAATGAAGTGCGAGCAATGTGAAAGGGAGTTCAGCAGCAAGCAAAGATTGCAATATCACCTGGAAAGACAGGTATGCAGTAAGAAGGTAAACAACGTCACCGTTTGCGAAGACTGTGATAAACAGTTCAGCAGTGCGCAGGCGTTGGAGTACCACCGTAATAGAAGGGTTTGTTTAAAGAACATATGCGTGCGCTGCGACGAGGATGTTACCGACGCTTGGCACCGACTCCGATGCCTTGGCAATTACGACCTGATGGGCGTAGCATGTGAGGAGCACGGTGACGTCGCCGCACGATGTTGCCCAGTCGACACCATAAAGGAGTTAACACGAAGGAAGAAAGAGATTGACCAGCGCTTTGTGGAGTTTGACTGCGTCGAAGGCGTAAGGTGGGAAAACAGGGAACATTGGGAGGCAACTTGTGAGCGCTGCGGCTGTCAAAGAAGTGACCAACATATTTGGCAGTGCCTTTACGACGGCCAAGGCGGCTTTAAAGAGTACTTCGATCGCTTTGAAGATTGGCACGCCGATAACGAGGCGGCAAGGAAAGCCCGTAGAAGTTAGAAAGGGACCTAAAATAGTAAGATAGGGTTTGTGCAAAGAGTCTCAAATCCCATTCTTATTTTTCTTGTTGTTTGTTAAGTATCATCAACATTTAACAAAACAACAATAATATTAAAGACCCCTTTGAAATGACCTTGCGATGGAGTAGTGAAGTATGACTTGCGCAAAGAGTCTCAAAATACGATCTTATTTTTATTGTTGTTTGTTAAGTATCATCAACATTTAACAAAACAACAATAATATTAAAGACCCCTTTGAAACCAGTCTGCAGGATTTAACAAAAGAACAATAAATATCAGACCCCCTTTTAAAGGAGGCTTGCAGAGCCCCTAAGTATATGATAGCATACCTAATGGCATTCCTTGGAGGATTCATGATCGCCTTAGGTATATATGGACTGTATTACATGCGAACCCCCAGCAGACTGCATAAATCCTCCTAAGCCAAGAAAAAAATACACCTGCCTTCATTGCGGCAAGGTATTTTCTGAAGGACACTGGTGCTCAGCGGCACTTAAGAGTGAAGAGGAGACTCAGGCTCCCAAGTAACCACGTCAAACTCCCATCTACCATCCTTCTTACCATGACTCATAACATGGGTAACATCCTGCCCTTCAATGGCGTACCTTATTCTATCGGGCGCCCAAAGGGTATATGTCCTTTTTTTATTCTTTAAGACCAAACGCAGACGGTCAATGTCTTCAAAGACCACGTAATTCTTTACCTCATAGATTTCCCCCACCACCAAATCCTTCCAGTGTGTCTGGATGAACTTTAGCTCATTGAATTTGTCCTGGTTCATATATTCTATGGAATATCTTTAAGTGCGTCTTTAAAGTGTCTGTGTTCCTAAAGCGCTTGCAGCACCACCTACATGGTAAACGCATTCCTCGTGCATACTCTGCGATGGCTCTACAGATGTCGTCGTAGTCGTTACTGATTAACACCTTGTAACCATTCTGCGCATACCTTTCCAATAGCAGGCGTTGACTATCAGATAATACCCCGTTGCCTTTTGGGGTCTTCAGCTCTACGCAGAAACCACGGTACCACACGTGTGCATTCAAGATAAGCAGGTCAGGTTGGCCGCGTTGGTATCCTTTCTGCCAGCACTTTATGCGTTTATCTGATGTGTCTTGTATTTCACCCAAGCCAGGGGCTATGAGCATTTGCGGGTAATACTTGCGGATGTAGTCAACCACTTTTTTATGTAAGTCGAATTCATTTTCGATTTTGAATACCAATTTGTTTGGACTGTTGAATCTCTTATCTAACTCGTATTTACCGGTCTTCCTAAGGGTGGGAAGAACATCGCCTAACACCCATTTTCTGAACTTCTTAGCTGTGGACTTCTCAGATCCGAATATCAACTCGTAAAGGCCCTCCTCCGTCAAGTACGTGGAATGTGGCTGTTCGTTAAGGGAGCCCGTCAGATGGGCCCCCTTTATAGACGCCAGAGTTACCCTGTTTTCCTCTGAAACATGCAGCCTAACTGCATTTCTAGGCTTCTCATAGCCCAACGCGGTTGCCACTTCCTTTGCCTTAAAGTACAGCTTGTCGCCTTGCACTATGCATTGCAGTTCGGTATCGTTTCTTTCAAATACGCGGAGCATGGTATATCTAAGGAATATTTTTACCCTAATATGCGACACTCTTTAGTTGATTCATTTCTACGCTCAGTTGCGCGTCAGACACCACAAAGATGTAAGCGTTGATCTTATCTGCGTCGCCAGCACTGGTGTTCTTGGTGCGTTTGATCTCCAATGTTATACCATCCTGCGTATTTACCAGCCGCAGACCCTGCCCATGCATACTCTCATCGTTCGTCGTGCGCATGTCAATCCATAACGCGTACTTGTCTTTGAAGAATTCCTCAGGGCTAATTTGATCACCAAACTTACGCATCGCCTCTCTGTACGTATCTGCGGGCTTTATTCCCTGGGAGTAAACCTTGTTTGGTACTCCGTTGATATTTACCCCCACGTTAGTAATGTTGGGGTTAAAGAATGCCTCGGAGTCGCGCTTACCGGCCTCATAGGGCTTAGCAAACACCAGCATCAACCCCGTGAGACTTCTTCGGGGAAGGTTAATGCTTTGGTTGATAACCTCGTCCGTTTTGTCCAGGAAGCTAAATGTCTTGTACATCACCACGTGGTCGTAAAGGAATGCCTTGCCTGAGCTGTATTCCATACCCGCACTTCGGGCTAGTTCTTCGCTGTATACGGTCTCGTACTGTAATTCTAAATTGGTGATAGAATAAGGAGTCGTTTTGGTAAGTGCGCTGCTTAGACCGCCAACGATGTTATTAGCATCTGCTAAGGTTACTTCAAACTGTAACTCGGATAACTGTCTTGGGTAATACGCACCGTGATTTGTGATTACTTCAAAGTCTAATGGGATGACGTACTTACTGCCATAAGCCGTCTTTATTCGCTTTGCGTCTGCTACTGCGGTTTCTCCGCTGCCGTCAGTAGGTTGCGTTTTCGTAGGTGTGCGGACCTTACGCAGGATGACACTACCAATTCCTTGTTCTATCTTTTGTGCGCGGTCGAAGGCTGTCAACCACAAGTCTTTGTACGTGGTGTAAAGATCGTACCTGTTTAAGTCCAACAAGGATTCACCGGCAAACTTGATTCTCATCTTAGAAACAAGGTTCCTGCCTGCGTTGTTAACGATAATTCTTTCGTCTGTGGGGTCAGACTGCACCGCTAGGTCAAACCTTAACGCTAACGTTCCAGGAACTAAGACTAAGTTATCCGTTAGACGGGGTACGCCTACGTACAGGGTTTCTCCTGGTTTGGCGCTAGAAGGAGTAAAGGTGACCCGGTGAAAGGTGCGTTCTGCTTTCAGTCCGCCAACCTGCTTAGGAAGGAGGTTAGGATTTAACTTTGAGCTTATCATATATAATGGAAGGAGAAGGTATAGACTTTGACCCCACTACGGAAGAAGGTCAAGTAGATATTAACGATGAAGAATACGAGTCTTTACTTCCTAATGACAACGTAGACCGAGAAGGCCTATTTGACAAGCTAAGACGTAAATATGGCAGGAGCAGGCTCCCCGCTGCTATGCGTTCTTTAAGAGACATATTCAGACGTAGGAATCCATACAAACCTATTCCAGTATTTTTGCAAATGGACGACTTAGGACCCGTTCCCGAAGCCCCCAGCGCTGCATGGCTTAACCAGATTCAGGAACAAATGAACGAATCCATGGATGAAGAACCCGACGACTTTGATAGGATTAAGGAAGAATTCCCAAACTGGGACCCAGACAAAGTCCATGTAATGTTCAACGATGATAATGAATGGGGTAAGGAAGTCATAGTAGCAAGGTTAAATAGGTCTAATGCTAAGCCATACATTATCAAGGATATGAATGGTAAGTACTACCCAGATAATAATATTCCTCCAACCCTTAGGAAGGCATTGGGGGAACCTAACTTAACCGCGCAAGAAACCGCAGCAAAGGAGGAAACGCGACTGGATTTCAATAAGCTCTTTGAGGCGGCAAAAAGGTTACCAACCTTTGCAGGCGGTTATGGAACGCACGAAGAGTTGAGGGCGAAAATAAGTACTTTAGCCGATTCACTTCAAGCCAAGGAGGATGAAGTTGCTGCGTTGAACGCTAAGAAAGATGAATTGCAGGCCAAGATAAATAAAATACGGACCTTACCAATAGACCTTATGGAGAAATCTGCTAATGCATATAATTTAGCGGAAGCGCATAGAGAATTGGCTGAGGTTAACAAACGAACGGAGGCAGTTAATGACGACTTAGGACGAATCACCAAAGAGCGTGCGGACCTCTTAAGAGCACGTGATGATTTGGCGGCTCTCAGGAATGCTTATAAAGACCTCGAACTGGATAATGAAGACCTTAAGAAAAGAATCGAGGAGACCAACAACGAATTCATAGACCAACATATGCTCCTCGTTAAGGACCAAATGGCCATTGAAGCAGACTACAAAGAGAGAATAAGCAAGTTATTAGATGATAAGAGTACTACCAAGAAGGAGATCGATGAGATGGAAAAAGAACACTCAGAAAATAATATACGACTTGCTAAGCGCCAAAATGCCATCGAAGTACGCTACAAAGAGCGAATAAGTAAGTTATCAGAAGAAAAGAAGGATGTCACGTATAGATTAAGGGTTGCTTTGAGCAAAATAGACAGAGGCGATGCGGAGATAAAGAGCTTAAGGGATAACTTACAGAAACACATTGAAACCCAAAGGAGAATAATAGTGGAAATGGGCGAAAAAGACATGCAAATAGCACAATTCCAACAGGCAATAGAAGACCTGGAGTATCAAGTTGACCGGCAGCGGGAAATAATTGAGGACCAAACTCGCCCCGAAGAGGAAAGGGAAGCAGCTCAAAAGGAATTAGGAACCCTGCAGGAAAGAGTTGCGGAATTACAGGCGCAAAAGGAAAACCTGGAAAGAGAATTAGGGCTTACCACCAAGGAAAAAGTAAAAAAAGCTTTGGTGAAATATGGTATTCCGCTGGCATTTGCAGTCGCCATCTCCTCCGTAGTAGGTGTGATCTTTACCTCCCTTAAAGCTACGGGAGCAGGTGTAAAGGCAGTAGGTAAAGGGCTGACGGACTTAGGAAAAAAGATGGCAGCCTCTTTACCAGGGCTGCTGGGTAGTGTCCTCTCTTTGGTACTAAGGACCGGTGGAGAACTATTAAAGTTCGTGGGGAATAACATTTGGATCTTAGTCGTAGCTATCGGCGTGGTATTCTTGAAGAAGATGAAGGCGTAACCTTGTCCTTATGTATTACTGGCGGCTTATCATCGTCCTTAGGCGTACGAGGTATCCTCGACTTGGGATAAGTAAAGATAGTATTCACACCGCCTTGATAATGCGGAACTAAAGGTATGGCGGTCATAGTAGAAATGGTTTTATGGTTCCAAGCAGCATTCGAAATGGTACCCGCACCACTCCAGTTTTTGGCTGCATTCGTTATTAGGGCCCTGGCATAATGATTGCCGGGATCCTTTACCATTATTTGGAGCTTTGCTTGTTTACAGTTGGCTATCATGTGAAATGTCACAGGCGTCTGGTCTTCATCGGTAACCGCATGGGGGAGGGACGCGAAATGGACCGGATTCCTGGTGTTATTTTTCGTCCTGTAAGGCAGCAAAGGATCATCATTCTCATCGACTATCCTAAAGCCAATAGTACCGCTATAGCCCACAGATATGTTGATCGTGCAAACGATCAGCCCAAAACCGCCTACTTCTACAGACAATCCCACATCCTGCCAACCCATACGGTATTCCGTCTCCTCCAAATAATAGAGAAACCTAGTTTCCTTTGCGTGTGGATTCATATATTTCAGCAAACATAGTTTCCTTCTAAAGACTTATTACCGTCAAAGTGCTAATGGTCGCATGATTATAGGCTGTATCCCTTTGATTTTCTATGCTATTTACGCAAACACTTCCTGTATCGTCTACGCGTATTTGCAGCTTTACCTTCCCATGGCAATCGGCGACCATATGAAAAGTCCAAACGGAAAGATTCTCAGTGCTGTGGGTGTTGGGCTCTACGGAGAAATGGGTAGGCTCCCTGTTGTTCGTCTTAGCACGCATGGGCTGCAGTATACCATTCTCATCCTGGAACCGGAAGCCGACGTTGGCGTGACCATCCGCACCAATACAAATGCTGCAAATCATTAACTTCTTTCCCGAGTAGTTCAAGTCTACAGACATACCTGTGACATCAACCCAAGATGCCTGGGTGTATTATTTCTCGCCCGTGTAAGTCGTGTAAACACAATCCATTCCGGATACGTAGGGGTTGTTCATCGCCATATATAAAGACTCAAACCAACACTCGCGGCTGCTAGTCCGGCTTTTAGTAAGTTATGGTTATATTCCTCAGGAACCTTCTTTTTTACGGTTTTTGATGGTGTTTCGCGTGGCTTCTCTACGAAATGCGACTTTTTTGGCTTCTCTACGAAGTGTGGAGTCCCTTTAAAAGTGTCAGAGTTTACGTCATTCACTCCAAACTTCATGTCTTTGGTAGCCTTTTGGAGCTTGTTGTTGTATCCTACTACGGAGCCAGCATTCATGGATAAATTACTTGGCATTAACCAACAACCCGGGGCTACTGCATAGTCCAGTCGGGCTTTAGAATTTTGTATGGCTAGTTGGTAACGCTGTACGCCTTTGCTAATGTCACCCTCCAAGATCGAACTTTCAAAGAGGATCAAAGCTTCGGCGCGCGTTTCTTCTGCGGCGCCAGTATTTCCTATGATGTTTGATCGGGTATTTACCTGAGCTCCAAGGATAGAATACACGTAAGCTTCTATGCTGCGGTTCAAACGGGCAAGACCGGCTTTAGTTAGTCCTTTACCTTCTGGGGGTATGAAATTAAGATATTGCTTTGTGTGTTCATCGTTGGTTATGCGTATGATTAACGGATTGGCTCCACGGTACTTACCACCTTCGTCTTTGAATAGGGGTCCATCCCTAACTTCTTCGGTAGTTTTGGAATTTGGTTCGAAGAAGGTGCTGGTATCATAAGTTACTTTATGATAACCCGTGTTCCATTGCAGGCGTAATGCGTGAACTTCCCTATCGCTTAGTCTGTGTCCTCCTACGCCCCAATATGCCCAAATATGTCCTAGGCCATCGTTAGCTCCAGCAGTGCATCGGAAGTCCTTCCCCACTACTCCAAACTCTTTACACAGTCTATCGTATGCAGGTGAGGAGTATTTGTTATCTCTGGGATCAAACGCACTGTCGCCTGGCAGGGCAATAACACCCATCTCATGCAATATTCTTCGTACTGCAAAGTGAAAATGAAACATAAATATCGAATTCTTCATAAGGTTTGCACTTACACCACAACCGCCAGTAGCACACCAGACGGCAAAGTTCAATTGCTGTGGCCAATAACGCATGTTTGGTCCACTTAACCATTCGTGGGATTCCTTAGCTGTGGTGTGATTTATAGGAACTTCTTTGATGATATCTCGCACCTTTAGTCGGAAGGAATTACTGTTAGAAATCCGCATGTTTAATGTTAGGTCTAAGCTTGGGTGTTTGTCGAAGGAAACCGCGGGTATCGGATAAGTACTGGTACTAAATAATAATTCTTTTGACCAACTGGGTGTAACCGTCTTAGGATGTTTATTGATCACCTTCGGTTCCAAGTCGGCATTGCTATACATTCTGGAGCCGTTGAAGTAAATCCCGTCAGGCCTACGCTCGAACTTACTGGCGTCTGCATGCGGAAACATCTTCCTAAAGGCCCTCCAGTTAGCATAATCCCTGTTGTCGTGTTGCGGCTGCTCCTCAATATCATTCCCAAAAGCGTCGTACATTAGTATATAATGGATGTTATACCATCAGCACCTCAGTTGTATCCAAATGTTCCTAACGAAATAAACGCTGAAAACTTCCGCTTAAATAAAGCAAATTTAATTCTGGCTTACTTGGAAGGACAGACAAAACATTACGAAAACGTCAGAAAGAAATACGTCAGAGCCCGGAGTACGCTACATAAAATTGCGATAACTACAGGATCCATGTCCGTAGCATTAACAGGCACTGGCGTTGCTACTTCGCTTACAGGGCCGGGAATAGTCGTTGGAGTTCCTTTGGCCGGTGTTGGGGCAGCCTGTGGTATTATTTCGGCGGTTGCTACGGGTATTATGAAACAGTTGTCAAGCAAAATATCCAAGCATGACACGACAATAGCTCTGTCAAGGGCTAAAGTAAATACAATTACTGACCTTGTCTCAAAGGCTTTGCGTGACCGTAAAATAGACGACGTAGAATTCTCGCTTATTCTGGCCGAAGAGGAAAAATACGAGAAATTAAAGATGGACATAAGAAATAAAAAAACAGTCGTAAAAGATTTATCCGAGGAAACACGCAAGAAGATCTACCAGGAGGCAAAAGAAGAGCTTCAAAGAAAACTCGCTTAGACATCAGTCTTGAAAAGAGCGTGACAGGATTCTATTTGCATATCGAACGTCAGTCTGGAAATTACGCGTAATCATCGTATGACCATATTTATCACATCATTACGCGTAATATAAATTCATCGTATGACCTTATTTAGCGAATTATTACGCGTAATATAAATAAGATCCACTATCTTCTCGGAATCCAACCCAAGAGGGGGTGGTTGGGGTCTATTTTGTAAAATATTTCGTAAATTACATCAGGGTAATAAGGAATATCCTTATCCAGCCGACAAAACATCCACTCGGCTCTGCTCATATCAGAAACTTCGGGAATAGAGTTGCCGGTAATTTCAGACAAAAGAGAGGGGATAGCTTTGTAATATTTCCCTAGCTTTAATTTTTTCAGCGTTTTCCGTAGACTTTGTGGGGTTGGCTCTTCTAAATCCTCCATGACTTTTTCCATTACTTCGTCGTCCAAATATATCGGATGTAAACCTTGGATATGACTCATCCAGTCTCTGAAGTATTTTATTCTTTTGTATGGAGTCTTCTTACGACCTCCGTTAGAGTAATATTGTTCCCTGGTAGCACAAGGCACGGCATTACGAATATTCTTACCACACTCGTAACACTGTGCTGACGTGTCGTCTTCTATTTGCATCTTCTTACCACAACAAATATACTTATTTGTTTTAGTGGGTTTAAACTTGGGCTTCAAACACTTTACACAGAAATCATAAACAAACTCTTTACATTCTTCGCACTCCATATATAAACTAACATATCCTTCGCACTCCATATATAGATTAATATATCTTACACTGCGTTGTTGCCCCCACGGGCATTTCTGGGGAAATGGGGTTACAAAAACGCGGGTTAATGACTTCACGCGGGCATTCCTCGTGTTGTCATTGCGCTGATACCCCCATTCCCTATACTACTGCCATGGTAAAATAGCTTCCTTTGCAGCCGGTGTGAGGCGCTTCCAGTTCCCTTCATTTCCCCCACTAGCGTCTGCTCAAACTTGAACAACATTCCTTTCTTCAAAATTGACCAATAAGACTTCGAAGTTAAGCATTAGTTTAAGAGTAAATATTGAAAATAGTTTTTCGCTGAATACGTACTGAATACTGCAAACAAAAAATAGTACTCAATAGTTCTTGTTTCCATGACGATATATCGTTTTTATGGTGATATCCTGATATCCATTGGAATTTCTTGTTCTTATGGTATTTTGTAAAGGCCATTGGTTCATCAGTTACTGTTTTGATGCATGAATATCGTTGCTTCGGGCTTCCTGTGCAAAGTGCTGTGGATGCGCCAGGACAGGGAGAACATTTCGTGGTTTTATTCATTACAACCTTCTATACTTTGACTATCTTTTTCAGCTATTTGCAAGAATTTGGTTAATTTTGCCCTTTCTTTAGTATTTGGTTCTTGCGACATCCATTGGCCAAAGTTCTTGGAAACTGAAAGTAGGAAAGCAGAAAGGCTACAAGGAAAAAAAGGAATCCTTATAAAATGTCAAGCACACCTTTTTGCAAAGAAAATTGGAGCTTCTTCTACACACAGAAGATGGCCCCGTGGCCCAATGGATAAGGCATCTGACTACGAATCAGGGGATTCCAGGTTCGAATCCTGGCGGGGTCGGCTATTCCGGAATTGTACTTTAAGACCACCAAATTTTAGATTTTGTCTTTTGGGCCAAACGATGGATTGCCGTTCTGGATTTGCAGAACTTGTGGCGTGTTGCGTGTCTTTTCCGAATGCTGATAGTGAAAAATGAAAGAAATGTGATTGAAAAATTTATTTGTCATGTTAAATTTAGAATTTGTTTAAGAGCGACTGTCTGTAAAAATCAAACATACGGCGGAAAGGCTCAAATTTTCGAATTCGCTCTACTTTTGGATTTTAGTAGTGTATGATGAAGTAAGAAACGCTGTGTGGTTAGTTTTGAAAAATACTTTTTCGTTTTCGAGAAATAGGGAAAAATCGGTTTGAGCTCCAGGGACGATTTTCGCTCCCAAAAGATGGCTGAAAATTGCTTACTTTCGCTTGGTCCGTGTATCAAAACTATTGATCCAAATAGCCTTTTAATACTTTCTACCAAAAGTACAACTCTTATTTGCTAAATTAAGAGTAGTTTCATAAAAATTGAACAACTCTGAATTATTTTACACAATAAAAAGCAAAGGACACTGAGTTACAATGCTTGTCAGTGCATCTCGAAAACTGCGAGTTTCCCTATGTGCCATCCTTCCAAATCTTATGAGATTACAGTCAACAACTATTGGGAAACTGCTCTTTTGAAAAATGCATTTTTTATTTTGGGGAAATAATTGTGCGCTTTTTGCGAGAGCTTTTATTTTGACTCATTAAATATGCAAAAATCATTGTTTGGCGATTGCGTGACTAAAGACTTCTCGAAATAAATTCCCTTGAAATATCATTGTTTTCAAATCTAGTCTATACAAATAAAAGAAAACATTAATATATTAACCTTCGACACGAAAAGGTCTTTTCCGTTGCTCCACTCTTCTGAGTTATCAAGAAATTAGAATTGGCAACCGTGGCGTTGGCTTGTTTTATGCAACCGATTTCCGATAGATAGATAGATATATCAGTAACTTGTCAGATTTCAATGACAAATATACAAAACAGTATAAGGCCAGGCATCCACCTTTGTTTATTTCTTCCAAGAACTACTAGTCAGTAGCGCGTTGATAAATTGTTCTGTAATATTTAACAGATCGATCGGCAATTGTTTGCGAGTGACTGTCATAAACTTATACCGAGACAGCATTCCAGCTTGCAGATCGTGTTGTGGGACCATCGGCACCGACCAATGTTCTTTAACGAAGGAGAAAGAAAGAAAACAGGAATTTGTCTTGCAACAATCTGGCTTCTTAAAGAGAAATCTAGTGCAGGGACTAATCACAGGAAACAAAATTATCTA
Source organism: Actinia equina (assembly GCA_011057435.1). NCBI lineage: Eukaryota > Metazoa > Cnidaria > Anthozoa > Actiniaria > Actiniidae > Actinia > Actinia equina. The sequence goes on along the minus strand of WHPX01000481.1, from coordinate 298,646 downwards.
ATGAAATATATCAAAACGGAGCAGTATGGCATAGTAGATGATGGCTAGTGAACACTAGCGTGGACTGCGTCGGTGTTTCTAATGAAACAAGTTATCGTAGAATTATAAGTTGAACACCGTAGTGAAAATAAAAAACTCCGACGAAGGACTAACGTCCGAAACGTCAGTTTCTATTTTCACTACGGTGTTCAACTTATAATTCTACGATAACTTATGGCATGGTAGTTCCCACAGGTGCGCCTGGCCGGCTCCACCATAATCTATAGAGAGAACCACTTTTAAAATTGCTCACAAAGGGCTTTTCATGTTAAAATGGCATAATAATGTATATCTCGACTCTTTTTTTTGCCAAGGATAATACATAAAATTCCAAGACCACTAAGGGTATGGACAGAACCGGAAGAAACTACGGTACGCTCTTTTCCCGCGCCCACTGTGACTTTTCCGACAATATGCAAATTAGAGACACTAAGCAACTTGCCAGTGAAGCTAGAATAACCTACTGGACTCTGTAGGAATCGAATTTAGTATACTATTCTGTATATTTCTTATTGAAATCTGACTAGTTGTTTGTAAAGAAACACGAACTGTGCATGTCGACTGGTACTGATAGATGGTATTTTCGGAAATCAATTGCATAAAACAAGCCAACGCCACGGTTGCCAATTCTAATTTCTTGATAACTCAGAAAAGTGGGGCAACGGAAAAGACCTTTTCGTGTCGAAGGTTAGTATATTAATGCTTTCTTTTATTTGTATAGACTAGATTTGAAAACAATGATATTTCAAGGGAATTTATTTCGAGAAGTCTTTAGTCACGCAATCGCCAAACAATGATTTCTGCATATTTAATGAGTCAAAATAAAAGCTCTCGCAAAAAGCGCACAATTATTTCCCCAAAATAAAAAATGCATTTTTCAAAAGAGCAGTTTCCCAATAGTTGTTGACTGTAATCTCATAAGATTTGGAAGGATGGCACATAGGGAAACTCGCAGTTTTCGAGATGCACTGACAAGCATTGTAACTCAGTGTCCTTTGCTTTTTATTGTGTAAAATAATTCAGAGTTGTACGATTTTTATGAAACTACTCTTAATTTAGCAAATAAGAGTTGTACTTTTGGTAGAAAGTATTAAAAGGCTATTTGGATCAATAGTTTTGATACACGGACCAAGCGAAAGTAAGCAATTTTCAGCCATCTTTTGGGAGCGAAAATCGTCCCTGGAGCTCAAACCGATTTTTCCCTATTTCTCGAAAACAAAAAAGTATTTTTCAAAACTAACCACACAGCGTTTCTTACTTCATCATACACTACTAAAATCCAAAAGTAGAGCGAATTCGAAAATTTCAGCCTTTCCACATATTTCCGATTTTGTTTGATTTTTACAGACAGTCGCTCTTAAGATGTCAACTGATTGATGAAGCGTCCCTTAAAACAGCCCAATATGATGCATTCCATTAGCTTCCGAACAGCTTAGACCCCTGTTTAGGAATCGGTTCTTTCTTCTGAATAGTATCAAAAGAACAGGAACTTCGAGAACTGTGTAAAACGATGGAATGATTGTTTCTTATATGCTTGCTCGCTTACTTTATTCTTTCACTTTTCTTTCTTTCTTTTCTCTTTTCTATAACCCCCAACATTTGTACATAACGCGATATTGCTTCCAAACTAATCGCTTGTATGAATGACCTGATCAACCAACTCCATATATAGTCGGGGTATCGAACATGACGTCACCTCGCGCGATCATTCAAATTATTACGTCACAAAACATTAGAATCATGACTTCAGTTTTTATTTATCTTGATATCAGAGCACAGAATAACGAAATGATCAGCTTTGCCCTGTTTACAATGTTTTCAAATTGCTTTATGCAATGGCATATGTCATGGACTACTTGATATTCATTAGTACAAATGGACAAATATATAAGCTCTATCCAAGCAGGTAAAAACCAGGCCATCTCATTATTAGCTGGGGAAATCGTTTTGATTTCGGTTGGTTTTAGAGTTTTAGGAGTCAACGAAACAGGTTCAAATTCTTGCGCGTAGATATTTTTCAGTATCTTTCATCTTTCCCATTAGCGCTATAACATCCCTTCTTTAGTTCAGTTCACTGCACGGTCTTCTTAGATGATAAAACCACACATCTAGGTTAATTGAAAATTTTACCTATATATAAAATTATATATCGGCTTAGTACTGAAAGTCTCGATATGTTGTTGCAGCGTTACCAGAATTATGGATAGAAGTGAGTTCTTCTTTTCGTAAGAATTGCAGAACAAAAATTTCGAAAATATTTCCTGACGTCTAATTTCGATTTGTTATAAACCTCGTAATAATATTTTATCGCACGGAATTTATTTACGAATAGTATTATTGAACGTGTTAAATGCGTTGCATGAAAAGCTATGAAACATTTCCTAGTGTAAAATATCCTGTCACTGCAAGATGAAGTTACAATAAAGCTATCGATTTTTCTAAACATTAAGACCTCGTGGCCTAATGGATAAGGCATCTGACTTCGAATCAGGGGATTCCAGGTTCGAGTCCTGGCGGGGTCGGTGTATAATTATTTTGAGCTGACTGAAATACAGCTTTTCTGTTCGCACCTCATCTTGTACCTCATGTTAGGAGAAAACAAGTTGAAAGTTGAAGATAGAAAGGAAATACAAAGGGAAGATAATGGAACAAAATGGTGCATGCGCAATTAGGTTTCCTCTTGTTCTTTACAAATTGATATTTGTGATATATTTTACAGGTTCATTTGCCATGAAGCCTAGCTTATTGATTTCTTTTAATTTGTTAATTACAAAAAAAAACGCAGGCCATACTTCCAGACATTGAATACTGAACTGTTGTATGTTAGAGGAATGCGTTTACAGTTACGCCGGAGATTTCGACCCCGACACCGCCATCCCCGTAGGAATTACAGAATGATCAGGAAACTCGGAAGAAGCCTATAGGGAGAGATTAGCCGTCCCCTAGACCGTAGATGATTGACTATCTAGACTATCACGGCTCAAACACCACCACGACAGGGGATAGTAGAATTTATCATATGACCAGTACGGCCCTGCTTCGCGCTCTAATAAAACCGCTGCGCTCGGTCAGTACGGCATCACCTCGAGCCAAATATTTTCCCGTACGTCCCTCCCACTCAATCAATAAGTACATAAAAAGAAAACTTTTGCCGTGACTAGGATTCGAACCTTTCTATCAGCTTGTTTACGTCTTCTATTTGTAACAGTTTACATGTTCGACAAATGGAAGTAGGATTTGATTCAAGATTCGAAGATACATAACCGCTTTTGTCCATTTGTTTTGCTTGGTTACAGTTGATAGGTTTGTTTATCCTGTTTTACACCAAGAGTTTGATGCTACATGTATGTCATTTGTTCAATAGCCAATGAAATTTGATAGAATTTAAGGAATTTCGCAGAGAAGTGGACATCTTTATCTTGAGCATAATATTTTAACGTTTCTTTGTATGACTGATGCACATGAAAAGACACTGTTATTCTTCGAGAGGACTAACATTGGGATTCAATGTACAGAACAAATTGCGCTATTTATGCTTCAAGCTAGTTTTTAAATCTCGATGAAAAAGGGATACTAGAGGGTGACCTTTACTTGTGAGAAAAGAATGGAGAAATATAAGAAAAACATGTTTTTTTTCAATTTCCTAATCCTTGACTTTGAACTGTTCTTGATACCGAGAAGAAGTTAGTAACAAGCAATCTGTCGCGTTACTATTCAAATGCCAGCAGATCCATTGTTTTGTGCATTAGCAATCTTCTGTTACACGTTCAACAATCACAAAAATTTGTTTAAACAGTCGAGTAATTAAATAAAATTCCTGTTGAATGTCTACAAATCGTACTGTACATCCTCTTCACCACAATTCCTTCACTACGAAAAACGACGTTCGAACGACCCCGCCAGGACTCGAACCTGGAATCCCCTGATTCGAAGTCAGATGCCTTATCCATTAGGCCACGAGGTCTTATTCGAGATGAGAAAGTATTAGTATTTATTAAAAAGTCAATACTCCTTCTTGCAACAATCCCGGCAACACCTGCAACGAGATTTGTGAGACTGAATGAGATTTAGTTTTCCCCGAGACACCTTGAAGGCTCTTGGTTTTCATTGTCTTTATAACATTTTCATGTCTGTTTTCTTCATCCAAGAAGACTTTGCAACGACAGGTTGGATTTTACCAGGAATCCCCTGTTTTATACACTCATTGCATTCAAATATTGAGTGTCGTCTTTCCCTGTGTCAGTTGTCTGCGAGGCAGACCCACGAGTTACCATCGTCATCGTATCCTTCCTCGATTTTCCAAAGATTTTCTTTTTTTACTTGTTTTTTTCCCTCCTTATTTTGTTTTCTTTTTCAAAAATCTTCATGTCAAATTCGTTATAAAACGACGGACTTTTTGTTTGCCGCTTTTCGCACAATCCAAATATGGAATTGATCATACCATATATGGAGTGAGCTTTCTCTTCTCCAGCTTTGATACCAACATATACTGTAGAGTAAAGCTTGTTCTTTTTTGGTAATCACGATATGCCTTGAATTTTAGCTGTTCGTATAGTGCCTGTATGATGACCATTCGTAATACTGTAAACAGTAAAACGCAGATTATTTTGTTCTTATCGGGTGTGATATCAAGCTAAAACTTAGGTCATTGATTTTATCACTTTTATGACGTCATAATTCGAATAGCGCGCAAGGTGACGTCATGTCCCAAACTGCGCACTTCTTGTCCTGGCTCGGCCACTGCAATGGAATGGACCATTGTAGTGGTGTTGACTGGAATGACAGCGGAGGTTTAACTGCAGCCAAATTGGAAAGAAAGAAGAAAGTAATTTTCGATGTCATCTGTGAGAAATGAAGTCTCTTCCATTTCCTTGTTCGTTAAACAACAAAAGAATTACGAAGTAAAGTTCTTTGTCAGTCCACATGAGCCAACATGGAGGTTAAAATGAGTACCATGGGAGTGATGACTGATTCACCAATAAAACAAAAACTGTTGGATGTGTACTAGATGAAAGATCGCATTTGTTTTGTCTTTCTTCTCTTCCAAGTATGAACCGAAAAACCACTTAAAACAAAGTACAGGAGAAGGTCTTTGTACACAAAGAAATATATATACAAGTGTCCGGTTAGCTCAGTCGGTAGAGCATGGGACTCTTAATCCCAGGGTCGTGGGTTCGAGCCCCACATTGGGCGCAAAAATATTATTTTACTAGCTGAGCTACACGTTTGCTTGAAGAACCGTTAGGTCCTTGTGTGGACGGCCTGTGAGTGAAATGAAACAGTCAAACGATCTTCCTTTTCTTCTAATTTCTTTTTTTATTTCGAAATACGCACTCTGATAACAAAAAGCTAATATTGCTGATAACAACAAATAAGTTATTCAAACTACTAGAGAATATAATATTATATATTTGAATATTCCTAAACTTAAATTAAAGATAACTTAAATATAATACGAATGAAAATTCTAGCTACTAAATAGATCTAAATACAGTTAGAGTTCTAGCCTTTTTTTTTTATTTCTCGTAGACTTTAGTTGTAATGATTGAACGAAGTCGATACGATTGATTTTTCAATAAATAAATAACAACGACACACCATTCTCTTCGAAACAACTCTCTACTTCTCTCTTTCCAGGATTTTCTCTTCCTACACAACACAGGGTTCCCTATTCGGAATCTTATACACTTCTTAATTTTCAGGCTCTTACTCACTGAGTATGAAAAGTTTCACAAGTATGAAAAAACGAAGCCCACCAGACGCTTACCCATTGGGCCACGGGTCCGCAGATTGAAAGAAATTTCAACGAAACAGTTCAAACCATGCATAGTCAGATCCATATCAGTCCTTATTATCTTGGTAGTTGGGTCGGGCAATCGGCGTCAGTCGTCTTAGGGATAAAATTAAGCAATTTTAAGTATTTGAAATTTAGAATTTCGGCACCACCTTCCAGAGGCTAAAAATCGTTCAAGCAAGCCTTTTTAAAAGATTTACTTGTATCTTTTGAGGGTGTCTTTGAAAATTAGCTTCGAGAATATCCAATGCTTTTACTCTAAGGAGTCCCCCCTCTCCCGGGCACGAAACATAAAAATTGTTTTATCCTGCTAGTCCGGTGAAAAGTGCAGTTATCATGTATGTTAAAATTCTCAACGCAAAAAAAAAAAAAAATAACAGTCGCTGCAGCGACTGTTGCTGGGATGGCGGGCATTGGGCTAGGAAGAGGAGGGGTGTCAGCTATGCTAGCTGGTGGCGGTTGGATTAGTGGATCTTCTACAACGCTCTAGGCAGCTTCCGACGGAATCATTCAAGGATCTGGGTGTGGCGCTTATATATATGGAGTGGTCGCAAAGCATTACACCCGCACTGCACAAACTCCAATGTCCATAAATGGGGGTTGCTATATTCGTACGTGACACGCTAATTATGTATGCAGTGTGAATAGTGAATTGTCAAACGACTTGCATTGAGGTACGTTTAGGTGAGCAAAAAAAAGCCATGTGAACTTATTTTACCCCTGATCTCCCCCTCTCATGCATGTTATAACGCTGAACGTAAAGATATAACAAGATTGCAAAGACCTAACGTTCTTCAAGCAAACATGTAGCGCTCAGCTTGTAAAAAAATAGTTCACGCTCGAACCCACGACCCTGGGATTAAGAGTTCCATGCTCTACCGACTGAGCTAACCGGGCACTCCTTATTTATTTATGTACGAAGACCTTCTCATGCACTTTGTTTCCAGTGGTTCGTCGGCTCGTACTTTGAAGAGAACAAAGACAGAATTCGGTACTATCGTGGTGTACGGATTAACGAAGTACGTATAATAGGTCTCCAAACACACGAGTGGGACTTAGAAATTTTAGTTCCCTTCACTTAGAAATTTTTTTAAAGACACCAAGAATCGAACTCCGTATTTTCAGCACCAATGTACTAGAACAATGCCAACCCAGCGAGGAAACTATTTTCAAAATATTTACTCTAAAAATAATGCTTAACTTCGAAGATTTATTGTAGGAATGTTGTTCCAGTTTGAGCAGACGCTAGTGGGGGAATGACGGGAACCGGAAGCGTCTCACAGCGGCTGCAAAGGAGGCTATTTTACCATGGCTTAAATAATAATGATTGAAATTTGAAAATCGTGTCTACTTTTACAAATTTCCATTAATTATTGTTTTCAATTTCCCATATGGTCTAGCGGTTAGGATTCCTGGTTTTCACCCAGGCGGCCCGGGTTCGACTCCCGGTATGGGAATATTTTGCATCTGTAAAACTAGTTATCATTAATATTTTGATGATATTGCTGATGTTGACAATTTTGTATTTCTCTGCAATGAAAAAAAGACATTAGCTATTACTTTAGATCATCATCTGTATCTAGCCACCAAAATCTCCGAATCCCGGTTTTTAATCCTTGTCTTTTAAGGTGAAAAACTTCTAGAGTTTTTATCACATAATAATGTTAGAAGTTAAAAAACAAAATCTTGGTTTTGGTATTCATTTGCTCCTTTTAAAGTAGAATGGGATAAAGTCTATTGTCATGTCTAGAATTTCAACCTCACCTCTGGAAGATCACGGCTCAACACCAGCATGACAGGTGATTGAAGAATAAAAGAAAACTATTGCCGTGACCAGGATTCGAACCTGTGTTATTGCTGCCACAACGCAATGTCCTAATCTCTAGACGATCACGGCTCAACACTAACACGACAGGTGATAGTAGAATAAAAGAAAACTATTGCCGTGACCAGGATTCAAGCCTGGGTTATTCATAATTTTTTAAAATTATTTTTAAGTCTAGTGACGTAATGATTAGAATGACTATAATCCCGACTATATATCGAGTTGGTCGTCCTTTGTGACGTTATAATTATAATAAGCGCGTCGTATGATGTCATGTTCGAAGCAAACCAAATATGGAGCTTGTCGAACACCTCATCTGCAGCTATAGAATAGAATAGTTTTATTTTGGAGGGGGGTGGGGGGAATGATCTTTCGTACAGTAACTGTGTTGTGGTCACCATATCCGTCACATCCGTTGAACAACAAAAGAATTACCAAGTAAAGTTCTTTGTCAGTCCACATGAGCCAACATGAAGGTTGAAAAATGTCCCAAGAAAGTGATGATTGATTTAGTGATGAAACAAAACCTGTTGGATGTGTACTAGATTAAAGATCGCATGAGTTCTGACTTTGTTCTCTTCAAACGCACATGCTTCAGTTTTCGATGACAAGTTTTTATTGTTTTTCGTTTCTAAGTACGAAACGAAGAACCTCTGGAAAGAAAATACAGTAGAAGCTCTTTGAACACAAGGAAGTAATTGTACAAGTACCCGGTTAGCTCAGTCGGTAGAGCATGGGACTCTTAATCCCAGGGTCGTGGGTTCGAGCCCCACATTGGGCGCAAAAATATTATTTTAACTAGCTAAGCTATACGTTTGCTTGAAAAACGTTAGGTCTTTGCAGGCCAGTTATATATTTTTCGTTCAGCGTTATAACATGCATGATAATAGAACCTTTTCACTTGACGAGCACGATGATGCAATTTCATTTCTTGCACGGGAGAGGGGGGCTTAGGGGTCAAATAATATCACATGGTTTTATTTCTGCTCACCTAAACGTGCCACAGTACAACTCGTTTGGCAATTTGCTAATTCGTTATTAGATGATCAGGGGACAACACTACGACAGGTGATAATGAATATAGTTTTCTTTTATTCTACTTTCAACTGTGGTGGTGGTGGTGTTGAGCCGTGATCGTCTAAAGGTTAGGTTTGAATTCTAGTCATGGTAATAGTCTTTGTATCATTCTACTCTAAAAGGAGCAAAGGAATAGCAACACCAAGATTATGTTTTTTAACTTCTAACATTATTATGTGATAAAAACTGTACAAGTCTTGAACCCTAAGAGACGGGGATTAAATTCCGGGACTCGGAGATTTTGAAGTGCAAGGTGGCTGGATACAGATGTGAAGATCTAAAGTAATAGCTAAACTTAAATTAGAGATAACTTAAATATAATACGAATGAAATTGTGCCTGGTTAGTTCAGTCGGTAGAGCATAGGACTCACATTGGGCGAGAAAAGTTTTCTCATTTTGCTGAAAGGTGGCATGTTTGCTTGAAGCTAGAATTTAAGGCACGATTACACCAAACAACTTTCTCTACAACTTGTCCTACAAGAGCGTTGAGACATAAGTTGCATGACCGCTTACACGGTACAACGGAGACCCAAACAATTGGTGCAACTTGTCTCATAACGTGTTTTCAAATTGCGCTGTAAAGATGCTGACACACGATGCAACATTTGAATCGGAGTGACAGACATTGCAACAAAATCACGCAACATCGCTTGTGTCAGCTTACTATAGTGTTAAGACATGTGGTCAGCAGTTATAAATCTGGTGCAAGCTGATTGGCTTGAAATTTCAAAAGGATGAAGGGAATGTTTCAGCTATGTTCACATGATGAAATTTGTTGCGCGGAATGTTGCAAGAGTAGGGCGTGATTTAACTTCAGAACGCAGTAGTGTCACCACCTTAAACTACACTGAGCTGCAATGCTACATGCAATTTGCGATGTAACTCGGTTGCGAGACGAGATGCAGAGAAAAATTCTCTCTCGATTTCATCCAAACCTTTACAGCCGTGTTGAGAAAGAAAAAAGGTCATACAGTGTGAAGAAACGACCCCGCCAGGACTCGAAATCCTGGAATCCCCTGATTCGTAGTCACATGCCTTATCCATTGGGCCACGGGGCCGCAGATAAAAATAATTTTCAACGAAACACTTCTAAATATGCATAGTTAGATCCATATCAGTCCTTATTATCTTGGTAGTTGGATCGGGCACACGGCGTCAAACGTCTTAGGGGTAAAATTAAGCCATTTTAAGTATTTAAACTTTAGAATTTTGGCACCTCCTTCCAGGGGTTAAAAATCGTTCATCCAAGCTATTATTTAAAGACTTCCGGTATCTTTTGGGGGTGTCTTTGAAAATTTCCTACGAAAATAACCAATGCTTTTACTCTAAGGAGTTCCCCCTATCCGTGGCACGAATCATAAAAATTGTTTTATCGTGCTAGTTATCATGTATGTTATAACGCTGGACGCAAAATAACTGGTTATATAAAAATAAATTCTACCCTTCTTCAAGCAAACGTTTAGCTCACAGCTGGTAAAAGTAAATCGTTGTGAACAAAGACATTTTCCTGTATTTTGTTTCCTGTGGTTCTTCGGTTCGTACTTAAAAACGAAAAACTAAAAATATTGTCATCTCTTATCACCACCACAAGTACAGCAGTGGCGAAGAACAAAAGGGTCCAACTGAAAGCATGTGCATTTGAAGAGAACAAATACAGAACCCATGCGATCTTTAATCTAGTACACATCCAACAGGTTTTGTTTCATCGTTAAATCAATCATCAGTTTCTTGGTGCTCCTTTTAACTTCATGTTTGCTCATGTGGACTGATTAAGAACTTTATTTGGCAATTTTTGGCAATTCTTGTTGTTCAACGGCGAGCTCCAAATTTGGTTTGCTTCGAACATGACATCACCCGACGCGCTTATTCTAATTATAACGTCACAAAGAACGACCATCTCCATATATAGTTAGAGTTTCGAACATGACGTCACCTCGAGCGTTCATTCTAATCATCACGTCACTATATTGGAGTAAATAAAATTAAAAAAAAATTGATATATAACCCAGGTTCGAATCCTTGTCACGGCAATAGCTTTTATTTAGTAGAATAGTGATAGTAGAATGTGGTGTTGAGCCGTGATCGTCTAGAGGTTAGGACATTGCGTTGTGGCCGCAATAACAGGTTCGAATCCTGGTCACGGCAATAGTTTTCTTTTATTCTACTTTCAACTGTGGTGGTGGTGTTGAGCCGTGATCGTCTAGAGGTTAGGTTCGAATTCTAGACATGGCAATAGTCTTTGTCTCATTCTACTCTAAAAGGAGCAAAGGAATAGCAACACCAAGATTATGTTTTTAAACTTCTAACATTATTATGTGATAAAAACTGTAGAAGTCTTGCACCCTAAGAGACGGGGATAAAAGACCGGGACTCGGAGATTTTGAAGGTGGCTGGATACAGATGATGATCTAAAGTAATAGCTAATGTTTTTTTTTTTCATTGCAGAGAAATGCAAAATTGTCAACATCAACATTTTTATCAAAATATCAATAATAACTAGCTTTACGGATGCAAAATATTCCCATACCGGGAGTCGAACCCGGGCCGCCTGGGTGAAAACCAGGAATCCTATCCGCTAGACCATATGGGAAATGACAATTTCATGGAAATTTAATGGAAATTTGTCAAAGTAGACCCTTTTTTTCAAATTTCAATTATTAGTATTTCAGCCATGGTAAAATAGCCTCCTCTACAGCCGCTGTGAAGCGCTTCCGGTTCTCGTCATTCCCCCACTAGCGTATGCTCAAACTTGAACAACATTCCTTTCTTCAAAATTAACCAATATGTCTTCGAAGTTAAGCATTGGTTTAGGAGTAATTATTTTGAGAAGGCATCTGACTACGAATCAGGGGATTCCAGGTTCGAGTCCTGGCTGGGTCGGCTAATCCATTTCGTGGTTTTATTCATTAAAACCTTCTAATACTTTTATCTTTATCAGCTGTTTGCAAGAATTTTGTTATTTTTGCCCTCATCTTTAGTATTTGCTTCTTGCAACATCCATTGCGCAAAGTTCTTGGAAACTGAAAGTAGGAAAGCAATTCCGTGTAAGCGGTCATGCAACTTATGTCTCAACGCTGTTGTAGGACAAGTTGCAGAGAAAGTTGTTCGGTGTAATCGTGCCTTAAATTCTAGCTTCAAGCAAACATGCCACCTTTCAGCAAAATGAGAAAACTTTTCTCGCCCAATGTGAGTTCTATGCTCTACCTACTAACGAGGCACAATTTAATTCGTATCATATTTAAGTTATCTCTAATTTAAGTTTAGGAATTGAAATCTATATTATTATATTCTTTAGTAGTTTGAACGACTTATTTGTTGTTAACGTGTAGCTCAGCTAGTAAAATAATATTTTTGCGCCCAATGTGGGGCTCGAACCCACGACCCTGGGATTAAGAGTCCCATGCTCTACCGACTGAGCTAACCGGGCACTTGTGAATGTTTTTCTTTGTGTACAAAGACCTTCTCATGTACTTTGTTATCAGTGGTTCTTCTGTTCATACTTGGAAGATAAAAAAGACAAAACAAATGCGATCTTTAATCTAGTACACATCCAACAGTTTTTGTTTTATTGGTAAATCAGTCTTTTCTCCCTTGTTACTCCTTTTAACCTTCATGTTGGATCATGTGGACTGACAAAGAACTTATTACTTCGTAATTCTTTTGTTGTTTAACGAACATAACGGACATGGCGGCCAACATGGCTACTGCACGAGAGAGGCCTTTTCCCCCCAAATTAAAACGGCAATAGTTTTCTTTTGTTCTACAATCACCTCTCGTGGTGGTGTTGAGCCGTGATCGTCTAGAGTTTACGAGTTTGCTTTATGGCTGCAATAATCCAAGTTCAAATCATGGTCACGAAAATAGTTTTTCTTTTATTATCACCTGTCGTGGTGTTGTCCCCTGATCATCTAGAGGTTACAACTTTGCGTTGTGAATAACGAATTAGAGAATTGTCAAACGAGTTGTACTGAGGCACGTTTAGGTGAGCAGAAATAAATCCATGTGACCTTACTCGACCCCTGAGCCCCCCTCTCCCGGGCAACAAATAAAAATGCTTCATCGTGCTCGTCAAGTGAAAAAGTTCACATATCATGCATGTTATAACGCTGAAAGCAAAAAGTATAACTGGCTTGCAAAGACATAACGTTTTTCAAGCAAACATATAGCTCAGCTAGTTAAAATAATATTATTGCGCCCAATGTGGGGCTCGAACCCACGACCCTGGGATTAAGAGTCCTATGCTCTACAAACTGAGCTAACCGGACACTTGTACATGTATTACTTTGTGTACAAAGACCTTCTTTTGTATTTTGTTTCAAGTGGTTCTTCGGTTCATACTTGGAAGAGAAGAACAGAAGACAGGCATAAGACATTAAATTATAAGATTTTGTTCCACAGGTAAATCAGTCATCTTTTCCCTTGGTATTGTTGACTCAGAGGACGTAGCGATGCCAGGTTTATTCCCTTAACATTAAAAAGCACTTCCGATCCAATGTCTGTGTGAATTCGACCTGAAGCGCTAGCTTTAATTCTTTGCACGGCAACCATGATGTTGGACAGGAACAATTTTATGTCTTTCATTACAAGAGACTTCATCTCTCACAGATGACATCGAAAATTACTTTCGTCTTTCTCTCCGCTACACCAGTGGAATGGTCCATTCCCTTGCTGTGGACAAGCCAGGACAGGAAGTGTGCGCTTTTGGACATGATGATACCTTACGCGCTTATTCGAATTATGATGTCATAAAGGTGATTGGACTAATGACGTCAGTTTTAGCTTGATATCACACTCGATAAGAACAAAATAATCTGCGTTTTACTGTTTACAGTAATACAAATGGACATCATACAATCTTTATACGAATCTCTTGATTAGCAAAAAATACATATCAAGCTTTACTCTATTTGTTGATATCAAAGCTGGAGTAGAGAAAGCTCACTCCATATATGGTATGGTCAAAAACGAACAAAAAGTCCGTCATTTTATAACGAATTAGACATGGGGATTTTTGTAGAAGAAAATAAAAGAAAAAAAAAACTTTGGAAAATCGAGGAAGGATACGATGCGATGGTCTGCCTCGCAGACTACTGACACAGGTTAAGATGACACTCAATGTTTGAATGCAATGAACGTATAAAATTCCTGGTAAAATCCAACCTGTCGTTGCACAGTCTTCTTGGATGAAGAAAACAGACATGAAAATGTTATAAAGACAAGGAAAACCAAAGACATTCATGGTGTCTTGAAAAAATTTAATCTCGATTGTTAAGTCTCGCAAATCTTGTTGCAGCCGTTGTCGGGATTGTTGCAAGAAGGAATATTGACTTCTACTTTTCGCATTAATTGCGGCAACAATTTCGAAAGATTGTCTATCTTACACCGGCTGCTGCAACTAATGTACTTTACTGTACTTTACTGTACTTTACTGTCTGTGCATCTGCAACCCTGTGACTTTATATTATTGAGGAGCAAATTGATGTGACAGAGTCGTTAATCAAATAAGACCTCGTGGCTTAATGGATAAGGCACCTGACTTCGAATCAGGGGATTCCAGGTTCGAGTCCTGGCAGGGTCGTTCGAACGTCATTTTTCTTAGTGAATGCAATGTAGTGACAGCTACAATTGCACGACATGTTCTCTTGCAGCTACAACTGCACGACAGATTTATTTGTAAAGGAATAAATAGGTTTTGGTCAGTTTATATATCAATTTTGGGTATATATATTAGACAGAAAAAGTAAGAAGCTAGAGATGAAAACAGCTAGAACCGGACACGTAAAGGATGTAAACTGTAAAGGATGGTGATATAGGAAAAGTAAAGTTAAAAAACCGGGCAAGTAATATACAAAAAAATATAAAATATATACAAAATAACTGACGCGTAAAGAGCTAAACGAGAACATAAAATAGAGCGAACAAAGCTTTAACACCAAACTAACCTAGACTTATACAGCATAAAGACGATTTCAATCAGGGCGACTGCGAAACTGCTAAATAAGGAGATAGCCATTAAAATAGGGGGCAGTCAATGCAGAACACTACTAATCCGCAACGCAAAAGGACGACGTACGAACTCCGGCTCCCGAACTAATTTATACCTCATTCAGGATTGGGTTTCCCTAATAGGGCATTTGCATTATGGCGTCATTTTACTACCACTACCAAAATGCTTCGTGAATTTTCTTTCTTATTCAAATTTGTAGTTCCTCATGGGAATAGTAAGACAATGGGTTCTAATTAACTGAACAAAAGAAAGTGTGCAAGGGATTCTGGTAGAAGAGGTCAATGACGTCATCGTACAACCGTCCTATTGAGGAACGTTTAGGTGAGCAAAAATAAAACCATGTGAACATATTATACCCCTGAGCCCCCCTCTCATGCATGTTATAACGCTCAACGGAAAAAATATAACTGGCTTGCAAAGACCTAATGGTATTCAAGCAAACACGTAGCTCAGATAGTAAAATAATCTATTTTCGCCCAATGTGGGGCTCGAATCCACGACCCTGGGAGTCCCATGCTCTACCGACTGAGCTAACCGGGCACTTGTACATGTATATCCTTGTGCAAAAAGACCTAATCCTGTACTAAGTTTTCTTTGGCTTTTATGTCGGTTCTCCTTTGAAGACTGGATAGATAACTTGTTAGTTTTATGATTAATCTATTAATCAAAACAGGCAGAAAACATTAAATTATAAGTTTTTGTTTCACAGGTAAATCACTCATCTTTTCCCTTGGTATTGTTGACTCAGAGAACGTAGCGATGCCAGGTTTATTCACATGACATTAAAAAGCACTTCCGATCCAGTGCCCGTGTCAACTCGACGTTAAGCGATAGATTTAATGGTTTGCATGGCCACCATGATGCTGGGCAGGAACAATGTAATGTCTTTTCATGACAAGAGACTTCATTTCTCACAGATGACATCGAAAATTACTTTCTTCTGTCTTTCCAACTTAACTGCCGTGAAACCACCGCTGTCATTCCAGTCACCACCACTACAGCATGAGAATGGTCCATTCCCTTGCAGTGGCCGAGCCAGGACAAGAAGTGCGCGGTTTGGGACATGACGTCACCTTGCGCGCT
Source organism: Actinia equina (assembly GCA_011057435.1). NCBI lineage: Eukaryota > Metazoa > Cnidaria > Anthozoa > Actiniaria > Actiniidae > Actinia > Actinia equina. The sequence continues at coordinate 282,820 of WHPX01000481.1, read as the reverse complement.
ATTCGAATTATGATGTCATAAAGGAGATTAGCCTAATGACCTAAGTTTCAGCTTGATATCACACTCGATAAGAACAAAATAATCTGCGTTTTACTGCTTACAGTAGTACAAATGGTCATCATACAGGCACTATACGAACAGCTAAAATTCAAGGCATATCGTGATTACCAAAAAATACATATCAAGCTTTACTCTACAGTATATGTTGGTATCGAAGTTGGAGTAGAGAAAGCTCACTCCATATATGGTAGGATCAATTCCATATTTGGAATGTGCGAAAAGCGGCAAACATAAAGGCCGTCGTTTTATAACGAATTTGAAATGAAGATTTTTGAAGAAGAAAAGAAATTAAGGAGGGAAAAAAACGAGTAAAAAAAGAAAATCTTTGGAAAATCGAGGAAGGATACGAGGACGATGGTAACACAAGACGACACACAATGTTTGAATGCAATGAATGTATAAAATACGGCAAAAGTTTTATTTTATTCTACTATCGCAGTAGTGTCACAACCTTAAACTACACTGAGCTGCAATGCTACATGCAATTTGCGATGTAACTCGGTTGCGAGACGAGCTGCAGAGAAAAATTCTCTCTCGATTTCATTCAAACCTTTACAGCCGTGTTGAGAAAGAAAAAAGGTCATACAGTGTGAAGGAACGACCCCGCCAGGACTCGAACCTGGAATCCCCTGATTCGAAGTCAGATGCCTTATCCATTGGGCCACGAGGTCTTATTGTTTATAATAGTCAATAGCTTTAGTGCAACTTCATCTTGTCTAGCATTTTTGTTCATCAATAATAAAAAGCCAGTGTGATGCAGTTGCAGTGACAGGATATTCTACACTAGGAAATGTTTCATAGCTTTTCATGCAACGTATTTGACACGTTCAATAATACTATTCAGGCTAAAACACCACCACGACAGGGGAGAGTGAATTTTTCATATGACCCGTACGGCCCTGCTCGCGCGCTCTAATAAAACCATTGGAAAAAAGTCACGTGATGGGGGCCGGACGGGTTGATGTAAGCGGGCCGGAAAAACCCGTCCGGCCCTGCTCGAATCCGCGCGCTTTCTACTTATTAATTATTATTATTTTCGTGAGGGTCATATGATAAAATGCTTATTGACTGAGTTAGGTCGGGCCGTACGGGAAAAGATTTGTCTCTCGGTCATTTGTACTGAGCTCGCTGCGCTCGGTCCGTACGTCATCACCTCGAGCCAAATATTTTCCCGTACGGCCCTCCCACGCGTTACTATTCGAATGCCAGCAGATTAACCAGTTGAGTAATTAAATAAAATTCCTGTTGAATGTCTAAAAATCGTACTGTACATCCTCTTCACCACATTTCCTTCACTTCGAAAAATGACGCTCGAACGACCCCGCCAGGACTCGAACCTGGAATCCCCTGATTCGAAGTCAGATGCCTTATCCATTAGGCTACGAGGTCTTAATGGAAATTAGGAAGTATTAGTATTTATTAAAAAGTCAATATTCCTTCTTGCAACAAACCCGGCAACACCTGCAACAACATTTGTTAGACTGGATGAGATTTATTTTTTCCCGAGACACCTTGAAGGCTGTTGGTTTTCATTGTCTTTATAACCTTTTCATGTCTGTTTTCTTCATCCAAGAAGACTGTGCAACGACAGGTTTGATTCTACCAGGAATCCCCTGTTTTATACGTTCATTGCATTCAAACATTGAGTGTCGTATTTCCCTGCGTCAGTTGTCTGCGAGGCAGACCGAAGAGTTTATATCGAATCCTTCCTCGATTTTCAAATGATTTTGTTTTTCTTTTTTCCTTTTCTTTTCCAAAAATCTTCATTTCAAAATCGTTATAAAACGACGCCGTTTTTAACATCTGACATCGCTACGCTCTCTGAGTCAACAATACCAAGGGAAAAGATGAGTGATTTACCTGTGAAACAAAAACTTATAATTTAATGTCTTATGCCTGTTTTGATTAATTGATTAATCATAAAACTCACGAGTTGTCGCTTTGGTCTTCAAAGTAAGAACCGACAATAAAATGTAAGAAAGTGTCCGGTTAGCTCAGTCGGTAGAGCATGGGACGCTTAATCCCAGGGTCGTGGGTACGAGCCCAACGTTGGGCGCAAAAGTATTATTTTAACTAGCGTTTACTTGAAAAACGTTAGGTTCTTTTGTGGACGGCCTGCGAGGGCTGTTCAAGCTCACACAAACATTCAAACCGTCTTCCTTTTCTTCTAATTTCTCTTTCTAGTTCGAATTACGCACTCTGATAACAAAAAGCTAATATTGCTGATAACAACAAATAAGTCGTTCAAACTACTAAAGAATATAATATTATAGACTTGAATATTCCTAAACTTAAATTAGAGATAACTTAAATATAATACGAATGAAAATTCTAGCTACTCAATAGATCTAAATACAGTTACAGTTCTGGGCTTTTTTTTAATTTTTTTGTAGACTTTAGATACAATATAAGATAAACGAAACAGTTCTAACCATGCATAGTCAGATCCATATCAGTCCTTATTATCTTGGTAGTTGGGTCGGGCAAACGGCGTCTGTCGTCTTAGGGATAAAATTAAGCAATTTTAAGTATTTGAAATTTAGAATTTCGGCACCACCTTCCAGGGGCTAAAAATCGTTCAATCCAGCCATTTTAAAAGATAATTTCCGGTATTTTTTGGGGGGTGTCTATCCCGGGCACGAAACATAAAAATTGTTTTATCCTGCTAGTCCGGTGAAAAGTGCAGTTATCATGTATATTATTACGCTCAACGCAAAAAATATATCACTGGCTTACAAAGACCTACCGTTCTTCAAGAAAACCTATAGCTCACAGCTAGTACTCTACCGACTGAGCTAACCGGGCATTTATGCATTTATTTCCTTGTGTACAAAGACATTCTCCTGTATTTTGTTTCCAGTGATTCTTCGATTCGTACTTAAAAACGTAAACAAACAAAAACTTTTCATCGCTTATCACCACCGCAAGTATAGAAGTGGCGCAGCAAAACGGGGTCGAACTGAAAGCATGTGCATTTGAAGAGAACAAAGACAGAACTCATGCGATCTTCATCTAGTACCCATCCAACAGGTTTTGTTTCATCGGTAAATCAATTATCACTTTCAGGCATGGTGTTATGAAAAATGGATCAATTGTTTGGTTCTATTTGTTTATTGCTTAAGAACAGCACTCTCGCATCAGTCTCGCCGCACATGTTTTTTCTGCATCGAATGCGCATGCTCCTTGAATATGCATATCATTACACATGACGACCACAAAACAGTTACTGCACGAAAGAAGTCATACATTTCCCCCCAAATTAAAATTGTTCTATTTTATAGCTGCAGATGAGGAGTTTGATAACAGATTTTCTAACTAATAGAACTCAAGTTGTAGTGTGTGAAGGTGTTTCTTCATCACCCAAGCAAGTAAAATCAGGTGTGCCTCAGGGAACCGTCTTAGGTCCGCTATTGTTTTTATTGTACGTAAATGACATTCTTGAACATCTAAGATGCCAAGTTAGATTATATGCAGATGAATGTCTTATTTATATTCCTCTATCAAGTAATGACGACATGGATAATTTACAGTCTGATCTTTTCCACCTTGAAATATGGCAAAATATGTGGCAGATGGAGTTTAACCCAGATAAATGCTTCATTATGAGCATATCCTTACAAAAATCTCCACCTCACAAAGAATATGTTTTCTGTGGATCAGTTCTGAAGTATGTTGATGTGCATCCTTACTTGGGAGTCACATTAGACAACAAGTTACGATGGAACTACCACATTCAAGAAATTACATCCAAAGCTACACTAGTGCTGAACTTAATTAAGAGAAATTTTTGGTTTTGTAATCGAGATGTCAAGTGTACCCTGTATAGGTCTCTTGTTCGACCAAAGTTGGAGTATGGATGTACCGTATGGGATCCTCATTATAAATGTGACATCGACAAATTGGAACGCGTACAAAGACGTGCAGCAAGATTCTGTGTTGGAGACTATAGATACACTTCAAGTGTCACCTCAATGATGCACCATCTACAATGGGAACCTTTGTGTGTCCGGCGTAAGGAGGCAAGATTAACAACTATGTTCAAGATAACACATGACATTATTGAAACTGATAAATCTAGGCTAACACTTGCAAAAGAAACTAGAACTAGAGGTTCGCATAATTTCAAGTATCAAAGTATTAAGACAAATAAGGACGTACATAAATTTTCTTATTTTCCAAGAACTATTGTTGAATGGAACAGTTTACCTGCTCATATTGTGGAGGCTAATTCACTCCAGACTTTTAAAGTGAAACTATCAGAATTCATTAGAAATTAGATTATTTTTAAACAATCAAATTTTTTTTTTAATATTTTTTTTATTTATATTTTATATCTATATGGAGTGGCCTGGAATGGGGGATGGGACATGTTTCTCTGTTGCCTAAACATAACCTAAAAATAAAAAATGATAATTAACAAATAACCCAGGTTCGAATCCTGGTCACGGCAATAGTTTTCTTTTATTCTACTATCATCTGTCGTGGTGGTGTTGAGCCGTGATCGTCTAGTGGTTAGATTCACATTCTAATCATGACAATAGTTTTTATCTTATTTTACTCTAAAAGAAGCTGATAAAGATAAAAGTTTTAGAAAGTTGTAATGAATAAAACCACGAAATATTCTCCCTGTCCTTGCGCATCCACAGCTAGCACTGCGCACAGGAAGCCCATAGCAACAATATTCATGCATCACAACAAATACTGATGACCCAATGACCTTTACAAAATACCATAAAAACAAGAAATTGCCATGGATATCAGGATATCACCATAAAAACGATATATCGCCATGGAAACAAGATCTATTGAATACTACTTTATGCTTCCAGTATTCAGTACGTATTCAGTGAGATACCGATTTCAAAACATTTACTCTTAAACTAATGCTTAACTTCGAAGACGTATTGGTCAATTTTGAAGAAAGGAATGTTGTTCAAGTTAGAGCAGACGCTAGTGGGGGAATGACGGGAACCGAAAGCACCTCACAGCGGCTGCAAAGGAGGCTACTTTACCATGGCTGAAATACTAATAACTGAAATTTGAAAAGAGTGTCTACTTTCACAAATTGCCATTAATTAAATATTGTCATTTCCCATATGGTCTAGCGGTTAGGATTCCTGGTTTTCACCCAGGTGGCCCGGGTTCGACTCCCGGTATGGGAATGTTTTGCATCTGTAAAACTAGTTATTATTGAGATTTTTAAAAATGTTGATGTTGACAATTTTGTATTTCTCTGCAATGAAAAAAAAGACATTAGATATTACTTTAGATTATCATCTGTATCTAGCCACCTTTCACTTCCACATCTCCGAGTCCCGGTTTTTAATCCACGTCTTTTAGGGTGAAAAACGTCTAGAGTTTTTATCACATAATAATGTTAGAAGTTAAAAAGCATAATCTTGGTGTTGGTATTTCTTTGCTCCTTTTAGAGTAGAATGGGATAAAGAAGATCACGGCTCGACACTAACACGACAGATGATAGTAGAATAGAAGAAAACTATTGCTATTGCAGGATTCGAACCTGGGTTATTTGCTAATTATCATTTTTTTATTTTTAAGCCAAATATGGTGACGTAATGATTAGAATGAGCGCTTGAGGTGACGTCATGTTCGAAACTCTAGCTATATATGGAGCTGGTCGTTCTTTGTGACGTTATAATTAGAATTAGCGCGTCGGATGATGTCATGTTCGAAGCAATCCAAACATGGAGCTTGTCGAACTCCTCATCTGCATCTATAGAATAAAACAATTTTAATTTGGGGGGAATTGTATAACTTCTTTCGCGTAGTAACTGTGTTGTGATCGCCATGTCCGTCACATCCGTTGAATGAGTTCTGTCTTGTGCTGCGCCACTGCTATACTTGCGGTGGTGATAAGAGATGACAATATTTTTAGTTTTTCGTTTATAATTACAAACCGGAGAACTACAGGAAACAAATTACAGGAATATGTCTTTGTACACAACGATTGACTTCGACAAGTGATCGGTTTGCACAGTCGGTAGAGCATGGGACTCTTAATACCAGGGACGTAGGTTCGAGTCCCACATTGGCCGCTAAAATGGATTTTTATTAGCTGATACGTTTGCTTGAAGAAGGGTAGAATTTATCTTTATATAACCAATTATTTTGCGTCGAGCGTTATAACATACATGATAACTAACACAATAAAACAAATTTTATGATTCCGTGCCCCGGATAGGTGGAACTCCTTAGAGTAAAAGCATTGGTTATTTTCGTAGGAAATTTTCATAGACACCCCCAAAAGATACCGGAAGTCTTTTAATAATAGCTTGGATGAACGATTTTTAACCTTTGGAAGGAGGTGCCAAAATTCGAAAGTTCAAATACTTAAAATGGCTTAATTTTACCCTTAAAACGTTTTACGCCGTGTGCCCGATCCAACTATCAAGATAATAAGGACTGATATGGATCTGACTATGCATGTTTAGAAGTGTTTCGTTGAAAATTATTTTTAACTGCGGCACCGTGGCCCAAATGATAAGGCATCTGACTACGAATCAGGGGATTCCAGGTTCGAGTCCTGGCGGGGTCGTTTCTTCACACTGTATGACCTTTTTTCTTTTTCAACACGGCTGTAAAGGTTGGAATGAAATCGTGAGAATTCTTCTCTGCAGCTCGTCTCGCAACCGAGTTACATCGCAAATTGCATGTAGCATTGCAGCTCAGTGTAGCTTAAGGTGGTGACACTACTACGTTTTGAAGTTAAATCGCGCTATACTCTTGCAATATTACGCGCAACAAATTTCATCATGTGAACATAGCTGAAACATTCCCTTCATCATTTTGAAATTTCAAGCCAATCAGCTTGCACCAGATTTATAACTGCTGATTACATGTCTTAATACTATAGTAAGCTGACACAAGCGATGTTGCGTGATTTTGTTGCAATGTCTGTCACTCTGATTTAAAATGTTGCATCGTGTGTCAGCACCTTTACAGCGCAATTTGAAAACACGTTATGAGACAATTAAGTTGCACCAATTGTTTGGGTCTCCGTTGTACCGTGTAAGCGGTCATGCAACTTATGTCTCAACGCTGTTGTAGGACAAGTTGCAGAGAAAGTTTTTCGGTGTAATCATGCCTTAAATTCTAAGTTCAAGCAAACATGCCAACTTTCAGCAAAATAAGAAAACTTTTCTCACCCAATGTGAGTCCTATGCTCTACCGACTGAACTAACCAGGCACAACTTCATTCAATAATTAATATATAAGTGGCTTACAAAGACCTACTCCTCTTCAAGCAAACGCATAGCTCACAGCTGGTAAAAATCCATTTTGCGCCCAATGTGGGGCTCGAACCCACGACCCTGGGATTAAGAGTCCCATGCTCTACCGACTGAGCTAACCGGGCACTTGTGCATGATTTTCTTTGTGTACAAAGACCTTCTCATGTACTTTGTTCCCAGTGGTTCTTCTGTTCATACTTCGAAGAGAAGAAAGACAAAACAAATGCGATCTTTAATCTAATACACATCCAACAGTTTTTGTTTTATTGGTGAATCAGTCATCACTCCCTTGGTACTCTTTTTCCCCCCAAATTAAATCGGCAATAGCTTTCTTTTGTTCTACTATCACCTGTCGTGGTGGTGTTGAGCCGTGATCGTCTAGAGTTTACGAGTTTCCTTTGTGGCTGCAATAATCCAAATTCGAATCATGGTCACGAAAATAGTTTTCTTTCATTATCACCTGTTGTGGTGTTGTCCCCTGATCATCTAATAACGAATTAGAAAATTGTCAAACGAGTTGTACTGAGACACGTTTAGGTGAGCAGAAATAAAAGCATGTGATATTATTTGACCCCTAAGCCCCCCTCTCCCGGGCAAGAAATAAAATTGCTTCATCGTGCTTGTCAAGTGAAAAAGTTCAATTATCATGCATGTTATAACGCTCAACGCAAAAAATAAAACTGGCTTGCAAAGACCTAACGTTTTTCAAGCAAACGTATGGCTTAGCTAGTTAAAATAATATTTTTGCGCCCAATGTGGGGCTCGAACCCACGACCCTGGGATTAAGAGTCCCATGCTCTACCGACTGAGCTAACCGGGCACTTGTCCATGTATTTCTTTGTGTACAAATACCTGTACTTTGTTTCCAGTGGTTCTAATTCTTCGGTTCAAACTTGGAAGAGAAGAACAGAAGACAGGCAGAAGACATTAAATTATAAGTCTTTGTTTCACAGGTAAATCAGTCATCTTTTCCCTTGGTATTGTTGACTCAGAGGACGTAGCGATGCCAGGTTTATTCCTTGACATTAAAAAGCACTTCCGATCCAATGCCTGTGTGAATTCGACCTGAAGCGATAGTTTTAATTGTTTGCACGGCCACCATGATGTTGAACAGGAACAATGTAATGTCTTTTCATTACAAGAGCTTTATTTCTCACAGATGACATCGAAAATTACTTTCGTCCTTCTCCCCAACTTAACTGCCGTGCAAACCTCCGCTGTCATTCCAGTCAACACCGCTACAGCATGAGAATGGTCCATTCCCTTGCTGTGGCCGAGCCAGGATAAGAAGTGCGCGGTTTGGAACATGACGTCACCCTGCGCCCTATTCGGATTATAACGTCATAAAAGTGATTAGACTAATGACCCAAGTTTTATCTTGATATCAGTCCCGATAAGAACAAAAAAATCATGTCCTGTGGTGGTGGTGTTGAGCCGTGATCGTCTAGAGGTTAAGACATTGCGTTGTGGCCGCAATAAACCAGGTTCGAATCCTGGTCACGGCAATAGTTTTCTTTTATTCTACTATCACCTCTCGTGGTGGTGTTGACTCCCTAACACGATTTCATCTAACATTTTACTGCTTAATCCAAGTTGAGAAATAAAAAATTGTCCAGTACAATATTAAAGTATAGAAAATAGAAGATTGATGAGATAACGAGCCCGCAGGACTCGAACTTGGAATCCTCTGATTCGAAGTCAGATGCCTTATCCATTAGCCAACCAGGTCTTCTTGTTTAGAATAGTCAATAGCTTTAGTGCAACTTCATCTTGTCTAGCATTTTTGTTCAGCAATAATAAAAAGCCAGTGTGATGCAGTTGCAGTAACAAGATATTCTACACTAGGAAATGTTTCATAGCTTTTCATGCAACGTATTTGACACGTTCAATAATACTATTCGTAAATAAATTACGTGCGATAAAATATCATGGCGAGCTTTCATAGCAAATCGCAATTAGATGCTTGAGAATATTCTCGAAATTTTTGCTCTGCAATTCTTACGAAAAGAAGAACTCACTTCTTGCCATAATTCTGGTAACACTGCAACAACATATCGATACTTTTAGTACTTAGCCGATTTATAATTTTATATATAGGTAAAAGTTTCGATTAACCTAGCTGTGTGGCTTTATCATCTAAAGGCTGGTTTTCACTAGCGACGTAAGCGAAGGAAGCAGAGGCAGAAGCATGAGCAAAAGCATAAGATCGTTATGTTCTAGTGTACATGAATGTGACGGAAGCATAAGGGAAACAATAGGAAGTTTCTCGTTCAGGGGACTGAATACGAGAATTTGATTGGCTTACCACCTTGTGCTTCTGTATGTTAGCGACGGAAGCATAAGAATCTGGTTTTCACTAGCGACATAAAGACGGAAGCAGAAGCATAAGCATAAGTAAAAGGAAACCTTCCGTTCCTTCTGCTTATGCTTCCGTCGATGTTCTGCTTGTGCTTACGTCTCCGTTTTTTTATTTTTACAGGAAAAAAATCGTCTTACGCTTCTGCTTCCGTCGCTAGTGAAAACCAGGCTTAAGTCTTTGTAAGCCAGTGATACAATGATAGTGTTATAATAATATGCATGACAACACCGGTTTTATCGTGCTAGTCCGTTGAAAAGTGCAGTTATCATGTATGTTATTACGCTCAACGCAAAAAATATATAACTGGCTTAGAAATACCTACTCTTCTTCAAGCAAACGTATAGCTCACAGCTGGTAAAAAGCCATTTTGCGCAGCAGCAGTAAGGGGGACTCGCGATTGAGGTCGTATATTCACGGGTTTAACCCGCGGAATTACGAACGGGGGTACAGCAGATTTACGAGAAATGCCCGCGAAGTGTCCTTACTGCTGCTGTGTCGGGTAACGCAAACGGAGGTAAAATATCTCATAAATATACGATGCATGAATGTAAGAAGTTCGTTTACGACTTCTGTGTGATTTGCCTAAGATTCAAAGTTAACATACCCAAGCCAGAACCCTTTTGGTGTTGTGGTAAGAAAATGCAAATAGAAGACGACACGTCAGCACAGTGTTACGAGTGTGGTAAGAATATTCGTAACGCCGTGCCTTGTGCTACCAGAGAGCAGTATTACTCTAACGGAGGTCGTAAGAAGACTCCATACAAAAGAATAAAGTACTTCAGGGACTGGATGAGTCATATCCAAGGTTTACATCCGATATATTTAGACGACGAAGTAAAGAAGAAAATCATAGACCATTTAGAAGAGCCAACCCCACAAAGTCTACGGAAAACGCTGAAAAAATTAAAGCTAGGGAAATATTACAAAGCTATTCCCTATCTTTTATCTGAAATTACCGGCAACTCTATTCCCGAAGTTTCTGATATGAGCAGAGCCGAGTGGATGTTTTGTCGGCTGGATAAGTATATTCCTTATTACCCTGATGTAATTTACGAAATATTTTACAAAATAAACCCCAACCACCCCCTGTTAGGTTGGATTCCGAGAAAATAAAAATGCAAAACTGGCGTTTAACCAGAAACCCCACTGGGGAATGCATCGCGCAGAACACCAAGCTATCCCCAGTGGGGTTTTTTGCATTTTGGGCTTACGAGGCTTATTTCATCCCGCGCCAGAGGCCCTCTAGTACACACATATATCTTTCTTACGGCCCCCCAGAGGGTGAACTCCGGACAGCGTCCCGAGACACCCCTGACTTTTCCAACTTTTCCTCGCGAAACCCCCTATCGCGGGGTTGAATCGCACTTTCTACCCACCCCTCCCACGGTTGCTGTGAGTGGGGGAGGCTTTTTTTTTTCACTCACAGCAACCGGTCCAAATGTGTCTGCAGCGAGGCTCGAACTCGGGACTTTGAGCCTCCCCAGATTCAAAGTCCACGAACACAAGCGAACGCCAGACACACCGGACGCTTACGTATGTGAAAATTATTATATTTAATTTGCATACAGCTGGCGTTCGATATGTAAATAGAATCCTGTCACGCTCTTTTCAAAACTGATGTCTAAGCGAGTTTTCTTTGAAGCTCTTCTTTTGCCTCCTGGTAGATCTTTTTGCGAGATTCCTCGGAAAGATCTTTTACGACTGTTTTTTTATTTCTGATGTCCGACTTTAATTTCTCGTATTTTTCCTCTTCGACTAAGATAAGCGAGAATTCTACGTCGTCTATTTTACGGTCACGCAAAGCCTTTGAGACAAGGTCGGTAATCGTATTTACTTTAGCCTTTGACAGAGCTATTGTTGTGTCATGCTTGGATATTTTGCTTGACAACTGTTTCATAATACCCGTAGCAACAGCCGAAATGATACCACAAGCTGCCCCAACGCCGGCCAAAGGAACTCCAACGATTATTCCCGGCCCAGTAAGCGAAGTAGCAACGCCAGAGCCCGTTAACACAACAGATATGGATCCTGTAGTTATCGCAATTTCATGTAGCGTACTACGGGCTCTGACGTATTTCTTTCTGACGTTTTCGTAGTGTTTTGCCTGCCCTTCCAAGTAAGCCAAAATTAAATTTGCTTTATTTAAGCGGAAGTTTTCAGCGTTTAATTCGTTTGGGACCTCTTTGGGAAGTTCAGGATAAAGTGGAGGTGCTGATGGTATAACATCCATTATATATACTAATGTACGACGCTTTTGGGAATGATATTGAGGAGCAGCCACATCACGACAACCGGGATTATGCTAACTGGAGAGCATTTAGGAAGATGTTTCCGCAAGCAGATCCTAGTAAGTTCGAGCGTAGGCCTGATGGGATTTACTTTAACGGCTCCAGAATGTACAGCAATGCCGACTTGGAACCGAAGGTGACCATCGAACATCCTAAGCCGGTTACACCCAGTTGGTCAAAAGAATTATTACTTAGTACCAGTACTTATTCGATACCTGCGGTTTCCTTTGACAAACACCCAAGCTTGGACTTAACATTAAACATGCGAATTTCTAATAAGCATTTCTTTCAGTTAAAGGTGCGAGATATCTTCAAGGAAGTTCCTATAAATCACACCACAGCTAAGGAATCTCATGAATGGTTAAGTGGGCCAAACATGCGATACTGGCCGCAGCAATTGAACTTTGCCGTCTGGTGTGCTACTAGCGGTTGTGGTGTAAGTGCAAACCTGATGAAAGACTCCATATTCATGTTTCATTTTCACTTTACAGTACGAAGAATATTGCATGAGATGGGTGTTATTGCCCTACCAGGCGACAGGGCATTTGATCCCAGAGATAACAAATACGACTCACCTGCCTACGATAGACTGTGTAAAGAGTTTGGAGTTGTCGGAAAGGACTTCCGATGTACTGCAGGCGCCAACAATGGCCTAGGACATATTTGGGTTTATTGGGGTGTCGGAGGACACGCGCTAAGCGATAAGGAAGTCCATGCATTGCGGCTACAATGGAACACGGGTTATCATAAAGTATCTTACGACAGCAGCACCTTCTTCGAACCAAATGCTAAGACCACTAAGGAAGTCAGAGACGGGCCTCTGTTCAAAGACGAGGGTGGTAAGTACGCCGGAGATAATCCATTAATCATACGCATAACCAACGACGAACACACAAAGCAGTACTTTAATTTCATACCCAAAGTAGGTAAAGGACTAACTAGAGCCGGTCTTGCCCGTTTGAACCGCAGCATAGAAGCTTACGTGTATTCTATTCTTGGAGCTCAGGTAAATACCCGATCCAGTATTATAGGAAATACCGGCGCCGCAGAAGAAACGCGCGCCGAAGCTTTGATCCTCTTTGAAAGTTCAATCTTGGAGGGCGACATTAGCAAAGGCGTACAGCGTTACCAGCTAGCCATACAAAATTCTAAAGCAAGGTTGGACTATGCAGTAGCCCCGGGTTGTTGGTTAATGCCTAGTAATTTATCCATGGATGCTGGCTCCGTAGTAGGATACAACAACAAGCTCCAAAAGGCAACTAAGAATATGAAGTTTGGGGTGAATGACGTGAACTCCGAGACTTTTAAAGGGACTCCACACTTCGTAGAGAAGCCAAAAAAGGAGCACGCAGAAAAGCCGCCCGTAGAGAAACCATCAAAAAAGACTCACGTTATGCCTACGACACCCGAGGAATATGATCACAACTTACTAAAGGCCGGCTTAGCAGCTGCAGGCGTTGGTCTGAGTTATTATATATGGCGATGAACAACCCCTACGTATCCGGAATGGATTGTGTTTATACGACTTACACAGGTGAGAAAAAATACACCCAGGCATCTTAGGTTGATGTCACCGGGATGTCCGTGAATTTGAACTACTCGGGAAAGAAGTTAATCCTTTGTAGTATTTGCATTGGCACGAGCAGCCATGCCAACGTGGGCTTAAGTTTTCTAGATGACAAGGGTATACTACAGCCCATGCGCGCTAAGACAAACAACAGGGAGCCTGCGCATTTCTCCACAGAGCCCAACTCCGGTAGCGCTGAAAACCTATCGGTTTGGACTTTTCACATGGTTGCCGATTGTCATGGGAAGGTAAAGCTGCAAATGCGTGCAGACGACACGGGCGTAGTAACGGTAAACAGCGTACACGATCAAAGAGATCGACCTTATAATCACGCAACCATTAGCACCCTTACGGTAATGAGTCTTTAAATATATGAACCCACACGTAAAGGAAGATTGGTTTCTTCATTACTTAGAGGAAAAGGACTACTTACGACAGCAATGGTATGACACCGGGCTGTGGGTGAAGGTTGGAGGCCTGGGATTAATCATGTGCACTATTAGCATTTCGACGGGGATGTCATGCAATGTCGGGTTTAGGATCGTTGATGAGAATGACCACCCATTACTACCCTACAGGACAAAAAATAATACTAGGAACCCAACCCATTTCTCGTGTGAGCCCCCACCGTTAAGCACAGAAGACTTAACGCCGATAACTTTTCACATGATAGTCAATTGTCAATATGCGAAGCTACAAATTCTCCCCAACGACGTCGCCTACGTTCGAATAAATGCTGCTCCAACCATCAGCCCTCCGACGGATGCTACTTGGAATCATAAGCCTATTAGCACTATGAGCGTCCTGCCCCTAGCACCAAATTACCAAGGTGGCGCGAATACTATCTTTACTTATCCCCAGTCGAGGATGCCTCGAATGCCCGACGACGATAAGCCACCAGTAATACATAAGGACAAGGTTACACCTTCATCTTCTTCAGGAGTACCACACCGATAGCTACGACTAAGATCCAAATGTTATTCCCCACGAACTTTAACAGTTCACCGCCGGTCCTTAGTACCAAAGAGAGAACGCTACCCAGCAGCCCTGGTAAAGAGGCTGCCATCTTTTTTCCTAAGTCCGTTAGCCCTTTACCTACCGCCTTTACACCTGCTCCCGTAGCTTTAAGGGAGCTAAGGATCACACCTACTACGGAGCTAATGGCGACTGCAAATGCCAGCGGAATGCCATATTTCACCAAAGCTCTTTTTATTTTTTCCTTGGTGGTAAGGCCCAATTCTCTTTCAAGGTTTTCCTTTTGCGCCCGTAATTCCGCAAGGCGCACCTCGAGGGTTTCTAATTCCTTTTGGGCTGCCTCCCTTTCCTCTTCGGAGCGGGTTTGGTTGTTGATTACCTCCTGCTGCCGCTCTATTTGCCCCTCCAGGTCTTCGATGGCCTGCTCTCTTTGCCGGATTTGTTCCTCCTTAGTATTGATTTCAGCCATTAACCGTCGCCGTTCCTCCAAAGAGCCGGCTATGGTGGTTTGTAGGTTATCGGTATCGTCTTTAATTAGATCCAACTCCTGCAGGGCGAGGTTAAGAGCCCTTTGAGTTTGATTTCTTTCGCGTCGAATTTGGGTTCTTTGGTCTACCAGCTCACTTATTTCTTGATTTTTAAATTCGACTTCCCTCCTATGCGCGTCGACAAGCCGTTGGTTTTCCTTCATGTATTCCTCCTCCCTTTCTTCCAACGTTTCCCGCAGCGCTTCCACTGGGGCGCCAGAGCTTTGGGCTTCTCCTAAGTCCTCCCGTGCTTTGTCTAATTCGCGCAGGGCCTGATCCACCTGATTTCCTATTTCTTTTATTCTTTCATTTTGATGGGCGGACTTCTTTTCAGCATCGGCAAGTAGCTGACCTTGCTTTGCATATTCTACATTTTTTTCTCTTAACTCCCTTTGCAGATCCGCGGCACGTTTTTCTAACGCAGTCTTCTCGTTTAATACCTCCAGCCGGTCTAATAGGCTTCTAGTAGCCATCTGGAAGCCTTTTAATCTCGCCACGTCACCCCTAACTTCACCATCTGCATCAAAGAGGGCTTGTGGTTTGGTCCAGCGGTTTTTGTCGGGAAATCTCAGGTCTTGGACGCTTATTAGGACTTTGTTTCCCTTTTTCGTGAGCTTTATTTCGTCGGTATCAAAGCGGGAATAGCGCTGCCTTAGCTCTTGCGTTGCCCACTCTACGGTTTCCGGGCCAACTGCACCCTCCTCTATGTTTTGAAGTTCCAAGTACTCAGGGACAGGGCCGCGGTTCTTTGATTGCCACATGCGATTTAAGGCTGCCTTGAAGCTTCTCCATCTATCACCATCCTCATTATGTAAAGCTGCATCGTAAATTAGGGGGTCGGTCTCCGAGCCTTTAGTCCATGCGTCGTATTCATCATCGTTAATGTCAACTTGCCCTTCTTCGGTAAGGGGGTCAAAGTCGGTACCTTCTACCTCCATTATATATGATAAGCTCAAAGTTAAATCCCAACGTATTACCTAAGCAGGTTGGCGGACTGAAAGCAGAACGCACCTTTCACCGGGTCACCTTTACTCCTTCTAGCGCCAAACCAGGGGAGACGCTGTACGTAGGCGTACCCCGTCTAACGGACAACTTAGTATTGGTGCCGGGAACGTTAGCGTTAAGGTTTGACCTAGCAGTTCAGCCAGATACCGCAGACACGCGTTATGCCGTTAATAACGTAGGCAGAAACCTTGTCTCTAAGATGAGAATCAAGTTTGCTGGCGAATCCCTGTTGGACTTGAACAGGTACGATCTTTACACCACATACAAAGACTTATGGTTAACGGCGTTCGACCGTGCGCAAAGGATTGAACAAGGAATAGCAAGTGAAGCCATACGTAAGGTAAGAAGCGCAACCTCCGGCGCCTCCGGAGAAGATGAAATAAAGACAGCCTACGGTACTAAATATCTCATTCCATTGGACTTCGAAGTTATTACAAACCACGGTGCGTATTACCCCAGGCAACTTTCTGAACTGCAGTTCGAAGTAACCTTGGCAGATACGACCAACATCCTGCAAGGAAAGGACGTAAGTTCAGCGGCCGTGCATCCATATGCTATTACCAATTTAGAATTACAGTACGAGACCGTGTACTCTGAAGAGCTGGCTCGAAGTGCGGGTATGGAATACAGCTCCGGCAAGGCATTCCTTTACGACCACGTAGTAATGTACAAGACATTTAGCTTCACAAACAACGTCGAAGAGGTCATCAACCAAAGTATTAACATACCACGACGCAGTTTAACGGGGCTAATGTTGCTGTTTGCAAAAACATACACCGCAGGATTGCGCGACTCCGAGGCATTCTTTAATCCCAACATTACCAATGTCGGCGTGAATATTAACGGAGTACCCAACAAGGTTTACTCCCAGGGGATAAAACCTGAAGACATGTACCGGGAGGCAAAGCAAAAGTTTGGTGATCAAATTGCTCCAAAGGAATTCTTCAAGGATAAATATGCGTTATGGATTGACATGCGCACTACCAATGATGAGAGCATGCATGGTCAGGGATTGCGGCTGGTAAATACGCAGGATGGTATAACATTGGAGATCAAGCGCACCAAGCATGCCAGCGATACTACTAAGATAAAATGCTACATCTTTGTGGTGTCTGACGCGCAGCTAAGCGTAGAAATGAACCAACTTAAAAGCGTCGCATATTAGGGTCAAAATATTCCTTAGATATACCATGTTACGAGTCTTTGAAAGAAACGATACCGAACTGCAATGCATAGTGCAAGGCGACAAGCTGTACTTTAAGGGGAAGGAGATTGCCGCGGCATTAGGATATTCCAATGCCAGAGATGCTTTGATTACACACGTTTCGGATAAATACAAGAAAAGATGGGCTGAGTTAAAAGGGGTCGTGAATCGCGACACCCTCACTATGCAGCCACATTCCGTGTTTATCTCCGAACCTGGGTTGTATGAACTAATATTCAGCTCCAAACTACCCAGGGCCGTAGAGTTTCGCGATTGGGTATTTGAGGAAGTCCTTCCCACATTAAGGAAGACTGGTAAGTATGAAATTGAACGGCGGTTCGACGGTCCAAACAAGTTGGTATTCAAAATAGAAAATGAGTTTGACCTGCATAAAAAAGTGGTGGACTACATCCGCAAGTATTACCCGCAAATGCTCGTGACCCCTGGCTTGGGTGAAATACAAGATACATCAGATAAACGCATAAAGTGCTGGCAGAAAGGATATCAACGAGGACAGCCTGATCTGCTTATTTTGAATGCACACGTGTGGTACCGTGGTTTCTGCGTCGAGCTGAAGACTCCAAAAGGCAACGGGGTATTATCTGATAGTCAACGCTTGCTATTGGAAAGGTATGAGCAGAATGGTTACAAGGTGTTAATCAGTAACGACTACGACGACATCTGTAGAGCCATCGCAGAGTATGCACAAGGAATGCGTTTACCATGTAGGTGGTGCTGCAAGCGCTTTAGGAACACAGACACTTTAAAGACGCACTTAAAGATATTCCATAGAATATATGGATCAGGACAAATTCAATAAGCTAAAGTTCATACAAACGCACTGGAAGGATTTGGTGGTGGGGGAAATCTATGAGGTAAAGAATTACGTGGTCTTCGAAGACATTGACCGTCTGCGTTTGGTGCTGAAGAATAAAAAAAGACATACACCCTTTGGGCGCCCGATAGAATAAGGTACGCCATCGAGGGGCAGCAGGTCACACATGTTATGAGTCATGGTAAGAAGAATGGTAGGTGGGAATTTTATGTGGTTAATTGGGAGCCTGAGAGTCCTCTTCAATCTTAAGTGCGTCTACCATCGTACGCTGCGCTTTAGGATCCGCCAGGCACCAATGCCCCACAAAGAATCCTTCGAGAAATACCTTGCTGCAATGAAGGCAGGTGTATTTTTTTCTTGGCTTTGGCTTAGGAGAAATTATGCAGTCGGCTGGTAGTTCGCACGTAATACAGTCCATATATTATAAATCCTCCAAGCATATACTTTGCAAACCCTCTTTAAAAGGGGGTCTGATATTTATTGTTGATTTGTTAAATCCTGCAGACTGGTTTCAAACAGGTCCTTAATATTATTGTTGTTTTGTTAAATGACGTTAACAAAACAACAATAAAAATAAGATCAGGATTTGAGACTCTTTGCGCAGACCTTACTTTACTACTATATTGCAGACAGATCTTAAAAGGGGGTCTGATATTTATTGTTGTTTTGTTAAATGATGTTAACAAAACAACAAGAAAAATAAGATCGTATTTTAAAACTCTTTGCGCAAACCAAGATCTCCTTTGACTTTGCAGACCTCACCCAAAAGGGTCCTCAATATTATTGTTGATTTGTTAAATGATGTTAACAAAACAACAATAAAAATAAGGACAAGGTTTGAGACTCTTTGCGCAAACCCCATCCTAACTCTCTTTTTTATCCCTTGCGTACTTTCTTAACCACCTCGTTACTGGCATGCCAAGCATCAAAGCGATCTAAGTACTCTTTAAAACCGCCTTGGCCGTCGTAAAGGCACTGCCAAATATGTTGGTCACTTCTTTGACAGCCGCAGCGCTCACAAGTTGCCTCCCAATGTTCCCTGTTTAGCAGCAGTAAGGGGGACACGCGGAGCGTCCGCATTGCCAAAAATCACATATCGAAAAACCCCAGGGGGGGTGGGGTTTTTGGAGCAGTGACGAGGCCGAACGGGGGGTCTTGCGCGATCCGGCCGCATCAGCGAAAAGTCCCTTACTGCTGCTGTGTTTGGGTACCGCAAACGGAGGTTAAGATATCTTATAAATATACGATGCATGAATGTAAAAAGTTCGTAAATGGTATCTGTGTGATTTGTCTAACCCCACAAGTTATTGTACCTAAGCCAGAACCTTTTTGGTGCTGTGGTAAGAAAATGCAAATAGAAGACGACACGTCAGCACAGTGTTACAAGTGTGGTAAGAATATTCGTAATGCCGTGCCTTGTGCTACCAGGGAACAATATTATTCTAACGGAGGCCGTAAGAAGACTCCATACCAAAGAATAAAATACTTCAGAGACTGGATGAGTTACATCCAAGGTTTACATCCGGTATATTTGGACGGCGAAGTAATGGAAAGAATCATGGAGGATTTAGAAGAGCCAACGCCACAAAGTCTACGGAAAACGCTGAAAAAATTAAAGCTAGGGAAATATTACAAAGCTATTCCCTATCTTTTGTCTGAAATTACCGGTAATTCTATTCCTGACGTCCCAGACATACAAAGGGCCGAGTGGATGTTTTGTCGGCTGGATAAGGATATTCCTTATTACCCTGACGTAATTTACGAAATATTTTGTGAAATAGACCCCAACCACCCTTTGTTATAAGAGTATATTTTTTTCCCTTTTCCCGGCAACCGTTTTCGGCAACCTTTTTTTCGTGTCGTATGCGTGCGTGTAGTGCTTCGAAAGGGGCTGCGAGTCACCTCTACCTCTTTTTTGTGTGCTCCAAAAAGAAGGATAGATTTGCGCAAAGAGTTTCGAAATACGATCTTATTTTTGTTATTTTGTTAGCAAGACAACAAGAAATACGAAACCCCCTTTCGAAGAGGGTTTGCAATATAGTGGGGTAGGACTTGCGCAAAGAGTTTCCAAATACATTCCTATTTTTATTTATTATTATTAAGGATATTTAATAATAATAAATAAAAATAAGAACCCCTTTCGAAGAGGGTTTGCAAAGAAGATCTTGGTTTGCGCAAAGAGTTCCAAAATGCATTCCTATTTTTCTTGTTGTCTGCTAACAAAACAACAAGAAATATAGGGACCTACTTTGGCGGTAGTTGTACCAAAGTAGCCACCTGGTATTCGAATTCCCTGTATTGTCTTTTGCGCTCTGTAGAGACCCTCCAAGATCTCCAGAAGTATTTGTATTGTTCTTTGTTTTCCCAGCATGTATGCGACCATGCCCGTAGCTATGTACAAATACATCTATATCTGTGGGCAAACAGGTATGGATCCACGGGAATACCCCTATGGATCCATATGTATTCCTGTGGTCGAACCATGGAATACCCATATCTACAGATATATATGGCAACACCCAAAATACTATCCGAGGAAGAAATTGCAGGATTGTTGGAAGATAGAAAGAATGGCGTGGGGCTGCAGAAGGTAGCCAAAAAGTACGGTATAGGAATACCAAAGATACGCAGGATAGAAAAAGAAAATGGAGTAGAGGTAGCAATCCCCGAGAAGCCACCAACTACGGATTTGCAGAAACATTTTCTAGAAGTGCAGGATTCTTTTGCTATTGTCCTCGACGACTTGCAAAAAGCTAGAGAAGAACTCCAAAGTGCAAAGGAGGAATTGCTAGCCAGAATGGACCAGACAGTGGAAGTCGAAGAAATAGATCCCGAGTTCGAAAACTTGGAGGACGAAGTAGAGGAAGTATCCACAAAAATAGACTGGCAAATAGCTGGCAATGTGCTATTTGCAGTCGTGGGAATTGGAGCCATTGTTTGGGCGAGCATGCAAGAACCCAAAGTCGTATACAAATATATCCCGGCGCCTATGCGACCGAAATCTACGATTCCGGAGATGGAGTAGAAAGGGTGTCAATCTGGTCGACACCCTTTGCGGATACGTGCACCAGCCTGTCTTTCTTCTTTGCTTTGGTTGTCTTTTCCCTGCCTATTTTGCAATACAATGGCGGCTGCTGCGTCCAGTCTATCTTTTGCTCTTCCAGGAAATGTCCCCAGACTGGAGTAGTTGCATGCTCCACAGTGCAGCCCTCCAATACGCACTCTGGGCATCTTTCGGAAAGGAACAGTATTGTCCTTTCTTTTTTTCTGTATGTGGTTTTGGCGTATTTCCAGCATTGGTATTCGCCCGGCTGCATGTGCAGCGCCTGCACACATTCTTTGTTTGGCGGTGCTGGCACTTCCAGTAGTCTGTCTGGATTTCTGGGCATTGCATGGTCTATCTTTCCCACCAATTCGTAGTATGTGTCCAAACCGGGTCCTTCCGACACAAAGATGGTTGCTACGCCATTTTGCCACTCCACCAATACTTCTTCTTTTGGTATGGCAGTGCGTATGCTGCCGTTGTCTTCGAACTTTCCAGCCGCAAATGCATCCAATAGGGCTTCCGTGGCCCATGCTACAGACGTTTCTCTATTCCTTCGCAATACTACGCGGTGCCCTTTGGCGGGCCAATCGGGGTCTACGTTCTTTGGTACTGCATAGCCTAGTATTTTGTACTCGCCTGCGGGTATTTGGTCCATTCGGTGTACTTTGGCCCTAGGCGTCTCTGGGCCAAACGGGCTTTCCTCTCCAAAGAACAACTTGCGCAGATTGTCTGTCCTTTTGGAGGTCCTATCCACTAGTTTCCTGTAGTTCTCCAACTCTTTCTCTATCTTCTTCCTGTCCTCTTCTTTCTGCCGCAGGATGGAGTTTCTCTGCTCCAAGAGTTCTGCGTGGTATCTTTTCGTGGCTTCGACCCACTCGTCTCCCTCCAAATCGTCTCGAATATCTTCCAATCTTTGTTGTCGTTTTCTTTTGGATAGGAAGGATATCCTGCGGTCGGTTGGTACTTCCAGGATGCCAAACAAACTCTTTTCCACTCCTATTCGTTGTGCTTTCTTTGTGCGCCAAACCCATTCTACGTGCTCTGTGGTTGGGAGAAACTCTGCAATCGTAGGTGGATCTTTGTGTACGCGTGTAGGCATGTTGGACTCCGACAATACGGTGGGGGAGTCTTTTGTGTAGCAGCGCAGCGGAGGTATTTCCACAGGATCCATAGCAAGTACGTCTATGCGGAATATGGGACATTTGCGCAGACCAAACTCTGCTATAGTCCAAAGTACGCATTGCTCCCATTTGTCGTTGCCTCGCACACGCACTCCGGCTATCCTACCCGTTCCTGCGTGGCAGTACCAGGCAAGGAATATTTCTTTTGTCTCCTCGCAGCAAATACACAAACATCTGTCCAAATGTTCTGCGAGTGCCAACCACATGTTCTTTGGCGGCTGCACTACGAATATGTCCTGCAAAGGTTCTAGCGTTTCCGCAATGGCATTGGTGTGGGATTTGGAGAAACCTTTGCCGTAGATGGATATTTCCACCCTGGTGCATCCTCTTTTTTGCACGTCTGGATGTAGAAATGTTCTGCGCAAATGGTCGTTTGGGCAATCCACATACTCTGCAAGTTTTGCTCCTACTGGGTTTTGCACTTCTCCGGCTTCGAAGTTGGATACTATTTTGTTGTATATTTTGGTTCTCTTTCCGTCTTCCATCCAAGTACAAACATGCTTGCCTACTTGGTGTTCGTTGTCCAAAATGGTTCCTACGCGCCAACCGACACTATACTGCATTTCGTAGCCCATTTGCCGCAGTCTGCGCACCAAAGCGTTCTTGTCCAAAGTACCGGAGAAATCTTGTGTGTAGTCGACGGAATAGATGCCATATCCGTGCCCATGCAAAGTCGTGGAGAATTTGCGTATGTTCTTCCCGACCTCTTCTATTTGCAGCTCCGAAGTATCTACTTTGGCCACGAAGTATCCAGCAGGATATGTGTTGTGTATTCCATACCATTTGCCTTCGGCATTGGAGCGCTCTTCTATCTTCGCAATGTTTTCTACGATCTTTCCCTGCTTGCAGGTATGTACTATGCTGGTTGGTAGGAACGCCCCAAATGCCTCTGTTGCTGCCGTAGATATCTGCGCAACTATTGTTTTCGCATTCCTGCAGAGCAGCTTCTTGCCATACAGATTCTCTTCGGAAACGAAACCATAGACAAACACATCGTCTACAAACGGCGGCAATCCTTCCAAGGGCTGCAAACTCGTAGTACCTTCGTTTCCACGCAAATAGTCGCAGTTGGATATGTTTGGCAGCAGGTTTCCGTCGCAGGCATTGTCCAGCAGCAAATGCGCCAACACTCTACTTTTTGCACGTATGCCCATTTCTTGCAATGTAGTCGAAATACTCTTTTGGGAGTCCATGTCTATATCTAGGGGGTCGAAGGTTTTGGCAACCATATATGCGGGCGTAGCAAAAAAAAAGACTATTCGTCGGCAAAGAAGTGTCGCGACCCACGACTCTTTCTCCTCCACGGACATTTCTGGCGGACACAAAGTAGGTCTCGTTGTTTTTGGGAACAGACAACAAGAAAAATAGGAACGTATCCTTCTTTGCAAACAGGGGTTTCGTATTTCTTGTTGTTTTGTTATCCAACATCTAACAAAACAACAAGAAAAATAAGAATGCATTTTGGAACTCTTTGCAAACAGAGGTTTCTTATTTGTCGAATGTTGGATAACAAAACAACAAGAAAAATAGGAATACATTTTGGAGCACACAAAAAAGAGGTAGAGGTGACTCGCAGCCCCTTTCGAAGCACTACACGCACGCATACGACACAAAAAAAAGGTTGCCGAAAACGGTTGCCGGGAAAAGGGAAAAAAATATACTCTTATAATAACCAGACGCTCGTATTGGATTCCTGCCCCTTTCTATTATCCACTCACCGTCTAAGTACTTTATGAAAGTTAGTTCCAGACGGTAATCGCCTTCTGGCATCAAATCGATAATCCTTTCCGCTCTTTCTGTTGTCATCGTCTCATCTGTATCTCCCTCCATAAATGTTGTGAAGGCAAAGTCTGCATCCAGGCGATCCAACACCTGAGTTCTGAGCTTGCGCACGGTTTTGTTTCTAATGCTTGTGATGGCGTCCATCTATATCTAAGGAATATCTTAACCTCCGTTTGCGGTACCCAAACACAGCAGCAGTAAGGGACTTTTCGCTGATGCGGCCGGATCGCGCAAGACCCCCCGTTCGGCCTCGTCACTGCTCCAAAAACCCCACCCCCCCTGGGGTTTTTCGATATGTGATTTTTGGCAATGCGGACGCTCCGCGTGTCCCCCTTACTGCTGCTTGTTTTCCCACCTTACGCCTTCGACGCAGTCAAACTCCGCAAACGTTTCGTCAATTTCCTTCTTCCGGCGCGTTAACTTTCTTTGGGTTTCCTTTGGGCAACATCGTGCGGCAACGTCGCCGTGCTCCTCGCAAGCCACGCTCAGCAGGTCGTAATTGCCGCGGCACCGATGTCGATGCCATTCGTCGTTCTTGTCCTCCTCGCAGCGCTCGCATATGTTCTTTAAACAAACTCTTTTACTACGGTGGTACTCCAGCGCCTGCGCACTGCTGAACTGTTTATCACAGTCTTCGCAAACGGTGACGTTGTTTACCTTCTTACTGCATACCTGTCTTTCCAGGTGATATTGCAATCT
Source organism: Actinia equina (assembly GCA_011057435.1). NCBI lineage: Eukaryota > Metazoa > Cnidaria > Anthozoa > Actiniaria > Actiniidae > Actinia > Actinia equina. The sequence continues at coordinate 258,042 of WHPX01000481.1, read as the reverse complement.
TTGCTTGCTGCTGAACTCCCTTTCACATTGCTCGCACTTCATTATAACTAAGTGTTATTTAAGCCTCATATAAGATCCTGCGCAAACATAATCTTATTTTTATTGTTGTTTTGTTAACATCATTTAACAAATCAACAATAAATTTCAGACCTCCTCTTAGGAAGCATCGACAAAGAGACCCCTTTTACAATGGATATCGCATAAAATCCTTTACGGACTCCGCAGCCCAGTCCGCCATCGTTATCAGCGCACCAAACCTTTCCGCGCGCTTCAGACCACACATTTCATCATACAATTCCTGCACGCGCTCCCGCAGCCGATCGATTTCCTCCCTTTGCATTTCTATGGTGTCTCTTTTATCTTTCATGTCGCCGGCAATCCTTCTTACTGCGTCCACTGGGTCCATCGTATATATAATGGATCCGAACCATATTCCCTTCGAGAGAAGGGATATAATGGAACCAAATCACATGCCTTGTAACGCTCTAATAGTAGGACCCACCGGCTGCGGCAAAACGCAGTTCGTAGTAGAGCAGCTATTGGGACCCTTTAGGTACCGTTTCGACTACATAGTGCTATTATGCCCTACCTATGTGAATAACCGCACCTGGGAAGGCATAGGAGTGAAAGATGACGACTTCTTTGTGGATATCTTAGACCCTAACGAGTTATCCAACCACCTTAAGTTTTGGCATCGGCAATTCCCTAAAGATACACAAACCCTCTTAATCCTTGATGACATCGCTTGCGGGGACGACGTAAAAAAGCGCACCTCCGAGTTGGTGAAGCTCGCCTTCAGCGGCAGACATGACAATATCAGCGTTTGGTTGCTTTCCCAGCAGCTGACCAGCGTCTCTAAACCCTTTAGGGAAAACATAGGATCCCTTGTCGTATTTTATACTCCAAGTAAGTCCGATTTGGAAACCATCCTCTCTGACTACGGCGGCGAGATATCTAAGGAACAGCTGCACGAATACATGCGGCATTTAAAGACACACCAACATTCTAAAATGATCTTCTCTTTGAGGTTTCCGTATTCCATTAACATATATGGACATTGATCAGTTGTTAGACGAAGCCCCCACACAGTTAGATGAAAGTAACCTTAAGGAGCAACTTAACATCCTTGTGTCTTCGGGGAAGTGTAAGGAAATGATAGGCAAGGAGTTAACGCATGAGCAAGTTAATAAGTTGTCAGAGGAGGAGGTTAAGAAGTTCCATAAAAGGTATGAGGCTGCCCTTGCAAGTAAGACCACAAACGCCGTAGCAGACTCCGCTATCCGACTTGCCACTAAACTCCTGGGACTTGCGCTGCCCATAGACGACGTGGATCAACTGCGGAAGGACATAAGCGAGGACTATGTCATATCCCAAGAACTTAAGATAACTTGTGGGTGGTTGTCTTTGAAGTGCGGCAAGTTAATGGCAGTCGCATCTTTGGGACTTCACGTGGCTCAACATGTCAACTTGAAGGAGGTACTAATCTCTTGGAAGGACTACAAGAAAGATAAACAAGTCGAGGATATCTTCAAGGCAGCACTTGCTGAGGTACCTAGTCAAGTCACCACAAGTACTTAGTCAAGTCATTCACGGGACTTAGTCAAGTCGTTATCAAGTACTTAGTCAAGTCGTTATCAAGTCGTCGTCAAGTACTTAGTTAAGTCATTATCAAGTCATTATCAAGTCGTCGTTAAGTACTTAGTCAAGTTACTATAAGTCCTTCAGGCCCTTAGATATAAGATGAGTGACACCGAAACAAAGGCGGAGGAAACCCCTCAGCAAATTACCAAGCCCAAATCTCCAGGCAGAGTCGCTGCGGGGAAGAAGCTCGCGAAGATGAATAGAAAGAACAAGGCAAAGAAGGAAAGAAAGGAAGAGGAAAGAGAAGAGGAATCCTTCATTAATCCTGGATACGTTATCGGAGCATTAGGACTCGCTATAGCAGCAGGCAGCCTCTACTTACAATGGCGGGCTGCGAAGCCAAAAGTGGAACCAAGGGCGGAAATAAGGTATGTGGAGCCTCCTAAGAAGAGCAGAATACCCGAGATGGAATAGCAAACCTTCTCGCTTTGTAATATAATGTCGACCGCATTAATGAAAACAGTCGACGAAGCAGCTATTATTACTTCCATCGTTTCGGGTATTGGTTGGGTAGGTAAGAAAGTGCTCAAAGAAGACTTTACTGAAGACCCGAGCAAGAGCTTCGCTAATTTCGCTAAGTTGACTGCTGCAGTAGGCGGGGCTGTAATGTTAAAGGACTACCTACAGAAGGAAAAGTACTTACCTAAAGTCTAGATATATAATGGTAAGCGTGGTCGCAGGCGGAGTCATTGCAGCGTTAGCATTCACGGGAGCTAATTATGGTGGTCAATATTTGGATAGATTAGTCAGAGGCAACAAAGGCGATGCCGAAAGGAAAAGGCACGACTTAGCGCTGGAGAAATATCAAAGGGACGTGGCGGCTTGGAATGAAAAAAGACAAGCTTACAGGGATTGGTTGGACAAGAACTACCAAGACAAAATGCAGGCGGATAAGAACTTCGAAAATACGGACTACGCCTTTAAACTTTATGCACAAACACACCCCGACTTTAGGATTAGCAAACCTCAATTTAAGAATTACTACCAGCCGTCAAAGAAACAAAAAGACAATGAGTTGGTCTTTGTAGGAGTCGCAGGACTGGCAGGAGGCGCCGCTTTGGCGTATCTGCTCTGAGCTGCGCTCAGATCACTAGTGACGCGAAGCATGAGCGTCTAATATATAATGATCGTCTTTTTGGAAAGCGACAAGAATGACTTTACGACCTATTTGAATCCCCCCATCAAAGCCCATACAGTTCGGCTGGTCAGTTGCTCTTTGTACAACTCTTGGTATAATTTAATCGATGGCATGGTCACCGTGCTTAAAACGCCTGGTAATTATCAAGGCGTAATGCTCCCAGATGGACATTACACCCCTATAACGCTAGCTAAGGAGCTAGCCAAACGCGGTTATACTCTCACCACAGGGTTGCCGCATGAAATGACCCTCAAACATGATCTACCTAACGATTTCTCGGTAACTTTTGGAAAGTATAGCCCATTGGGATCTCTATTAAATGCCTCAGGCAAGACGATTACCGACACAGCAGTTCCCGTAAGTTGGAAAGTCGCATCCTCTTACGAAGTCTATTGCGATTTAGCCCACAGTTACAGCAATGGAAAGCCCTCCCATCTTATGTCTAAGTTTTCACCCAAAGGTAATCCATTTGACCTGGTAGAATACACCCCCATTTCTTTAAGCTATGACTTGCCTTCTGATCTAGTGGAAAGCATAAACATCACCATTAAAGTGGATGGAAAGACTGTGGATTTCAACGGACGTAAGATCAATCTTGTTCTGGAATTCATATAATGGGTCGAACTGAGGACAAACTCAAAAGGATTTACTACGGGCCCGAGGGTTATTGGAAAGAAGCGTCGGCTATCAAGAAACTCGCGACCGCAGCCAGGGTATCCGACGAAACGGCTAAGAATTGGTTAAAGAAACAAACACTCTGGCAGGTTTATCTTCCCGTACCCAAGTACATTCCCAGACCCAGCTTTACCGTAAATACCCCTAATGAAGTTCACCAGGCGGATTTGCTTTTCTTACCGCACGACACGGTGAGAAGAAAGACCTATAGATACGCTTTGACCGTGGTCGATATCGCAAGCAGATACAAGGACGCCGAACCCATAACCAGCAAGGATTCTGGGGAAGTCGCAGAAGCCCTTAGTAGGATTTATAAGCGCGTCTTGAAATGGCCAAAGCTGCTGCAAGTGGATGCGGGGACGGAGTTCATGGGCGTGGTTACCAAGACCCTGAAAGACCACAGCACCAAAATTAGGAGAGCCGAAGCAGAGTACCACAGGGGTCAGAGCATCGTCGAAAGATTCAATAAAACCCTGGCTGAGCGTCTCTTTGGATACCAGTATTGGAAAGAGTTGGAAGATCCCTCTAAGCGAAACAAGGAATGGACACAGAGGCTCCCCCAGGTCGTCGCGGCTTTGAACAACGAGGCGGCCAGGGCTACGGGAATGAAACCCGCGACATAGTGGTCAGGTACCTCTATCAGCCGGGGGAACTCGAAGGTGGCAGTAAGAGAGCCACGGATCCTAACTGGTCTCTGAAAACGTATGAGATTTCAAAGTCCGTCACCAAGGAAGGGCAACCCGTGTTATATTACCTAGATGGCCCAAGTCGCGGATTTGTTAAGGAAGAGCTGCTCATAGTTCCTAAAGACTCAAAGTAGTGCTAGCTGCCCTTCAGAGTAGCGCAGCACCGCGCGCCCGATTACACTCTAGGCACGTCAGTCTTACGTTGCCTCTGCAATGCCCGCGTTTGTTATTTATGCGATCCACGGAGAACTGCTGATCGTCATTCGGGTCAAACCTCCATAGTAGCGGTATGTTACATTTGGCGCAGCGTGCCCCTTTCTTATAGACGTCGTCCACGCATAGGTCGAACGTCATATTTTGTTCTTCGTCGTGCCGCTTGTAGCGAAGGAGTTTCTTAGACACGTTCTCTTTGGCTACCTCCTCCGGCGTCTTATCGTAGCGCAGTTGCGGTCCCCACGCTCTTTTTAACTGTTTGGCATACTCCACACGACTTACGGCGGTGTATATCAAATTGCTCCAACACAGCCGCTGGTCTATGATCCATAAGGTTTCTGTTATGGTAAGCCCTTGCGCGCTGTGGACTGTCATGCAATAACCCAAACGCCAGTCTGGATGGGAGGTAATCCTTTCCACCATTTTCATGGGCACCCAAACCTTATCGTGCGTTACTGCGTTCTGCAATTGAGTCTTAGTTCCTGGTACCCAGACATCTTTTTTCTGCATTCGGGTGTCGTGGGGTTTGTAACAAATGGGCACCAGATGCCCAGGGAAGCGCTCCTGGTGTATTTTGAGTAAGTCTTTCTGTATGCGGGACTGCGCTGCGCGTTTGCTGCTCAGCACCAAATCCTCAGGATGCCAGCTGTATAGGAAGTCCTCGTAGGATTTCGCTCGTACGCGTTTACGCAATGTCTTACATTGGTCGGCATCACTAAGGCCCCTTAATTCCGCTTTCAGGTTCCTCACTTGATCCTTACTGCGGTAGTCGGTGTTAATTTCTTCACAGTGGTCTACCATTTCTTTTAACCATTCGTGGGGCATCTCTCCGGCTATTGGAGGCGGTTGACACGGATCCCCGGCAAATATCACTTGGGATTTCCCACGGAGGAAGTCTACGAACTCCTGCAGTATTTCTAATGGCACGGTGCAAATCTCATCCCAAAGTATCACCGGAGGTATGTCGCGTATTGCTTCCGGTACCCACTTTTGACCATTCCAGCGAAAGAAGCTGTGGTAGGTTTGTGCGTCGTAACCCATTTCGCAGAGTTCTCTTTCCAAACGGTGCGTTGGCGTTAACACCTTTATCTTCGGAAAGAGTTCCAAAACACGCGTTGTCTTGCCACTACCTCCGGTACCGTACAAATAGGAAAAGCGTTGGTAGGAAATGGGGTCTGCAACTGACGGTAATGGCTCTTTTGTAGGCGTAATGGAACCGCGGAGGTGTTCACCGCGATATTCTACGCGTTCTCTCCAAGCTTTTATCTCTTCGTCTTTGACGCGCTATTGACCGCTTTCTGCGAGCTCGTCTTCGGTGTAGAATTCTTTCATCTTCTCCAACACTTCTGGCTTTACATACAAGGAATCCGTAGCTACGCGCGGGATGTCCTCTTTGTCAAACCGCAGTAACATTGCAAGGAGGTTAATGTGCGCATATGCTAACATACTTGCACGTAGGTGGTAATACTGTGGTCTGTGGTCTTGGTAGTAACAAAGTGCATTCCATTTCTGTTCTTTCTGACCTTCTATGAAGTAGTCCCATTTCTCCACAGACACCATCGTTCCTTTTTTGTGGGCGCGTTTGATAAGGAAGTTTAACTCACCGACGTCTGTTATCAGGCGCCGCTGCATATGTTTTTCACCTTCTTTTGCGCCCTGTGTGAACTTTCCTATGACAACCCGCGCAGTGGGGTTATGCTCGGGTAACCATTTTGTGAATGAGGAATGACACAATATGGCTTCATGTGCAGTGTATTTTAGCAATTGGCGCTCTTCGAGGAATTTCAAAAGGGGTATGGGAATCCATTCCTTTTCCTGTAAATGCTTCCCATACCACGCGTAAATTATGGGGTGTAAGCCCTTTGTTAACTTCCAAGACGTTAATCGTACGAATCCAGTTGCTGGGGCGTCGTAGTGACCGTCTAAGGACACCCTAAAGAATTGGGAGTCTGGATGTCCGTAACGGTCGTAATATTCCTTACAATCCCCTAGACCTTTAAAACTTGCAGGGTAACAGTGTTTCATATCCAGCGACACATACTCATCTTTGTCGTACTCCATGTTCCACAGACCACCGTGACCGTGTTCTACACAGGCTTTGGCTATATCTCCGAACTCCTCCGGTGTGGATTTCCATCCATTTCTTTTCTTTGCGGCTAAGAAGTCCAAGCTGCGACTGCTAAGGACCTCGTCAGAGAAGTCTTCCCCTAAGGTCTCACAGGCGCTTTGAATGCGCTGCTGTTCGATTTCAGGTCGATACAAAGTACCGTCTTGCGTCATAAACTGACTTCCTTCTGAATCCATCAACCAAATGGAATTCTCATGGATTAACTCTGCCAACGGAGAAGCTTTATAGACCTTAGTTTCTTTCTTTTTGGGGAACCTAAGTTCGCGCCAAGCGTGTCCATTATGCTGGTAAATGACTATAGGAGCACCTTTGCCACCGTATTTATGCGTCCCCGGATAGATGAAGCCGTCGGTGATATCTTTCACATGGATTCGCCTTTCTAATGCTGTTTCTAACTTCTTGATGTTGTCTATCGACCCTCCAGATTTGCGGGTAGAGTGCTCCCATTTTCTGATGGCTTCTCTTCTCTTTAGTGTGAGCTTACCTCCGCGTGAGGAATCCTCAAAGAACTCTCTTACCAACTTACCGACGCAGTTACCAGGATGTCGCATTGGTTTCAACCTCTTGACGTCAGGCTTCTTAATCTCATACGCGCCGTAAATGACCACGGTGACTGGGTATGCAACCTCGTAGAACAGCATGTCTATTCCTTCGAGTGCTCCAGGTCTGGTATTCTTATTCAGAACGAACAAGCTTTGCTTACCAGACGCTCGCATGGGATTCCTGCCCTTTTCTATTATCCACTCACCGTCTAAATACTTTATGAACGTCAAATCCAGACGGTAATCGCCTTCTGGCATTAAATCGATTATCCTTTCTGCTCTCTCGTAGTTCATAGTCTCATCTGTATCTCCCTCCATAAATGTTGTGAAGGCAAAGTCCGCATCCAGGCGATCCAACACCTGAGTTCGTAGCTTACGCACAGTTTTGTTTTGTATGCTTTTGATGGCGTCCATCTATATCTAAGAAATATCTTAACCTCCGTTTGCGTTACCCGACACAGCAGCAGTAAGGACACTTCGCGGGCATTTCTCGTAAATCTGCTGTACCCCCGTTCGTAATTCCGCGGGTTAAACCCGTGAATATACGACCTCAATCGCGAGTCCCCCTTACTGCTGCTTGCGCCCAATGTGGGGCTCGAACCCACGACCCTGGGATTAAGAGTCCCATGCTCTACCGACTGAGCTAACCGGGCACTTGTATATGTATTTCCTTGTGTTTAAAGAGCTTCTACTGTATTTTCTTTCCAGTGGTTCTTCGTTTCGTACTTAGAAACGAAAAACAATAAAAACTTGTCATCGAAAACTGAAAGCATGTGCGTTTCAAGAGAACAAAGGCAGAACTCATGCGATCTTTCATCTATTACACATCCAACAGGCTTTGTTTCATCGCTAAATCAATCATCACTTTCTTGGGACATTTTTCAACATTCAAGTTGGCTCATGTGGACTGACAAAGAACTTTACTTCGTAATTCTTTTGTTGTTCAACGTATGTGACGGATATGGTGACCACAACACAGTTACTGCACGAAAGAGGTCATTCCCCCAAAATATAATATGTGGTAATATGTACTAAAAAATATCCTAAGCGTTTGCTGGCTATTCTACATCTCTTCGTGGATTGATAGGGGTTTTAAAACGATTTTCCGTGAATTTTCGTTGATTTTATCCCCTCCGTCGACCATGGTCCTTTGCGTTTAAACAATAGATTGTTTTGATGTGACCTTATCCTTATCGTGAAATAGGGCAATTAGCTTGTTGTTCGACGGACGTGACGGGCATGGCGACCAACATGAATACTGCACGACAGAGGTCTTTTCCCCCCCAAATTAAAACGGTTCGGCTCTATAGCTACAGATGTGAGGTGTTCGACAAGCTCCATATTTGGTTTGCTTCGATCATGACGTCACCTGAGGCGATTATTCTAATTAAAACGTCACAAAGAACTCCTTATACAGTCAGGGTTTCGAAGTGACGTCACCTCCAGCGCTAATTCTAATCATTAAGTCACTATATTTAGTAGTCAGATGCCTTATCCATTGGGCCACGGTGCCGCATCTGAAAAACTGAGATGAACGAAACACTCATCTTTCTATACATAGTCACATCCATATCAGTAATGATTATCTGTGTACTGAGTTGGATCGGGCACGCTGCGTCAGTCGTTATATTTGCCTTGTCTTGTCAACTTTGTCCACTCTTTGGTGTCACTTGACGTCGTTTCCTGTCGTGTGTGTAATGTTCATTGGCTGAGACACACAACTAACTTTTTGACCGACAGCATATGGAAATTCGCTATACGCTTGTGCGCTCAAATCGGGTTTTCAAAAGTAGGCATTCGTGCACTTGAAGCCCGTGTGACTAGAAATATAGGTAAGAAAATTGGAAAAACTAGACGCCTGTCTGGTATTTCATAACCGATGGTCAGTGGGGTCAATCATCTACGGTCTAGGGGACGGCTAATCTCTCCCTATAGGCTTCTGCCGTGTTTCCTGATCATTCTGTAATACAATTCAGTATTCAATGTCTGGAAAGATGGTCTCCGGTTGTTTTCAATTAAAGCTAGGCTTCATGGCAAATGAACCTGTAAAATATATCACCAATATCAATTTGTAAAGAACAAGCTAGAGGAAACCGAATTGCGCATGCACCACTTTGTCCATTATCTTCCCTTTGTATTTCCTTTGTATCTTCCACTTCCAACAGTTAAACACGAGGAATTTTTTATCAGGCATTTTTTCCTGCTAACATGAGGTACAAGATGAGGTGCGAACAGAAAAGCTGTATTTCAGTCAGCTCAAAATTTTTATACGCCGACCCCGCCAGGACTCGAACCTGGAATCCCCTGATTCGAAGTCAGATGCCTTATCCATTAGGCCACGAGGTCTTATTGTTTTGAATAATCATTAGCTTTAGTGCAACTTCATCTTGTCTAGCATTTTTGTTCAGCAATAATAAAAAGCCAGTGTGATGCAGTTGCAGTGACAGGATATTCTACACTAGGAAATGTTTCATAGCTTTTCATGCAACGTATTTAACAACGTATTTTATTAACTAGTGTGGGTAATGGAGCTCCATGCTGCTCGGTTGGAGAATAGTTGGATGGAGGGCTCCGGTGGCTGCCAAATTAGACGAGGCAGTCGACCCAGTCCGGTTTGGTAGTCGTTGGGTTTTTCGGGTGTGATTGTTCCATGACTGAGAGCGTGGGGTTTCATTGCATATAAATTGTATAGCTGCCTGGATGGCCCCATGTCGGAGCCGTCCAGTTAAGATATAGCTGCAAGGTTGCCGATATATGGTTGTTTGGGAGGCTGTATACGATTGGTGAAACCACGTATTTTTAAAGCGATTATTATTTATTTCATCATTATTGGCACAATAATTATTATTATCTTATTTGCACATATTTATTAATTAAATTTATCTTGCACTTGCACAGAAATTTGCTAGATGTCCTTTTGGATTTTGCAAATAAATTATGTAGATGTAGATGACACCTTCGTAAATAAATTACGTGCGATAAAATATCATGGCGAGCTTTCATAACAAATCGCAATTGGACGCCAGTCAATATTCTCGAAAAAATTTTCTGGAATTCTTACGAAAAGAAGAACTCGCTTCTTGCCATAATTCTGGTAACACTGCGACAACATATCGATACTTTTAGTACTAAGCCGATGTATTATCTTATATATAGGTAAAATTTTCAATTAACCTAGCTGTGTGGTTTTATCATCTAAGAAAAATACTTAAAATTGTCTACGCGCAAGAATTGGAACCTGGGTAGAAATCCCTGTTTCGTTGACTCCTAAAACTCTAAATCCCACGGAAATCAAGAAGCGATTTTCCACCCCGTTAATCATGAGATGGCTTGGTTTTTACCTGCTTGGATAGAGCTTGTATATTTGTCCATTTGTAATACTGAATATCATACAAGTAGTCCATGACATATGCCATTGCATAAAGCGAGGCGAAAACATTGTAAACAGGGCAAAGCTGATCATTTCGTTAGTCTGTGCTCTGATATCAAGATAAATAAAAACTGAAGTCATTAGCCTAATGTCTTGTGACGTAATAATTCGAATGAGCGCGCGAGGTGACGTCCTGTTCGATACCCGACTGTATATGGAGTTGGTTGATCAGGTCATTCATACAAGCGATTAGTTTGGAAGCAATATCGCGTTATGTACAAATGTTGGGGGTTTTAGAAAAGAGAAAAGATATAGTAAGAAAAGTGAAAGAATAAAGTAAGCGAGCAAGCATATAAGAAACAATCATTCCATCGTTTTACACAGTTCTCGAAATCCAGAACGGCAATCCATCACAAGACACAATCTAAAATTTGGTGGGCTTTAAGAAAAATTCGGATTAGCCGACCCCGCCAGGACTCGAACCTGGAATCCCCTGATTCGTAGTCAGATGCCTTATCCATTGGGCCACGGGGCCATCTTCTGTGTGTAAACGAAGCTCCAAATTTCTTTGCAAAAAGGTGTGCTTGACATTTTATAAGGATTCCTTTTTTTTCCTTTGTAGCCTTTCTGCTTTCCTACTTTCAGTTTCCAAGAACTTTGCGCAATGGATGTCGTAAGATGCAATACCAAAGAGAGGGCAAAAACAACCAAATTCTTGCAAACAGCTGATAAAGATAAAAGTATTAGCAACAATATTCATGCATCACAACAAATACTGATGACCCAATGACCTTTACAAAATGCCATAAAAACAAGAAATTGCCATGGATATCAGTATATCACCATAAAAACGATATATCGCCATGGAAACAAGATCTATTGAGTACTATTTTTTGTTTGCAGTATTTAGTACGTTTTCAGCGAGAAAACTTTTTTCGAAATAATTATTCCTAAACTAATGCTTAACTTCGAAGGCTTATTGGTCAATTTTGAAGAAAGGAATGTTGTTCAAGTTTGAGCAGACGCTAGTGGGGGAAATGACGGGAACCGGAAGCGCCTCACAGCGGCTGCAAAGGAGGCTATTTTACCATGGCTTAAATAGTAATAATTGAAATTTGAAAATAGTGTCTACTTTCACAAATTTCCATTAATTAAATATTGTCATTTCCCATATGGTCTAGCGGTTAGGATTCCTGGTTTTCACCCAGGCGGCCAGGGTTCGACTCCAGGTATGGGAATGTTTTGCATCTGTAAAACTAGTTATTATTAATATTTTGATGATGACAATTTTGTATTTCTCTGCAATGAAAAAAAGACATTAGCTATTACTTTAGATCATCATCTGTATCCAGCCACCTTGCACTTCAAAATCTCCGAGTCACGGTTTTTAATCCCAGTTTTTATCACATAATAATATTAGAAGTTAAAAATCATAATCTTGGTGTTGGTTTTCCTTCGATCCTTTTAAAGTAGAATGGGATAAAGACTATTACCATGACTAGAATTTGAACCTAACCTCTAGACGATCACGACTCAACACCACCACGACAGGTGATAGTAGAATAAAAGAAAACTATTGCCTTGACCAGGATTCGAACCTGGGTTATTGCGGCAACAACGCAATGTCCTAACCTCTAGACAATCGCAGCTCAACACCAACACTCAGTCAATAAGTACATAAAAAGAAAACTTTTGCCGTGACCAGGATTCGAACCTTTCTATCAGCTTGTTTACGTCTTCTATTTGTAACAGTTTAGATGTTCGACAAATGGAAGTAGGATTTGATTCAAAATTCGAAGATATATAACCGCTCTTGTCCATTTGTTTTGCTAGGTTACAGTTGATAGGTTTGTTTATCCTGTTTTACACCAAGAGTTTGATGCTGTCATTTGTTCAACAGCCAATGAAATTTGATAGAATTTAAGTCCGTTCACAGAGAAGTGGACATCTTTAGCTTGAGCGTAATATTTTAACTTTTCTTTGTATGACTGATGCACATGAAAAGACACTGTTATTCTTAGAGAGGACTAACATTGGAATTCAATGTAAAGAACAAATTGCGCACTTTATGCTTCAAGCTAGTTTTAATATCTCGATGAAAAATTGATAGTAAAGGGTGACCTTTACCTATGAGAAAAGAAAGGAGCAATGAAAAACGACAATGTTTTTTCAAGTTCCTATTCCTTGACTTAGAACTGTTCTTGATACCGAGAAGAAGCTAGTAATAAGCAATCTGTCGCGTTACTATTCAAATGCCAGTATATCCATTGCCTTGTGCATAAGCAATCTTCTGTTACACGTTCAACAAGCACAAAAGATTGTTTCACAAGTTGAGTGATTTTAAAAAACTCCTGTTGAATGTCTAAGATTCGTACTGTACATCCTCTGCGCCACATTTCTTTCACTTCAAAAAGAGACTTTCGAACGACCCCGCCAGGACTCGAACCTGGAATCCCCTGATTCGTAGTCAGATGCCTTATCCATTGTGCCACGGGGCCCCCATGCAAATACTAATTGTATTTATACATTAAAATCATCAAGAACTTTTCGAGCCCAGAATGAGAGTTTGGGCCCCCCATGCAAAGCTGTCTGACGCTTGTTTTAACCATTCCCAAGAGAATTAAATAACAAAAAACACGGCGCCGAGGAGGATATAACAAAAGAATTAATTGACAATTCTTTTGTTCAGTTCCTCTAACATGGCCGCCGTATAAACCATCAAGTAGTGGAGACGACATGATGCTACGGTGGAAAATAGAATAAGGATCTACCATTTGATTATCTGGGTACCATTTGGATATTATTAAAATATATTTTCTTTGGTGCCTGAGTTCCTCATCTATGTTACCAACAAGACTGCTTTAAGGAGGAAAAGAGCATTTTTCCAAGGTTCAAGATCGATGGGGGGAAAAATGATATCCCTCTGCTCATATCAAAGATATTCAGAGTATCAAACGATCAATGATTCCAAGTCAGATGCCTTATCCATTAACTATTTATCAAGAGGTCAATATTCCTTCTTGCAACAATCCCGGCAACGGCTGCAACAAGATTTGCGAGACTCAACGAGATTAAATTTTTCCAAAGACACCATGAAGGCTCTTGGTTTTCCTTGTCTTGATTACATTTGATTACATCATGTCTGTATTGTATCTGTCAACAGTATTGTATCTGTCATGGCGACCGGTCACGTTTTGGGAGTGCTCCCACTCTTAGGATATTTTTACGTTTTATCGAGTTTACTGGTACTTGAAAACCAACGTACTGTCTATGTAAATACGGGAGAATGTTTTCTTGGACAGACCAGAAGCAGTGTATGGATCTCAGGAAGTATGTCAAGCAAATTTTTCACAACGAAGGGCCGAACAAGATATGCGAAGTCGAGGGCATCTTACTAAAGTAACTGTTCGGCAACTTTTAACTACGAATACCTTCGACTCTGTGGCGATGTAAGCACAAACCCAGGGCCTCAGTCAACTAGAAGGATTTGTACGGAATGTGAACGGGTAGTAGCTCGAAATCATTGGGCAACTCGGTGCGATGGTTGCTCCTTGTGGACTCACATTAAATGTGGAGGAGTCCTTCCAAAGGAATATCGGTCTATGAAGTCTACCGAGGACTTTTCGCGCACCTGTAAATCCTGCCTTGAGTTATTACACCAACTTCCTTTCGCCGACGCAAGCCTAAATTCTAGCAACAGTTCGATTCTGGGCTCTGAATCCGGGGCAGAAGACGCAAACTCAGTCTGGGACGAATTTGACGAAATAGCAAAAAAATACCGAAAGAATCTCAAGATCGGACACGTAAATGCAAACAGCATTGGCGGTTTCAAGTTCCATGAAGTAAAGACCTGGCTGCTCTCTGGCAAGCTTGATATCCTTGTGATTTCTGAGACCAAGATTGATGAGAGTTTTCCTGATAGTCAGTTTTAAATCGACGGTTATCGTTTGTGTCGAAATGATAGAAAGGCCGGCGGAGGAGGACTCATGATTTACGTGAGAAGTGATATCTACTTTGTGAGGGTCCAGCAACTCAGTGGTCTATCTCAGGAACGTCGGTCTCGGTTTAGAACCGAATCAATTGTACTCAAGATTAAACTGGGCAAAATTTGGCTTGTTGTCGTTGGCATTTATAGACCTCCTTCGTTTCCCAAAACACAATGGACGGAGGAGCTTACACTTCTCTTTGAAGCTGTTTCTGCACTAAGCGATACTGTATTTTACGCCTAGGATTTCAATGCGGACCTCTTAGATCCCGACAAACCCCCTCGAGAAGGACGTTGTCTTCTGGATCTAATGGACATTTTTGATCTTGACTGTCTAATCACAAAGGCAACTCGTAAGACAAACACATCCAAAACGCTGCTAGATTTGATCTTGACAAATTCCAAGAAAAAGGCTCTGACATCAGATGTACCATTTTACGGGCAACGGCTCCAAGATCGCGCTCTCGAAAAATACATTTTCGAAGTCTCAAGAACTTTAATCAAGAAAAAGTTATGCAAGATTTGCAAACGGTACCATTTTCTATAGTAGATGTTTTTGACGATGCGGATGATAAACTTTACGCCTTTGAACAACTTTACACTGGTATTTTAGATGAGCACGCACCTCTTAAACAAACAGTTATCAGGGGAAACCAGGTTCCTTACATGACAGAGCAGTGGCGCAAGGCTATAAGGCATAGAAACAAGCTCTGGAAAAAGTTCAGCAAGGACCGCACAGACGCGAATTACGATCAATACAAAATTCAGCGAAATAAATGCACATCGTTAAGACGGAAGGCTATTAAAGAACATTTTGCGAAAAAATCTACGGAACCGGAAAACCCAAGGGAGTTCTGGAATACGTATCGGCCTTTCCTATGCACTAAAGCGAAACAAGCAAATGACATAATCCTAGAGGAGAACAACAAAGTCATAAGTGAAAAGCGTGAAATTGCTGAACTTTTAAATGAACATTTTATTAAGATCACAGAGAGCGTGGGGGCGGTGACTGAAGAGGAGTACGGAAAGAATTTCGTCAACCATCCAAGCATTATAGCGATCCAACAACATAATAGCAACACGAGTTTTGAATTCCAGCGCACAAATCAAGTGCAAGTCGAGAAGCTGCTATTAGAGATCAATTGTCGTAAATCGTGTGGCTATGACATGATGACACCTAGACTTGTAAAGGATTCGGCGGCTGTGATAGCTAAACCTATTGCAAGCATTTTGAATTCGTCGATTGACCAAGGTGTTTATCCGAGTGGTTGGAAGAAAGGACAGGTGACACCATTGTATAAAAAGGACGACGAGTTTATGAAGGTCAACTACAGACCCGTCACAGTCCTTGTCGTGCTCAATAATGTGTATGAAAGGCTGTTAGCGGTACAGATGCAGGACTTTTATCGCGCGATCTTGTCTGACCTAATAAGCTCTTATAGAAAGCTATATAGCTGCGAAACAGCTTTGTTACGCTTGACAGAAGATTGGAGGGCAATGCGCGATAAGGGGGAGCTAGTTGCGGTGATGTCGATGGACCTATCTAAAGCGTTTGACGTTATCCAGCACGATTTATTGTTGACTAAATTAAAAGCGTATGGTGTTGGTGAGAGAAGTTGTGCGCTTCTGAAAGACTATCTCACTGGGAGACAACAGAGGGTGAAGATAGGAGACACTTTCTCTAGCTGGGAGGGCGTTGGCCGTGGAGTTCCTCAGGGTAGCGTCTTAGGACCAATGCTATTCAACATATTCATAAACGATTTGTTTTTCCACGTCACAGAAGCAAAGTTAAATGCATATGCGGACGATCATCAAGTATACTGTTCAGGCATTGATCCAGCAGAACTTGAACGCTGTTTATGTAGTGAAATAGCTAAAGCAAACACATGGTATAAGGTGAACGCAATGAAAGTTAACGAAACCAAGCACCAAGCGCTGATTTTGGGAAAAACTGACCACAAATTCTCATTCCCTGTGAAAGATTCTCTGGACATTTTTGGAATGAATATAGACAATAAGCTCTCCTTTGACAATCACATCTCCGCCATTTGCAAAAAGATCAACAATCAGTTTAATGTTATGTTAAGATTTAGAAAACTTATCTCAAGGGACACTCTAATAAAGCTGTATAAGGCTTTAATTTTGCCGCATTTTCATTACTGCTCGTCGGTGTGGCATTTTTGTGGTGCGCGCAATGCCAGCAAAATGGAAGCTTTAAACAAGCGAATATTAAGGTTCCTTTTACAAGATTATGATTCTTCATATGATTTATTACTTGAGAAGGTCAATCTAAAATCTCTACAAGTTAGACGCCTTCAGAATTTCTTAATCATATTGTACAAAAGTCTATTTTTTTCTCACTACCCAGGATATCTAAACAGTATGTTTACTTTCCGGTCTACTTCCTATAATTTACGCGGTAACTACATTTTGTCTCTCCCTAAACCTAAAACAACTACATATGGCCTTCACTCTTTTTCTTATTTAGCTGCTACTTTATGGAATGCACTGTCGGATAATTTTAGAACCTCAAACTTTTTGGACTTCCGTCGTAATATACTAAAGTATGACTCTTTCGAGTAACTACTCATCAACATTGAAATTGAACTGATTCTGCAAAATAGTGTATATAGTGTACATATGTAAATATTAATTACCATTATATAATAGTTTATAATCATTATTCAATAGCCCTTTTCTTTTCTTTTTTTTTTTCGAAGATATTAGCTTTGTAAGCTACTCTGAAATTCGAGGTTAAATAAAGTTTATGTATGTATGTATGTATGTATGTATGTTTTCTTCATACAAGAAAAAAGTTATAAATTTGGTGCACGATTTCATCCAAACCTTTACTATCATGTTGAGAAAGAAAAAAAATGTCATACAGTATGAAAAAACGACCACGCAAGGACTCGAACCTGGAATCCCTTGATTCGTAGTCAGATGCCTTATCCATTTAGCCACGGGGCCGCAGATTGAACATTAGATCAACGAAGCAGTAGGTGTAATCTTAGGGGTAATATTGAGCAATTTTAAGTATTTGAAATTTAGAATTTTGGCACCTCATTCCTGGGGATTAAAATCGTTCTTCCAAGCTAGTTTTAGAAGACTTCCGGTATCTTTTTGTGGTGTCTTTGAAAATTTCCTTGGAAAATAACCAATGCTTTTTACCCCAATGAGTCCCCCCTCTTCCTTTACGCAACATAAAAATTGTTTTGCTTGTCCGGTGAAAAGTGCAGCTATCATGTATGTTATTACGCTCAACGCAAAAAATATATCACTGGCTTGCAAAGACCTAACCTTCTTCAAGCAAACATGCAGCTTTCAGCAAAATACGAAAACATTTCTCGCCCAATGTTGGTCTCGAACCCTCGACCCTGAGATTAAGAATCCCATGCTCTACCGACTGAGCTAACCGGGCAATTTTGCATTTATTTCCTTGTGTACAAAACATTCTCCTGTACTTTTATCCTTAAGACGACTGACGCCGATTGCCCGACCCAACTACCAAGATAATAAGGACTGATATAGATCTGACTCTGCATGGTTTGAACTGTTTCGTTGAAATTTGTTTCAATCTGCGGCCCCGTGGCCGAATGGGTAAGCGTCTGAATATGAATCAGGAGATACCAGGTTCGAGTACTGGTGGGCTTCGTTTTTTCATACTTGTGAAACTTTTCATACTCATTGAGTAAGAGCCTGAAAATTAAGAAGTGTATAAGATTCCGAATAGGGAACCCTGTGTTGTGTAGGGAGAGAAAATCCTGGAAAGAGAGAAGTAGAGAGTTGTTTCGAAGAGGATGGTGTGTCGTTGTTTTTTAATAAAACAAAAAATCAATCGTATCGACTTCGTTCAATCATTACAACTAAAGTCTACAAGAAATAAAAAAAAGGCCAGAACTGTAACTGTATTTAGATCTATTTAGTAGCTAGACATTTAATTCGTATTATATTTAAGTTATCTCTAATTTAAGTTTAGGAATATTCAAGTCTATAATATTATATTCTATTATATATATAATATTGACTTATTTGTTGTTATAAGAAATATTAGCTTTTTATTATCAGAGTGCGTACTTCGAAATGAAAAGAGAAATTAGAAGAAAAGGAAGACCGTTTGAATGTTTGTGTGAGCTTGAACATCCCTCGCAGGCCGTCCACACAAGAACCTAACGTTTCTTCAAGCAAACGTGTAGCTCAGCTGGTAAAATAATATTTTTGCGCCCAATGTGGGGCTCGAACCCACGACCCTGGGATTAAGAGTCCCATGCTCTACCGACTGAGCTAACCGGGCACTTGTCAATGTATTTCTTTGTGTACAAAGACCTTCTCCTGTACTTTGTTTTAAGTGGTTCTTCGGTTCATACTTGGAAGAGAAGAAAGACAAAACAAATGCGATCTTTAATCTAATACACATCCAACAGTTTTTTTTTTTTGGTAAATCAGTCATCACTCCCTTGGTACTCTTTTTAACCTTCATGTTGGCTCATGTGGACTGACAAAGAACATTAATTTGTAATTCTTTTGTTGTTTAACGAACAAGGAACAGGAAGAGACTTCATTTCTCACAGATGACATCGAAAATTACTTTCGTCTTTCTTTCCAACTTAACTGCCGTGAAACCTCCGCTGTCATTCCAGTCAACACCACTACAGCATGAGAATGGTCCATTCCATTGCTGTTGCCGCGCCAGGACAAGAAGTGTGCGGTTTGGAACATGACGTCACCTAGCGCGCTTATTCGAATTATGACGTCATAAAAGTGATAAGATCAATGACCTAAGTTTTAGCTTGATATCACACTCGATAAGAACAAAATAATCTGCGTTTTACTGTTTACAGTAGTACAAATGGTCATCATACAAACACTATACGAACAGCTTAAATTCAAGGCATCTCATGATTAGCAAAAAAGAACAAGCTTTATACTACAGTATATGTTGGTATCAAAGCTGGAGAAGAGAAAGCTCACTCCATATATGGTATGATCAATTCCATATTTGGATTGTGAGAAAAGCGGCAAACAAAAAGTCTATCGTTTTATAACGAATTTGACATGAAGATTTTTGAAGAAGAAAAGAAAAGAAAGAAAAAAAAGTCAAGTAAAAAAAATAAATCTTTGGAAAATCGAGGAAGGATACGGGGACGATGTTAACTCGTGGGTCTGCCTCGCAGATAACAGACACAGGGAAAGACGACACTCAATGTTTGAATGCAATGAATGTATAAAACAGGGGATTCCTGGTAAAATACAACCTGTCGTTGCACAGTCTTCTTGGATGAAGAAAACAGACATGAAAATGTTATAAAGACAAGGAAAACCAAAGACATTCATGGTGTCTTGGAAAAATTTAATCTCGATTGTTGAGTCTCGCAAATCTTGTTGCAGCTGTTGTCGGGATTGTTGCAAGAAGGAATATCGACTTCTACTTTTCGCATTATTGCGGCAACAATTTCGAAAGATTGTCTATCTTACACCGGCTGCTGCAACTAATGTACTTTACTGTACTTTACTGTCTGTGCATCTGCAACCCTGTGACTTTATATTATTGAGGAACAAATTGATGTGACAGAGTCGTTAATCAAATAAGACCTCGTGGCCTAATGGATAAGGCACCTGACTTCGAATCAGGGGATTCCAGGTTCGAGTCCTGGCGGGGTCGTTCGAACGTCATTTTTCTTAGTGAATGCAATGTAGTGACAGCTACAATTGCACGACATGTTCTCTTGCAGCTACAACTGCACGACAGATTTATTTGTATAGGAATAAATAGGTTTTGGTCAGTTTATATATCAATTGTGGGTAAATATATTAGACAGAAAAAGTAAAAAGCTAGAGATAAAAACAGCTAGGACCGGACACGTAAAGACAAGACGCACTAAAAGAAAATAACACCGCGATACTAAATGAACTAACGAGGTAAACCAAAATATGGTAATATAGTGAACCAAGCCATGACACTAACACTAGAAGTAAAAAGGCAAATAGAAAAACCAAGCGCAAAACCAAACTTAAACAAGGGTCGAAATGGGCAGAGCCCAAAGGAACGCGTGCGAAAACGAAACTAACTGTAAAGGATGGTGATATAGGAACAGTAAAGTTAAAAAACCGGGCAAGTAATATACAAAAGAAATATAAAATATATACAAAGTAACTGACGGGTAACGAGCTAAACGAGAACATAAAATAGAGCGAACAAAGCTTTGACACCAAACTAACCTAGACATATACCGCATAAAGACAATTTCAATCAGGGCGACTAATACGAAACTGCTAAATAAGGAGATAGCCATTAAACTAGGAGGCAGTCAATGCAGAACACTACTAATCCGCAACGCAAAAGGACGACGTACGAACTCCGGCTCCCGAACTAATTTATACCTCATTCAGGATTGGGTTTCCTAATAGGGCATTTGCATTATGGCGTCATTTTACTACCACTACCAAAATGCTTCGTGAATTTTCTTTCTTATTCAAATTTGTAGTTCCTCATGGGAATAGTAAGACAATGGGTTCTAATTAACTGAACAAAAGAAAGTGTGCAAGGGATTCTGGTAGTAGAGGTCAATGACGTCATCGTGAAAACGTCCTATTGAGGCACGTTTAGGTGAGCAAAAATAAAACCATGTGAACATAATTTACCCCTGAGCCCCCCTCTCATGCATGTTATAACGCTCAACGCAAAAATATAACTGGCTTGCAAAGACCTAACGTTATTCAAGCAAACACGTAGCTAAGCTAGTTACATAATATATTTGCGCCCAATGTGGGGCTCGAACCCACGACCCTGGGATTAAGAGTCCCATGCTCTACCGTCTGAGCTAACCGGGCACTTGGACATGTATATCCTTGTGCACAAAGACCTTATCTTTTACTAAGTTTTCTTTGGCTTTTATGTCGGTTCTCCTTTGAAGACTGGATAGATAACTTGTTAGTTTTATGATTAATCAATTAATCAAAACAGGCAGAAGACATTAAATTATAAGTTTTTGTCTCACAGGTAAATCAGTCATCTTTTCCCTTGGTATTGTTGACTCAGAGGACGTAGCGATGCCAGGTTTATTCACATGACATTAAAAAGCACTTCCGATCCAGTGCCCGTGTCAACTCCACGTTAAGCGATAGATTTAATGGTTTGCACGGCCACCATGATGTTCAATAGGAACAATGTAATGTCTTTTCATGACAAGAGACTTCATTTCTCACAGATGACATCGAAAATTACTTTCTTTTTTCTTTCCAACTTAACTGCCGTGAAACCTCCGCTGTCATTCCAGTCAACACCACTACAATGGTCCATTCCATTGCAGTGGCCGAGCCAGGACAAGAAGTGCGCAGTTTGGGACATGACGTCACCTTGCGCGCTATTCGAATTATGACGTCATAAAAGTGATAAAATCAATGACCTAAGTTTTAGCTTGATATCACACCCGATAAGAACAAAATAATCTGCGTTTTACTGTTTACAGTATTACGAATGGTCATCATACAGGCACTATACGAACAGCTAAAATTCAAGGCATATCGTGATTACCAAAAAAGAACAAGCTTTACTCTACAGTATATGTTGGTATCAAAGCTGGAGAAGAGAAAGCTCACTCCATATATGGTATGATCAATTCCATATTTGGATTGTGCGAAAAGCGGCAAACAAAAAGTCCGTCGTTTTATAACGAATTTGACATGAAGATTTTTGAAAAAGAAAACAAAATAAGGAGGGAAAAAAACAAGTAAAAAAAGAAAATCTTTGGAAAATCGAGGAAGGATACGATGACGATGGTAACTCGTGGGTCTGCCTCGCAGACAACTGACACAGGGAAAGACGACACTCAATATTTGAATGCAATGAGTGTATAAAACAGGGGATTCCTGGTAAAATCCAACCTGTCGTTGCAAAGTCTTCTTGGATGAAGAAAACAGACATGAAAATGTTATAAAGACAATGAAAACCAAGAGCCTTCAAGGTGTCTCGGGGAAAACTAAATCTCATTCAGTCTCACAAATCTCGTTGCAGGTGTTGCCGGGATTGTTGCAAGAAGGAGTATTGACTTTTTAATAAATACTAATACTTTCTCATCTCGAATAAGACCTCGTGGCCTAATGGATAAGGCATCTGACTTCGAATCAGGGGATTCCAGGTTCGAGTCCTGGCGGGGTCGTTCGAACGTCGTTTTTCGTAGTGAAGGAATTGTGGTGAAGAGGATGTACAGTACGATTTGTAGACATTCAACAGGAATTTTATTTAATTACTCGACTGTTTAAACAAATTTTTGTGATTGTTGAACGTGTAACAGAAGATTGCTAATGCACAAAACAATGGATCTGCTGGCATTTGAATAGTAACGCGACAGATTGCTTGTTACTAACTTCTTCTCGGTATCAAGAACAGTTCAAAGTCAAGGATTAGGAAATTGAAAAAAAACATGTTTTTCTTATATTTCTCCATTCTTTTCTCACAAGTAAAGGTCACCCTCTAGTATCCCTTTTTCATCGAGATTTAAAAACTAGCTTGAAGCATAAATAGCGCAATTTGTTCTGTACATTGAATCCCAATGTTAGTCCTCTCGAAGAATAACAGTGTCTTTTCATGTGCATCAGTCATACAAAGAAACGTTAAAATATTATGCTCAAGATAAAGATGTCCACTTCTCTGCGAAATTCCTTAAATTCTATCAAATTTCATTGGCTATTGAACAAATGACATACATGTAGCATCAAACTCTTGGTGTAAAACAGGATAAACAAACCTATCAACTGTAACCAAGCAAAACAAATGGACAAAAGCGGTTATGTATCTTCGAATCTTGAATCAAATCCTACTTCCATTTGTCGAACATGTAAACTGTTACAAATAGAAGACGTAAACAAGCTGATAGAAAGGTTCGAATCCTAGTCACGGCAAAAGTTTTCTTTTTATGTACTTATTGATTGAGTGGGAGGGACGTACGGGAAAATATTTGGCTCGAGGTGATGCCGTACTGACCGAGCGCAGCGGTTTTATTAGAGCGCGAAGCAGGGCCGTACTGGTCATATGATAAATTCTACTATCCCCTGTCGTGGTGGTGTTTGAGCCGTGATAGTCTAGATAGTCAATCATCTACGGTCTAGGGGACGGCTAATCTCTCCCTATAGGCTTCTTCCGAGTTTCCTGATCATTCTGTAATTCCTACGGGGATGGCGGTGTCGGGGTCGAAATCTCCGGCGTAACTGTAAACGCATTCCTCTAACATACAACAGTTCAGTATTCAATGTCTGGAAGTATGGCCTGCGTTTTTTTTGTAATTAACAAATTAAAAGAAATCAATAAGCTAGGCTTCATGGCAAATGAACCTGTAAAATATATCACAAATATCAATTTGTAAAGAACAAGAGGAAACCTAATTGCGCATGCACCATTTTGTTCCATTATCTTCCCTTTGTATTTCCTTTCTATCTTCAACTTTCAACTTGTTTTCTCCTAACATGAGGTACAAGATGAGGTGCGAACAGAAAAGCTGTATTTCAGTCAGCTCAAAATAATTATACACCGACCCCGCCAGGACTCGAACCTGGAATCCCCTGATTCGAAGTCAGATGCCTTATCCATTAGGCCACGAGGTCTTAATGTTTAGAAAAATCGATAGCTTTATTGTAACTTCATCTTGCAGTGACAGGATATTTTACACTAGGAAATGTTTCATAGCTTTTCATGCAACGCATTTAACACGTTCAATAATACTATTCGTAAATAAATTCCGTGCGATAAAATATTATTACGAGGTTTATAACAAATCCAAATTAGACGCCAGGAAATATTTTCGAAATTTTTGTTCTGCAATTCTTACGAAAAGAAGAACTCACTTCTATCCATAATTCTGGTAACGCTGCAACAACATATCGAGACTTTCAGTACTAAGCCGATATATAATTTTATATATAGGTAAAATTTTCAATTAACCTAGATGTGTGGTTTTATCATCTAAGAAGACCGTGCAGTGAACTGAACTAAAGAAGGGATGTTATAGCGCTAATGGGAAAGATGAAAAATACTGAAAAATATCTACGCGCAAGAATTTGAACCTGTTTCGATGACTCCTAAAACTCTAAAACCAACCGAAATCAAAACGCGATTTCCCCCGCTAATAATGAGATGGCCTGGTTTTTACCTGCTTGGATAGAGCTTATATATTTGTCCATTTGTACTAATGAATATCAAGTAGTCCATGACATATGCCATTGCATAAAGCAATTTGAAAACATTGTAAACAGGGCAAAGCTGATCATTTCGTTATTCTGTGCTCTGATATCAAGATAAATAAAAACTGAAGTCATGATTCTAATGTTTTGTGACGTAATAATTTGAATGAGCGCGCGAGGTGACGTCATGTTCGATACCCCGACTATATATGGAGTTGGTTGATCAGTTCATTCATACAAGCGATTAGTTTGGAAGCAATATCGCGTTATGTACAAATGTTGGGGGTTATAGAAAAGAGAAAAGAAAGAAAGAAAAGTGAAAGAATAAAGTAAGCGAGCAAGCATATAAGAAACAATCATTCCATCGTTTTACACAGTTCTCGAAGTTCCTGTTCTTTTGATACTATTCAGAAGAAAGAACCGATTCCTAAACAGGGGTCTAAGCTGTTCGGGAGCTAATGGAATGCATCATATTGGGCTGTTTTAAGGGACGCTTCATCAATCAGTTGACATCTTAAACAAATTCTAAATTTAACATGACAAATAAATTTTTCAATCACATTTCTTTCATTTTTCACTATCAGCATTCGGAAAAGACACGCAACACGCCACAAGTTCTGCAAATCCAGAACGGCAATCCATCGTTTGGCCCAAAAGACAAAATCTAAAATTTGGTGGTCTTAAAGTACAATTCCGGAATAGCCGACCCCGCCAGGATTCGAACCTGGAATCCCCTGATTCGTAGTCAGATGCCTTATCCATTGGGCCACGGGGCCATCTTCTGTGTGTAGAAGAAGCTCCAATTTTCTTTGCAAAAAGGTGTGCTTGACATTTTATAAGGATTCCTTTTTTTCCTTGTAGCCTTTCTGCTTTCCTACTTTCAGTTTCCAAGAACTTTGGCCAATGGATGTCGCAAGAAGCAATACTAAAGAAAGGGCAAAATTAACCAAATTCTTGCAAACAGCTGATAAAGATAAAAGTATTAGAAGGTTGTAATGAATAAAACCACGAAATGTTCTCCCTGTCCTTGCGCATCCACAGCACTGAGCACAGGAAGCCCATAGCAATTATATCCATGCATCAAAACAAATACTGATGACCCAATGACCTTTACAAAATACCATAAAAACAAGAAATTGCCATGGATATCAGTATATCACCATAAAAACGAAATATCGCCATGGAAACAAGATCTATTGAATACTATTTTTTGCTTGCAGTATTCAGTACGTATTCAGCGAAAAACTATTTTCAAAATAATTACTCCTAAACCAATGCTTAACTTCGAAGACGTATTGGTCAATTTTGAAGAAAGAAATGTTGTTCAAGTTTGAGCAGACGCAAGTGGGGGAATGACGGGAACCGGAAGCGCCTCACAGCGGCTGCAAAGGAGGCTACTTTACCATGGCTTAAATACTAATAATTGAAATTTGAAAATCGTTTCTACTTTCACAAATTTCCATTAATTAAATATTGGCATTTCCCATATGGTCTAGCGGTTAGGATTCCTGGTTTTCACCCAGGCGGCCCGGGTTCGACTCCCGGTATGGGAATATTTTGCATCTGTAAACCTAGTAATTATTGATATTTTGATCATATTGTTGATGTTGACAATTTTGCATTTCTCTGCAATTAAAACAAACATTAGATATTACTTTAGATCTTCATCTGTATTTAGCCACCTTGCACTTCAAAATCTCCGAGTCCCGGTTTTTAATCCCCGTCTCTTAGGGTACAAAACTTCTACAGTTTTTATCACATAATAATGTTAAAAGTTAAAAAGCTTAATCTTGGTGTTGGTATTCCTTTGCTCCTTTTAGAGTAGAATGGGATAAAGAAGATCACGGCTCAATACCATCACGACAGGTCATAGTGGAATAAAAGAAAACTATTGCCGTGACCAGGATTCGAACCTGGGCTATTGCGGCCACAACACAATGTCCTAACCTCTAGACGATCACGGCTCAACACCACCTCGAAAGGTGATAGTAGAATAAGAGAAAACTATTACCGTGACCAGGATTCGAACCTGGGTTATTGCGGCCACAAAGCAAAGTCCTAACCTCTAGACGATCACGGCTCAACACTAACACGACAGGTGATAGTAGAATAAATGAAAACTATTGCCGTGACCAGGATTCGAATCTGGGTTATTTGCTAATTATCATTTTTTATTTTTAAGCCAAATATAGTGACGTAATGATTAGAATGAGCGCTTGAGGTGATGTCATGTTCGAAAGTCTAACTATATATGAATTGGTCGTCCTTTGCGACGTTATAATTAGAATAAGCGCTTCGGGTGATGTCATGTTCGAAGCAATCCAAACATGGAGCTTGTCGAACTCCTCGTCTGTATCTATAGAATAAAACAATTTTAATTTGGGGGGAATGTATGACTTATTTCGTGTAGTAACTGTGTTGTGGTCGCCATGTCTTTGTTCTGGTCACATTCTTTGAACAACAAAATAATTACCAAGTAAAGTTCTTTGTTAGTCCACATGAGCCAACATGGAGGTTAAAATGAGTACCATGGGAGTGATGACAGATTTACCAAAAAAAAACAAAAACTGTTGGATGTGTACTAGATTAAAGATCGCATTTGTTTTGTCTTTCTTCTCTTCCAAGTATGAACCGAAAAACCACTTAAAACAAAGTACAGGAGAAGGTCTTTGTACACAAAGAAATATATATACAAGTGTCCGGTTAGCTCAGTCGGTAGAGCATGGGACTCTTAATCCCAGGGTCGTGGGTTCGAGCGTGAACTATTTTTTTACAAGCTGAGCTACATGTTTGCTTGAAGAACGTTAGGTCTTTGCAATCTTGTTATATCTTTACGTTCAGCGTTATAACATGCATGAGAGGGGGAGATCAGGGGTAAAATAAGTTCACATGGTTTTTTTTTGCTCACCGAAAACGTGCCTCAATGCAAGTCTTTTGACAATTCACTATTCACACTGCATACATAATTAGCGTGTCACGTACGAATATAGCAACCCCCATTTATGGACATTGGAGTTTGTGCAGTGCGGGTGTAATGCTTTGCGACCACTCCATATATAAGCGCCACACCCAGATCCTTGAATGATTCCGTCGGAAGCTGCCTAGAGCGCTGTAGAAGATCCAAAATTAAGAAGTGTATAAGATTCCGAATAGGGAACCCTGTGGTGTGTAGGGAGAGAAAATCCTTGAAAGAGAGAAGTAGAGAGTTGTTTCGAAGAGGATGGTGTGTCGTTGTTTTTTAATAAAACAAAAAATCAATCGTATCGACTTCGTTCAATCATTACAACTAAAGTCTACAAGAAATAAAAAAAAAGGCCAGAGCTGTAACTGTATTTAGATCTATTTAGTAGCTAGAATTTTCATTCGTATTATATTTAAGTTATCTCTAATTTAAGTTTAGGAATATTCAAGTCTATAATATTATATTCTTTAGTAGTTTGAACGACTTATTTGTTGTTATCAGCAATATTAGAGTTTTGTTATCAGAGTGTGTATTTCGAAATAAAAAGAGAAATTAGAAGAAAAGGAGGACCGTTTGAATGTTTCATTTCGCTCACAGGCCGTCCACACAAAGACCTAACATTCTTCAAGCAAACGTGTAGCTCAGCTAGTAAAATAATATTTTTGCGCCCAATTTGGGGCTCGAACCCACGTCCCTGGGATTAAGAGTCCCATGCTCTACCGCCTGAGCTAACCGGGCACTTGTGAATGTTTTTCTTTGTGTACAAAGACCTTCTCATGTACTTTGTTATCAGTGGTTCTTCTGTTCATACTTGGAAGATAAAAAAGACAAAACAAATAAGATCTTTCATCTAATACACATCCAACAGTTTTTGTTTTTTTGGTAAATCAGTCATCACTCCCATGGTACTCTTTTTAACCTTCATGTTGGATCATGTGGACTGACAAAGAACTTCGTAATTCTTTTGTTGTTTAACGAACATAACGGACATGGCAGTCAACATGGCAACTGCATGAGAAAGGCCTTTTCCCCCAAAATTAAAACGGCAATCGTTTTCTTTTGTTCTACTATCACCTGTCATGGTGGTGTTGAGCCGTGATCGTCTAGAGATTACGCGGAGTTTGCTTTGTGGCTGCAATAATCCAAGTTCGAATCATGGTCACGACAATAGTTGTCTATCATTATCACCTGTCGTGGTGTTGTCCCCTGATCATCTAATAACGAATTAGAAAATTGTCATACGAGTTGTACTGAGACACGTTTAGGTGAGTAGCAATAAAAACATGTGATATTATTTGACCCCTGAGCCCCCCTCTCTCTTTTTGGGTATGATCATGATGAGAGACAGATAGTGCCCCCGGTCTTCTTTTATCTGCTGTCTATCATCAAATATTTTGTCTGGCTTGCCCTTTGGTGCAACTTCATCTTGTATACCATTTTTGTTCTGCAATAATAAAAAGCCAGTGTGATATCATCACAGTGAATGAGCGATCTAAGCGAACGCTGTAAAGAAAGACTTGAAAAAGTGATTTCAAGCTTCAACGGGAATCGAACCCATGACCTCCGCGATTCCGGTGCGATGCTCTACCAACTGAGCTATGAAGCCAATCATGTTGGCGAGCGGTCAACACATCTATCATTAATCAATTAATCAAAACAGAACTTAAGACATTAAATTATTTAACAAATCGCACATAGATTTCCATTGTCTGTCCTCTTATTGATCATAGATGACGTCTTAAAATGTTCAAAACTAAAGTGAAACCACGAGCGCAGCGAGTAGTTTCACTGTAAAGTTTTGAAAATTTTAAGACGTCATCTATGATCAATAAGAGGACAGACAATGATGGAAATCTATGTGCGATCTGTTTTTTACAACAAACTGCGAAATGTTTACAAAATAAAATGAGCGAAAAGTTTTTCGAAAATTTGTCATTCAAGGAAAGCAAGGCGATAGACCAAACAGCTCCGATTATTGTGAGCTTTTGAATATTTTCGCTAAGATGGTAGTTTTCATAACCAGGACAGGACAGAGTACAGAAAGTAAGACGAAGGTTTTTCGGTTATTTACTTTTGAAAACTTCAAAGGTTATTTTATAACTTACAAAAACATTTTTCATAAAACACGTCAACATTTCACTACAAACGTCCTACACTGTGATTGGCTAATTTTGACAGTTCTTTGACATCCACTGTAAGCTTTTGCTTGCTATTGGTCAAAACTTTTGACATTTACTTATAAATGGCTTTTTTTAGCTAAGTCGAAAAGAGTTTGAGTCAGAACTCAAAGGTTCTAAAAAACAAAGCTTAGTAATAAGTTCAGCTAAGAAAAGCAATGTCAATTTCGCTTGACAACGTAGACATTCAAGTTCTGGATGGAGCAGCCATTGAAGATCGACTCTGGAATGGCACTTGACACAAGCTCATTCAAGTCTTTTTCTTCGCACTCGGTTGCAAAGCGAGATGAAATTTTCACGTCTTCCTCTATCTTTTCTGCCTCCAGAACTAAATATTCGTCGGCAAGACTACCAGCAAGATTAAATTCAAAGTTTGGTTTCTCTTTTGGTTTCATTGTCGACTTTTATCAGCAAAATAAATTCGCAAAATCACAGTCCTTACGATAAAATCCTACCGGCGAGTCTTGGTTTCAAAAACATTACGTCATCCATGTGTCTGTCCTCTTATTGATCATAGCTCTCAGCCAATCAGAATGTGTTATTTACGTGAGTTGTTGTAAAAAAGTGTTTGTCTCACAGGTAAATCCGTCATCTTTTCCCTTTGTATTGTTGACTCAGAGGACGTAGCGATGCCAGGTTATTCCCATGACATTAAAAGCATTTCCGTTCCAATGTCTGTGTGAATTCGACCTGAAGCGCTAGCTTTAATGGTTTGCACGGCAAACATGATGTTGAACAGGAACAATGTAATGTCATTTTATTACAAGAGACTTCATTTCTCTTAGATGTGATCGAGCATTACTTTGCCTGCCGTGAAACCTCCGCTATCATTCCAGTCAACACCGCTACAGCATGAGAATGGTCCACTGGCTTGCTGTGGACAAGCCAGGACAAGAAGTGCGTGGTTTGGAACATGAGGTCACCTAGCGCGCTTATTCGAATTATGACGTCATAAAAGTGATAAGATCAATGACCTAAGTATTAGCTTGATATTACACCCAATAAGAACAAAATAATCGGCGTTTTACTTTTTACAGTAGTACAAATGGTCATCATACAGGCACTAAAAATTCTAAAAATTCTTTCTAATTTAGAATAAGCAGTTATAATTCTATACATAGTCACATCCATATCAGTAATGTAGATGATGGCTAGTGAACACTAGCGTGGACTGCGTCGGTCTTTCTAATGAAACAAGTTATCGTGGTTAATAAATTTTCCAATCAATTGACTCCGACGAAGGACTAATGTCCGAAACGTTAGTTTCTATTTTCACTACGGTGTTCAACTTACAATTCCATATCAGTAGACCTTTTATTTTTAGGAAAAATGTCTTGTGTACTTTGCGGTACCACTTTGAAAAACGATTTTGGAAGTAATGAGATATCAGAACAATAGCCATTGTTAGAGTGCGTTATAAATGTGCATTCCGGTATGGTTGCGGTCAAGTTTTTAGGGACGAAGTGATAATTAAACAAAACCAGACAAAACATTTTATTTCGCTATACCAGTTTACAACTAGTGTACAATTAGACATTCTTTATAAATTAAGCAAAAAGCGCATTCTTCTATTGCTTAAACATGCACAACAGTGAATGACCACAGGAAGAAAAGATCGGGGATGCCTCCAACGACTGGAGATACAGCGGTAGGTTTTTAAAAAACCGATGGTGTGTTCAACCTTAACCCGACAAGTCGTAAGTTCTTTGTTAATTCTTTTTAGTCTTGGGTCCCTTCGAACTCGTGTTCTGCTTAGTGGTTTGACTAGTACTGGATGGGGAGGGTAACCTTTATCGGCGATAATATAACAACCTGCTGGTAAATTGAGATTGCATCGCCAGCCAATATCGGGCATCATATTAAATCCGTTAATGTCATTAAGGTGTCCAGGAAATCTAGGAAAAGAAATTTGATGACAATGATGATGATGCTAATTTTTGGGCGATAACACCATTATAAATTACTCAATAGATTCATAACATAACATATTTAAATCTTTCCTCTCATGTCAAATAAACCAACATCCTTATCACGAACACAAAAATAAAAAGTATAAAATTAAAATGCTTACGCTGCTGAACAGTGAACAATCAATCCATCTGGCGTTATGATTATGTGGCTTGACATGAAATGCCTCTTCTTGTCACCGCGGTAAAAACTTGCCTGTCTTAAGGACGGCCTCCATATTTCATGAATTGTTGCATCGATAATGCCAACACAGGAAGGATACTTCTCCCAGTATCCCACCCATGAATTCCATTCTGCTATTGTGGGCCATCGAACTTCGTTTGTGTAGTGGTCAAGTAAAAGAGGAACGACATTATGTATTGTTTTATTGGTATAAGTAAGGTCAACTCTGAACTTCGCTCCAAGGGTCTGCAACCTTGGATATCGTCGTAACCATATAAGTACAAGGAGTAGTCTGTTTTTGATGTTTAATCGTTGAACTCGAATCCTGCGACGGTTTGCGCGGTCATATAAAATGATTGGCCATCTCATTTCGACAAAAAGTTCTTCAAATGTTTCCAATGTCCCACCAGTAAGGTACTAGAATTTTATGGGAGCCAAAGCAAGTTTGCTATAGTAATCATGACCTCCATTAGGCTCTGGAAGTCCAGAAAGACCGAGGCGATCAAGGACGTTACCAAGACTGTATGAATCCAAGACATTAATAAGACACGTGAGCAAGAAGATTACTTGACTCATGAAATTCATTGAAAAGGTGGAAAGTTGTTGTTGTTCCATTTCAGAATTTTCAAAAGGCCAAGAACGATAAAGACAGTATTACTGAAAAAGGACGGAAAAACGGGAGGAGTCATGGCAGACCTTCAAAGGTTATGTCCTGTAAATATTATGAACGAAGGTTTATAGTCTATCGGGGATTAACAAAAATACCCGTATACGATGATACGATGTACCAAGAATACAAAAGAGGTATTGGCCCATTTGTCCTGAAAAACATGTGACAACAACAATTCACACAATTTATCTTTTCGTCAACTTTAATGGGATTTTTTAGTAAAGCTGACAAATTTTTCAGCATTTGTTTGTGTTCCTAATTAGAGCTAGTGATTAGACTATTGCCGCTGAATAAAGTAGACGTCGAAGAAGAATAATATGGATCAAATTGCATCGTATGATTGTTGATCCTTTGAGAAATTATTTAGTTGTCACCTTGGTATGAGTCATAAAAATATGCGTTCACAATATGAGTATAAATACAGGTTGCTTATCATGTCCCAATGCAACTAGAACATTGGCTTTAGAAAAATGGAAGGCGAAAGAAACATATTTTAGAGGCGGCATTAAAAGGGACGCCCGTTATTACCAATCCAAAGGAATATGACGAAATGAAACTGAAAAGGAGTAGCTCATCTGAAGCAAGAAACAAGAGAAAAGAATCCAGTACGAAAAGTGCTAAAGAAACGGCACCAAATTCAAGCAAAATGTTGGAACTTGCCATAGTAAAAGAAGCTATACATAACGTTGGACAGCTGCCTTCCAGAGTGTTACGGTATGTTCAGCTTATGGCAAACAAACTTGGACCAATTGACGAAGCTTACTACACATCTGTAGGTAAAACTGGACGCCCCACAAGTGAAGCAGCAAGAAGAAGAATACTCCGGAGAATGAAAGAAAGGTAAGTGTAGTTTATAGCAACTCTAACTATAATAAGCTTTTTTCTAAATGTAATGGAGGTGCACTCTTTGTTTATTTTTTTATGTAGAGGAGAACTAAAGGATGAAAAGTCGTGTGCTACAGCATCAAATTCCGATAGTAAACTGCCGCCAAACAGCAAGGTTGTCGAGCCAGAGCACTTGTACCGAGGTAGTTCCAAAGAAGAAAGCAAGGACAAGGAGAGCGACTGCAATAAATTTGGCAGGGATGGTCTATTTCTGTTATCAAAAGGAAAAAGAAAGACTAAAGAAGTAGTCGAGTGGGAGCAGCAGTAAGGGGGAATCACGATCCGCCGGCATTGCTAAAAATCACATATCGAAAAACACCAGCCCCCCCTGGGGTTTTTGGAGCAGTGACGAGGCCCTACAGGGGGTCTTGCGCGATCCGCCGGCCTCGGGAAAAGTCCCTTACTGCTGCTGTGTTTGGGTACCGCAAACGGAGGTTAAGATATCTTATAAATATACGATGCATGAATGTAAAAAGTTCGTTTACGACTTTTGCATAATTTGCTTAAGACCCAAAGTTAACATACCCAAACCCAGAAATCTCCGTTGTTGTGGTAAGAAAATGCAAATAGAAGATGACACGTCAGCACAGTGTTACGAGTGTGGTAAGAATATTCGTAATGCCGTACCTTGTGCTACCAAGGAACAATATTACTCTAACGGAGGCCGTAAAAAGACTCCATACAAAAGAATAAAATACTTCCGAGACTGGATGAGTCATATCCAAGGTTTACATCCGATATATTTGGACGACGAAGTAAAGAAGAAAATCATAGACCATTTAGAAGAGCCAACACCGCAAAGTCTACGGAAAACGCTGAAAAAACTAAGACTAGGGAAATATTACAAAGCTATTCCCTATCTTTTGTCTGAAATTACCGGTAATTCTATTCCCGAAGTTTCTGATATGAGCAGAGCCGATTGGATGTTTTGTCGGCTGAATAAGGATATTCCTTATTACCCCGACGTAATTTACGAAATATTTTACAAAATAAACCCCAACCACCCTCTGTTAGGTTGGATTCCGAGAAGATAGTGAATCTTATGGCATAAGATGAGAAATTAGCATAAATCTTATGGCATAAGATTACGCGTACTGACGTTCGATATGCAAATAGAATCCTGTCACGCCCTTTTCAAAACTGATGTCTAAGCGAGTTTTCTTTGAAGCTCTTCTTTTGCCTCCTGGTAGATCTTCTTGCGTGTTTCCTCGGACAAATCTTTTACGACTGTTTTTTTGTTCCTGATGTCCGACTTTAATTTCTCGTATTTTTCCTCTTCGGCCAGGATAAGCGAGAATTCTACGTCGTCTATTTTACGGTCACGCAAAGCCTTTGAGACAAGGTCAGTGATCGTATTTACTTTAGCCCTTGACAGAGCTATTGTCGTGTCATGCTTGGATATTTTGCTTGACAACTGTTTCATAATACCCGTAGCAACAGCCGAAATGATACCACAGGCTGCCCCAACGCCAGCCAAAGGAACTCCAACAACTATTCCCGGCCCTGTAAGCGAAGTAGCAACGCCAGTGCCCGTTAATGCTACAGACATGGATCCTGTAGTTATCGCAATTTTATGTAGCGTACTTCGGGCTCTGACGTATTTCTTTCTGACGTTTTCGTAATGTTTTGCCTGCCCTTCCAAGTAAGCCAGAATTAAATTTGCTTTATTTAAGCGGAAGTTTTCAGCGTTTAATTCGTTTGGGGCCGTGTCCTTAGTGGTAGTGTGGTAGTTTACATCTGGATACAACTGAGGTGCTGATGGTATAACATCCATTATATATACTAATGTACGACGCTTTTGGGAATGATATTGAGGAACTGCCACACGACAACAGGGATTATGCTAACTGGAGGGCCTTTAGGAAGATGTTTCCACATGCAGACGCCAGTAAGTTCGAGCGTAGGCCTGACGGGATTTATTTCAACGGCTCCAGAATGTATAGCAATGCCGACTTGGAACCGAAGGAGATCAATAAGCATCCTAAGACGGTTAATCCAAAGCCTGTTACGCCCAGTTGGTCAAATGAATTATTATTTACTACCAGCAGTTATCCAATACCCGCAGTTTCATTTGACAAACACCCAAGTTTGAGCCTAACATTGAACATGCGGATTTCTAAGAGTAATTCCTTTCAGTTAAAGGTGCGAGATATCTTCAAGGAAGTTCCTATAAATCACACCACAGCTAAGGAATCTCATGAATGGTTAAGTGGACCTAACATGCGTTATTGGCCGCAGCAACTAAACTTTGCGGTTTGGTGTGCTACTAGCGGCTGCGGTGTAAGTGTGAATTTGATGAAGAATTCGATATTTATGTTTCACTTTCACTTTACCGTCCGAAGAATATTGCATGAAATGGGTGTTATTGCCCTGCCGGGCGACAGTGCGTTTTATCCAAGAGATAACAAATACAACTCACCCGCCTACGATAGACTTTGTAAAGAGTTTGGAGTTGCCGGAAAGGACTTCCGATGCACTGCTGGAGCCAACAATGGTCTGGGTCATATTTGGGCTTATTGGGGCGTCGGAGGACATAAGTTAAGCGATAAGGAAGTCCATGCATTGCGGCTACAATGGAACACTGGTTATCATAAAGTAACTTATGATACTAGCACCTTCTTCGAACCAAATGCCAAAACTACCAAAGAAGTTAGAGACGGACCTCTGTTCAAAGACGAGGGTGGTAAATACGCAGGGGCTAATCCATTGATTATCCGCATAACCAACGACGAATATGAGAGACAATATCTTAATTTCATACCCACAGAAGGTAAAGGACTAACTAGAGCCGGTCTTGCCCGTCTGAACCGCAGCATAGAAGCTTACGTATATTCTATCCTTGGAGCTCAGGTAAACACCCGATCCAGCATTATAGGAAATACCGGCGCCGCAGAAGAGACCAGAGCAGAAGCTTTGATCCTCTTTGAAAGTTCAATTTTGGAGGGTGACATTAGCAAAGGCGTACAGCGTTACCAGCTAGCCATACAAAATTCTAAAGCCCGACTGGACTATGCGGTAGCCCCAGGTTGTTGGTTAATGCCTAGTAATTTATCCATGAATGCTGGCTCCGTAGTAGGATACAACAACAAACTCCAAAAGGCAACTAAGGATATGAAGTTTGGAGTGAATGACGTAAACTCTGACACTTTTAAAGGGACTCCGCACTTCGTAGAGAAGCCAAAAAAGTCGCATTTCGTAGAGAAGCCACACGAAACACCATCAAAAACCGTAAAAAAGAAGGTTCCTGAGGAATATGACCATAACCTACTAAAAGCCGGCCTAGCAGCCGCGAGTGTTGGTTTGAGTCTTTATATATGGCGATGAACAACCCCTACGTATCCGGAATGGATTGTGTTTATACGACCTACTCAGGTGAGAAAAAATACACCCAAGCATCTTGGGTTGATGTCGCAGGGATGTCCGTAGACTTGAACTACTCAGGAAAGAAGTTAATCCTCTGCAGCATTTGTATTGGCACGAGCAGCCATGCCAACGTCGGCTTTCGTTTCCTGGATGAGAATGGCATACTACAGCCCATGCGCACGAAAACGAATAACAGGGAACCCGCGCATTTCTCCGTAGAGCCCAACCCCGGTAGCCGGGAAAACCTATCGGTTTGGACTTTCCACATGGTCGCTGATTGCCATGGAAAGGTAAAGCTGCAAATACGCGTAGACGATACTGGGAGCGTTTGCATAAATGGCATAGAAAATCAGAGAGATACAGTTTACAATCACAAGACTATTAGCGCCCTTACAGTAATGAGTCTTTAAATATATGAACCCACACGTAAAGGAAGATTGGTTCTTACATGATTTAGAGGAAAGTATGACCGAATGGGGTGATTGGTGGCAAGACACGGAGCTTTGGGTGAAGGTTGGGGGCTTAGGGTTAATCATGTGCACCATTAACATTAGCGCATGGAATAACTGTAATGCTGGGTTTAGAATCATCGACGAGAATAACCGCCCATTGCTACCCTACAGAGAAAAAAATAACAACAGGAACCCAACTCATTTCTCGTTTGAGCCCTGGCTAGTAAGTGGGGAAAACCTAGTGCCGGTAACTTTTCATATGGTAGTCAATTGTCAATACGCAAAGCTTCAACTTCGTCCTAGTGATGGTAATGGTGGTAACTTAGGTCAACTCATAGTGAACGCCAGCGTAAATGTTGGCGCCAATCCGCCAGATGCGACCTGGAATCATAAGCCTATTAGCACTATGACTGCCCTACCCCTGATGCCAAATTATCAAGGCGGCGCGAATACTATTTTTACTTATCCCCAGTCGAGGATGCCTCGGACACCCGACGATGATAAGCCCCCAGTAAAGTACCCAGATAAGATCAACCCCGCATCTTCTTCAAAAGGACCACGCCGATAGCGACGACTAAGATCCAAATGTTATTCCCCACGAACTTCAATAGTTCTCCGCCGGTCCTTAGTACCAAAGAGAGGACACTGCCGAGCAGCCCTGGTAAAGAGGCTGCCATCTTTTTACCTAAGTCTGCCAGCCCTTTACCTACTGCCTTTACTCCTGCTCCCGTAGCTTTAAGGGAGCTAAAGATCACACCTACTACGGAGCTAATGGCGACTGCAAATGCCACCGGAATGCCATATTTCACCAAAGCTCTTTTTACCTTTTCCTTGGTGGTAAGCCCCAATTCTCTTTCCAGGTTTTCCTTTTGCGCCTGTAATTCCGCAACTCTTTCCTGAAGGGTTTCTAATTCCTTTTGAGCTGCTTCCCTTTCTTCCTCGGGACGAGTTTGGTCTGCAATTACCTCCTGCTGCCGGTCAACTTGATACTCCAGGTCTTCGATAGCCTGTAGAAATTGTCCTATTTGTAGGTTTTTTTCGCCCATTTCCACTATTATTCTCCTTTGGGTTTCTATGTGTTCCTGTAAGTTATCCCTTAATTCTTTTATCTCCGCGTCGCCTGTGTCTATTTTGTTTAGAGCAACCTTTAATTCATTCTTGGCAGTAGTCTTTTCTTCTAATAACTTACTTATTCGCTCTTTGTAGTCTGCTTCGATGGCATCTTGGTCCTTAACGAGGAGCATATGTTGGTCTATGAATTCGTTGTTGGTCTCCTCGATTCTTTTCTTAAGGTCTTCATTATCCAGTTCGAGGTCACCATAAGCCTCCCTGAGAGCCGCCAAATCATCACGTGCTCTTATGAAATCCTCACGTGCTCTTAAGAGGTCCGCACGCTCTTTGGTGATTCGTTGTATGTCTTCCTCAGCTGCCTTCTTTTGTTTCTCGACCTCAGCTAATTCTACGTTCGCCTCTGCTAAATTATGTGCATTAACGGATTTCTCAGCAAGACGTACTGGTAGGGTCCGTATTTTATCTATCTTAGCCTGTAATTCATCTTTCTTAGAGTTTAACGCAGCAACTTCATCCGTCTTAGTTTGAAGTGAATCGTTTAGAGTCCTTATTTTCGCCCTTAACTCTTCGTGTGTTCCATAACCGCCTGCAGCGACCGGTAACCTTTTTGCTGCCTCAAAGAGTTTATTGAAATCGAGTCGCGTTTCCTCCTTTGCTGCGGTTTCTTGCATGGTTAAGTTGGGTTCTCCCAATGCCTTCCTAAGGGTTGGAGGAATATTATTATCTGGGTAGTATTTACCATTCATATCCTTGATAATGTATGGCTTAGCATTAGACCTATTTAACCTTGCTACTATGACTTCCTTACCCCATTCGTTATCATCGTTGAACATTACATGGACTTTGTCTGGGTCCCAGTTTGGGAATTCTTCCTTAATCCTATCAAAGTCGTCGGGTTCTTCATCCATGGATTCGTTCATTTGTTCCTGAATCTGGTTAAGCCATGCAGCGCTGGGGGCTTCGGGAACGGGTCCTAAGTCGTCCATTTGCAAAAATACTGGAATAGGTTTGTATGGATTCCTACGTCTGAATATGTCTCTTAAAGAACGCATAGCAGCGGGGAGCCTGCTCCTGCCATATTTACGTCTTAGCTTGTCAAATAGGCCTTCTCGGTCTACGTTGTCATTTGGGATTAAAGACTCGTATTCTTCGTCGTTAATGTCGACTTGACCTTCTTCGGTAAGGGGATCAAAATCCGTTCCTTCTCCTTCCATTATATATGATAAGCTCAAAGTTAAATCCTAACCTCCTTCCTAAGCAGGTTGGCGGGTTAAAAGCAGAACGCACCTTTCACCGGGTCACCTTTACTCCTTCTAGCGCCAAACCAGGGGAAACCCTGTACGTAGGCGTACCCCGTCTAACGGATAACTTAGTATTGGTTCCTGGAACGTTAGCGTTAAGGTTCGACCTAGCAGTTCAGCCAGATGCCGCAGACGCGCGTTATGCCGTTAATAACGTAGGCAGAAACCTTGTCTCTAAGATGAGAATCAAGTTTGCCGGCGAATCCCTGTTAGACTTAAACAGGTACGATCTTTACACCACATACAAAGACTTGTGGTTAACGGCGTTCGACCGCGCACAAAAGATAGAACAAGGAATAGCAAGTGAAGCCATACGTAAGGTAAGAAGCGCAACTGCCAGCGCCACCGGAGAAGATGAAATAAAGACAGCCTACGGTACTAAATATCTCATTCCATTGGACTTCGAAGTTATTACAAACCACGGTGCGTATTACCCCAGGCAACTTTCTGAACTGCAGTTCGAAGTAACCTTGGCAGACACGACCAACATCCTGCAAGGAAAGGACGTAAGTTCGGGGGGTGTGCATCCATATGCTATTACCAATTTAGAATTACAGTACGAGACCGTGTACTCTGAAGAGCTGGCCCGTAGCGCAGGCATGGAATACAGCTCCGACAAGGCATTCCTTTACGACCACGTAGTAATGTACAAGACATTTAGCTTCACGAACAACGTCGAAGAGGTCATCAACCAAAGCATTAATATACCACGACGCAGCCTTACGGGATTAATGTTGCTGTTTGCAAAAACATACACCGCAGGATTGCGCGACTCCGAGGCATTCTTTAATCCCAACATTACCAATGTCGGCGTGAATATTAACGGAGTACCAAACAAGGTTTACTCCCAAGGGATAAAACCTGAAGACAATGTACCGGGAGGCAATGCAAAAGTTTGGTGATCAAATTGCCCCAAAGGAGTTCTTTAAGGATAAATATGCGTTATGGATCGACATGCGCACTACTAATGATGAGAGTATGCATGGGCAGGGTCTGCGGCTGGTAAACACCCAGGATGGCATTACATTGGAGATCAAACGCACCAAGCATGCCAGCGATACTACTAAGATAAACTGCTACATCTTCGTCGTGTCAGACGCGCAACTGAGTGTAGAAATGAACCAACTTAAAAGTGTCGCATATTAAGGTCAAAATATTCCTTAGATATACGATGCTCCGCGTATTCGAAAACAACGATAACGAACTGCAATGCATAGTGCAAGGCGACAATCTGTACTTTAAAGCGAAGTCCGTGGCTAATGCCTTAGAATACACCAACTCCAGAAGTGCAGTGAAAGAGCATGTTTCAGAGGAAAACAGGGTAACTCTGGGGTCTTTAAAGGGTGCCAATTTGACTGACACCCTTAATGCGCAGCCACATTCCACCTACGTCAACGAAATGGGTCTTTACGAATTGATATTTGGATCTGGGAAGCCCGCAGCCAAGAAGTTCAGAAAATGGGTTTTCAGCGAAGTGCTGCCTGCGTTAAGGAAGACAGGTAAATATGAAATAGAGCGGAAATTTGACAGCCCAAACAAATTGGTGTTTAAGATAGAAAACGAGTTCGACTTACATAAAAAGGTGGTTGACTACATCCGCAAGTTTTACCCCCAAATGCTCATAGCCCCTGGCCTGGGTGAACTACAAGACACGTCAAACAAGCGCATAAAGTGCTGGCAGAAAGGATATCAACGCGGTCAACCCGACCTGCTCATTTTGAATGCACACGTGCAATACCGTGGTTTCTGTGTCGAGCTGAAGACTCCTAAGGGCAACGGGGTATTATCTGATAGTCAACGCCTGCTATTGGAAAGGTATGAGCAGAATGGTTACAAGGTGTTAATCAGTAACGACTACGACGACATCTGCCGCGCAATAGCAGAGTATGCACGAGGAATGCGTTTACCATGTAGGTGGTGCTGCAAGCGCTTTAGGAACAGAGACACTTTAAGGACGCATTTAAAGATATTTCATAGAATATATGAACCAGGACAAATTCAATGAGATAAAGTTCATCCAGACGCACTGGAGGGATTTGCAGATAGGGGAAATCTACGAGGTAAAGAATTACGTGGTCTTCGAAGACTTGGACCGCCTGCGTTTGGTGCTGAAACATAAAAAAAGAACATATACCCTTTGGGCGCCCGATAGAATAAGGTACGCCATTGAAGGGCAGGATGTTACGCATGTTATGAGTCATGGTAAGAAGGATGGTAGATGGGAGTTTGACATAGTTACTTGGGAGCCTGAGTCTCCTCTGCACTCGTAAGTATGTTTGTCTTAGGGTCGGCTAAGCACCGATGACCTTCAAAGAATGCACTGCCGCAATGAAGGCAGATGTATTTTTTAGGCGTAGGAATCATGTCTGGTGAGGGTTCGCACGTAATACAGTCCATATATACCTAAGACGATCATAAATCCCCCAAGGAATGCCATTAGGTATGCTATCATATACTTAGGGGCTCTGCATGCCTTCTCTAAAAGGGGTTCTTATATTTATTAATGTATCTTCTTTTCTTCTTAATAAACAATCAAAGGATATTAATAAAAATAAGATCAGGATTTAGGACTCTTTGCGCAAGTCATACTTCACTACTCCATTGCAAGGTCCTTTAAAAGGGGTCCTTATATTTATTAATGTATCTTCTTTTCTTCTTAATAAACAATCAAAGGATATTAATAAAAATAAAGATGAGTTCTGAGACTCTTTGCACAAACCTATTTTACTATTTTAAGCCACCTACTAATCCTTACGGGCTTTCTTTACCTCCACGTTTTGAGCATGCCAATCATCAAAGCGATCCAAGTACTCCTTAAAACCGCGGGGATGATGCTGCGGGCACAAACACTGCCAGATATGATCATCTCCTTTCCTTAAGCCACCACACACGTCACAGAGGCCACTCCAATACTATGCGTTCTCCCAGCGAGTACCTTCAGCGCGGTCAAACTCCATAAAGCGTTGGTCTATTCCTTTCTTACGAAGAGTTAACTTCCTTATGGTTTCCGCTGGGCAACATCTCGCAGCGACATCACCATGCTCCTCGCATACGACGTCCAAATCATAATTGCCACGACATCTATGTTGATGCCACGCGTCGGTTAAGAGCTCCCCGCAGCGCGCACACACATTCTTTAAACACACC
Source organism: Actinia equina (assembly GCA_011057435.1). Classification (NCBI taxonomy): domain Eukaryota; kingdom Metazoa; phylum Cnidaria; class Anthozoa; order Actiniaria; family Actiniidae; genus Actinia; species Actinia equina. Next base: position 215,330 of record WHPX01000481.1, on the reverse strand, counting down.
CTATTTTCTTGGTGGTATTGCAACATTTGGGGCGTGCTAAAGAGCCGATTGCAATCAGCACAGCGTCTTTCCTTAGACTTCAAACACACCCTTCCTTCCACGTGATATCGCAGCGCCTGTTTACTACTAAACTGCCGATTGCAAGTGCCACAGGTGGTGACGTTATCCACCTCTTTAAAACATACCTTCTTTTTTTGGTGATACTGCAAAGCCTGTTTGCTACTGAACTCCCTGTCGCAATCCTTGCACTTCATTATAACTAAGTGTTATTTAAGCCTTATAAGGGATACTTAATAAAATCCACGACGGACTCTTTTGCCCACGTTGCCATCGTTATCAGCGCACCAAACCTTTCCGCGCGCTTCAGACCGCACATTTCATCGTACAATTCCTGCACGCGCTCTTTTAACCGATCGATCTCCTCCCTTTGCATTTCTATGGTGTCTCTTTTATCTTTCATGTCGCCGGCAATCCTTCTTACTGCGTCCACTGGGTCCATCGTATATATAATGGATCCGAACCATATTCCCTGCAATGCTCTGATAGTAGGACCAACCGGCTGTGGAAAGACCCAGTTCGTAGTAGAGCAGCTATTAGGACCCTTTAGATACCGTTTCGACTACATAGTGCTATTATGCCCTACCTACGTGAATAACCGCACCTGGGAAGGCGTAGGAGTGAAAGATGACGACTTCTTTGTGGATATCTTAGACCCTAACGAGTTATCCAACCATTTGAAGTTCTGGCATCGACAATTCCCTAAAGATACACAAACCCTCTTAATTCTTGATGACATCGCCTGCGGGGACGACGTAAAAAGACGCACTTCCGAGTTGGTAAAGCTTGCCTTTAGCGGCAGACATGACAATATCAGCGTTTGGTTGCTCTCCCAGCAGCTGACCAGCGTCTCTAAACCCTTTAGGGAAAACATAGGATCCCTTGTCGTATTTTATACTCCAAGTAAGTCTGACCTGGAAACCATACTCTCTGACTACGGCGGCGAGATATCTAAGGAACAGTTACACGAATACATGCGGCATTTAAAGACGCACCAACATTCCAAGATGATCTTCTCTTTAAGGTTTCCCTACACGGTTGGAATCTATGATTCCTAATGTATATGGATATTGAGCAGTTGTTAGACGAAGTCCCCGTAGATGAAAGTAACCTTAAAGAACAACTTAACGTCCTTGTGTCTTCGGGGAAGTGTAAGGAAATGATTGGCAAGGAGTTGACGCATGAGCAAGTTAATAAGTTGTCTGAAGAGGAGGTTAAGAAGTTCCATAAGAGGTACGAAGCCGCCCTTGCAAGTAAGACCACGAATGCCGTAGCAGACTCCGCTATTAAGCTGGCCACCAAACTGCTTGGACTTGCGCTGCCCATAGACGACGTGGAGGCGCTGCGGAAGGACATAAGTGAGGATTATGTCATATCCCAAGAACTTAAGATAACCTGCGGCTGGTTGTCTTTGAAGTGTGGTAAGTTAATGGCAGTCGCATCTTTGGGACTTCACGTGGCTCAACATGTCGACTTGAAGGAGGTACTAATCTCTTGGAAGGACTACAAGAAAGATAAACAAGTTGAGGATATCTTCAAGGCAGCACTTGCTGAGGTTCCTACTCAAGTCACCCCAAGTGATGCTCAAGTCATTCACGGGACTTAGTCAAGTCATCGTCAAGTACTTAGTCAAGTCGTCGTCAAGTCATCTGTAAGTCGTCATCAAGTACTTAGTCAAGTCATCGTCAAGTCATCGCCAAGTCGTCATCAAGTTACTTGTCAAGTCCTTCAAGTCCTTAGATATAAGATGAGTGACACCGAAACTAAAGCGGAGGAAACCCCTCGAGAGCAAAAGATCACCAAGCCTAAATCCCCGGGCAGAGTCGCTGCGGGGAAGAAGCTCGCTGAGATGAATAGAAAGAACAAAGCTAAGAAAGAAGAAAAAAAGGAAGAGGAAAAAGAAGAGGAATCCTTTATTAATCCGGGCTACGTTATCGGAGCATTAGGACTCGCTATAGCAGCAGGCAGCCTCTACTTACAGTGGCGGGCTGCTAAACCAAAAGTGGAATTCAAGGCCGTGCATGTGACGCAGGAGCCTAAGAGAAGCAGAATACCTGAAATGGAATAACCTTCTCGCTTTGTAATATAATGTCGACCGCATTGATGAAAACCGTTGAAGAAGCAGTCATTATTACTTCTATTGTCGCAGGCATTGGTTGGGTAGGTAAGAAAGTGCTCAAAGAAGACTTTACTGAAGACCCAAGCAAGAGCTTCGCTAATTTCGCTAAGATGACCGCTGCCGTAGGCGGGGCTGTAATGTTAAAGGACTACTTACAGAAGGAGAAGTATTTACCCAAAATATAATGGTTAGCTTAGTCGCAGGTGGAGTTATTGCAGCTTTAGCATTCACAGGAGCCAATTATGGTGGTAGATATCTGGATAGAATCGTCAGTGGTGACAAAAACGCAGAATCTAACGCCGAAAGGAAAAGACACGACTTAGCGCTGGAGAAATATCAAAGGGACGTGGCAGCTTGGAATGAAAAAAGACAAGCTTACAGGGATTGGTTGGATAAGAACTACCAAGACAAAATGCAGGCGGATAAGAACTTCGAAAACACGGACTACGCCTTTAAACTTTATGCACAGACGCACCCCGACTTTAGGATTAGCAAGCCTCAATTTAAGAATTACTACCAGCCGTCGAAGAAACAAAAAGACAATGAGCTGGTCTTTGTAGGAGTCGCAGGGCTGGCAGGAGGTGCCGCCTTGGCGTATCTAATATAATGATCGTCTTTTTGGAAAGCGATAAGAATAACTTTACCACTTATTTGAATCCCCCCATCAAAGCCCATACGGTTCGACTCATAAGTTGCTCTTTGTACAATTCTTGGTATAATTTAATCGATGGCATGGTCACCGTGCTTAAAACGCCTAACAAATACGAAGGCGTAATGCTCCCAGATGGACATTACACGCCTATAACGCTGGCTAAGGAGCTAGCCAAGCGCGGTTATACTCTCACCACAGGGTTGCCGCACGAGATGACCCTCACACATGATCTACCTAACGATTTCTCAATAACCCCAGGAAAACGTGACGCATTGGGATCTTTACTAGGTGTCTCAGGCAAGGAAATTACCAACACGGCAGTTCCCGTAAGTTGGAAAGTTGCATCCTCTTACGAAGTCTATTGCGATTTAGCCCACAGTTACAGCAACGGAAATCCCTCCCATCTTATGTCTAAGTTTTCACCTAAAGGTAATCCATTTGACCTGGTAGAATACACTCCCATTTCTTTGGGCTATGACTTGCCTTCTGATTTGGTAGAAAGCATAAACATCACCATTAAAGTGGATGGAAAGACTGTGGATTTTAACGGACGTAAGATCAATCTCGTCTTGGAATTCATATAATGGGTCGAACTGAGGACAAACTTAAAAGGATGTACTACGGACCCGAAGGTTATTGGAAAGGAGTGGCGGCTATCAAGAAACTCGCTACCGCAGCCAGGGTATCCGACGAAACGGCTAAGAATTGGTTAAAGAAACAGACCATCTGGCAGGTTTATCTTCCCGTACCCAAGTACATTCCCAGACCCAGCTTCACCGTAAATGCCCCTAATGAAGTTCATCAGGCAGATTTGCTTTTCTTACCACACGACACGGTGAGAAGAAAGACTTATAGATACGCTTTGACCGTGGTTGATATCGCAAGCAGATACAAAGACGCCGAACCCATAACCAGCAAGGATTCTGGGGAAGTCGCAGAAGCCCTAAGTAGGATTTATAAGCGCGTCTTGAAATGGCCAAAGCTGCTGCAAGTGGATGCGGGGACGGAGTTCATGGGCGTGGTTACCAAGACCCTAAAAGACCACAGCACTAAGATAAGAAGAGCCGAAGCAGAGTACCACAGGGGCCAGAGCATCGTCGAAAGATTCAATAAAACTTTGGCTGAGCGTCTCTTTGGATACCAATATTGGAAAGAGTTGGAAGATCCCTCTAAGCGAAACAAGGAATGGACACAGCGGCTTCCCCAGGTCATTGTGGCTTTGAACAACGAGGCGGCCAGGGCTACGGGAATGAAACCCAAGGAGGCCATAAAAAAGAAGCACGTGGAACACAAGTCCTACGTTAGAAGTTCGAGGGCAGTCGGACTAAAGGAAAAAAAGCTCCCCCGCGACATAGTGGTCAGGTACCTCTATCAGCCGGGGGAACTCGAAGGTGGCAGTAAGAGAGCCACGGATCCTAACTGGTCTCTGAAAACATATGAGATTTCAAAGTCCGTCACCAAGGAAGGGCAACCCGTGTTATATTACCTAAATGGCCCAAGTCGCGGATTTGTTAAGGAAGAGCTGCTCATAGTCCCCAAAGATTCAGAGTAGTGCAGCACCGCGCGCCCGATTACACTCTAGGCATGTCAGTCTTACGTTGCCTCTGCAATGCCCGCGTTTGTTATTTATGCGATCCACGGAGAACTGCTGATCGTCATTCGGGTCAAACCTCCATAGTAGCGGTATGTTACATTTGGCGCAGCGGGCACCTTTCTTATAGACGTCGTCCACGCATAGGTCGAACGTCATATTTTTTTCTTTGTCGTGCCGCTTGTAGCGAAGGAGTTTCTTAGCAATGTTCTCCTTAGCTTCATCTTCTGGGGTCTTATCGTAGCGCAGTTGCGGCCCCCAGGCTCTTTTTAACTGCTTTGCATATTCTACGCGGCTTACTGCGGTGTAAATGAGGTTACTCCAACATAGTCGCTGATCTATTATCCATAAGGTTTCTGTTATGGTTAATCCCTGTGCACTGTGGACTGTCATGCAATATCCTAAACGCCAGTCAGGATGGGAGGTAATTCTTTCTACCATCTTCATTGGCACCCAAACCTTATCGTGCGTTACTGCGTTTTCCAACCGGGTCTTAGTTCCCGGGACCCAGACGTCTCTTTTCTGCATTCGGGTGTCGTGGGGTTTGTAACAAATGGGCACCAGATGCCCAGGGAAGCGCTCCTGGTGTATTTTAAGTAAGTCTTTCTGTATGCGGGACTGCGCTGCGCGTTTGCTGCTTAACACCAAATCCTCAGGATGCCAAGAATACAAGAAATCTTCATAAGACTTTGCTCGTACTCTCTTACGGAGTATCTTGTTTTGCTCAGCGTCACTAAGGCCTCTCAATTCGGCTTTTAAGTTCCTTATTTGGTCCTTGCTGCGGTAGTCGGTGTTAATTTCCTCCGCATGGTCTACGATTTCTTTTAACCATTCGTGTGGCATCTCTCCGGCTATTGGTGGTGGTTGGCATGGATCCCCAGCAAATATCACTTGGCACTTTCCGCGGAGGAATTCTACAAACTCGCGGAGTATTTCTAATGGCACGGTGCAAATCTCATCCCAAAGTATAACCGGCGGTATGTCATGAATGGCTTCTGGTACCCACTTTTGACCATTCCAGCGAAAGAAGCTATGGTAGGTCTGTGCGTCGTAACCCATCTCCGTTAATTCCCTTTCCAATCGGTGCGTTGGCGTTAACACCTTTATCTTTGGAAATAACTGCAGTACGCGCGTTGTCTTACCACTGCCTCCAGTTCCGTAAAGGTAGGAAAGGCGTTTGTAGGAAATGGGGTCTGCAACTGACGGTAATGGCTCTTTCGTGGGCGTAACGGAACCTGAAAGATGTTCGCCGTGATATTCTACACGTTCTCTCCAAGCTTTTATCTCTTCGTCTTTGACGCGCCATTGACCACTTTCTGCGAGTTCGTCTTCGGTGTAGAATTCTTTCATCTTCTCCAACACCTCTGGCTTTACATACAGGGAATCCGTAGCTACGCGCGGGATGTCCTCTTTGTCAAACCTAAGCAACATTGCTAATAGGTTAATGTGCGCATATGCGAGCATGCTGGCACGCAGATGATAATACTGTGGTCTGTGGTCTTGGTAGTAACAAAGTGCATTCCATTTCTTTTCTTTCTGACCTTCTATGAAATAGTCCCATTTCTCCACGGATACCATTGTTCCTTCATCATGCGCGCGCTTTATAAGGAAACTTAATTCGCCTTCGTCCGTTATCAAGCGCCGCTGCATATGTTTCTCACCTTCTTTTGCGCCTTGTGTGAACTTTCCTATAACTACCCGCGCTGTGGGGTTATGCTCCGGTAACCATTTCGTGAATGAGGAGTGACACAATATGGCTTCATGTGCAGTGTATTTTAGCAATTGGCGCTCTTCGAGGAATTTCAAAAGGGGTATGGGAATCCATTCTTTCTCCTGCAGGTGCTTCCCGTACCACGCGTAAATTATTGGATGCAAGCCCTTCGCTAATTTCCAGCTGGTTAATCTTACAAACCCCGTAGCTGGGGCGTCGTAGATGCCGTCTAAGGACACACGAAAGAACTGTGAGTCTGGATGTCCGTAGCGGTCATAATACTCCTTACAATCCCCCAATCCTTTAAAACTTGCAGGGTAACAGTGTTTCATGTCTAAGGAGACGTATTCGTTTTCGTCATACTCCATGTTCCACAGACCTCCATGACCGTGTTCTACGCAGGCTTTGGCTATGTCGGCGAATTCCTTAGGCGTGGACTTCCATCCGTTCCTCTTCTTTGCGGCTAAGAAGTCCAAACTACGAGAGCTAAGGACCTCGTCTGAGAAGTCTTCCCCTAAGGTTTCACAGGCGCTCTGGATGCGTAGATGTTCAATTTCGTGGCGGTATAAAGTACCATCTTGGGTCATAAACTGACTTCCTTCTGAATCCATCAACCATACGGAGTTCTCGTGGATCAATTTTATCAATGGAGAGGTTTTATAAACCTTCGTTTCTTTCTTTTTAGGGAACCTTAGTTCACGCCAAGCATGTCCGTTGTGTTGGTAAATGACTATAGGAGCACCTTTGCCACCGTATTTATGTGTCCCAGGATAGATAAAGCCGTCGGTGATGTCCTTTACCATGATGCGCCTTCCTAATGCTGTTTCTAATTTTTTAATGTTATCTATAGTAGCCCCAACTCCGTAGGTGGCATTTTCCCATTTCCTGATGGCTTCTCTCCTCTTTAGCGTTAGTTTACCTCCGCGGGAGGAATCTTCGAAGAACTCTCTTACCAACTTACCGACGCAGTTACCAGGATGTCGCATTGGTTTCAACTTCTTGACGTCGGGGTTTTTGATCTCATACGCACCGTAAATGACCACGGTGACTGGGTATGCTACTTCGTAGAACATCATGTCTATTCCTTCGAGCGCTCCAGGTCTGGTATTCTTATTCAGAACGAACAAGCTTTGCTTACCAGACGCTCGTATTGGATTACGGCCCTTTTCTATCATCCACTCACCGTCTAAATACTTTATAAATGTTAACTCCAAACGGTAATCGCCTTCTGGCATCAAATCGATTATCCTTTCTGCTCTCTCTGATGTCATTGTCTCATCTGTATCTCCCTCCATAAATGTTGTGAAGGCAAAGTCGGCGTCCAGGCGATCCAACACCTGAGTTCTGAGCTTGCGCACGGTTTTGTTTTGAATGCTTGTGATGGCGTCCATCTATATCTAAGGAATATTTTAACCTCCGTTTGCGGTACCCAAACACAGCAGCAGTAAGGGACTTTTCCCGAGGCCGGCGGATCGCGCAAGACCCCCTGTAGGGCCTCGTCACTGCTCCAAAAACCCCAGGGGGGGCTGGTGTTTTTCGATATGTGATTTTTAGCAATGCCGGCGGATCGTGATTCCCCCTTACTGCTGCTAGTGGGTCAAACGAAAGGGGCAACAAGAAAAAGAGGAAATAGTTGATCCTTTTGATGACAGCGATGGGGATCATAAAAAATGAAAGTTGGTGTATGAATGATATTTAAAGTTTGTCAGAGTACGAACGGACTACCAAACAATGTGGAGTTTTCAAAAACGGTGCTAGCGTTATCTAATTCTGCGTTAACTTTTCTTGATTTAAAAGTAAAACAGAAGAGATCAAAGAGGAAGAAAAAGGCCGACCAAGTCGACGATTTGATGTCATTAATGCCCACGATAACGAATGCTGTAACAAGGGCTGCTCTTGCCCACGAGAAGGCTGTGAAAAAGTGGCAAAGTATTTCAGATACGGAGTAAATTTTGTCAGGAGATATTTATTGCATTAGACGGATAATAAATGCTTTTCTTTACTTGTGTTTTAGTCTATATTTCCTTTAATATTAACTTGGAACTGAACTTGATAACACGATTAATTAAAACAAATGTTTACAAGCGTAAAGGTGTTAAATCTAGAGTAACGTCATACCTTAGTGCATGAATAACAATACATTCCCTAAAGTGGTACTGCAAAGTACATGAGACATTTGACCTAAAAATAAAAGGTCTAATAGAACCTAATGTTGCGTGACAAGTATATATTATTACAATAGCCATTAAACTAGGGGGGCAGTCAATGCAGAACACTACTAATCCGCAACGCAAAAGGATAACGTACGAACTCCGGCTCCCGAACTAATTTATACCTCAAAGATGAGAGTATATGGACCGCGTGGCACTAATGAACTAATCAAAGATATAGAAGTAAGTTATAGTGCTTGGGAACGAGGTAATTCCGGGCGAAAGCCCTTCGAATTAAATTCGGAAAAATTAATTTCTGACCTCGCTGGGATTCGAACCCACGACCTTCGGAATTGTACTACCGATGCTCTTCCAGCTGAACTAGAGGTCAGACTGAGAGCAGGCCGGAGTGAAATAGATACTGAAAAATATCTACGCGCAAGAAATTAGATGCACAACAGGAAATTTTTAAGCAATTCCTTGGTAGTAAAGAGGTGAGTATCCCCGCCTGTCACGCGGGAGACCGGGGTTCAATTCCCCGCCGGGGAGAGGAAATATCATTTTGATAAAAACTTCTTTCAAGTTAATACTTAATCGAAAAACAAGGAAATAGATGCACAACAGGAAGTTTTTAAGCAATTCCTCGGTAGTATAGTGGTGAGTATCCCCGCCTGTCACGCGGGAGACCGGGGTTCAATTCCCTGCCGGGGAGAGGAAATATCATTTTGATAAAAACTTCTTTCAATTTAATACTTAATCGAAAAACAATCGAATAAATGAGCAAGAGGAAATAGTTAAGCAATTCCTCGGTAGTTTAGTGGTGAGTATCCCCGCCTGTCACGCGGGAGACCGGGGTTCAATTCCCCGCCGGGGAGCGGAAATATCATTTTGATAAATATCTTTGAATCATAATTACCGCGACTGAGGTAACCGGGCACTTGTACATGTATATCCTTGTGCACAAAGACCTTATCCTGTACTAGATTTTCTTTGGCTTTTATGTCGGTTGTCCTTTAAAGACTGGATAGATAACTTGTTAGTTTTATGATTAATCAATTAATCAAAACAAGCAGAAGACATTAAATTATAAGTTTTTGTTTCACATGTTAATCCGTCATCTTTTCCCTTTGTAGTGTTGACTCAGAGGACGTAGCGATGCCAGGTTTATTTACATGACATTAAAAAGCACTTCCGATCCAGTGTTACAAATAGAAGACGTAAACAAGACGATACAAAGGTTCGAATCCTAGTCACGGCAAAAGTTTTCTTTTTATGTACTTATTGACAGAGTGGGAGGGCCGTACGGGAAAATATTTGGCTTGAAGTGATGCCTTACTGACCGAGCGCAGCGAGGTCAATACAAATTGCCGAGAGCCAAATATTTTCCCGTACGGCCCGACCTAACTCAGTCAATAAGCATTTTATCATATGACCCTCACGAAAATAATAATAATTAAAAAATAGAAAGCGCGCGGAATCGAGCAGGGCCGGACGGGTTTTCCGGCCCGCTTACATCAACCCCTCCGGCCCCCATCACGTGACTTTTTCCAATGGTTTTATAAGAGCGCGCGAGCAGGGCCGTACGGGTCATATGATAAATTCTACTATCACCTGTCGTGTTGGTGTTGACTCCATAACACGATTTCATCCAAAACTTTACTGCTTGGTCCAAGTTGAGAATGAAAAGATTAAAATATGGAAAAAATGATAACGACCCCGCCAGGACTCGAACCTGGAATCCCCTGATTCGTAGTCAGATGCCTTATCCATTGGGCCACGGGGCCATCTTCTGTGTGTAGAGGAAGCTCCAATTTTCTTTGCAAAAAGGTGTGCTTGACATTTTATAAGGAGTCCTTTTTTTCCTTGTAGCCTTTCTGCTTTCCTACTTTCAGTTTCCAAGAACTTTGCGCAATGGATGTTGCAAGAACCAAATACTAAAGAGAGAGCAAAATTAACCAAATCCTTGCAAATAGCTGAAAAAGATAGTAAAAGTATAGAAGGTTGTAATGAATAAAACCACGAAATGTTCTCCCTGTCCTGGCGCATCCACAGCACTTTGCACAGGAAGCCCGAAGCAACGATATTCATGCATCAAAACAGTAACTGATGAACCAATGGCCTTTACAAAATACCATAAGAACAAGAAATTCCAATGGATATCAGGATATCACCATAAAAACGATATATCGTCATGGAAACAAGATCTATTGAGTACTATTTTTTGTTTGCAGTATTCAGTACGTATTCAGCGAAAAACTATTTTCAATATTTACTCTTAAACTAATGCTTAACTTCGAAGTCTTATTGGTCAATTTTGAAGAAAGGAATGTTGTTCAAGTTTGAGCAGACGCTAGTGGGGGAAATGAAGGGAACCGGAAGCGCCTCACACCGGCTGCAAAGGAAGCTATTTTACCATGGCTGAAATAATAATAATTGAAATTTTAAAAGAGTGTCTAGTTTCACAAATTTCCATTAACTAAATTTTGTCATTTCACATATGGTCTGGCGGTTAGGATTCCTTGTTTTCACCCAGGCGGCCCGGGTTGGAATCCCGGTATGGGAATGTTTTGCATGTGTAAAACTAGTTATTATTAATATTTTGATGATGACAATTTTGTATTTCTCTGCAGTGAAAAAAATACATTAGCTATTACTTTAGATCATCATCTGTATCCAGCCACCTTGCACTTCAAAATCTCCGAGTCCCTGTTTTTAATCCCCGTCTTTAAGGGTGAAAACTTCTACAGTTTTTATCACATAATAATGTTAGAAGTTAAAAACCATAATCTTGGTGTTGGTATTCCTTTGCCCCTTTTAAAGTAGAATGGGATAAAAACTATTACCATGAGTAGAACTCGAACCTAACTTCTGGAAGATCACGGCTCAACAACATCACCACAGTTGAAAGTAGAATAAAAGAAAACTATTGCCGTGACCAGGATTCGAACCTGGGTTATTGCGGCCACAACGCAATGTCCTAACCTCTAGACGATCACGGCTCTACACTACCACGACAGGTAGAATAATGAAAACTTTTGCCGTGTTTTACACATTCATTGCATTCAAACATTGTGTGTCGTCTTTCCCTTTGTCAGTTGTTTGCCAGGCAGACCCACGAGTTAGCATCGTCCTCGTATCATTCTTCGATTTTCCAAAGATTTACTTTTTTTACTTGTTTTTTTTTTCTCCTTCTTTTTTTCTTTTCTTTTTCAAAACTCTTCATTTCAAAATCGTTATAAAACGACGGCCTTTTTGTTTGCCGCTTTTCGCACAATCCAAATATGGAATTGATCCTACCATATATGGAGTGAGCTTTCTCTACTCCAACTTCGATACCAACATATACTGTAGAGTAAAGCTTGATATGTATTTTTTGCTAATCACGATATGCCTTGAATTTTAGCTGTTCGTATAGTGCTTGTATGATGACCATTTGTACTACTGTAAACAGTAAAACGCAGATTATTTTGCTCTTATCGGGTTTGACATCAAGCTAAAACTTAGGTCATTAGGCTAATCTGCTTTATGACATCATAATTCGAATAGCGCGCAAGGTGACGTCATGTCCCAAACCGCGCACTTCTTGTCCTGGCTCGGCCTCTGCAAGGGAATGGACCATTGTAGTGGTGTTGAATGGAATGACAGCGGAGGTTTCACGGCAGTTAAGTTGGAAAAAAAGAAGAAAGTAATTTTCGATGTCATCTGTGAGAAATGAAGTCTCTTCCTGTTCCTTGTTCGTTAACAACAAAAGAATTACGAAGTAAAATTCTTTGTCAGTCCACATGATCGAGCATGAAGGTTAAAAAGAGTAACAAGGGAGTGATGACTGATTTACCAATAAAACAAAAACTGTTGGATGTGTATTAGATGAAAGATCTTATTTGTTTTGTCTTTTTTATCTTCCAAGTATGAACAGAAGAACCACTTAAAACAAAGTACATGAGAAGGTCTTTGTGCACAAGGATATACATGTACAAGTGCCCGGTTAGCTCAGTCGGTAGAGCATGGGACTCTTAATCCCAGGGTCGTGGGTTCGAGCCCCACATTGGGCGCAAAAATATTATTTTACTAGCTGAGCTACATGTTTGCTTGAAGAACCGTTAGGTTCTTGTGTGGACGGCCTGCGAGGGCTGTTCAAGCTCACACAAACATTCAAACCGTCTTCCTTTTCTTCTAATTTCTCTTTCTAGTTCGAAATACGCACTCTGATAACAAAAAGCTAATATTGCTGATAACAACAAATAAGTCGTTCAAACTACTAAAGAATATAATATTATAGATTTCAATTCCTAAACTTAAATTAGAGATAACTTAAATATGATACGAATTAAATTGTGCCTCGTTAGTAGGTAGAGCATAGGACTCACATTGGGCGAGAAAAGTTTTCGTATTTTGCTGAAAGGTGGCATGTTTGCTTGAACCTAGAATTTAAGGCACGATTACACCGAACAACTTTCTCTGCAACTTGTCCTACAACAGCGTTGAGACATAAGTTGCATGACCGCTTACACGGTACAACGGAGAACCAAACAATTGGTGCAACTTGTCTCATAACGTGTTTTCAAATTGCGCTGTAAAGGTGCTGACACACGATGCAACATTTGAATCGGAGTGACAGACATTGCAACAAAATCACGCAACATCGCTTGTGTCAGCTTACTATAGTGTTAAGACATGTGGTCAGCAGATATAAATCTGGTGCAAGCTGATTGGTTTGAAATTTCTAGATGATGAAGGGAATGTTTCAGCTATTTTCACACGATGAAATTTGTTGCGCAGAATGTTGCAAGAGTAGGGCGCGATTTAACTTCAGAACGTAGTAGTGTCACCACCTTAAGCTACACTGAGCTGCAATGCTACATGCAATTTGCGATGTAACTCGGTTGCGAGACGAGCTGCAGAGAAAAATTCTCTCGATTTCATCAAAACCTTTACAGCCGTGTTGAGAAAGAAAAAAGGTCATACAGTGTGAAGAAACGACCCCGCCAGGACTGGAACCTGGAATCTCCTGATTCGTAATCAGATGCCTTATCCATGGGGCCACGGGGCCGCAGATTAAAACAATATTCACCGAAACACTTCTAAACATGCATATTCAGATCCATATCATTCCTTATTATCTTGATAGTTGGATCGGGCACACGGCGTCAAACGTCTTAGGGGTAAAATTAAGCCATTTTAAGTATTTGAACTTTAGAATGTTGGCACCTCCTTCCAGGGGTTAAAAATCGTTCATCCAAGCTATTATTAAAAGACTTCCGGTTTTTTTGGGGGGTGTCTTTGAAAATTTCCTACGAAAATAACCAATGCTTTTACTCTACTCCGTGGCACGAATCATAAAAATTGTTTTATCGTGCTAGTTATCATGTATGTTATAACGCTCGACGAAAAATAACTGGTTATATAAAAATAAAACCTACCCTTCTTCAAGCAAATGTATAGTTCACAGCTGGTAAAAATCCATTTTTGCGCCCAATGTGGGGCTCGAACCCACGACCCTGGGATTAAGAGTCCCATGCTCTACCGACTGAGCTAACCGGGCACTTGTGCATTCATTTCCTTGTGTACAAAGACCTTCTCCTGTATTTTGTTTCCAGTGATTCTTCGGTTCATACTTAAGAGCGACTGTCTGTAAAAATCAAACAAAATCGGAAATATGTGGAAAGGCTCAAATTTTCGAATTCGCTCTACTTTTGGATTTTAGTAGTGTATGATGAAGTAAGAAACGCTGTGTGGTTAGTTTTGAAAAATACTTTTTTGTTTTCGAGAAATAGGGAAAAATCGGTTTGAGCTCCAAGGACGATTTTCGCTGCCAAAAGATGGCTGAAAATTGCTTACTTTCGCTTGGTCCGTGTATCAAAACTATTGATCCAAATAGCCTTCTAATACTTTCTACCAAAAGTACAACTCTTATTTGCTAAATTAAGAGTAGTTTCATAAAAATCGAACAACTCTGGATTATTTTACACAATAAAAAGCAAAGGACACTGAGTTACAATGCTAGTCAGTGCATCTCGAAAACTGCGAGTTTCCCTATGTGCCATCCTTCCAAATCTTATGAGATTACAGTCAACAACTATTGGGAAACTGCTCTTTTGAAAAATGCATTTTTTATTTTGGGGAAATATCTGTGCGCTTTTTGCGAGAGCTTTAATTTTGACTCATTAAATATGCAGAAATCATTGTTTGGCGATTGCGTGACTAAAGACTTCTCGAAATAAATTCCCTTGAAACATCATTGTTTTCAAATCTAGTCTATACAAATAAAAGAAAACATTAATATACTAACCTTCAACACGAAAAGGTCTTTTCTGTTGCTCCATTCATCGGGGTTATCAAGAAATTAGAATTGGCAACCGTGGCGTTGGCTTGTTTTATGCAACCGATTTCCGAAAATACCATCTATCAGTACCAGTCGACATGCACAGTTCGTGTTTCTTTACAAACAACTAGTCAGATTTCAATAAGAAATATACAGAATAGTATACTAAATTCGATTCCTACAGAGTCAGTAGGTTATTCTAGCTTCACTGGCAAGTTGCTTAGTGTCTCTAATTTGCATATTGTCGGAAAAGTCACAGTGGGCGCGGGAAAAGACCGTACCATAGTTTCTTCCGGTTCTGTCCATACCCTAGTGGTCTTGGAATTTTATGTATTATCCTTGGCATAAAAAAAAAAGAGTCGAGATATACATTATTATGCCATTTTAACATTAAAAGCCCTTTGTGAGCAATTTTAAAAGTGGTTCTCTCAATAGATTATGGTGGAGCCGGCTAGGGGCACCTGTGCGAACTACTATGCCATACTGCTCCGTTTTGATATATTTCATTAGATAATTTTGTTTCCTGTGATTAGTCCCTGCACTAGATTTCTCTTTAGGAAGCCAGCTCGTTGCAAGACAAATTCCTGTTTTCTTTCTTTCTCCTCCGTTAAAGAACAGTGGTCGGTGCACTATGGTCCCACAACACGAAAGCTGGAATGCTGTCTCGGTATAAGTTTATGACAGTCACTCGCAAACAATTGCCGATCGATCTGTTAAATATTACAGACCAATTTATCAACGCGCTACTGACTAGTAGTTCTTAAAAGAAATAGCCATAGGTGGATCCCTGGCCTTATACTGTTTTTTATATTTGTCATTGAAATCTGACAAGTTACTGATAGATAGTATTTTTGGAAATCGGTTGCATAAAACAAGCCAACGCCACGGTTGCCAATTCTAATTTCTTGATAACCCCGATGAATGGAGCAACAGAAAAGACCTTTTCGTGTTGAAGGTTAGTATATTAATGTTTTCTTTTATTTGTATAGACTAGATTTGAAAACAATGATATTTCAAGGGAATTTATTTCGAGAAGTCTTTAGTCACGCAATCGCCAAACAATGATTTCTGCATATTTAATGAGTCAAAATAAAAGCTCTCGCAAAAAGCGCACAATTATTTCCCCAAAATAAAAAATGCATTTTTCAAAAGAGCAGTTTCCCAATAGTTGTTGACTGTAATCTCATAAGATTTGGAAGGATGGCACATAGGGAAACTCGCAGTTTTCGAGATGCACTGACTAGCATTGTAACTCAGTGTCCTTTGCTTTTTATTGTGTAAAATAATTCAGAGTTGTTCGATTTTTATGAAACTACTCTTAATTTAGCAAATAAGAGTTGTACTTTTGGTAGAAAGTATTAGAAGGCTATTTGGATCAATAGTTTTGATACACGGACCAAGCGAAAGTAAGCAATTTTCAGCCATCTTTTGGCAGCGAAAATCGTCCTTGGAGCTCAAACCGATTTTCCCCTATTTCTCGAAAACAAAAAAGTATTTTTCAAAACTAACCACACAGCGTTTCTTACTTCATCATACACTACTAAAATCCAAAAGTAGAGCGAATTCGAAAATTTGAGCCTTTCCGCCGTATGTTTGATTTTTACAGACAGTCGCTCTTAAAAACGAAAAACTAAAAATATTGTCATCTCTTATCACCACCACAAGTACAGCAGTGGCGAAGAACAAAAGGGTCCAACTGAAAGCATGTACATTTGAAGAAAACAAATGCAGAACCGATCTTTACAACTATTGGGTAATGATCAGAAAGCAAAATTACAGAATCAACAAGCTACCCAAAGCGGAAAGTGCGAACGGGACTCTAGGACCCATGCTAGGCATTTCCTTTCTACTAACGATATAAATCAATAGATAATTGTCTTTGAAAATTAATACAGTTATAGTAGTAAGAACTGATAACTAGTGAACCGAGAATGTCAAAAAATAATCAATGGAGTTCAAACAAACAAAAGTCCCTGAGGGAGGTTCAGTTATTATCAAGTACGATGACAAGGACACTTACGAACTAGTGACCAAGTACATGTCAGATCAACATCAAATGTATCCTCAAGCGAAGAAAAGTACCTATGCCTTAGAAACAATTTGAATTGAGATTGACTAGAAAGAACACTAGTTGGCGCCTCTTTACAGACGGTGTTCCAAAGGCAAACTATCCTATTAAAGTAAGATGCTTTAAAAGTAGTGGTTTTACAAAAAGATGTTTCAAGAACCATACCAGGATTTTGAGTAAGACGAGTACGTCTATGTTTGGAGAATTTGACAAAATCGTGAACATTAACATTTGTCTGTTCGTATAATGATTTATAAAAGAACATTAGATCCTTAATCTCTCTATCATAGCAGAGAGGGAGCAAGTTCAAGTCCTTTAGTCTTTCTTTATAAGTGGTTTC
The DNA here is from genome assembly GCA_011057435.1 of Actinia equina. Classification (NCBI taxonomy): domain Eukaryota; kingdom Metazoa; phylum Cnidaria; class Anthozoa; order Actiniaria; family Actiniidae; genus Actinia; species Actinia equina. The sequence continues at coordinate 198,320 of WHPX01000481.1, read as the reverse complement.
CCCAATCGTGGTCCTGAGGATCCATCTTGTGGCACGTCGTTGTACTCTTTCGATCTGTTCTTTTAGTTTAGATAGGCTCGGTGACCATACCTCAGAAGCAGTCACTAGTTGAGATTTTACGTGTGCTAGGTATAGTGTTCTTCTGCATCTTATATCAGTCAGTTGAGGGCATGTCCTCTTAAGCATACCAAGAAGCTTGTTAGCTTTGGCTGCGATGGTTCTAATATGCTCGTCCCAGTTAAGGTTACTTTTGATGGTGACTCCGAGATCTTTTTACTCTTGTGTACGTTGGATTACGTCTGCGCCAAGGTGATAATCATGTAGGATTGGTCTTTTCTTGCGTGTCACTGTCAACAGCTTACATTTTGAGCCATTGAATTTGATGTTGTTGTTAAGCTCCAAACATTAAGCCAAGATAGCGCATTCTCAAGGTCTTCGCAGTCGCGATGGGAAGTAACTTTATGAAAAATCTTGGTGTCGTCAGCGAACATAGCAGCCCTAGTTTCCTTGGGAATGACATCAGGAAGATCGTTTATAAACAAAACAAAAAGAAGAGGACCCAAAATGCTGCCTTGAGGTACTCCAGAGGTGACAGGAGCCCAGGAAGATGCAACACCGTCGACCACAACTCTTTGAGAACGACCATCCAAATAGTCCTTGAACCAGATAAGGAGTATGCCATCAATGCCGTACATTCTTAGCTTGCTTAAGAGGATCTTATGGTCGACTTTGTCGAATGCTTTGGCTAAGTCTAGATAGATGATGTCAACTTGAGTATTTTTATCAAGGGATTCTCCAATGGTGTGCATTACTGAGAGCAGCTGAGTGACACAAGAGCGATGTCTAAGGAATCCATGCTGTGCGGAGGTGATCAGCTTCAACATGTGGTCGTAGATTCTGTTGTAAACACAGCGTTCAAACACCTTGCTTATAATGGGCAGCAGCGAAATTGGTCTGTAATTTTAGGCTAGTTCCTTGGAGTCTCTCTTGTGGATGGGTGTGACATCAGCAGATTTCCACTCAGGAGGCAGGTGACCAGTGCTCAGTGAATGATTAAAAAGAGCACAGATGCTAGGTGCAATTTCTTGGCTGCATTCTTTTAGAAGGAGAGGAGGAATACCGTCAGCCTTTGTAACATCCAAAGCACTCAAACACTTCAGTACTTCATCCTCTGTGAGTGAAAGATCGCGTACTTCCTCATTAGCCTTTGTGGGTAGTGATGGCGTTCCTTCGTCTGTGAAGGGGGTCGGAGGAAGAAATACGGAGGAGAAGTAAGAGTTGAACAGTTGAGCTTTTCCATGTGGAGTCTTGGAAGATTCCTGCTGGTAAGATATTATAGCGTTCTGATTTGTTCGATGACGAAGAATGGCTTTATGATAGCTCCAGAACACCTTGGGGTTGGTACTGAGTGAGATCTCAACTTTCTCCAAGTACTCTCGGTGCTTGTGTCTAATTAAGTACTTGATGTTCTGACTGATAGTGCGAAGTTTCAGCTTACGGGATTCAGTTTTGTTTGAGCGGTATTTTCTCAGTGCTTGATATTTCTTTCTTATGAGATGACGAACTTCACTATCAATCCAGAGAGGAGAGTGCACGTCTTTTATTGTTTTGACGGGAATATGTTCATCTACAGCAGTTGTGAACCAGTTCTTCCAGCAAGCCCAGTGGTTGTCGACATCAGAAGTATTGAAGTTGAACGGAGTATTAAGCAAGGAGCTACGTAGACCTTTAAAGCTACCACGTTTGTAGTCGTGAATTCGGCGTTTAACTTGTCTGGGTCTTGAAAATTTCAATTTTAGCTGAAATTCTACCAGAAAGTGATCAGTTGGGAAACCATGGTGCTCAGTAGGCATCGTTCCGACTTCCTGGACAATTACAGAGCAGCAGATCAAGTTTATTTCCAGCGATGTGGGTAGGTCCTTGGATGAACTGATGAAGAAAATTGTCTCCAACAAGATGGCAAAAAGTATCCTCGTCTGCACGTCCTCCAGTGTTTATGGGCGCCGATGAGTCGGTCCAGTCGATCGCAGGCAAATTAAAGTCTCCGACAAGAATAATTTGGCTGTATTCCGGTGCACTTTGAAGTGCAGAGTTCAATTTATCTAGGACATCAAGGGTGGAATCAGGAGGACGGTAAAAGGTGTAAAGCATCACAAATTTACAACTAGGTCTAGCAAGTTCGACAACAATTAGTTCTTAAATCTAGTACACATTCAGCAGGTTTTGTTTCATCGTTAAATCAATCATCACTTACTTGGTGCTCCTTTTGACTTCATGTTGGCTCATGTGGACTGATAAGGAACTTTACTTGGCAATTTTTGGCAATTCTTGTTGTTCAAAGGCGAGCTCCATATTTGGTTTGCTTCGAACATGACATCACCTGACGCGCTTATTCTAATTACAACGTCACAAAGAACGAGCAGCTCCATATATAGTTAGAGTTTCGAACATGACGTCACCTTGAGCGCTCATTCTAATCATCACGTCACTATATTGGACTAAACAATAAAAAAATTATAATTGATATATAACCCAGGTTCGAATCCTTGTCAATAGTTTTCATTTATTCTGCTATCACCTGTTGTGGTGGTGTTGAGCCGTGATCGTCTAGAGGTTAGGACATTGCGTTGTGGCCACAATAACCCAGGTTCGAATCCTGGTCACGGCAATAGTTTTCTTTTTTTCTACTTTCAACTGTGGTGGTGGTGTTGAGCCGTGATCGTCTAGAGGTTAGGTTCGACTTCTACTCATGGTAATAGTCTTTCTCTCATTCAATTCTAAAAGTAAAGGAATAGCAAAACCAAGATTATGTTTTTAAACTTCTAACATTATTATGTGATAAAAACTGTAGAAGTCTTGAACCCTAAGAGACGGGAATTAAAAACCATTCATTACAACCTTCTAAAACTTTTATCTTTATCAGCTATTTGCAAGAATATGGTTATTTTTGCCCTCATCTTTAGTATTGCTTCTTGCGACATCTACTGCGCGAAATTCTTGGAAACTGAAAGTAGGAAAGCAGAAAGGCTACGAAGGAAAAAATGACTCCTTATAAATTGTCAAGCACACCTTTTTGCAAAGAAAATTGGAGCTTCTTCTACACACAGAAGATGGCCCCGTGGCCCAATGGATAAGGCATCTGACTACGAATCAGGGGATTCCAGGTTCGAGTCCTGGCGGGGTCGTTGTATAAATCTTTTGAACAGACTGAAACACAGCTTTTCTTTTCGCACTTCATCCTGTACCTCATGTTAGCAGGAAAAGGTGGAACCAAACTAATTCAGAGCGAATGTTTGAAACTTATATTTATCATGATAGTTTTGATTCATCAGCTTTTTAAATTATAAAAATTAAATTTTATTCGAGCATCCTGCTCTTCATCATGGCAAACGGTTGTGACAATTTTACGAGAAAAAACGCAACATAACAATGTGCGCGTGCTAAAGTTAAATGTGTCAGTTGCTAGGAGCGCGTGGCGTGTTACGAAGGGAGAAATTAATTGCGCGCGCTATTAAGATACGCTATATGATCTTAATTGCAGATGGGCTAAACGGCTCCAAGTTTTTTCTTTAAACTTCCTACATCAATAGACAAGAGCTATATCTAGATGGTAGTGAAATTTCTATAGCTCGTTCTTTCCAATTTAAAGTGAGGTGTAGCTAAAGAGCTGCAATAGTATTAATCGATAAGATTAAGAAAATTTCAGAAAAATCGTACCTGGGGATGAGGAGAAAAAAGCCAAAAAGTAAGAATAGCACTGTTTGATTTTCGACTATAATAGGCTAAAAATTTAAAAAATCTTAAAAATAAAATACACTGTTAGAATCTAGGATAATCCAAGCACTTTATCTGAAAAATACTGTTCTCACCTATTGTTGCTTTCTATCCTTTTGTTTTCTTTTTGTTTTATGGCTTGTTTTCTTCTTATTGGTTTGTTTTCTCTATCCTCTACTATATAAACATCTCTCTCACTCTTACTTTATATTGACTCCGACGAAGGACTAACGTCCGAAACGTCAGTTTTCTATTTTCACTACGGTGTAAAACTTATAAATCTACGATAACAACTTAAATGTAGGCGAACGAACGCTTCGCTCATTCTAATTATAACGTCACAATTAAAAAACGACCAACTCCATATATAGTCGGGATTACGAACATGATGTCATTCTAATCATTACGTCACTATACTTAAAAAAAGTTTAAAAAAATTATAAACAACGCAGGTTCAAATCCTGGTCACTGCAATGGTTTTCTTTTATTCTACTATCACCTGTCGGGATGGTGTTGAGCCGTGATCGTCTAGAGGTTAGGACATTGCGTTGTGGCCGCAATAACACAAGTTTGAATCCTGGTCACGGCAATAGTTTGCTATTATTCTACAATCACCTGTCGTGGTGATGTTGAGCCGTGATCTTCCAGAGGTTAGGCTCAAATTCTAGTCATGACAATAGTCTTTTTATCCCATTCTACTCTAAAAGGAGCAAAGGAATACCAACACCAATATTATGTTTTTTAACTTCTAACATTATTATGTGATAAAAACTCTAGAAGTTTTTCACCCTAAAAGACAAGGATTAAAAACCGGGATTCGGAGATTTTGAAGTGCAAGGTGGCTAGATACAGAGGATGATCTAAAGTAATAGCTAATGTCTTTTTTTCCGGTCCGGTATCCTAAAAAATCGTGCGTTCTGATTGGCTGTTTGAGCGGGCGGTATTTTGTCAGTATCTGCCCGCAGTAGCGGTCCGGTATCCTTGGCCGCTAAACAACAAAACAAGTATTGCAATTTGTTGTTTTTACTGGCAATATTTATTCACTCATTTTCTTTAAAAAACACGCTGTTTTACAGTCAAGTTTATCTCATTAAGATGTCTGATGACGAGCATAGTGATAGCGAATTCTATATTATCCTTTGGACTACGAAAACAAAGAAAACGAAAGCGAGAAAACCAGAGAAAAGCAAAGTTTTTCAGTGGACGACGTCCAAAGTTTCATACAGACTCAGCGTTCAGAAAATACTATTAAGAAAACTCAGTATGACCTAAATGTGTGGCGAAGATACTTGTCCGAGTGGGGAGAAACTACAGAAGTTGAAAACATACATCCACAAAAGCTAAATTTGTTGATCTGTCGTTCTTTTCTTCATCGAGATACAAAAGAAAGATGGCGAAGCGTACGAGCCCTCTACACTAACCTCTTTCCATCGAAGTCTTCAGAGATACCTCAATGATAAGCAGTCCACAGTCAATATATTTAAAGATCAAGAATTTGCCATGTCAAGAGACGCTTTAAAGTCTAAAAAGAAACAATTGGCTGAAGTAAAGGCCAAGGGAAATCTTCCTCAAGCAGCCCGTGGTGTAACAGATGAAGAAGAAGACCTCTTGTTTGCATCTGGTGAGTTTGGCGAGCAAAATCCTGAGTCTCTTCAAAGGACTGTATGGTGGCTCCTATCTCTACATTTTGGTTTCCGTGCTCGCGATGAAAGCCGTAAACTGAAGTGGGGAGATGTTTCCCTGAATGTTGACAGCGTTACCGGAAAGGAAGTTTTAACTTGGGGCACAGAAAGAGGCTCAAAAACACGACAGGGCGAAGGAAATCGTGCATTCAAGCCAAACGCTTACGCTTCTGATAATGAGCGCTGCCCAGTAAAATATTACAAAGCCTTCCGTAGCCACAGACCACAAGAAATGCTTCATCCAGACTCTCCGTTTTACCTTGCTATCAAGCATAAACGGATGCAAAATTCAAATGTTTGGTATTGCAAAACTCCACTCGGTAAAAACGAGATTGGAAATCTTCTCTCGAAAGCTGCCAAACGAGTAGGGTTGAAAGGAAATGTGTCCAACCATAGTGTAAGCAAAACGTTCATTTCTCGCTTGATGGATGCTGGAGTTCCACCAAACTACGTAGCCCAGGTGAGTGGACATAAGAATCTCAAAAGCCTCGACTCTTACAGCACAGCTTCGTTGACTTATCAGCGCGAAATGTCATTGACTCTCAGTCGGTCAAAACAGTCAAGCCGCTCTATAATGGCTGCCAATACAACAGAAGTTTCTTGCTCTGAAGATATTAATGCCAAGCCAAGTACATCCACAAGTTAGTCATCAGAGGGTGGACCATTTGGCTATGGTATTTTTCCTGGTTCGTCCATCGGTAGAGTTGAAGGCTGCTCATTCACTGTGAACATCGTTCATCAACACGTGCAAGCACCAAAACCAGCCAAAAGGCGAAGAATTCTTGAAAGTGATGACTCTGAATCGCAGTAGACATGGACTTTGATATAATTTAATGCACCCATCTGCAGTTAAGCTTTTTCTGATGTAATCTTGTGCATTTCTTAAACGAATTAGAATTTGATAAAAGCTCTTTTTTAAGTCATCGTAGCACTGCTAGCTGTGCTTGTTGTTTGATCCATATCAGTGCGCATGCACGGTTTCTCAATCGTTTGATTGACATGACATGTCATTGGCTTTTTTTGTAAATGTGAATAAATTACTTTCACTTTTTCTAATTTTTCAACTTGATCATATTGTTATTACTCAGTGAATAAAATCTTTTTTTAATGATATTACTTCCCTTACAACGTATGCAAATTTTTTTCTTTCAATAAATATTGCCATCCATTATCTTTGACGTTTTTCAAATAATAACAGCAACGTTGCACGATTAAAAAGAAGTAAAAAAATACGGGAAAAAAATAAATATGTTATTTACCGTCCTATAGTCGGTCCGGATAGGGAAAAACTGTGCCCTCGGTCTTGAAAACGGACCTCGGCCTGACGGCCTCGGTCCGTATATTCAAGACCTCGGGCACAGTTTTTCCCTATACGGACCTCCTGGCCGGTAAATAACATATATGTCTTTTTTTCATTGCAGAGAAATACAAAATTGTCAACATGAACAATATCATCAAAATATCAATAATAACTAGCTTTACGGATGCAAGATATTCCCATACCGGGAGTCGAACCCGGGCCGCCTGGGTGAAAACCAGGAATCCTAACCGCTAGACCATATGAGAAAATGACAATATTTAATTAATGGAAATTTGTGAAAGTAAACACTATTTTCAAATTTCATTTCTTAGTATTTCAGCCTCCTTTGCAGCCGGTGTGAGGTGCTTCCAGTTCCCGTCATTCCCCCACTAGCGTCTACTCAAACTTGAACAACATTACTTTCATAAAAAATTAACCAATAAGTCTTCGAAGTTAAGCATTAGTTTAAGAGTAAATATTTTGAAAATAGTTTTCTCGCTGGGTTGGCATTGTCCTAGTACTTTGGTGCCGAAGGTACGGAGTTCGATTCTTGGTGTCTTTAATTTTTTTTCTAAGCGAAGAGAACTAAAATTTCTAAGTCCCACTTGTGTGTTCGGAGACCTATTATACGTACTTCGTTAATCCGTACACGACGATAGTACCGAATTCTGTCTTTGTTCTCTTCAAAGTACGAGCCGAAGAACCACTGGAAACAAAGTGCATGAGAAGGTCTTTGTACATAAATAAATAAGAAGTGCCCGGTTAGATCATTCGGCAGAGCATGGGACTCTTAATCACAGGGTCGTGGGTTCGAGCACCACATTGGGCGTAAAATATTTTTTTACTAGCTGAGCTACATGTTTGCTTGAAGAACGTTAGGTCTTTGCAATCTTGTTATATCTTTACGTTCAGCGTTATAACATGCATGAGAGGGGGAGCTCAGGGGTAAAATAAGTTCATATGGTTTTTTTTTTGCTCACCTAAACGTGCCTCAATGCAAGTCGTTTGACAATTCTCTATTCACACTGCATACATAATTAGCGTGTCGCGTACGAATATAGCAACCCCCATTTATGGACATTGGAGTCTGTGCAGTGCGGGTGTAATGCTTTGCGACCACTTCATATATAAGCGCCACACCCAGATCCTTGAATGATTCCGTCGGAAGCTGCCTAGAGCGTTGTAGAAGGTCCACTAATCCAACCGCCACCAGCTAGCATGGCTGACACCCCTCCTCTTCCTAGTCCAATGCTCGCCATCGCAGCACCAGTCGCTCCAGCGACTGTTATATATATTTATATAAGACGACTGACGCCGTGTGCCCGATCCAACTACCAAGATAATAAGGACTGATATGGATCTGACTATGCATGGTTTGAACTGTTTCGTTGAAATTTGTTTCATTCTGCGGCCCCGTGGCCCAATGGGTAAGCGTTTAAATATGAATCAGGGGATACCAGGTTCGAGTACTGGTGTGCTTCGTTTTTTCATACTTGTGAAACTTTTCATACTCAGTGAGTAAGAACCTGAAAATTAAGAAGTGTATAAGTTTCCGAATAGGGAACCCTGTGTTGTGTAGGGAGAGAAAATCCTGGAAAGTGAGAAGTAGAGGATTGTTTCGAAGAGGATGGTGTGTCGTTGTTATTTAATAAAACGAAAAATCAATCGTATCGACTTCGTTCAATCATTACAACTAAAGTCTACAAGAAATAAAAAAAAGGCCAGAACTGTAACTGTATTTAGATCTATTTAGTAGCTAGAAATTTAATTCGTATTATATTTAAATTATCTCTAATTTAAGTTTAGGAATTCACGTCTATAATATTATATTCTTTAGTAGTTTGAATGACTTATTTGTTGCTATCAGCAAAATTAGTTAACTCTTTGGTTTCACTTGACGTCGTTTCCTGTCGTGTGTGTAATGTTGATCGGCTGAGACACACAAGTAACTTTTTGATTGACAGCATATGGAAATTCGGTCTACGCCTGTGCGCTCAAATCGAAAAAAAAGTAGGCATGTAAAGGTTTGGATGAAATCGAGAGAATTCTTTTCTGCAGCTCGTCTCGCAACCGAGTTACATCGCAAATTGCATGTAGCATTGAAGCTCAGTGTATCTTAATTTGGTGACCCTACTACGTTCTGAAGTTAAATCGCGCCCTACTCTTGCAACATTCCGCGCAACAAATTTCATCATGTGAACATAGATGAAACATTCCCTTCATCATTTTGAAATTTCAAGCCAATCAGCTTGCACCAGATTTATAACTGCTGACCACATGTCTTAATACTATAGTAAGCTGACACAAGCGATGTGGCGTGATTTTGTTGCAATGTCTGTCACTCCGATTCAAATGTTGCATCGTGTTTCAGCACCTTTACAGCGCAATTTGAAAACACGTTATGAGACAAGTCGTACCAATTGTTTGGGTATCCGTTGTACCGTGTAAGCGGTCATGCAACTTATGTCTCAACGCTGTTGTAGGACAAGTTGCAGAGAAAGTTGTTCGGTGTAATCGTGCCTTAAATTCTAGGTTCAAGCAAACATGCAACCTTTCAGCAAAATAAGAAAACTTTTCTCGCCCAATGTGAGTCCTATGCTCTACCGACTGAACTAACCAGGCACAATTTAATTCGTATCATATTTAAGTTATCCCTAATTTAAGTTTAGGAATTGAAATCTATAATAATATATTCTTTAGTAGTTTGAACGACTTATTTGTTGTTATCAGCAATATTAGCTTTTTGTTATCAGAGTGCGTATTTCGAACTAGAAAGAGAAATTAGAAGAAAAGGAAGACGGTTTTTGAATGTTTGTGTGAGCTTGAACAGCCCTCGCAGGCCGTCCACACAAGAACCTAACGGTTCTTCAAGCAAACGAGTAGCTCAGCGAGTAAAATAATATTTTGCGCCCAATGTGGGGCTCGAACCCACGACCCTGGGATTAAAAGTCCCATGCTCTACCGACTGATCTAACCGGGCACTTGTGAATGTTTTTCTTTTTGTACAAAGACCTTCTCATGTACTTTGTTATCAGTGGTTCTTCTGTTCATACTTGGAAGATAAAAAAGACAAAACAAATGCGATCTTTAATCTAATACAAATCCAACAGTTTTTGTTTTATTGGTAAATCAGTCATCACTCTCTGGTACCCTTTTTAACCTTCATGTTGGCTCATGTGGACTGACAAAGAACTTTACTTCGTAATTCTTTTGTTGTTTAACGAACGTGACGGACATGCCGGCAAACATGACTACTGCACGAAAGAGGCCCTTTTCCCCCCAAATTAAAACTGTCCTATTCTATAGCTGCAGATGAGGAGTCAGTCACATCAAACGTCAGTCACATCAAACAGTCCTTCTAAGGACTACATCCACCCGGATGATCATAATATAAATATTATCTCCTCGAGAAATATTGTTACTTCGAAAAATAATGTTGGGATTAAAGAATGCCTCGGAGTCGCGCAATCCTGCGGTGTATATCTTTGCGAACAGCAGCATTAACCCCGTTAGACTGCGTCGTGGTATATTAATGCTTTGGTTGATGACGTTGTTCGTGAAGCTAAACGTCTTGTACATTACTACGTGGTCGTAAAGGAATGCCTTGCCAGCTCTGTATTCCATGCCTGCGCTAAGAGCAATCTCTTCAGAGTACACGGTCTCGTACTGCAGCTCTAGGTTAGTAATAGCATATGGGTGGACGGCTGCTGAACTTACGTCCTTTCCTTGCAGGATGTTGGTCGTATCTGCTAAGGTTACTTCAAACTGCAATTCACTTAGGTGTCTTGGGTAATACGCGCCATGGTTTGTTATTACTTCAAAGTCCAATGGAATGACATATTTGGTGCCGTAGGCGGTCTTTATTTCATCTTCTCCGGAGGCGCCGGAAGCTGCGCTCCTTACCTTACGTATGGCTTCGCTTGCTATTCCTTGTTCTATCTTCTGCGCGCGGTCGAAGGCTGTCAACCACAAATCTTTGTACGTGGTGTAAAGATCGTACCTGTTTAAGTCCAAAAGGGACTCACCAGCAAACTTGATTCTCATCTTAGAAACAAGGTTCCTGCCTACGTTATTGACGACATAACGCGTGTCTGCGATATCTGGCTGTATTGCTAGGTCAAACCTTAACGCTAACGTTCCGGGCACCAATACTAAGTTATCCGTTAGACGGGGTACACCTACGTACAGGGTTTCTCCTGGTTTGGCGCTGGATGGAGTAAATGTAACCCGGTGAAAGGTGCGTTCTGCTTTCAGTCCGCCAACCTGCTTAGGTAATACGTTGGGATTTAACTTTGAGCTTATCATATATAATGGAAGTCGAAGACTTTGACCCCCTTACCGAAGAAGGTCAAGTTGATATTAACGATGAAGAATTTGAATGGAGCCAAGGCGCGGAAACCAACCCCCTAATCTACGACATGGCCCTGGAAACCAAGTATGGTAGTAGGTGGAGAAGCTTCAAGGCCTCCTTGAATCGCATGTGGCAATCGAAGAACCGCGGCAGGCCCGTCCTTGAGTACTTGGAACTTCAAAACATAGACGAAGCAACCTCGCGGGAAACCGTAGAGTGGGCAACGGCAGAGCTAAGGCAGCGCTATTCCCATTTCGAAGCTGACGACATCAAGCTCACAGAACGCGGAAACAAAGTCCTCATAAGCGTCAGAGACATGAGATATCCCGACAAAAACCGCTGGACCAAACCACAAGTCCTCTTTGATGAAAGTGGATTGGTCAAGGTTAACGTGGCAAGATTGAGGGGCTTCAAAGAGGCTACCAGGAGTGACTTAGAAAATGTGGAAGCCCTAAATGAAAGGGTCGCCTTACAAAAACGCGCCGAGGAACTACGAGAAACGTTGGAAGAAAGGGAGGCAGATTACATGAGACAAAACCAACTACTCCTTGATGCTCAAAAGAGAGAACTTGACGACAAGAATCAGCTAATAGTACAGATGAGAGAACAAAGAGACAATGCCCTACGCGATAGGGACCAAGCCCAAAAGGCCTTCAATCTCGCCCTGCAAGACTTAGACATGATCAAGGAAGAAGCCAAAAACTTACATGTCACCATAGCCGGCTCTTTGGAGGAACGGCGGCAGCTGGTTGCCGAAATCAACACCAAAGAAGAGCAAATCCGGCAAAGAGATCAGGCTATTGAAGACCTGGAGGGGCAAATAGAGCAACAGCAGGAAATAATCAATGACCAAACCCGTTCCGAAGAGGAAAGGGAGGCTGCTCAAAAGGAAGTAGAAACCCTTGAGGTGCGCCTTGCGGAATTACGAGCGCAAAAGGAAAACCTGGAAAGGGAGTTGGGTCTTACCACCAAGGAAAAGATAAAAAGAGCCCTGGTGAAATATGGCATTCCGCTGGCATTTGCGGTCGCCATTTCAAGCGTAGTAGGTGTGTTCCTTAGCTCCCTTAAGGCTACGGGCGCAGGTGTAAAGGCAGTAGGTAAAGGACTAACGGACTTAGGAAAAAAGATAGCAGCCGCTTTACCAGGGCTGCTGGGTAGTGTCCTCTCTTTGGTACTAAGGACCGGCGGAGAACTGCTAAAGTTCGTGGGGAATAACATTTGGATATTAGTTGTCGCTATCGGCGTGGTATTCCTGAAGAAGATGAAGGGTTAACCTTATCCTTGTGTATTACTGGGGGCTTGTCGGGTATTCGAGGTATCCTCGACTGGGGATAAGTAAAGATAGTATTCGCGCCGCCTTGGTAATACGGAACTAGCGGCAACACACTCATAGTGCTAATGGGCTTGTGATTCCAAGTGGCATCCGTCGGAGGCTGATCTGTCCAACCAGCAGCATTTATTCGTATGCGGCCTCGTTGTGCTATGGTCTTACCCCCATCGCTGGGGCGAATTTGCAGCTTTACATATTGACAATTGACTATCATATGAAAAGTAACCGGCATTAACTCTTCTTGACCATTTTGGGGCTCAAACGTGAAATGAGTCGGAGCCCTGTTATTTATCTTTTTCCTGAAAGGCAACAACGAATGGTTATTCTCATCAACGATCCTAAACCCGGCATTACATGAATACCCCACCGAAATGCTAATAGTACACACGATCAATCCTAGACCTCCAACCTTCACCCACAATCCGGTGTCATGCCATTCGTCATTTACGTAGGTTTCCTCCTCTAAATAATAGAAGGGACCAATCTTCCTTTATGTGTGGATTCATATATTTAAAGACTCATTACCGTCAAAGTGCTAATGGTCGCGTGATTATAAGCTGTGTCTCTCTGATTCTCTATGCTATTTATCGTAACCTTTCCTGTATCGTCTACTCTCATTTGCAGCATTACTTTTCCATGACAATCGGCAACCATATGAAAAGTCCAAACGGAAAGATTCTCGACGCTACCGGGGTTGGGCTCTACGGAGAAATGCGCAGGCTCCCTGTTATTCGTTTTCGTACGCATGGGCTGTAGTATGCCATTCTCATCCAGGAACCGAAAGCCCACGCTGGCATGGCTGTCCGTACCAGTACATATGCTGCATATTATCAGCTTCTTTCCTGAGTAGTTCAAGTCCACAGACATTCCAGTGACATCAACCCAAGATGCCTGGGTGTATTTTTTCTCGCCTGTGTAAGTCGTATAAACACAATCCATTCCGGATACGTAGGGGTTGTTCATCGCCATATATAATAACTCAGACCAATGCTTGCGGCGGTTAAACCGGCCTTGAGTAAGTTATGGTCATATTCCTCAGGTATCGTAGGCATGACGTGAACCTTTTTTGATGGTTTCTCTACAGGCGGCTTTTCTGCGTGCTCCTTTTTTGGCTTCTCTACGACGAAGTTAGGAATGCCCTTGGTCATGTCAGAGTTCACGTCATTCACCCCAAACTTCATATCCTTGGTAGCTCGTTGAAGTTTGTTGTTGTATCCTACTACAGAACCAGTATTTATAGATAAATTACTAGGCATTAGCCAACAACCCGGGGCTACCGCATAGTCCAACCTTACTTTAGAATTTTGTATAGCTAGTTGGTAACGCTGTACGCCTTTGCTAATGTCACCCTCCAAAATTGAACTTTTGAAAAAGGTTAAGACTTCGCGTCGCGTATTTTCTGCGGCGCCGGTATTTCCAATTATGCTTGATAGGGTATTTACCTGAGCTCCAAGGATAGAATACAAGTAAGCTTCTATGCTGCGGTTCAAATGGGCAAGGCCGGCTATAGTTAGCCCTTTACCTTCTGGGGGTATGAAATTAAAGTACTGCTTTGTGTGTTCGTCGTTGGTTATACGGATAATCAATGGATTAGCCCCTTCGTATTTACCACCCTCGTCTTTGAACAGAGGTCCGTATCTAACTTCCTTAGTGGTCTTAGCATTTGGTTCGAAGAAGGTGCTGCTATCGTAAGATACTTTATGATAGCCTGTGTTCCATTGTAGCCGCAATGCATGGACTTCCTTATTTGTTAGTTCATGCCCACCAATACCCCAATAAGCCCAAATATGTCCTAAACCATTGTTAGCACCGGCAGTGCACCTAAAGTCTTTTCCCACAACTCCAAACTCTTTACACAGTCTATCGTAGGCAGGTAAGTCGTATTTGTTATCTCTGGGATCAAACGCAGAATCTCCTGGTAGGGCAATAACACCCATCTCATACAGTATTCTTCGGACCGTAAAGTGAAAATGAAACATAAATATGGAGTTTTTCATCAGGTTTGCACTTACACCACAACCGCTAGTAGCACACCAGACAGCAAAGTTCAATTGCTGTGGCCAGTATCGCATGTTTGGTCCATTTAACCATTCATGAGATTCCTTAGCTGTGGTGTGATTTATAGGAACTTCCTTGAAGATATCTCGCACCTTTAACTGAAAGGAATGCTCATTCGAGACCCGCATGTTCAATGTTGAGTCCAAATTTGGGTGTTTGTCAAAGGAAACCGCAGGTATCGGATAAGTACTTGTGTCCAGCAGTAGCTCATTTGACCAACTGGGTGTAACAGGCTTCCAAGGCTTCGGCTTCAGCTGATCGTCTATTTGATCGACCAGCTTAGGGGTTAAGTCCGCGTTGCTGTACATTCTAGAGCCGTTTTAGTAAATCCCGTCAGGTCTGCGTTCAAACTTACTGGCGTCTGCATGCGGAAACATCTTCCTGAAGGCCCTCCAATTCCAGTAGTCTCTGTTATCGTGATGTGGCTGCTCCTCAATATCATTCCCAAAAGCGTCGTACATTAGTATATATAATGGATGTTATACCATCAGCGCCTCAGTTGTATCCAGATGTTCCAAACTACCACACTACCACCAAGGACACAGGCCCCAATGAGATGAACGCTGAAAACTTCAGGCTCAATAAAGCGAATTTAATACTGGCTTACTTGGAAGGACAGACAAAACACTATGAAAACGTCAGAAAGAAATACGTCAGAACCCGTAGTACGCTACATAAAATTGCGATAACTTCAGGATCCATGTCCGTAGCATTAACAGGCACTGGCGTTGCTACTTCGCTTACCGGTCCTGGAATAGTTGTTGGGGTTCCTTTGGCCGGCGTTGGGGCAGCCTGTGGTATCATTTCAGCCGTTGCTACGGGCATTATGAAACAGTTGTCAAGCAAAATATCAAAACACGACACGACAATAGCTCTGTCAAGGGCTAAAGTAAATACGATTACTGACCTTGTCTCAAAGGCTTTGCGTGGCAGAAAGATAGACGACGTAGAATTCTCGCTTATTCTGGCCGAAGAGGAAAAATAAGAGAAATTAAAGATGGACATCAGAAATAAAAAAACAATCGTCAAACATTTGTCCGAGGAAACACGAAGGAAAATCTACCAAGAAAAAAAAGAGGAGCTTCAAAGAAAACTCGCTCAATAAACATCTGCTTTGAAAAGAGCGTGACAGGATTCTATTTACATGTCGAACGCCAGCTGTCTGGTTCATATGCAAATTAGAGTGTAAGACATAAATATAATAATTTTCACATGCGTAAGTGTCCTGTGTGTTTGGCGTTCGCTTGTGTTCGTGGACTTTGGATCTGGGGAGGCCCAGAGTTCCGAGTTCAAGCCTCGCTCAAACACATTTGGACCGGTTGCTGTGGGTGAAAAAAAGCCTCCCCCACTCACAGCAACCGTGGGAGGGGTGGGTAAGAAAAGATGGAAAGTGCGAATGTGCGTACTAGAGGGCCTCTGGCGCGGGATGAAATAAGCCCCGTAAGCCCAAAATATATGTGTGTACTAGAGGGCCTCTGGAGCGGGATGAAATAAGCCCAAAATGCAAAAAATAGCTTGGTGTTCTGCGCGATGCATTCCCCAGTGGGGTTTCTGGCAAAATAAACGCCAGTTTTGCATTTTTATTTTCTCGGAATCCAA
This sequence comes from Actinia equina, assembly GCA_011057435.1. Lineage (NCBI taxonomy): Eukaryota > Metazoa > Cnidaria > Anthozoa > Actiniaria > Actiniidae > Actinia > Actinia equina. The sequence goes on along the minus strand of WHPX01000481.1, from coordinate 182,226 downwards.
TCGCAAAATATTTCGTAAATTACGTCAGGATAATAAGATATCCTTATCCAGCCGACAAAACATCCACTCGGCTCTGCTCATATCAGAAACCTCGGGAATAGAATTACCGGTAATTTCAGACAAAAGATAGGGAATAGCTTTGTAATATTTCCCTAGCTTTAATTTTTTCAGCGTTTTCCGTAGACTTTGCGGGGTTGGCTCTTCTAAGTGGTCTATAATTTTCTTCTTTACTTCGTCGTCTAAATATACCGGCCGATGACCTTGAATGTGACTCATCCAGTCTCTGAAGTATTTTATTCTCTTGTATGGAGTCTTCTTACGACCTCCGTTGGCGTAATACTGCTCTCTGGTAGCATTTGGCACGGCATTACGAATATTCTTACCACAATCGTAACACTGTGCTGAAGTATCTTCTTCTATTTGCATCTTCTTACCACAACACCAGAACCCTTTAGACTTGGGTATGTTAACTTTAGGTCTTAGACAAATTATGCAAAAGTCGTAAACAAAATCCTTACATTCATGCATATATAAAACAAATATTTTAAATACATAAATTTCGTACAGCAGCAGTAAGGGAATCATCGCGCGGGTAATACCCGCTGCGGACGCATGTTTTTGGAGGGGCCTGAAACGCAGGTAATACCCGTGAAATTCGATGCTTAGCGTTTTGGATTCCGCGAGTCCCCCTTACTGCTGCTCCCAGAAAAGGCGCCCAATTTCGTCAACAACAAAAAATCCCTAGTTCAGCCATCTTCTTCGGTTCGTGTCTAATTTTTTCCGTAATGCAACATATTTGGTGTTTCATTTCATTGACTGCCCACCCCTTTCAAGGAGTTCAAAATTATGTGGCCCACCCCCTGATTCCCCTCAACAATGGTGAACAATGGTGATCCGGCTCTTATATAGTTACTAGAATAGCATAAATATGAGACAGATGTTGTCTGGATGCCATTCCACTACCGTTTAGATTCGCTCGAAGATTGAGTAAGGTTAACGTTATATAATGGCTCAAGAGACCATCTTTGTACAAACGGATCCTTCGTTCAGTATGATCCTTGAATCTCTGAAGGAAATGAAGGATCGATTTCAAGTTACATATATGAAGACTGTGAGCATAAAAAACATCGAAAGTGACAATGAAGCAAACGAAAACATGTTTGGTGGGTCGTATGGATTTACTCGTACAGCTGCCGTAATTGCACGTATGTGCATGTTAACGGCCACAAATATCCCTGAAGAGCTTTGGCCGCAAATAGGACCCAACAGCAGTTCAAGAAACAAGGCAAAGTTGATTGTAGAAGACGTCATAAAGGATGATTTCAAACTTGCAGTCAAGCATTATGATGCGATAAGTTACTGGAGCAGGTACGACCAACAATACCCACACTTCCTCATACAGCATGAAATCGAATCCGTAGAGATGGGTAACCAAATATCTTTACCCAGTATGATGCTTATAGTCAGGAATGACTTAACTAAGGCTATCGAGATAACCACCTTACTAAACGCCACTAGAAGAACGGAAAATGAATTCAACAGCTATGTTCACGTCATCTGTATAGTGCGTTCAATTTCGCCGCTGCCGCCAAAAAGAGACAAAACAGATGGCCGATTTACCGAGCTGTTAAAAGTAATGCTGAAACCAAAGTACCTGATGAACACCTATGTCGATGAAATCAAGAAGGCCATAACTAAGAAAGATTGGAAAGATTTGCCTGTTGCTTTGGAGCACCTGAAAATAGTCGAGAATGAGAAGGAAGGACTACAAGAACAACAGGACGAACAACAATAGAGAAAAAAGGGAATTGTATCTAAATAGAAACGCTTCATCCTGGTTCCTAGAAACCAATTTATTCCACGTGGTAGTAATACAAACAACACATTAACTAGCCTATATTCTATGAATTTGTAAACAGAATAAAACATTATACGACTGCAAATAAAACTCTCGTGTTGGCCTGACATTGATATTTCAAAAGTTTAATTACACAGCTGTTCTCTCGTGGTAGATGAATATTACTTCGTATCCTTGAAATGTAAATAAATCCTCCTGTCAGTGATCACAATAAATCAGTTTCAAACACGAACGCAAAAGAACTGCTAAGTATTTATTGAGGGCTAGTCCCTAAAAACCAAACAACGTGAGCAGACCTTGAAAAATCAAAATTCTTCAAACTTTGCCAGATCATAGCATTTGGGCTACTATTAAACACAAAATAACTCAAAGGCTTATTGGGACGTTATTTTTTATGAACGGCCGGAGGCAATTTTGATTTTCGCCGTTTTAGGGCGACTTTTGGGGTTGGAATACTACCTCTCAACCCAAGTTATAATTTATAATTCTACGATAACCTCTCAACCCAAGCTCATTTCTATATCAATCTCAAACGCTATGCACTTTTAATGTTGATACATAGAAAGTATAGGCATTTTTCTACATTTTATTAGTTTTCTTGATAAATATGTAACGTGGAATATTTTACAGATATTTGAGTTTTTTCGATTTTGAAGTAAATTCAAGAGCAAAAATAAGCCAACTCTGAAACAAATGAGATGAATGAAATACATAGTCAGATCCATATCAGTAATGATTATCTGTGTACTGAGTTGGATCGGGCACGCTGCGTTAGTCGTTATATTTGGCTTGTCCTGCCAACTTTGTCAACTCTTTGGTGTCACTTGACGTCGTTTCTTGTCGTGTGTGTAATGTTCATAGGCTGAGACACACAACGAACGTTTTGACTTACGGCTTCTGCCGAGTTTCCTGATCATTCTGTAATTCCTACGGGGATAGCGGTGTCGGGGTCGAAATCTCCGACGTAACTGTAAATGCATTCCTCTAACATGGTCTCCGGTTTTTTTCAATTAATAAATTAAAAGAAATCATGCAATAAGTTAGGCTTCATGGCAAATGAACCTGTAAAATATATCACAAATATCAATTTGTAAAGAACAAGAGGAAACCTAATTGCGCATGCACCATTTTGTTCCATTATCTTCCCTTTGTATTTCCTTTCTGTAACATTATATGACATTGTGTGACAATGCATCTTTGTTTAAATAGTTACGTTATGGTTAATCACATGATTGTAATCGTATATATATACACATGTACGCCAGATATATATCAGTTCGCGGAATGATCAATACATGTAGTACAGAGTCAAGATAAGACAAAATAAATCGAGACACAACGATCGAAGACCATCACATGGATGTCAGAACCGGGATCAGTTAACTTACTTCGAAGAACCTATTTGTAAAGCCAAGTCTTCGAGAGATTACACCCGGGGATTGCACAACAATAACACCGAGGTCAATTTTCAAGTCGCCGCCACGCATCATCGTATTCGTTAGTATATACATCGTATTGTTCAGCAAATCCAGTACGAGAATGGGAGATCTTTCAGGCTTCGAAGCTCCAAAGATGGATTGGTCGCCTGGACCAGATTTATATAACCGTTTCAAGCGTTTTAAACAGAAATGCGAACTCATGTTTGATGGGCCATTGAAGGGCAAAACTAAAGAACAAAGGATTAACTACCTACTGTTATGGTCAGGAGACTATGGACTAGATTTATACAACACTTGGACATTGGACGAGGAAGAGCACAAGGACGTTAATGGATATTGGAAGAGATTTGAAGATCATGTCAAGCCACAATCAAACCATATCTTGAACAGATTTAATTTACGTAATGTGAGACAAAACGGCAGACCGCTAGACGTCTTTCTGACAGAAGCACAACTCATCGTACAAAGTTGTGGATTTCCCGTCGAACTACGAGATGAAATGCTGAGAGACACTCTAGTTTTTGGCACTGACTATGAGACTGTTAGAAAGAAATGCATTGCAGAAGGAAATTCATTGACGTTCCAGAGAGCGAGGGAAATCGCACGAACCGAAGAAGCAACACGCGAACAACTTGTCGCGATGAGCAACGCAAGCCATGAAGTAAATGCTCTAAAGGGTCCAGAGCGACAAACGCAGAATCAACGCAAGTATGGACAGTACCCTACGAATAAAGAAACTAAATCGACAACCAAGTCCACGTGTCACCGTTGCGGGAATGAACAGCACACAGCAAACCGGAAATGCCCCGCCAGCAGTGTCGAATGTCATTACTGCCACAGACGAGGACATTTCAGTAAGATGTGTAACAAGCGCAGACAAGTACACGAAATAAACGAGGAACCAAGTCCTGAACACTGTGAAGAAGATTTTAACAGATTCTTTATGGGATCGCTTGAAGTCGACGGGTTACGGAGTTCAAGTCGCAACAAAGTGATTACAACCGTTAACGTCACAACAAGGCCATTCCACAAGAAAATGACAAGGTTATCATGTAAACTTGATACGGGCGCAGAGACCAACGTTATGTCTAAAACAGACTTCGACAAGATAATCGCTTTACCGAAAGATAAAGTACTAGGGCCACCACATATTCTAACCGCGTATGGTGGACAGGAAATCCGTTGTATCGGTACATGTGAACTGTACATACACTACAATGGGAATACTACGAAGGTACCCTTTACTGTAACAGATGTACAAGGACCTGCCATGCTTGGATGCAGCACGTGCGAACAACTTGGACTCGTTACAATCAACTGCAGCATTGAAACATTCAACAAGCAAAAAGGAAAGTTGCAAGACAACCGTCCTTTAACCAAAGAGAGACTCATACATGAATACAAAGATTGTTTTGAAGGCATTGGCACCTTTAAAATGAAGCCATACCACATCACCTTGGACCCAAGAGCAGAGCCGGTCGTTCACCCTCCTAGAGCAGTACCTATACATTTGCGAGAACGTTTCAAAGCCGAACTTGACAACATGGAGGAACTTGGAGTTATAGAAGCAGTAAATGAGCCTACAGACTGGGTCAACAGTGTAGTCCTGAACGAGACAGTCAACGACAAGGGTGAGATAACAAAGCTAAGAGTGTGCCTGGACCCCAGGGACCTCAACAAATGGGTAAAGCGAGAGCACTACCACTCTAGGACGATAGACGATGTAGTAAGCCAACTACATAATGCTAAATTCTTTAGTATTGTTGATGCCACGAAGGGCTACTGGCATGTGCCTCTTGACAAAGAGAGCTCGCTGCTCACCACGTTTAACACCCCATTCGGCCGGTATCGATTCACGCGAATGCCATTTGGACTAAACGTATCGCAAGACATTTTCCAAAAGGAACTCGACTCATCCCTAGAAGACCTGCAAGGTGTTACAGGCATCGCCGACGACAACTTCGTGTATGGCAAAACAGAGAAAGAACACGACGACAACTTAGCCAAATTAATGTGCCGCGCAAGAGAGAAGGGCATAAAGTTCAATAAAGACAAAGTGCAAGTCAAATGCAAAGAAGTGAGTTTTTTTGGACACACATGGACACCTGAAGGGATTAAGCCAGATACAAAGAAAATATCAGCCATAATGAACATGCAACCACCGCAAAGCGTCAAGGATTTACAGAGTTTCTTGGGCCTTGTTAATTACTTGACAAGGTACTCCAGCCGTCTAGCGACAATCACAGCACCACTGAGAGAACTAACCAAAGCTGAAACAGCTTATGTTTGGGATACAGAACATGATAAAGCCTTCCAGGATGTCAAGAAAGAAATTGCATCAGCTCCAATACTTCGGTACTTCGACAAGAATGCTGAGACAACTATTCAAACAGATGCGTCGCAGAAGGGACTAGGCGCAGTCCTCCTACAAAATGGCCAACCAGTGTGCTACGCATCGAAAGCACTCACAGATACAGAATCAAACTACAGTAACATTGAGAGAGAGACGCTAGGCGTGGTATGGGGCCTAGAAAGATTTCTTTACTTTATATATGGGAAGCACTGCAAGATAGAAACTGACCACAAACCTCTTGAGTCGATCTTCAAAAAGAAACTCGCTAGCTGCCCCCCGAGGCTACAACGATTGGTGCTCCGCGCATTGAAGTATGACGTCACAGTTACTTACGTTAAAGGAGCTAATGTCCCCATTGCAGACGCCCTCTCGAGAATCACTCCACAAACAGGGCCAACCATTGGAGAACTACCAAGAATAGATGTCCACTGCATCACAAAGACCTTACCTGCCTCGCCTACAAAACTTAAACAGATCAGAGAAGAGACAGCAAGGGATTCTACCATGTCGCTTCTCAGAGAAACCGTGTTTAGAGGATGGCCTGATCAGAAAGGAAATTGTCCAGCAGCTCTACTAGACTATTGGAATTTTCGAGAAGAGCTTACTATCGAGGATGGTATCCTCCTTAAACAAGACCGAATCATTGTCCCACCCAAGCTACGTGATGACATCTTACGTGCCCTCCACCAAGGCCATCTAGGCATCGAGAAGTGTCTTCTCAGAGCACGATCATGTGTATTCTGGCCTGGAATAACGAAAGATATAACGCAAATAGTTGAACAATGTGAACCATGTCAGAGATATCAGAAAAAGAACCAAAGAGAACCAATCTTGCAAGCTGATACACCCAGCCGACCATGGGAAACACTCAGTTCTGACATGTTTGATTACAGAGGTAAGCACTACCTACTAGTGGCTGACCAATACAGCAAGTTCCCAGTCATACGTTACCTCACAGGTACTACCTCGGCAGCCGTCATCAGCCACCTGAAAAGTATATTCGCAGAGCATGGTATTCCATCACGCCTTATAACTGACAACGGACCGCAGTACAACTGCAGAGAATTCAGTTCGTTTACAGCAACATATGGTATAGATCATGTGACAAGCTCACCTTTGTACCCACAGTCAAACGGTTTTGCTGAGAGAATGGTGCAAACCATAAAAAACATCCTGAAGAAGTGTGACGAGCGAGGTGAGGACCCATACTTGGGGATCCTTTCGTACAGGACGACACCAATCAACAATAACCTCAAGTCACCAGCAGAACTTCTTAACAATCGAAGGTTCAAGACCACTTTGCCAGCTGCACAAAGAGCATTCCAGACTGGAAATGATAGGGACCAGATCAGAGAGAGTCTACTTGACCGACAAGAACAGCAGAGTAAATACTATAACCGTACCACTGGAAGAGTACAACAACCCTTATATGGTGGGCAACCAGTGCGCATGTATGATCACAGATGGAAGACATGGGAGCCAGCAGTAATACAGCAACAAGCTAGAGAACCAAGGTCGTATCTTGTGAAAAGGCATGATAACGAAACTGTATATCGCAGAACAAGGTCTGACTTGCGACCGGATACGGCAGTACAAAAGCAAGATACACCACCAAAGCCACCAGCAGATGACCAAGTACCACAAAGTACTAGTGGCATAGACACGCCCTCAAACTACACAACTAGATATGGACGGGTTGTCAAACCAACAACAAAGTTTGACTTGTAGTTCGTTGAGAGGAGGATGTAACATTATATGACATTGTGTGACAATGCATCTTTGTTTAAATAGTTACGTTATGGTTAATCACATGATTGTAATCGTATATATATATACACATGTACGCCAGATATATATCAGTTCGCGGAATGATCAATACATGTAGTACAGAGTCAAGATAAGACAAAATAAATCGAGACACAACGATCGAAGACCATCACACTTTCTATCTTCCAACAGTTAAACACAAGGAATTTTTCATTCGGCATTTTTTTCTCCTAACATGAGGTACAGGATGAGGTGCGAACAGAAAAGCTGTATTTCAGTCAGCTCAAAATAATTATACACCGACCCCGCCAGGACTCGAACCTGGAATCCCCTGATTCGAAGTCATGAATCTGACTATGCATGGTTTGAACTGTTTCGTTGAAAATTGTATTTATCTGCGGCCCCGTGGCCCAATGGATAAGGCATCTGACTACGAATCAGGGGATTCCAGGTTCGAGTCCTGGCGGGGTCGTTTCTTCACACTGTATGACCTTTTTTCTTTCTCAACACGTCTGTAAAGGTTTGGATGAAATCGTGAGAATTTTTCTCTGCAGCTCGTCTCGCAACCGAGTTACATCGCAAATTGCATGTAGCAATGCAGCTCAGTGTAGTTTAAAGTGGTGACACTACTGCGTTCTGAAGTTAATTCGCGCCCTACTCTTGCAACCGCGCAACAAATTTCATCATGTGAACTTAGTTGAACATCTTTACAGCGCAATTTGAAAACACGTTATGAGACAAGTTGCACCAATTGTTTGGGTCTCCGTTGTACCGTGTAGGTAGCGGTCATGCAACTTATGTCTCAACGCTCTTGTAGGACAAGTTGCAGAGAAAGTTGTTCGGTGTAATCGTGCCTTAAATTCTAGGTTCAAGCAAACATGCTACCTTTCAGCAAGATAAGAAAACTTTTCTCGCCCAATGTGAGTCCTATGCTCTACCGACTGAACTAACCAGGCACAATTTAATTCGTATCATATTTAAGTTATCTCTAATTTAAGTTTAGGAATTGAAATCTATAATATTATATTCTTTAGTAGTTTGAACGACTTATTTGTTGTTATCAGCAAAATTAGCTTTTTGTTATCAGAGTGCGTATTTCGAACTAGAAAGAGAAATTAGAAGAAAAGGAAGACGGTTTGAATGTTTGTGTGAGCTTCAACAGCCCTCGCTGGCCGTCCACACAAGAACCTAACGGTTCTTCAAGCAAACGTGTAGCTCAGCTAGTAAAATAATATTTTTGCGCCCAATGAGGGGCTCGAACCCACGACCCTGGGATTAAGAGTCCCATGCTCTACCGACTGAGCTAACCGGGCACTTGTCCATGTATTTCTTTGTGTACAAAGACCTTCTCCTGTACTTTGTTATCAGAGGTTCTTCTGTTCATACTTGGAAGAGAAGATAAACAAAGCAAATGAGATCTTTAATCTAATACACATCCAACAGTTTTTGTTTTATTGGTAAATCAGTCATCACTCCCTTGGTACTCTTTTTAACCTTCATGCTGGATCATGTGGACTGACAAAGAATTTTACTTCGTAATTCTTATGTTGTTAACGAACAAGGAACAGGAAGAGACTTCATTTCTCACAGATGACATCGAAAATTACTTTCTTCTTTCTTTCCAACTTGCCTGCCGTGAAACCTCCGCTGTCATTCCAGTCAACACCACTACAGCATGAGAATGGTCCATTCCCTTGCAGTGGCCGAGCCAGGACAAGAAGTGCGCGGTTTGTGGCATGACGTCACCTTGCGCTCTATTCGAATTATGATGTCATAAAGCAGATTAGCCTAATGACCTAAGTTTTAGCTTGATGTCAAACCCGATAAGAACAAAATAATCTGCGTTATACTGTTTACAGTAGTACAAATGGTCATCATACAGGCACTATACGAACAGCTAAAATTTAAGGCATATCGTGATTAGCAAAAAATACATATCAAGCTTTACTCTACAGTATATGTTGGTATCGAAGTTGGAGTAGAGAAAGCTCAATCCAATATATGGTAGGATCAATTCCATATTTGGATTGTGCGAAAAGCGGCAAACAAAAAGGCCGTCGTTTTATAACGACTTTGAAATGAAGATTTTTGAAAAAGAAAAGAAAAAAAGAAGCAGAAAAAAAAAACAAGAAAAAAAATTAAATCTTTGGAATATCGAGGAATGATACGAGAACGATGCTAACTCGTGGGTCTGCCTCGCAGACAACTGACACAGGGAAAGACGACACACATGTTTGAATGCAATGAATGTATAAAACACGGCAAAATTTTTCTTTCATTCTACTATCGCCTGTCGTGGTGGTGTTTGAGCCGTGATAGTCTATAGGTTAGTACATTGCGTTGTGGCCGCAATAACCCATGTTCGAATCCTGGTCACAGCAATAGTTTTCTTTTATTCTACTATCACCTGTCGTGTTGGTGTTGACTCCATAACACGATTTCATCCAAAACTTTACTGCTTGGTCCAAGTTGAGAAAGAAAACATTAAAGTATGGAAAAAAAGATAACGACCCCGCCAGGACTCGAACCTGGAATCCCCTGATTCGTAGTCAGATGCCTTATCCATTGGGCCACGGGGCCGCATCTGAAAAAACTAAGATGAATGAATTACTTATGTTTCCTTACAAAGTCAGATCCATATCAGTAATGATTATCTGTGTACTGAGTTGGATCGGGCACGCTGCGTCAGTCGTTATATTTGACTTGTCTTGTCAACTTTGTCAACTCTTTGGTTTCACTTGACGTCGTTTCCTGTCGTGTGTGAAATGTTCATTGGCTGAGACACACAAGAAATTCCCTACACGCTTGTGCGCTCAAATCGGATTCGTGCACTTAAAGCCCGTGTGACTAGAAATATAGGTAAGAAAATTGGAAAAACTAGACGCCTATCTGGTATTTCATAACCGATGGTCAGTGGGGTCAATCGTCTACAGTCCAGGGGACGGCTAATCTATCCCTATAGGCTTCTACCGAGTTTCCTGATCATTCTGTAATACAGTTCAGTATTCAATGTCTGGAAAGATGGTCTCCGGCTGTTTTCAATTAATAAATTAAAAGAAATCAATAAGCTAGGCTTCATGGCAAATGAACCTGTAAAGTATATCACAAATATCAATTTGTAAAGAACAAGAGGAAACCGAATTGCGCATGCACCATTTTGTTCCATTATCTTCCCTTTGTATTTCCTTTGTATCTTCAACTTCCAACAGTTAAGCACGAGGAATTTTTCATCAGGCATTTTTTCCTGCTAACATGAGGTACAAGATGAGGTTCGAACAGAAAAGCTGTATTTCAGTCAGCTCAAAATAATCATACACCGACCCCGCCAGGACTCGAACCTGGAATCCCCTGATTCGAAGTCAGATGCCTTATCCATTAGGCCACGAGGTCTTATTGTTTATAATAGTCAATAGCTTTAGTGCAACTTCATCTTGTCTAGCATTTTCGTTCAGCAATAATAAAAAGCCAGTGTGATGCAGTTGCAGTGACAGGATATTCTACACTAGGAAATGTTTCATAGCTTTTCATGCAACGTATTTGACACGTTCAATAATATCATTCGTAAATAAATTACGTGCGATAAAATATCATGACGAGCTTTCATAACAAATCGCAATTGGACGCCAGTCAATATTCTCGAAATTTTCTTCTGGAATTCTTACGAAAAGAAGAACTCACTTCTTGCCATAATTCTAGTAACACTGCAACAACATATCGATACTTTTAGTACTAAGCCGATATATAATTTTATATATAGTTAAAATTTTCAATTAACCTAGCTGTGTGGTTTTATCATCTAAGAAGACCGTTCAGGAAGGGATGTTATAGCGCTAATGGGAAAAATGAAAGATAATTAAAATTGTCTACGCGCAAGAATTTGAACCTGGGTAGAAATCCCTGTTTCGTTGACTCCTAAAACTCTAAATCCCACAGAAATCAAGAAGCGATTTTCCACCCCGTTAATCAAGAGATGGCTTGGTTTTTACCTGCTTGGATAGAGCTTGTATATTTGTCCATTTGTAATACTGAATATAAAGTAGTCCATAACATATGCCATTTCATAAAGCGAGGCGAAAACATTGTAAACATTGCAAAGCTGATCATTTCGTTAATCTGTGCTCTAATATCAAGATAAATAAAAACTAAAGTCATTAGCCTAATGTCATGTGACGTAATAATTCGAATGAGCGCGCGAGGTGACGTCCTGTTCGATACCCCGACTATATGGAGTTGGTTGATCAGGTCATTCATACAAGCGATTAGTTTGGAAGCAATAACGCGTTATGTACAAATGTTGGGGGAAGGGGTTTTAGAAAAGAGAAAAGATAGAAAGAAAAGTGAAAGAATAAAGAAATCGAGCAAGCATATAAGAAACAATCATTCCATCGTTTTACACAGTTCTCGAAATTGCTGTTCTTTCGTTACTATTCAGAAGAAAGGACCGATTCCTAAACAGGGGTCTAAGCTGTTCGGGAGCTAATGAAATGCATCATTTTGGGCTGTTTTAAGGGACGCTTCATCAATCAGTTGACATTTTATACATACATAAAGAAACGAAAGAAATTCTAAAATTAACATGACAAATAAATTTTTCATTCACATTTCTTTCATTTTTTACTATCAGCATTCGGAAAATTCCTTGCATTCGACACGCAACACGCCAAAAGTTCTGCAAATCCAGAACGGCAATCCATCGTTTGGCCCAAAAGACGCAATCTAAAATTTGGTGGGCTTTAAGAAAAATTCGGATTAGCCGACCCCGCCAGGACTCGAACCTGGAATCCCCTGATTCGTAGTCAGATGCCTTATCCATTGGGCCACGGGGCCATCTTCTGTGTGTAGAAAAAGCTCCAATTTTCTTTGCAAAAAGGCGTGCTTGACATTTTATAAGGATTCCTTTTTTTCTTTGTAGCCTTTCTGCTTTCCTACTTTCATTTTCCAAGAACTTTGCGCAATGGATGTCGCAAGAAGCATTACTAAAGATGAGGGCAAAATTAACCAAATTCTTGCAAACAGCTGATAAAGATAAAAGTATTAGAAGGTTGTAATGAATAAAACCACGAAATGTTCTCCATGTCCTTGCGCATCCACAGCACTTTGCACAGGAAGTCCGTAACAACAATATTCATGCGACACGACAAATACTGATGACCCAATGGCCTTTACAAAATACCATAAAAGCAAGAAATTGCCATGGATATCAGGATATCACCATAAAAACGATATATCGCCATGGAAACAAGATCTATTGAGTACTACTTTTTGCTATTTTTTGCAGTATTATGTACGTATTCAGCGAAAAGCTATTTTCAAAATAATTACTCCTAAACCAATGCTTAACTTCGAAGACGTATTGGTCAATTTTGAAGAAAGGAATGTTGTTCAAGTTTGAGCAGACGCTAGTGGAGGAAATGACGGGAACCGGAAGCGACTCACAGCGGCTGCAAAGGAGGCTATTTTACCATGGCTGAAATACTAATAATTGAAATTTAAAAAAAAAGGGTCTACTTTCACAAATTTACATTAATTAATTATTGTCATTTCCCATATGGTCTAGCGGTTAGGATTCCTGGTTTTCACCCAGGCGGCCCGGGTTCGACTCCCGGTATGGGAATATTTTGCACACGTAAAGCTAGTTATTATTGATATTTTGATAAAAATGTTGATGTTGACAATTTTGCATTTCTATGCAATGAAAAAAAGACATTAGCTATTACTTTAGATCATCATCTGTATCTAGCCACCTTCAAAATCTCCGAGTCCCGGTTTTTAATCCCCGTCTTTTAGGATGAAAACTTCTACAGTTTTTATCACCTAATAATGTTAGAAGTTTAAAAACATAATCTTGGTGTTGGTATTCCTTTGCTCCTTTTAAAGTTGAATGGGATAAAGACTATTACCATGAGTAGAACTCGAACCTAACTTTTGGAAGATCACGGCTCAACAACACCACCACAGTTGAAAGTAGAATAAAAGAAAACTATTGCCGTGACAAGGATTGGAACCTGGGTTATTGCGGCCACAACGCAATGTCCTAACCTCTAGACGATCACGGCTCTACACTACCACAACAGGTGATAGTAGAAAAAAAGAAAACTATTGCCGTGACCAGGATTCTAACCTGGGTTATTTATCTATTATTATTTTATTATTTTTAAGCCAAATATAGTGACGTGATGATTAGAATGAGCGCTTGAGGTGACGTCATGTTCGAAACTCTAACTATATATGAAGCTGGTCGTTCTTTGTGACGTTATAATTAGAATAAACTCGTCGGGTGATGTCATGTTCGAAGCAAACCAAATATGGAGCTCGCCGTTGAACAACAAGAATTGCCAAAAATTGCCAAGTAAAGTTCTTAATCAGTCCACATGAGGCAACATGAAGTTAAAAGGAGCACCAAGAAAGTGATGATTGATTTAACGATGAAACAAAACCTGTTAGATGTGTACTAGATTAAAGATCGCATGGGTTCTGTATTTGTTCTCTTCAAATGCACATGCTTTCAGTTGGACCCTTTTGTTCTTCGCCACTGCTGTACTTGTGGTGGTGATAAGAGATGACAATATTTTTGGTTTTTCGTTTTTAAGTACCAACCGAAGAACCACAGGAAACAAAATACAGGAAAATGTCTTAGTACACAACGATTTACTTTTACCAGCTGTGAGCTATAACGTTTGCTTGAAGAAGAGTAGAATTTATTTTTATATAACCAGTTATTTTGCGTCGAGCGATATAACATACATGATAACTAGCACGATAAAACAATTTTTATGATTCGTGCCCAGGATAGGGGGGACTCCTTAGAGTAAAAGCATTGGGTATTTTCGTAGGAAATTTTCAAAGACACCCCCAAAAGATACCGGAAGTCTTTTAATAATAGCTTGGATGAACGACTTTTAACCCCTGGAAGGAGGTGCCAAAATTCTAAAGTTCAAATACTTAAAATGGCTTAATTTTACCCCTAAGACGTTTGACGCCGTGTGCCCGATCCAACTACCAAGACAATAGGGACCGATATGGATCTGACTATGCATGTTTAGAAGTGTTTCGTTGAAAATTATTTTTATCTGCGGCCCCGTGGCCCAATGGATAAGGCATCTGACTACGAATCAGGGGATTCCAGGTTCGAGTCCTGGCGGGGTCGTTTCTTCACACTGTATGACCTTTTTTCTTTCTCAACACGGCTGTAAAGGTTTGGATGAAATCGAGAGAGAATTTTTCTCTGCAGCTCGTCTCGCAACCGAGTTACATCGAGCAGCAGATAGGGGGACACGCGAAGCGCCGGCATTGCCAAAAATCACATATCGAAAAACCCCAGGGGGGGGTGGGGTTTTTGGAGCAGTGACGAGGCCGAACGGGGGGTCATGCGCGATCCGGCGGCAGCAGCGATAAGTCCCTATCTGCTGCTGTGTTTGGGTACCGCAAACGGAGGTTAAAATATCTTATAAATATACGATGCATGAATGTAAAAAGTTTGTAAATGGTATCTGTGTGATTTGTCTAACCCCACAAGTTATTGTACCTAAGCCAGAACCTTTTTGGTGCTGTGGTAAGAAAATGCAAATAGAAGACGACACGTCAGCACAGTGTTACAAGTGTGGTAAGAATATTCGTAATGCCGTGCCTTGTGCTACCAGGGAACAATATTATTCTAACGGAGGCCGTAAAAAGACTCCATACAAAAGAATAAAATACTTCAGGGACTGGATGAGTTACATCCAAGGTTTACATCCGATATATTTGGACGACGAAGTAATGGAAAAAGTCATGGAGGATTTAGAAGAGCCAACCCCACAAAGTCTACGGAAAACGCTGAAAAAATTAAAGCTAGGGAAATATTACAAAGCTATTCCCTATCTTTTGTCTGAAATTACCGGCAACTCTATTCCCGAAGTTTCTGATATGACAAAAGCCGAGTGGATGTTTTGTCGGTTGGATAAAGATATTCCTTATTACCCTGATGTAATTTACGAAATATTTTACAAAATAGACCCCAACCACCCCCTGTTAGGATGGATTCCAAGAAGATAGTAAATCTTATGCCATAAGATGAGAAATTAGCATAAATCTTATGGCATAAGACAATTTATATTACGCGTACTGACGTTCGATATGCAAATAGAATCCTGTCACGCTCTTTTCAAAACTGATGTCTAAGCGAGTTTTCTTTGAAGCTCTTCTTTTGCCTCCTGGTAGATCTTCTTGCGTGTTTCCTCGGATAAATCTTTTACGACTGTTTTTTTGTTCCTGATGTCCATCTTTAATTTCTCGTATTTTTCCTCTTCGGCCAGAATAAGCGAGAATTCTACGTCGTCTATTTTACGGTCACGCAAAGCCTTTGAGACAAGGTCGGTAATTGTATTTACTTTAGCCCTTGACAGAGCTATTGTTGTGTCATGCTTGGATATTTTGCTTGACAACTGTTTCATAATACCCGTAGCAACAGCCGAAATGATACCACAGGCTGCCCCAACGCCGGCTAAAAGAACTCCAACGACTATTCCCGGCCCTGTAAGCGAAGTAGCAACGCCAGTGCCTGTTAATGCTACAGACATGGATCCTGTAGTTATCGCAATTTTATGTAGCGTACTTCGGGCTCTGACGTATTTCTTTCTGACGCTTTCATAGTGTTTTGTTTGTCCTTCCAAGTAAGCCAGAATTAAATTTGCTTTATTTAAGCGGAAGTTTTCAGCGTTCATCTCATTTGGAATAACAGGATAAAGTGGAGGTGCTGATGGTATAACATCCATTATATACTAATGTACGACGCTTTTGGGAATGATATTGAGGAGCAGCCGCAACACGACAACAGGGATTATGCTAACTGGAGGGCCTTTAGGAAGATGTTTCCGCATGCAGACGCCAGTAAGTTCGAGCGTAGGCCTGACGGGATATACTTCAACGGCTCCAGGATGTATAGCAATGCCGACTTGGAACCGAAGGTGTCCGCCAAACTTCCTAAGACGGTAGAACCAAACTTCCCAAAGAATCTATTACCGGTAACAGAGGATTACCCATTTTACAACAACAAAAGCGGAGCGGAGGACTTTGCTAAGATGGTTACATCCTTAGAAATCCCCGTGGGTCCTACGACTTTTAAGACAAAAGTAAGAGACATCTTTAGAGAGACTCGAATGAAGCACACGTCGGGGAAAGAATCTAGAGAATGGTTATCAAGCCCCAGCATGCGATATTGGCCGCAGCAGTTAAACTTTGCTGTCTGGGCTGCTACTAAAGGATGTGGTATAGCCGCGGATATGCTCCATATTCCTTTTCTGAGGTTTCATGTTGCTTTTACTATTCGAAGAATATTGTATGAGCTAGGTGCGCCTTTACCAGGCGACACTGTCTTTAACCCAAAGAATAACAAATATAACAATGTCGCATGGGAGAGATTAAGGAATGAGTTTAAGCTTACTAATCCTGACTTTCGCAACAAAGAAGGTGCCGCCCATGGTTTAGGAGAGACTTACACTTATGCTTCATACGTCGGAGCCAGCATAGAAAGATCAGGCATGGGATATCCCAGCTCTTTTGAATTCTCAGACATGGGAGGCAAAGGAACAAAAGGAAATTTAATTTACTTCATAGAGAGTAAGGAGAAGTATTCATGGGCGCCATTCTTTGCCGCGAAGGGCATTGGGTTAAAGAGTTTAGCAAGAATTAATCGAAGCATCGAAGCCTTTGTCTACTGCGTCCTAGGAGCCCAGGTTAGCACTCGCAGCCCCATCGTAGACGCCAGTGGTGCGTCACAGGAAACGCAACAAGTATTCCTTGTCCTCTTTGAAAGCGCTGTTATTGAGAATGAGATCTCTAAGTCAGTTCAAAGGTATCAACTTGCGGTGCAGCAATCGAAAGTTAGACTGGATTATACCTTGAGTCCTGGTTGTTGGTTAATGCCAAGTAATTTAGTTATTAACGCCAGTTCTGTTGTGGGTTACAACAACAAACTACAGCGAGCAACTAAAGACATGAAGTTTGGAGTGAATGACGTGAACTCTGACACTCTTAGGAACATTCCCCATTTCGTGGAGAAGCCAAAGAAGGAGCACGTAGAGAAGCCATCAAAAACTGTAAAAAAGAAGATACTGCCCACGATACCTGAGGAATATGACCATAACTTACTAAAAGCCGGACTAGCAGCCGCGAGTGTTGGTTTGAGTCTTTATATATGGCGATGAACAACCCCTACGTATCCGGAATGGATTGCGTTTACACGACTTACACAGGTGAGAAAAAATATACCCAAGCATCTTGGGTTGATGTCACTGGGATGTCCGTAGACTTGAACTACTCGGGAAAGAAGTTAATCCTTTGTAGTATTTGCATTGGTACATATAGTCACGCCAACGTCGGCTTCCGGTTTTTGGATGAGAATGGAGTATTGCAGCCCATGCGCACGAAGACAAACAACAGGGAACCTGCGCATTTCTCCGTAGAGCCGAACGCCCAAAGCGCTGAGAATCTTTCCGTCTGGACTTTCCACATGGTTGCTGATTGCCATGGGAAGGTAAAGCTGCAAATACGCGTAGACGACACGGGAAGTGTTTGCATAAATAGTATAGAAAATCAGAGAGATACGGTTTATAATCACAAGACCATTAGCACTCTTACGGTGATTAGTCTTTAGGCCTGAAATATATGAACCCACACGCGAAGGAAGATTGGTTCCTTCATTATTTAGAGGATGAGGATTATGGAGATAGCGACGATTGGTTCGACACTGGGCTGTGGGTAAAGGTTGGCGGTTTGGGATTGGTCGTGTGCACTATTAGCATTACTGGGTATAATAACTGTAATGTTGGGTTTAGGATCGTTGACGAGGCCGACGCCCCATTACTACCCTACAGAAAAAAAGATAACAATAGGAACCCGGCTCATTTTACGTTTGAGCCCACACCCAGAAGCACGGAGAACCTAATGCCGGCAACTTTTCATATGATAGTCAATTGTCAATATGCGAAGCTGCAAGTTCGCCCCAGTGATACTAACCCCGTGGACCCCACCATATATCTAGGTTACGTCGGAATAAATACCGCCTATACTAGCTCTGGTGCCGCAGTGAATGCTGTTTGGAATCATAAGACTATTAGCACTATGAGCGTCCTGCCCTTGGTGCCAAATTATCAAGGCGGTGCGAATACTATCTTTACTTATCCCCAGTCGAGGATGCCTCGGAGGTCCGACGACGATAAGCCTCCAGTAATACACAAGGACAAGGTTACACCTTCATCTTCTTCAAAAGGACCACGCCGATAGCGACGACTAAGATCCAAATGTTATTCCCCACGAACTTTAATAGTTCTCCACCGGTCCTTAGTATTAAAGAGAGGACACTACCGAGCAGCCCGGGTAAAGAGGCTGCCATCTTTTTTCCCAAGTCCGCCAGTCCTTTACCTACTGCCTTTACTCCTGCGCCTGTAGCTTTAAGGGAGCTAAAGATCACACCTACTACGGAGGAGATGGCGACTGCAAATGCCAGCGGAATGCCATATTTAACCAAAGCTCTTTTTATTTTTTCCTTGGTGGTAAGCCCCAATTCTTTTTCCGCTTTTTCCTTTTGTGCTTGTAATTCCGTAACTTTTTCCTGAAGGGTTTCTAATTCCTTTTGAGCTGCTTCCCTTTCCTCTTCGGGGCGGGTTTGGTCTGCGATTACCTTCTGCTGCCCCTCCAGGTCTTCGATGGCCTGTTGACATTGTGCTATTTGCATGTCTTTTTCGCCCATTTCCATTATTATTCTCCTTTGGGTTTCTATGTGTTCCTGTAAGTTGTCCCTTAAGCTCTTTATCTCATGATCGCCTCTGTCTATTTTGCTCAAAGCAACCCTTAATCTATACGTAACATCCTTCTTTTCTTCTAATAACTTACTTATTCGCTCTTTGTAGCGTACTTCGATGGCATTTTGGCGCTTAGCAAGTTGTACATTTTGTTCTGAGTGTTCTTTTTTCATCTCATCGATCTCCTTCTTGGTAGTAGTCTTATCGTCTAATAACTTACTTATTCGCTCTTTGTAGTCTGCTTCGATGGCATCTTGGTCCTTAACGAGGAGCATATGTTGGTCTATGAATTCGTTGTTGGTCTCCTCGATTTCTTTCTTAAGGTCTTCATTATCCAGTTCCAGGTCCCTATAAGCATTCCTGAGAGCCGCCAAATCATCACGTGCTCTTAAGAGGTCCGCACGCTCTTTGGTGATTCGTTGTATGTCTTCCTCAGCTGCCTTCTTTTGTTTCTCGACCTCAGCCAATTCTACGTTCGCCTCTGCTAAATTATGCGCATTAACGGATTTCTCGGCAAGACGTACTGGTAGGGTCCGTATTTTATCTATTTTAGCCTGCAATTCGTCTTTCTTAGAGTTCAACATAGCAACTTCATCCGTCTTAGTTTGAAGTGAATCGTTTAGAGTACTTATTTGCGCCCTTAACTCTTCGTGCGTTCCATAACCGCCTGCAGCGACCGGTAACCTTTTTGCTGCCTCAAAGAGTTTATTGAAATCGAGTCGCGTTTCCTCCTTTGCCGCGGCTTCTTGCATGGTTAAGTTGGGTTCCCCCAATGACTTCCTAAGGGTTGGGGGAATCTTCTTATCTGGGTAGTATTTGCCATTTATGTCCTTAATGATGTATGGCTTAGCATTAGACCTCTTTAACTTTGCTACTATGACTTCCTTATCCCATTCGTTATCCGTGTTGAATATTACTTGGACTTTGTCTGCGTCCCAGTTTGGGAATTCTTCCTTGATCCTATCAAAGTCGTCAGGTTCTTCATCCATGGATTCGTTCATTTGTTCCTGAATCTGGCTAAGCCATGCAGCGCTGGGGGCTTCGGGAACTGGACCTAAGTCTTCCATTTGTAAGTACACAGGAATAGGTTTGTGTGGATTCTTAGACTTAAATTTGTCTCTCAAAGAACTTAAAGCATTGCGGAACCTACTGTTGCCATATTTACGTCTTAGCTTGTCAAATAGGCCTTCTCGGTCTACGTTGTCATTAGGAAGTAAAGACTCGTATTCTTCATCGTTAATATCTACTTGACCTTCTTCCGTAGTGGGGTCAAAGTCTATACCTTCTCCTTCCATTATATATGATAAGCTCAAAGTTAAATCCTAACCTCCTTCCTAAGCAGGTTGGCGGACTGAAAGCAGAACGCACCTTTCACCGGGTCACCTTTACTCCTTCTAGCGCCAAACCTGGGGAAACCCTGTACGTAGGCGTACCTCGTCTGACGGATAACTTAGTCTTAGTTCCTGGCACGTTAGCGTTAAGGTTTGACCTAGCAGTTCAGCCAGATACCGCAGACACGCGTTATGTTGTTAATAACGTAGGCAGAAACCTTGTCTCTAAAATGAGAATCAAGTTTGCTGGCGAATCCCTGTTAGACTTAAACAGGTACGATCTTTACACCACGTACAAAGACTTGTGGTTAACGGCGTTCGACCGTGCGCAAAAGATAGAACAAGGAATAGCAAGTGAAGCCATACGTAAGGTAAGAAGCGCAACCACCAGCGCCTCCGGAGAAGATGAAATAAAGACAGCCTACGGTACTAAATATCTCATTCCATTGGACTTCGAAGTTATTACAAACCACGGTGCGTATTACCCAAGGCAACTTTCTGAACTGCAGTTCGAAGTAACCTTGGCAGATACGACCAACATCCTGCAAGGAAAGGATGTAAGTTCCTCAGCCGTGCATCCATATGCTATCACTAATTTGGAGCTGCAGTACGAGACCGTGTACTCTGAAGAGCTGGCCCGTAGCGCAGGCATGGAATACAGCTCCGGCAAGGCATTCCTTTACGACCACGTAGTAATGTACAAGACATTTAGCTTCACAAACAACGTCGAAGAGGTCATCAACCAAAGTATTAACATACCACGACGCAGCCTTACAGGATTAATGTTGCTGTTCGCAAAGACATACACCGCAGGATTGCGCGACTCCGAGGCATTCTTTAATCCCAACATTACCAATGTCGGCGTGAATATTAACGGAGTACCCAACAAGGTTTACTCCCAAGGGATAAAACCTGAAGACATGTACCGGGAGGCAATGCAGAAGTTTGGTGATCAAATTGCTCCAAAGGAATTCTTTAAGGATAAATATGCGTTATGGATTGACATGCGCACTACCAACGATGAGAGCATGCATGGTCAGGGATTGCGGCTGGTAAACACCCAAGATGGCATAACCCTGGAGATCAAGCGCACCAAGCATGCCAGCGATACTACTAAGATAAACTGCTACATCTTTGTGGTGTCTGACGCGCAGCTAAGCGTAGAAATGAACCAACTTAAAAGTGTCGCATATTAAGGTTAAATATTCATTAGATATACGATGCTCCGCGTATTCGAAAACAACGATAACGAACTGCAATGCATAGTGCAAGGCGACAATCTGTACTTTAAAGCGAAGTCCGTAGCTTTAGCATTGGGGTATGCCAACTCGAGGGACGCAGCAAGAAAGCATGTCTCAGAAGAAAACAAGGTAACTTTAGGGTCTATAAAGGGTGTCGGCCACATCGACACCCTTAATGCACAACCGCATACCGTTTACGTTACTGAAATGGGTCTTTACGAGTTAATATTTGGATCTGAAAAGTCTGCGGCTAAGGAATTTAGGAAATGGGTGCTGGGCGAGGTACTGCCTGCGCTAAGGAAGACAGGCAAATATGAAATTGAGAGGCGTTTTGACGGCCCTAACAAATTGGTATTCAAAATAGAAAACGAGTTTGACCTGCATAAAAAAGTGGTGGACTACATCCGCAAGTATTACCCGCAAATGCTCGTGACCCCTGGCCTGGGTGAACTACAAGACACGTCAAACAAGCGCATAAAGTGCTGGCAGAAAGGATACCAACGCGGCCAACCTGACCTGCTTATCTTGAATGCACACGTGTGGTACCGTGGTTTCTGCGTAGAGTTAAAGACTCCAAAAGGCAACGGGGTATTATCTGATAGTCAACGCCTGCTATTGGAAAGGTATGAGCAGAATGGTTACAAGGTGTTAATCAGTAACGACTACGACGACATCTGCCGCGCAATAGCAGAGTATGCGCGTGGAATGCGTTTACCATGTAGGTGGTGCTGCAAGCGCTTTAGGAACACAGACACTTTAAAGACGCATTTAAAGATATTTCATAGAATATATGGACAAGGATAAATTCAATGAGTTAAAGTTCATCCAGACGCACTGGAAGGATTTGGTGGTGGGGGAAATCTACGAGGTAAAGAATGACGTGGTCTTCGAAGACTTGGACCGCCTGCGTTTGGTCTTAAAGAATAAAAAAAGGACATACACCCTTTGGGCGCCCGATAGAATAAGGTACGCCATTGAAGGGCAGGATGTTACCCATGTTATGAGTCATGGTAAGAAGGATGGTAGATGGGAGTTCGACGTGGTTACTTGGGAGCCTGAGTCTCCTCTTCACTCTTAAGTGCGTCTCGCTGCGCTTTAGGATCCGCCAGGCACCAATGCCCCACAAAGGATCCTTCGAGAAATACCTTGCCGCAATGAAGGCAGGTGTATTTTATTCTTGGCTTAGGAGGATTTATGCAGTCTGCTGGGGGTTCGCAAGTAATACAGTCCATATATATTACTTTGCAAACCCTCTTTAAAAGGGGGTCTGATATTTATTGTTGATTTGTTAAATCCTGCAGACTGGTTTCAAACAGGTCCTTAATATTATTGTTGTTTTGTTAAATGATGATGATACTTAACAAACAACAATAAAAATAAGATCAGGATTTGAGACTCTTTGCGCAGACCTTACTTTACTACTATATTGCAAGGTCCTTTCAAAAGAGGCCTCTATTTTTATTGTTGTTTTGTTAAATGATGTTATTAATGCTTTTAACAAAACAACAATAAAAATAAGATCAGGATTTTAAGACTCTTTGCGCAAACCAAGATCTTGGTTCTTTGCAGGCTGGTTCCAAACAGGTCCTTAATATTACTGTTGTTTTGTTAAATGATGTTAACAAACAACAATAAAAATAAGAATGGGATTTGAGACTCTTTGCACAAACCCTATCTTACTATTTTAGGTCCCTTTCTAACTTCTACGGGCTTTCCTTGCGGCCTCGTTATCGGCGTGCCAAGCATCAAAGCGATCTAAGTACTCTTTAAAACCGCCTTGGCCGTCATACAGACACTGCCAAATATGTTGGTCACTTCTTTGACAGCCGCAGCGCTCACAAGTTGCCTCCCAATGTTCCCTGTTTTCCCACCTTACGCCTTCGACGCAGTCAAACTCCGCAAACGTTTCGTCAATTTCCTTCTTCCGGCGCGTTAACTTTCTTTGGGTTTCCTTTGGGCAACATCTGGCGGCAACGTCGCCGTGCTCCTCGCAAGCCACGCTCAGCAGGTCGTAATTGCCGCGGCACCGATGTCGGTGCCAAGCGTCGGTAACATCCTCGTCGCAGCGCACGCATATGTTCTTTAAACAAACTCTTTTACTACGGTGGTACTCCAGCGCCTGCGCACTGCTGAACTGTTTATCACAGTCTTCGCAAACGGTGACGTTGTTTACCTTCTTACTGCATACCTGTCTTTCCAGGTGATATTGCAATCTTTGCTTGCTGCTGAACTCCCTTTCACATTGCTCGCACTTCATTATAACTAAGTGTTATTTAAGCCTCATATGAGATCCTGCGCAAAGAGTTTTAAAATACGATCTTATTTTTCTTGTTGTTTGTTAAGTATCATCAACATTTAACAAAACAACAATAATATTAAGGACCCCTTTGAAAGGGGCTTGCGATGCCTCAACGATAATATCAGACCTCCTTTTGAAAAGGTCACGGTGGATATCGCATAAAATCCTTTACGGACTCCGCAGCCCAACCGGCCATCGTAAAAAGCGCACCAAACCTTTCCGCGCGCTTCAGACTGCACATTTCGTCGTACAATTCCTGCACGCGTACAATTCCTCTTTTAACCGATCGATCTCCTCCCTTTGCATTTCTATGGTGTCTCTTTTATCTTTCATGTCGCCGGCAATCCTTCTTACTGCGTCCACTGGGTCCATCGTATATATAATGGATCCGAACCATATTCCCTGCAATGCTCTGATCGTAGGACCCACCGGCTGCGGCAAAACGCAGTTCGTAGTAGAGCAGCTATTAGGACCCTTTAGATACCGTTTTCACTACATAGTGCTATTATGCCCTACCTATGTGAATAACCGCACCTGGGAAGGCATAGGAGTGAAAGATGACGACTTCTTTGTGGATATCTTAGACCCTAACGAGTTATCCAACCACCTTAAGTTCTGGCATCGACAATTCCCTAAAGATACGCAAACCCTCTTAATTCTTGATGACATCGCCTGTGGGGACGACGTAAAAAGACGCACTTCCGAGTTGGTAAAGCTTGCCTTTAGCGGCAGACATGACAATATCAGCGTTTGGTTGCTCTCCCAGCAGCTTACCAGCGTCTCTAAACCCTTTAGGGAAAACATAGGATCCCTTGTCGTATTTTATACTCCAAGTAAGTCAGACCTGGAAACCATCCTCTCTGACTACGGCGGCGAGATATCCAAGGAACAGTTACACGAATACATGCGGCATTTAAAGACGCACCAACATTCCAAGATGATCTTCTCTTTAAGGTTTCCCTACACGGTTGGAATCTATGATTCCTAATGTATATGGATATTGAGCAGTTGTTAGACGAAGTTCCCGTAGATGAAAGTAACCTTAAGGAGCAACTTAACATCCTTGTGTCTTCGGAGAAGTGTAAGGAAATGATAGGCAAGGAGTTGACGCATGAGCAAGTTAATAAGTTGTCTGAAGAGGAGGTTAAGAAGTTCCATAAGAGATACGAGGCTGCCCTTGCAAGTAAGACCACAAACGCCGTAGCAGACTCCGCTATTAAGCTGGCCACTAAACTCCTGGGACTTGCGCTGCCCATAGACGACGTGGATCAACTGCGGAAGGACATAAGTGAGGATTATGTCATATCCCAAGAACTTAAGATAACTTGTGGGTGGTTGTCTTTGAAGTGCGGTAAGTTAATGGCAGTCGCATCTTTGGGACTTCACGTGGCTCAACACGTCGACTTGAAGGAGGTACTAATTTCTTGGAAGGACTACAAGAAAGATAAACAAGTCGAGGATATCTTCAAGGCAGCACTTGCTGAGGTACCTAGTCAAGTCACCACAAGTGATGCTCAAGTCATTCACGGGACTTAGTCAAGTCGTCATCAAGTACTTAGTCAAGTCATCTGTAAGTCGTCATCAAGTACTTAGTCAAGTCATATGTAAGTCGTCATCAAGTCATCGTCAAGTCGTCGTCAAGTTACTTGTTAAGTCCTTCAGGTCCTTAGATATAAGATGAGTGACACCGAAACAAAGGCGGAGGAGCAAATTACCAAGCCTAAATCCCCGGGCAGAGTCGCTGCGGGGAAGAAGCTCGCTGAGATGAATAGAAAGAACAAGGCAAAGAAGGAAAAGAAGGAAGAGGAAAGAGAAGAGGAATCCTTCATTAATCCTGGATACGTTATCGGAGCATTAGGACTCGCTATAGCAGCAGGCAGCCTCTACTTACAATGGCGGGCTGCGAAGCCAAAAGTGGAACCAAGGGCGGAAATAAGGTATGTGGAGCCTCCTAAGAGAAGCAGAATACCCGAGATGGAATGACCTTCTCGCTTTGTAATATAATGTCGACCGCATTGATGAAAACAGTTGAAGAGGCTGCAATTATTACTTCTATTGTCGCAGGCATTGGTTGGGTAGGTAAGAAAGTGCTCAAAGAAGACTTTACTGAAGACCCAAGCAAGAGCTTCGCTAATTTTGCTAAGATGACCGCTGCCGTAGGCGGGGCTGTAATGTTAAAGGACTACTCACAGAAGGAAAAGTACTTACCTAAAATCTAGAAGAAAACTTGTTTTCTGAAATATAATGGTTAGCTTAGTCGCAGGTGGAGTTATTGCAGCGTTAGCATTCACAGGAGCCAATTATGGCGGTAGATATCTGGATAGAATCGTCAGTGGTGACAAAAACGCAGAATCTAACGCCGAAAGGAAAAGACACGACTTAGCGCTGGAGAAATATCAAAGGGACGTGGCGGCTTGGAATGAAAAAAGACAAGCTTACAGGGATTGGTTGGATAAGAACTACCAAGACAAAATGCAGGCGGATAAGAACTTCGAAAACACGGACTACGCCTTTAAACTTTATGCACAAACGCACCCCGACTTTAGGATTAGCAAGCCTCAATTTAAGGATTACTACCAGCCGTCAAAGAAACAAAAAGACAATGAGTTGGTCTTTGTTGGTATCGCAGGGCTGGCAGGAGGTGCAGCCTTGGCGTATTTAATATAATGATCGTCTTTTTGGAAAGCGATAAGAATGACTTTACCACTTATTTGAATCCCCCCATCAAAGCCCATACGGTTCGGCTGGTCAGTTGCTCTTTGTACAATTCTTGGTATAATTTAATCGATGGTATGGTCACTGAGGAAAAGACGTCTGGCAATTTTACTACCGTAATGCTCCCAGATGGACATTACACGCCTATAACGCTGGCTAAGGAGCTAGCCAAGCGCGGTTATACTCTCACCACAGGATTGCCGCATGAAATGACTATCAAGCATGGTATGTCAAGCTTCTCATCAACCCCAGGAAAACGTGACGCATTTGGATCGTTACTAGGTATCACAGGTAAGACGATTACCACCACGGCCATACCTGTGAATTGGAAAGTCGCATCCTCTTATGAAGTCTATTGTGATTTGGTCCATTCAGTCTCAGTCGGAAAGCCCTCTCATCTAATGTCCAAGTTTTCACCCAAAGGTAATCCATTTGACCTGGTAGAATACACACCCATTTCTTTAAACTATGATTTAAATCAGGAATTGGTCGAAAGCATAAACATCACCATTAAAGTGGATGGAAAGACTGTGGATTTTAACGGGCGCAAGATTAATCTCGTCTTGGAATTCATATAATGGGTCGAACTGAGGACAAACTCAAAAGGATTTACTACGGTCCCGAAGGCTATTGGAAAGGAGCGTCGGCTATCAAGAAACTCGCAGCCGCAGCCAGGGTATGCGACGAAACGGCTAAGAACTGGTTAAAGAAACAGACTATCTATCAGGTTTATCTTCCCGTGCCCAAGTACATTCCCAGACCCAGCTTTACCGTAAATACCCCTAATGAAGTTCATCAGGCGGATTTGCTTTTCTTACCGCACGACACGGTGAGAAGAAAGACTTATAGGTACGCTTTGACCGTAGTTGATATCGCAAATAGATACAAGGACGCCGAACCCATAACCAGCAAGGATTCTGGGGAAGTCGCAGAAGCCCTTAGTAGGATTTATAAGCGCGTTTTGAAATGGCCAAAGCTGCTGCAAGTGGATGCGGGGACGGAGTTTATGGGTGTGGTTACCAAGACCCTGAAAGACCACAGCACTAAGATAAGAAGAGCCGAAGCAGAGTACCACAGGGGTCAGAGCATCGTCGAAAGATTCAATAAAACCCTGGCTGAGCGTCTCTTTGGATACCAGTATTGGAAAGAGTTGGAAGATCCCTCTAAGCGAAACAAGGAATGGACACAGAGGCTCCCCCAGGTCGTCGCGGCTTTGAACAACGAGGCGGCCAGGGCTACGGGAATGAAACCCAAGGAGGCCATAAAAAAGAAGCACGTGGAACACAAGTCCTACGTTAGAAGTTCGAGGGCGGTCGGACTAAAGGAAAAAAAGCTCCCCCGCGACATAGTGGTCAGATACCTCTATCAGCCGGGGGAACTCGAAGGTGGCAGTAAGAGAGCCACGGATCCTAACTGGTCTCTGAAAACGTATGAGATTTCAAAGTCCGTCACCAAGGAAGGGCAACCCGTGTTGTATTACCTAAATGGCCCAAGTCGCGGATTCGTCAAGGAAGAGCTGCTCATAGTCCCCAAAGACTCAGAGTACTGCAGCACCGCGCGCCCGATTACACTCTAGGCATGTCAGCCTTACGTTGCCTCTGCAATGCCCGCGTTTGTTATTTATGCGATCCACGGAGAACTGCTGATCGTCATTCGGGTCAAATTTCCACAGTAGCGGTATGTTACATTTGGCGCAGCGGGCACCTTTCTTATAGACGTCGTCCACGCATAGGTCGAACGTCATATTTTTTTCTTTGTCGTGCCGCTCGTAGCGAAGGAGTTTCTTAGCGATGTTCTCTTTGGCTACTTCTTCAGAAGTGCGGTCGTACCGCAATTGCGGACCCCAGGCTCTTTTTAACTGTTTGGCATACTCCACGCGACTTACGGCGGTGTATATCAAATTGCTCCAACACAGCCGCTGGTCTATGATCCATAAGGTTTCTGTTATGGTAAGCCCTTGCGCGCTGTGGACTGTCATGCAGTAACCCAAACGCCAGTCTGGATGGGAGGTAATCCTTTCCACCATTTTCATGGGCACCCAAACCTTATCGTGCGTTACTGCGTTTTCCAACCGGGTTTTGGTTCCCGGGACCCAGACGTCTTTTTTCTGCATTCGGGTGTCGTGGGGTTTGTAACAAATGGGCACTAAATGACTGGGGAAGCGTTCCTGGTGTATTTTGAGTAAGTCTTTCTGTATGCGGGACTGCGCTGCGCGTTTGCTGCTCAGCACCAAATCCTCTGGATGCCAAGAATGTAGAAAGTCTTCATAGGATTTTGCTCTTACGCGTTTACGTAATGTTTTGCATTGTTGGGCGTCACTGAGGCCCCTTAATTCTGCTTTTAGGTTTCTTATTTGATCCTTGCTGCGGTAGTCGGTGTTAATTTCCGCGGAGTAGTCTACGATTTCTTTTAACCATTCGTGTGGCATCTCCCCGGCTATTGGTGGTGGTTGGCATGGATCCCCAGCAAATATCACTTGGCACTTTCCGCGGAGGAATTCTACGAACTCCTGTAAGATTTCTAATGGCACGGTGCAAATCTCATCCCAAAGTATTACCGGCGGTATGTCATGAATGGCTTCTGGTACCCACTTTTGACCATTCCAGCGAAAGAAGCTATGGTAGGTCTGTGCGTCGTAACCCATCTCCGTTAATTCCCTTTCCAATCGGTGCGTTGGCGTCAACACCTTTATCTTTGGAAATAACTGCAGTACGCGCGTTGTCTTACCGCTGTCTCCAGTTCCGTAAAGGTAGGAAAGGCGTTTGTAGGAAATGGGATCTGTAACTGAGGGCAGTGGCTCTTTTGTGGGCATAATGGAGCCTTTAGTATGCTCGCCTGTATATTCCACACGTTCTCTCCAGGCTTTTATCTCTTCATCTTTGACACGCCACTGACCGCTTTCTGCAAGTTCGTCGGCAGTATAGAATTCCTGCATCTTCTCTAAGACTTCTGGTTTTACGTATAAAGAATCTGTAGCCACGCGGGGAATGTCCTCTTTGTCGAATCGTAGAAGCATCGCAAGGAGGTTTATGTGCGCATATGCTAACATACTGGCACGCAGGTGGTAATATTGGGGTCTGTGATCTTGGTAGTAACACAACGCATTCCATTTGCGTTCTTTCTGGCCTTCTATGAAATAGTTCCACTTTTCCACAGACACCATCGTTCCTTGATCGTGGGCGCGCTTAATGAGAAAGCTCAATTCACCTTCGTCCGTTATTAGGCGTCGCTGCATGTGTTTCTCGCCTTCTTTTGCGCCCTGCGTGAACTTTCCTATTACGACCCTAGCCGTGGGGTTGTGTTCTGGGAGCCATTGTGTGAAGGAGGAGTGACACAATATGGCTTCATGCGCCGTGTATTTAAGCAGTCGACGCTCTTCTAAGAATTTGAGTAGTGGCACTGGTATCCATTCCTTTTCTTGTAAATGCTTTCCATACCACGCGTAAATTATGGGGTGTAGGCCTTTTGCTAGCTTCCAGGTGGTTAACCGTATGAACCCCGTAGCTGGGGCGTCGTAGTGACCGTCTAAGGACACCCTAAAGAACTGTGAATCTGGATGGCCGTAGCGGTCGTAATATTCCTTACAATCCCCCAGGCCTTTAAAGCTTGCAGGATAGCAGTGCTTCATGTCTAAAGATACATATTCGTCTTCATCGTACTCCATGTTCCAAAGACCTCCATGACCGTGTTCTACACAGGCTTTGGCTATGTCTCCGAACTCCTCCGGTGTGGATTTCCATCCATTCCTCTTTTTCGCCGCTAAGAAGTCCAAACTTCGGGAGCTAAGCACCTCATCTGAGAAGTCTTCCCCTAAGGTCTCACAGGCACTTTGAATGCGCTGGTGTTCGATTTCCGGGCGATACAAAGTACCATCTTGTGTCATAAATTGACTTCCTTCTGAATCCATCAACCATATTGAGTTCTCGTGAATCAGGTTCACCAACGGGGAGGTTTTGTAGACCTTGGTTTCTTTCTTTTTGGGGAACCTAAGTTCGCGCCAAGCGTGTCCGTTATGCTGGTAGATGACTATAGGAGCACCTCTGCCGCCGTATTTATGTGTTCCGGAGTAGATGAAGCCGTCGGTGATATCTTTCACGTGTATGCGTCTCCCTAACGCCGTTTCTAGCTTCTTGATGTTTTCCATCGTTCCTCCAGTCTTATGTGTGTCTTTTTCCCATTTCCTGATGGCTTCTCTCCTCTTTAAAGTTAGTTTACCTCCGCGTGAGGAGTCCTCAAAGAACTCTCTTACCAGCTTCCCTACGCAGTTACCAGGATGTCGCATTGGTTTCAACTTCTTAACGTCGGGCTTCTTAATCTCATACGCGCCGTAAATGACCACGGTGACTGGGTATGCAACCTCGTAGAACAGCAAATCTATTCCTTCAAGTGCTCCAGGTCTGGTATTCTTATTCAGGACAAATAGACTTTGCTTACCAGACGCTCGTATGGGATTTCGACCCTTTTCTATTATCCACTCACCGTCTAAGTACTTTATAAATGTTAGTTCCAGACGGTAATCGCCTTCAGCATTAAATCGATTATGTTTTCTGCTCTTTCTGTTGTCATCGTCTCATCTGTATCTCCCTCCATAAATGTTGTGAAGGCGAAGTCGGCGTCCAGGCGATCCAACACCTGAGTTCTGAGCTTGCGCACGGTTTTGTTTTGAATGCTTGTGATGGCGTCCATCTATATCTAAGGAATATTTTAACCTCCGTTTGCGTTACCCAACACAGCAGCAGATAGGGACTTATCGCTGCTGCCGCCGGATCGCGCAAGACCCCCCGTTCGGCCTCGTCACTGCTCCAAAAACCCCACCCCCCCTGGGGTTTTTCGATATGTGATTTTTGGCAATGCCGGCGCTTCGCGTGTCCCCCTATCTGCTGCTCATCGCAAATTGCATGTAGCAATGCAGCTCAGTGTAGTTTAAAGTGGTGACACTACTGCGTTCTGAAGTTAATTCGCGCCTTACTCTTGCAACATTACGCGCAACAAATTTCATCATGTGAACATAGATGAAACATTGAACATTGCTTGCACCAGATTTATAACTGCTGACCACATGTCTTAATACTATAGTAAGCTGACAAAAGCGATTTTGCGTGATTTTGTTGCAATGTCTGTCACTCTGATTCAAATGTTGCATCATGTGAAATCATCATTTGAAAACACGTTCTGAGACAAGTTGCACCAATTGTTTGGGTCTCCATTGTACCATGTAAGCGGTCATGCAACTTATGTCTCAACGCTGTTGTAGGACAAGTTGTAGAGAAAGTTGTTCGGTGTAATCGTGCCTTAAATTCTAGGTTCAAGCAAACATGCCACCTTTCAGCAAAATAAGAAAACTTTTCTCGCCCAATGTGAGTCCTATGCTCTACCGACTGAACTAACCAGGCTCAATTTAATTCGTATCATATTTAAGTTATCTCTAATTTAAGTTTAGCTATTACTTTAGATCATCATCTGTATCCAGGCAACTTGCACTTCAACATCTCCGAGTCCCGGAATTTAATCCCCGTAACTTAGGGTTCAAGACTTGTACAGTTTTTATCACATAATAATGTTAGAAGTTTAAAAACATAATCTTGGTGTTGGTATTCCTTTGCTCCTTTTAGAGTAGAATGAGGCAAAGAATATTACCATGACTAGAATTCGAACCTAACCTTTAGACGATCACGGCTCAACACCACCACCACCACAGTTGAAAGTAGAATAAAAGAAAACTATATTCATTATCACCTGTCGTGGTGTTGTCCCCTGATCATCTAATAACGAATTAGAAAATTGTCAAACGAGTTGTACTGTGGCACGTTTAGGTAAGCAGAAATAAAACCATGTGATATTATTTGACCCCTAAGTCCCCCTCTCCCGTGCAAGAAATGAAATTGCATCATCGTGCTCGTCAAGTGATAAGGTTCTATTATCATGCATGTTATAACGCTGAACGAAAAATATATAACTGGCCTGCAAAGACCTAACGTCTTTCAAGCAAACGTATAGTTTAGCTAGTTAAAATAATATTTTTGCGCCCAATGTGGGGCTCGAACCCACGACCCTGGGATTAAGAGTCCCATGCTCTACCGTCTGCGCTAACCAGGCACTTGTCTATGTATTTCTTTGTGTACAAAGACCTTCTCCTGTACTTTGTTTTAAGTGGTTCTTCGGTTCATACTTGGAAGAGAAGAAAGACAAAACAAATGCGATCTTTCATCTAATACACATCCAACAGTTTTTTTTTTTTGGTAAATCTGTCATCACTCCCTTGGTACTCTTTTTAACCTTCATGCTGGATCATGTGGACTGACAAAGAACTTTACTTTGTAATTCTTTTGTTGTTTAACGAACAAGGAACAGGAAGAGACTTCATTCCTCACAGATGACATCGAAACTTACTTTCGTCTTTTTCTCCAACTTGCCTGCCGTGAAACCTCCGCTAACTGAACAAAAGAAAGTGTGCAAGGGATTCTGGTAGTAGAGGTCAATGACATAATCCTGAAAACGTCCTATTGAGGCACGATTAGGTGAGCAAAAATAAAACCATGTGAACATATTTTACCCCTGAGCCCCCCTCTCATGCATGTTATAACGCTCAACGGAAAAATATAACAAGATTGCAAAGACCTAACGTTATTCAAGCAAACACGTAGCTCAGCTAGTAAAATAATATTTTTTTACGCCCAATATTGGGATCGAACCCACGACCCTGGGATTAAGAGTCCCATGCTCTACCGACTGAGCTAACCGGGCACTTGTACTTGTATATCCTTGTGCACAAAGACCTTATCCTTTACTAGGTTTTTTTTGGTTTTATGTCGGTTCTCCTTTGAAGACTGGATAGATAACTTGTTACTTTTATGATTAATCAATTAATCAAAGCAGGCAAAAGACATTAAATTATAAGTTTTAGTTTCACAGGTAAATCACTCATCTTTTCCCTTGGTATTGTTGACTCAGAGGACGTAGCGATGCCAGGTTTATTCACATGACACTAAAAAGCACTTCCGATCCAGTGCCCGTGTCAATTCGACGTTAAGCGATAGATTTAATGGTTTGCATGGCCACCATGATGTTGAACAGGAACAATGTAATGTCTTTTCATGACAAGAGACTTCATTTCTCACAGATGACATCGAAAATGACTTTTTTTTTCTTTCCAACTTAACTGCCGTGAAACCTCCGCTGTCATTCCAGTCACCACCACTATAGCATGAGAATGGTCCATTCCCTTGCAGTGGCCGAGCCAGGACAAGAAGTGTGCGGTTTGGGACATGACGTCACCTTGCGCGCTATTCGAATTATGATGTCATAAAGGAGATTAGTCTAATGACCTTAGTTTTAGCTTGATATCACACCCGATAAGAGCAAAATGATCTGCGTTTTACTGTTTACAGTAGTGCAAATGGTCTTCATACAAGCACTATACGAACAGCTAAAATTCAAGGCATATCGTGATTAGCAAAAAATACATATCAAGCTTTACTCTACAGTATATGTGGCATCGAGTAGAGAAAGCTCAATCCAATATATTGTATTCAATTTTCCTTTCTTTTACCTATTGGATGTTAATAGTGCCTGGTTAGCTCAGTCGGTAGAGCATCAGACTTTTAATCTGAGGGTCAAGGGTTCGAATCCCTTATCGGGCGTTGTACTTTCTACTTTTCCTACGTATTTACTCTAATTTTCATTGGAATTTCATTATTCCTTTCTTTAGTCTAATTTTCATAGGAATTTCATTATTCCTTTCTTTACTCCAATTTTCATTGGAATTTCATTTTTCCTTTCTTTTACCTATTGGATATTAAAAGTGCATTGTTAGCTCAGTCGGTAGGGCATCTATTGGATATTAACAGTGCCTGGTTAGCTCAGTCGGTAGAGCATCAGACTTTTAATCTGTGGGTCCAAGGGTTGGAATCCCTTATCGGGTGTTGTACTTTCTACTTTTCCTACGTATTTACTCTAATTTTATTGGAAAATTGATTGTAGGTGCGAAAAGCGGCAAAGAAAAAGGCCGTCGTTTTATAACGATTTTGAAATGAAGATTTTTCAAAAAGAAAACAAAAAAAGAAGGAGAAAAAATAACAAGTAAAAAAGAAAATCTTTGGAAAATCGAGGAAGGATACGAGGACGATGCTAATTCGTATGTCTGCCTCGCAGAAAACTGACACAGGGAAAGACGACACACAATGTTTGAATGCAATGAATGTATAAAACACGACAAATGTTTTCTTTTATTCAACTATCGCCTATTATGTTGACTCCATAACACGATTTCATCCAAAACTTTACTGCTTGGTCCAAGTTGAGAAAGAAAACATTAAAGTATGGAAAAGAAGATAACGACCCCGCCAGGACTCGAACCTGGAATCCCCCAGATACGGGGCCGTATCTGAAAAAATTGAGATGAACGAATTACTTATGTTTCCTTACATAGTCAGATCCATATCAGTAATGATTATCTGTGTACTGAGTTGGATCGGGCACGCTGCGTCAGTCGTTATATTTGGCTTGTCTTGTCAACTTTGTCAACTCTTTGGTTTCACTTGACGTCGTTTCCTGTCGTGTGTGGAATGTTCATTGGCTGAGACACACAAGTAACTTTTTGATTGACAGCATATGGCAATACCCTACACGCTTGTGCGCTTAAATCGGATTCGTGCACTTGAAGCCCGTGTGACTAGAAATATAGGTAAGAAAATTGGACACCTGTCTGGTATTTCATAACCGATGGTCAGTGGAGTCAATCATCTACGGTCTAGGGGACGGCTAATCTCTCCCTATAGGCTTCTGCCGAGTTTCCTGATCATTCTGTAATACAGTTCAGTATTCAATGTCTGGAAAGATGGTCTCCGGTTGTTTTCAATTAATAAATTAAAAGAAATCAATAAGCTAGGCTTCATGGCAAATGAACGTGTAAAATATATCACAAATATCAATTTGTAAAGAACAAGCTAGAGGAAACCGAATTGCGCATGCACCACTTTGTTCCATTATCTTCCCTTTGTATTTCCTTTGTATCTTCCACTTCCAACAGTTAAACACGAGGAATTTTTTATCAGGCATTTTTTCCTGCTAACATGAGGTACAAGATGAGGTGCGAACAGAAAAGCTGTATTTCAGTCGGCTCAAAATTTTTATACCCCGACCCCGCCAGGACTCGAACCTGGAATCCCCTGATTCGAAGTCAGATGCCTTATCCATTAGGCCACGAGGTCTTATTGTAGTGGAACTTCATCTTGTATACCATTTTTGTTCAGCAATAATAAAAAGCCAGTGTGATGCAGTTGCAGTGACAGGATATTCTACACTAGGAAATGTTTCATAGCTTTTCATGCAACGTATTTGACGTTTGACTGGTTTTCACCCAGGCGTCCCGGGTTCGACTCCCGGTATGGGAATGTTTTGCATCTCTAAAACTAGTTATATTAATATTTTGATAATATTTTTGTTGACGATTTTGTATTTCTCTGCAATGAAAAAAAAAAAAGACATTAGCTATCACTTTAGATCATCATCTGTATCTAGCCACCTTGCACTTCAAAATCTCCGAGTCCCGGTTTTTAATCCCCGTCTTTTAGGGTGAAAAACTTCTATTTTTTCTTATCAGATAATAATGTTAGAAGTTAAAAAACATAATCTTGGTGTTGGTATTCCTTTGCTCCTATTAGAGTATGATGGGATAAAGACTATTGTCATGACTAGAATTTGAACCTAACCTCTGGAAGATCACGGCTCAAAACCACCACGACAGGTGATAATTGAATAAAAGAAAACTATTACCGTGACCAGGATTCGAACCTGGTTTATTTCGGACATAACGCAAAGTCCTAACCTCTAGATGATCACGGCTCAAAACCACCACGACAGGTGATAATTGAATAAAAAAAAACTATTACCGTGACCAGGATTCGAACCTGGTTTATTGCGGACATAACGCAAAGTCCTATCCTCTAGACGATCACGGCTTAAAACCACCACGACAGGTGATAGTTGAATAAAAGAATAAATTTATTTATGTATTCATAATAACTCTATTTTCAAACAAATAATAATGAAAAAAAAGTTGCAAAAAAGGTGCTGCCAGGGAATAACTGAATCCTCATATACGACAGCTCCCACTAACTAATTACAATGAAATCGCTGGTAGAAAAGGAAAGAAGAAGAAAAATACAAATTACAAATTATAAAAAAGATTAAGAAACAATAAAATATAAATATAATAAATTATATTAATTTTCTAATGAAAATTAAACCTAAGATTAGATAATTGATAATAAAAGTCATAAATTATAAACAACAAAATCTAATCTAATGAAATCTACGTATAATACAAAATTTACGTATAATACTGTTAAAACTTAACCTTCCCGTTGAAGCTTGAAATTATTTTTTCAAGTCTTTCTTTACAGCGTTCGCTTAGATCGCTCATTCACTGTGATGGTCAACACATCTATCAAAACTGTTGTCATCATAAAGCATTTCTGGCATAAGTTATTAATCAACCAGAAAAAATAATTAAGATATTTCATCAATTTGCTTTCGTGAAGATGAAGGCAGACCATTTAATCATCTCATCAGAAATTGTACAAAATTTAATCATGATTTTTTTGAATAGCTTTGTTTCCAATAAACATTCAATTTAAAGGTGTTTTCAAATAACACTAGGCAAACAACTCTGCATTCATCACGTTTCTCTAATTGTATTCACATCCCAACATGCCAATGTTATTGTATAGCAGAGTTTTCAATTGACAAACTAACAAGCTATGCGAGGGACCTGATCATCGCTATCATATTGGTACACCTCAATTGAACAGAATCTTTTTATAGATGAGATGGTTTATTATTATTATTTTTATCAGGAAAAATAACGCGCTAATCAGATCAGGGCAAACAATGTCGTCTTAAGAGAAAAAAAGATGAATCCATGCAGAATGAATAAATAGATATCGGTATCTTTACTGTAGATGAATAAGAATCACGTGATCAGGATACAAAAACGCTATGCTATCAGTTATGGTGAGTTGGCCATCGAAAAAAAAAGCCTTTCTCGAGCTCCATTAAACAATTGCAACAGGCAGTTGGCTTATAGTTCTGAAGTAAATAAGACCATATTAGGCAGTGAAAAACCAATATTTGTGAAGCCAGATTAAATTATCTGTAATATTAAAATTTTAATTTAAAAATCTCATAATGAAACTTTCATTGAAACTTAATAACGAAGTACAATGATTTTTAGTCGCATCAAAAACAAAACACTTCAAAAAGACTTTATTAAAATAAATCCAAACCAGCCGTGTATTTTCAGTGGAATGGGATCAAACCTACCGAGAACAATACCTGACTACATAAGAAGATGCCCAACTCAAGTCCAATCAATAGCTGCACAACAGAGTTCATGTGATCTCTATGCTGTTCTCGTCTTCAATATAGCAGGAAACTCCCTCGTTATTCACATCATCAGGAATGAACGAGGAATAAAAACCTCCACAAAATATCTGCTCTTAAACTTGGCTGTAGCGGATCTTTCATTTGGTGTTTTTCTTGCTCCTGAATTTATATTCTTTCCTTTGTTGGATAGACCATGCTTGCCTTATGGAGCTCTTGGTGACTGGCTGTGTAAACTAGTGTTCACAAGTAACATCGCTTGGATAGCTTCCAGAGCTTCAGTTTTCACCAAGATTTGTTTATCAGTTGAACGCTACTTTGCTGTTTGTCGTCCTCACACCTTCCGTCAGCGTTTCTCGCCGAAGATCGTCAAAGTGCTCATTGTGGTGTCTTGGATATATGCTCTTGTTATTCTATCTCCCTTAATTATTGGTATTCATTTTAGCAGAGACTATTTTCACTGCAAACACAACAATTCATCCCTTAAAGCTTATATGTTGTACTCTTTGGTAGAAACAACTTGTGCCTTTTCTCTAATTATATTTTTTACTGTGAAAATATACATTTCCCTCTGGTGCAAGCAGACAGTCGAACTTACATGTACAGGAGAACGAGAGATCACCGAGAGAAAGAAGAAAAAGGAAAGTCACATTGTGTGTTCTTGCTGTAGTTGTCACATATGTGGTGTGCTGGAGTCCTGCTGCAATAAACTTTGTTGTAGCACTTGGGTCATTAACAGTAATACAAATGGAATTAGCTAAAGCATCAGTTCTGGCGGCATCTATCATTGCTTCTCTTGACCTTTATCTGTTTAGCTTCTAAAATTCAAGATTTAAGGTTTTGGTTAAGAAGGCTCTTTGCTGTAGAAAAGAGTCTTCCGGGTAATCAATGACTGCTGGAAAAAGTAGTTGTCATTTGAAGGTTAATAAATGAGACATACTGCTGCATGGACGGACTGTACTGAACACGATGCTTGAAATTATAGAGAATAAGAGAAAAATATCAAATTCACTTGGCGGAAATCGAACCCACGTCTTCGTCTTCATTAAACTACATGGACCAACCACGCTGGTAACGCGGCTGGAATATGAAATGTAGGGTACTCGTGAGGATCGATCCCAGAACGATATTTTTTCTTTATAGGTAAGTCGAAACCGTAAATATGTAACCAAAGAATAGACATAGTATAGTAGTAATAACTTATGCGTTCGGTGTGTATATTATATTTAAATTCAAGTAGCAATGCCTCAAGTTTCCGAGGATTTTTCTTTCCCCAATATAAAGGAAAAAAAGCAATTTTACTATTTCTCCTCTTTGTAAACCGGGTCGTCATCTTGATTCTTCACCTCGTCGACGTGGGAAAAGCTACCTTACCTTTCGGATATAAATCTTTATCCAAATTCTGTATCAACATTCCAGGTGGAAAGATTGGCTACGAGTGGAGATCTAACTGAGCACAAATCCTTTACCCGATAAGTGCTCCGTTTGTGTTAAAACTGTTGCCAGCGATCATCGTTCCCTCTCTTGTGGTTATTGCAGTCCATGATGTCACATAAAGTGCGGTAAAATCAAGCCTGGTGAATATACGAAATTACAACTGGTAGACAATTTCCATTGATAACGCAAATATCGTTAAATTCGTTTAATTCTGTATCTCAATTTACACCTAAAGCCAGCCAGTGACTAATGCTTTCAGTCATGTACAGACAACCCAATGATTCTGAGTTTTATGCTACTTTGGAAAAACAGCTGGAAAGTATTCGGATAAAAAGGAAGAACAACTAAATTGTTGGAGATCTCAATGTTGATTTACTAAAAATTCCGCCTCAGATGAAGGTCCCAAGTTACTTATGAGGGGTAGCCCGTAAATATC
Source organism: Actinia equina (assembly GCA_011057435.1). Taxonomy (NCBI): domain Eukaryota; kingdom Metazoa; phylum Cnidaria; class Anthozoa; order Actiniaria; family Actiniidae; genus Actinia; species Actinia equina. The sequence goes on along the minus strand of WHPX01000481.1, from coordinate 142,188 downwards.
ACCTAAGGCGTGCAAAATGCAAAAAATCGAAATCACTCAAATTTTGTCAGAATATAGGCCTTAGTATGATAAAGCATTTCCATTGTCTTTCCATTACATTAGTATATCTTTCCCTTTGATGCCTGTCCATCGATGTTTTCAAGAAGACAATGCAACGGAATAAAGGAGCATGTTGAACCATCTTAATTTACAAGGGTCAAGGTCGATAGCATGAAAATGGTAGAAGATTGATTTTCCTGTTCAAGGAGACGATCAATGAGGGCAAACAAAAGTCGTATTTCAGCCAAAAGATGTGTATGAACGACCCCGCCAGGACTCGAACCTGGAATCCCCTGATTCGAAGTCAGATGCCTTATCCATTAGGCCACGAGGTCTTACACTTTAGAGGCATGGCGTTGAACAATAGAAATATATTTTCTTTATTCAAGTTGTGCTCCCCATTTGCACCGTTACCGTCTGGGGCGTTGAATATTTTTTGCGAAATGAAATATTATCGCAGGCTTTCATAACAAATCATTTTGAGACATCAGGCAGTCTCTAAAAATTGACCGTTTAACTTGATTCTACTTCATCGTGAAAAAGTTGCAAAAAAATGCAGTTGTTGTTGCTGCTGCTGTTGTTGCCAAGCGAGATGTCTTTGCCGAAGAAGAGCCACACATATCGATACGCACTCTACTACTCACGATTGCACGGTACAAGATAAAAGGGTAAACTTTACACCGTGAAAAGATTAAAAAACTTATTGACTTTTCGGACGCTAGTCTTTGTCGGAGTAAAAACGTAAGGATGTTTTTGGAAAATAGCACCAACATGGCTGCGCGAAATATTCGGGACCTGAAGGCTGTCATTACATCATTATTGTTGATGCGTGTGGCAGGCAATTTTGAACGCGATGAGACAATTTGAAGACGCACTCCTTAGTTTAGTTTAGCTTTCAACAAATTAGTGGCATCAAAATAGGTGCGCCTGGTTAGCTCAGTCGGTAGAGCATGGGACTCTTAACCCCAGGGTCGTGGGTTCAAGGCCCATATCGGGCGAAATCTAGTTGATCTTTTTTGATGATAAATACAGAAGACTTTTTTAATCAGTTCTTTGCCTATAAGGATTCTTGTCTCAATCACGTGTTTAGTTGAGTCGAGTTTTAGCTTCTGAATAAAACGAAAAAGTCATAGTCCTTTTCTGAGATAGGGAACGTTATGCATTGTGGTCTAGCTTGTGTACAAATAACTATTTGGTCATGATGCCTTGTTGGTGGTACGTATACCGCGAGCTGGACCACGATGCATCCTGTTTAACGAACTCAGAAAAGGTCTACGCTGCTAGGTTCTTCTTCTGGTGAGTTTTATTGTGATATCCCAGTGGGGGTCGTTCACACCTGACTATTTTTAAACTTGTATGCTGAACGATTGATGATGAATTTTGTATTCTACATTTTACATGCTGCATGGTTGCATACTGCGAGAAGGAAGAAGAAAATATTCAGGAAAATGTGCAGACAAAGTTTAGAAAAATTCCATATCGATTTGACATTTTGATTATTTAATTCTTCACGTCCACCATATTTTACTTTGGGCTCGGCATGCAACATGAAACAAAACCTTCACCATTATTTTAAGCTTTACATCTAAACCACCGGTAAAGGGAAAAAAAGGGCGGCCTGAGATCTGGAGATGGAAAACACACTGTACTGGGTGGATATGATTTGTGTCAGACATGGCATTGCTAAAGAAGTTTGGAAATACTATTTATAACATTTATATACTACCTTACTACCACTACCCAGAATCAACAAGCAACATGTTTGCTATCTGAGCAAAGGCTTGTACTTCTCATACTTCAATAGTTTGTACAATTTCCCCAATATTAACACTGGTACTTTCCAGGGTCTCTACAATACTCAATCGTCCACAACTTATCTTTCGGCTGTTTTCCTTTTCTTTGTCTTTGCTGGCTGAGTAAGAAAATGCAAATACTTTTCGTTTGATTGAACTAACGATGTTAGAGCGCAGTACTTCAAAGTCTGTCATGTCCAGAAAATCGGAGTTCCGTTAATCACTGACATCCTCATCATAACTTAGATTATCGAAAGACATTTGAGTGTTGCTTCGAGCTGTGCGAACGTTGCTTCTAGTGGGGCAAAAAGGAAACAATACTGTACTGAGTCAAGGTAATAATAATTTCGATGCTATTAATAAGAGTTGGAATTATTCAGCATATCACAATGAAAGTAAGAAACCTTGCCGGGGGGATGCTTCAGATACAAGGTGAGTCAGGAAAGACAGCTAATGTCCATTATCCAAATCACTAGATACATATAATTAATGTAACTCCCATGTAGCATTTCGTTCTCGACTTCAGATAATATTAAGTCACAGGCTTCCATTTCTTCTTTTAAAAATAGGTTAAAGCATTTCCTTTTCGAAAGTCTTAAGTTAGTATTTGATTGAGATAATATACGTTTATATAAGTTAATTTGTCCTGAATGTCGTAGAATTAATGGTTTGTGTCATCTGTAGTTGCTTATTGTCGTCACATTTTCCTTTCATTAATGTGTTGTTGTGTAATATTTTCGGTTGGGACTATTTTATATATTTTTCATCGGGGTTGGGTTTGGGTGTTAATATTATATAGGGTCCCTAGAGTCCTCTTATATTATCACCTGCCCTTGGGCGAATCATGAAATATATAAATAATAAATAAATACTTAATAACAGAATAATACACGTTTTAGAGTAGAATTAAACAAAATTTATTGCCGCGACCAGGATTCGAACCTGGGTTATTGCGGCCACAACGCAATGTCCTAACCTCTAGACGATCACGGCTCAACACCACCACGACAGGTGTTACTGAACTCTGCAACGTTCATCTCCATTCGCTCTAGCAGGGCACTATAGGGGCTGCCACATGATGGTCTGGTAGACCCTTCCAGGACTCTGATAGAGTGAGCGGGAACAAGGGTTTGACCCACTCCTGCTAGCCGCACCCTCCCATAGTCACTTGCTGTTTGAACCACATTCTCTTCAAACATAATTGAAGCTTTGTACATCTGTAGTGCGTGCAAGAGGGCACTTTCGCATGGACTAGGTTTAGTCTAGCACACAGTACTTCCCAAATTCTCCCCATACTTTTCAACCCGTTGTTCTCAAGACATTCGAACCAAGCATCCTGGGGATTTTCTTTTTCCTCTCGCTGACCAAGGTAGACACAGAGTCCTTCACAACAAGGAACCCAAAACCCTGGAAAGTGTTGAACAGCACACTCAACGCAAGTTCAACATAGCCAATGTAAGGTATTTAATACCGGTTTAAATTCTGCTTGGATGATTCTTGTTGGCCAGTCCTCGTTGCTGGGCTGGTTTGGGCATTCTTTGGACAGTCTTTTTTCATGTGCCCGGTCGAGTCGCACAGCCAACACTTATGAATTTTTCTTCTCTGCCCTCTTTCTTCCTGACTTTTCATTGAAGCTATCAAGGAGTCGATTTGCTTTTGTTGGGCTGCAATTTGGGCTGACTGCTGGTGTATGATCTGTCGAGGATCACAATCTGCATCCGATTCACGAATGGTGGCATCTTTCACCTGGATCCTTTTTTGATTGCTTGTGAGTGTCACCACCCTGTCTCTGGCATCAAAGAATGACAGCTCCGGGTGCTCGGCATTAAGGCGACGCAGCTCAGTCCTAAGGGTGTCCTCAATCACTGCCTCTGCTAATCGATTTTTCAATTGTGTATCTCGTCCAGGTAGGAAGGAAGGGTCAAGTTGGGTAATGCGGTCATAGATCTTCACCAACTCCAACGAACAAGACACAAGGTCCTCCCCACCGGCCCTTTTGTGTATAGCTATAAAATTGTTGTTGCAGCTTGGGTAAACTATCTCCATCCCCAAACACTCTTAGCAATACAGCGAAGATCTTTAATGGGTTGGAGCTTACATCAGCTCCCCTTCCCAGCACTTCACGCCTTGCATTCTCACCAAGGTGTTCAATTACAAATGCTGCTTGGTCCTTAGGGCTAAGACCATTGGCGTCATCCACCCAATCTTCTATCAAAACGTCAGAAGGCTTCTCGGGTTTACCCCTAAATTTCTCTAATTTCCTTGTCTGGGATACATATACTACCCGATCCTGTAACTCCTGGCCCTCCTTTCCAATTTTTTCTTCTTTCAACAATTTTTTTAGTTCATTCTCCATTGCTACAGTATTTTGAACTGCTTTCTCTGCCTTCTTCTCCCTTTTCTCCAGAAGCAACTTAAGGCTATCAAGCTGTTCCTTTAGGGCTACAACCTGCTCCTCCGTGTTCATTTTGGTATTAAAATAAATACTGTACTCACGATTCCAGAGCCTCACACCAACAGGGTCTGTCTGTATTCTTGTCTAGATCCTGCTCGCGACGCCATATGTAAAGCAGGAAACTCCAACATCATGGCAATCGTTTATCATAGACGAAGAAACCTAAAATATCCATAATTTATATTAGCTAAAGGACTATTACAACGGAGTATTAATACCAAATACATCAAAATACATTCCACTGCAGTCTAGGCAGACCGATAAATTACAAGTATGCTAAATTATGGAAGTCACAAAGGAAATAAACTGTTATCTCACCCTGATGGCGGCCAACTAATACCTCATATATCGGTGAATGTTAAATCAAAGGATGGCTAATTCTAGAAAAGATTATTTCTGATTTTGAGAGAAGATATTCTACCCAACAACATACGAGTCTTCGTGAGGCAAGTAACTGGTTACCAGTCCTCCAAGGAGTACACAGGTAACCCAAATATCACTGTTACATGAAAATAAAGGAAGAAAGCAGACAAGCTATAAATAGAAAAAATACCAATAAATTTTCTTTTTAGCTCAATTACTAAGGCATCGATTCTGACTACGAATCAGAGAATTCCTAGTCGGGATAGGTCTACTTTTTTTTTGCAAGGAGGAACAAATTGCAAAATTAATACTGATGACCCCTACATAGCAAGCTATCTCGTTCGTTCTCCTGCTCAGTATTGAAATAACAGGACTTCTAAAACTTGGGGAAACGATGAAATAACTCCTTTTTTTATTTTCACTTAATTAACGGCGATGAATCAGAGAATCTTTCAAAAGTGACCCTCGTGGACTAATGGACAAGGCATCTCTCTTTAGACCAGAAGATCCCTTCACTGTCGATTCGTCAATCTTTCAAGCATACTAGTGTTCAGTACAATCCGTTCATGATCAGCGGAATAACACAGCCTGTTGACCTTCAAATGACAATTTCTTTTCAACCCATTTACCCGGAAAACTCCTTTCCACAGCAAAGAACCTTCTTTACCAAAACCTTAAATCTTGAACTTTGGAAGCTAAACAGATAAGGGTCAAGAGCAGCATTGATAAACGTCGTCAGTACCATTGCCTTGGTTAATTCCATTTGTATTGGTGTTGATGGTCCAAGTGCTACAATAAAGTTTATTGCAGCAGGGCTCCAGCACACCACGAATGTGACAACTACAGCAAGAACACACAATGTGACTTTCTTTTTCTTCTTTCTCTCGGTGACCTCTCGTTCTCCTGTAGGTTCAACTGTCTGCTTGCACCAGAGGGAAATGAATATTTTCACAGTAAAAAATGTCAACAGAGACAAGACACAAGTTATTTCTACCAAAGAATACCACATATAAGGTTTTAAAATCGAGTCGTTAAGGAAACAGCGAAAATAGTCTCTGCTAAAATGAACATCAACAAGTAAGGGAGATAGCATAACAACAGCATATATCCAGGACACCACAACGAGCACTTTGACGATCTTTGGCGAGAAGCGCTGACGGAAGGTGTGAGGACGACAAGCAGCAAAGTATCGTTCAACTGATAAACAAACCATGGTGAAAATAGAAGCTCTGGGAAACATCCAACCTATGTTGCCAAATCCAATTAGTTTACATAGCCAGTCACCAAGAACTCCATCAGGCAAAGTTGTTCTACCCAACAAAGGCAGAACTATAGTCTCAGGAGCAAGAAAAACCCCAAATAATATATCTGCTACAGCCAAGTTTAACAGCAGATAGTTTGTGGATGTTTTCATTCCTCGTTCATTCCTGATGATGTAGATAACGAGGGAGTTTCCTGCTATGTTGAAGACGAGAACAGCAGAGAGCACGACAGAAAAAATGATTTCCTTTGTAGCTGGCATGACTTTGGGTTTGAACTTCCACCGATATGTGATCACATCAAAATCTGTACAGCTATTGATGGAACTTGAGGTGGGGCCTATCTCCTCATGTAGTCAGGATGTGTTGCCTTTTGCGTTGTTGCCATTCCACTGAAAATATACAGCTGGTTTTATTATTAATTTTAATAACGTCTTTTTGAAGTGTTTTGTTTTTGAAAACCGTCTAAAAATCATTGTACTTCTTTATTAAGTTTTAATGAAAGACTATTTCATTTTGAGGTTTTTATATTACAGAAATTTTAATCTGCCCTTACAAATATTGGTTTTTCCTTTTAATAAAACAGAGCATTGTCTTATCTTTCATTGCAGCAGGGTGTGATCAATCTATGGACGATCAATCGAAATTGGAATTTTAAAGCATTTCTTTTTATATTAAGTTCTATCGTGCTTTCAGTGAATGCCATTTCATATGAGAGTATATCTAAAATACTCATGGCATTTTCATTTAACTTTCTCGTCATGGTTTCCTACCTTTCTCAGTATTCTCGCACCAGTCCCACGTATCCAGAGTATCTGAAAAAGAGTGTTTTAGGATTTTAACTGATCTGGTAATTGCAAAAAACGTTAAGCGTTTCGATATCTGGCTCTGCTTCGATAAAGCTGAATGACTCAAAGAAAAACAAAGAAACCGTATTTTGACAAAATTTATATTAATTTATATTAACCCTGGGATAAAGAGTCTCATGCTCTATCGTCTGAGCTAAGCGGGCACTTTTGTTTCTTTTATTCATTGTATACCAACACGTTCTCCTGTACTTCGTTTCTAATTATTTTCGGTTCGTATTTTAAAGCGCTATTTTCCCCGTCATATTTATTATCGCTTCTCTCGATATCCATCAAGTTTTTGAAAGCCGAAAGGAAGAAAGCCGATAGGCTATAAAAAATGAACAATTTACAAATACATTTCCCTTTGGCCCATTGAGTTTTAGAGGCATCGATTCTGACTACGAATGAGAGAATTCCTAGTCGGGGGAGGTCTACATTTTTTTCACAAACTAAATTGCACCAAAAAAGATTACTTTTATATATAGGTCCGAAAAATTAATATTTATTACGAATTACTAGCAAATTGTAACGACAGGATTTTAAACTTGGCGAAAATGATGAAATATTTTTTTTTTACTTTCTTTTCTGGATTTTTTTGTGTTTGTTTCTCTCTTCCTTTCTTGAGATCGATATTCTTTACTAATTTCTCCCTGTCTTTTTTTTTTGCCAAAATACTCCCCTCCCCCCCTCTCCGTTACATTCTGCTCTATACTAAGGATCACGTAAACGACAAACTCCATATATGTCCGATTTTAAGCATGACGTCACCTCGAGCGCTCGAATTATTACGTCACAAAGACAGAATAATGTCTTCAGTTTTAGTGGTAATTAAATGGTAACGTATTCTAGCGCATGCTTTACACTAATGCATTACGTTAATCTGCTATCAAGTTACTGGTAGTACGATTACCGGAAATAGTCCCCTTCACAGTTCCCTGCGCCATCTTGAAAGGAAGACATGCCTTTGCATCGAAGCGAGAGAAACGGTGAGCTTACAATGATGGAGACATGTGAATAATTGTCCAAGGTGTTAAAAAAATATCTCTTTCATTGCAAGCTGACCGTTCGTCTCGAATTGATGCCAAGGCACGGCTACCTTTCAAGATGCCGTAGGGAACTGTGAAGGGGACCATTCAACATAGCAGCGTCTTGTTCCAAACCTCAACAAATTAAACCCAAAGCAATTTTTTTGATTTAGTTATTCATGTACAAATTCCAAAGCAGGGCTCTCTGTGGCTTAATTGAGACTCTACAGAGTACAATTTGGGGTTTAATTGTACTCCTGTTATCCAATCAGAATCAAGTAATTTGGTTGATTGTGTTATAATGAGTTGAATTGAACTACAAGCGATAATTAAGAGAATATATTAAGAGTGGCATCGTGAACGAATTGACAAGACATCTGATTTTGGACAAGAAAACCCCTTCACGGTCGATTCGTCAATCTTCCAAGGATACTAGTGTTCAGCAATCCGTCCAGCAGTATGTCTCATTTGTTGACCCTCAACTGACAATTACTTTTTCCAGTCATTAATTACCCAGAAGACTCTTTTCTACAGCAAAGAGCTTTCTTGACCAAAACCTTAAATCTAGAACTTTGGAATATAAACGAATACGGGTCAAGAGCAGCATTGATAGACGTGGTCAGTACCATTGCTGTAGTTAATTCCAGTTGTATTGCTGTCCAAGTGCTACTACAAAGTTTATTGCAGATAATGGTTTCCCATTTCAGACCACGTTTCATTCGCTAGAGCATCATTTTTTGTTTAATGATACGCATGAAAAAATGGATATGGATTCACCTGATAGTCTTATTCTCAAGAGAACGACACATGGTCTGAAATGGGATAACATTAAGGCCCCGCCCACACGTATCCGGAAATTTTTGTATCCGCAAATTATTTTTTTGCAGATACGAAAATGTTTGCGTCCACAAGCAGCGCATTCGAATAGTTTTCACCGTCCACACGTATCCGTTTTCGTAAAATTTGCGGATACGGACACAAAAATTTGAGGACACGTGTGGACGCAACCCGTATCCGTAAAAATTTTCGGATACATATCCGAAGGGCCCCGTACACACTTTTTGAATTTTTGAATCCGCAATTATTTTTTTTTTTGCGGATACGGGATACGTGTGGACGGGGACTTAAGAGGCAATGTCCACAAGAATCGAACAAACGGTGGCAAGGGTCAAAAAATGAAATTCGCTCTTCTTTTGAAGTTAGATAGGCCATTATTAGATATGAATCACTGGGTAGTTGGTTTTCGAAAATATTATTTTATTTCCGAGAAAACGGCTACAAAAGAGGTTCGACCGAAGCCGAAGCAAGAGACGCTCAACAGGAGTGAAAATGGACATATTTTGAACAGCGCGCATGTAAAAAATATACCATCTATGAGAATTTTTGAACTTTATTCTTAATGTATCACCCTTTTTCGTTCATTGGACTGGATTTCACACTTATTGGGAAAGGGACGAATTTTTGGCGAGGAAAAATATGAGGCCTGTGTTTACATATGCTAATTAGTTGCCTCAAAAGAAAAAAAGATTTAACCATGGGCAAGTTCTCGGATTGAAATAATACTTATGCTGCAAGTTGAGGAAGAATAGATCTCTTCAAAACTTTAAAGATTGATTTGGGGAATTAAATTCTGACTGCATAGAAACATGTTGAATTTGGTTGAAATACATACGAAAATCACGCTTCCCGAATCAACGCAGGACTAAGAAATTTCGTAAAGATTGTCATAAAATTTACCCTGAAAACTAAGAAATTATTGTTCGTGCCGTTGTTTGAAAGTTCAGTGTGGTTTGGTAAATTTTTAAACTCCATTAGAAGGGTTTTGGGATTGTCGGTATGTGAGCAAAAAACGCGATCTTTGTTGATTGCGTGACCGAGGTTCCACTTTACGTTTATAAGTTTGATTACTGTAACATTCACGCTAAAAATTACGATAGAAACGTTCTTTAAAAAGCTTATAATTATTAGCTTATTTTGGTCGATAAAAAAGCCGAAAGAAAAACCGTAGCTAATTGTGATGTTTAGAAGTTAACCAGAAATGCTTCCTGGTTAAGAATTATGTGACATTGATTCACTGCCATGTTTAATTCATTTGTGAATGATTCCTTCATTTAACTCGAGTAGGATATTTACATAGTTCCTCTATCTATCAAAATGTTTTTTTTGTACTAGATTTACAACTAGGAAATGTTCTGTAAAAGCCAAATTAGAGCTGAATTTTGTGACAAAGGCACCCCTTGGGCTGGTCCCACTGGCCGTTTATTTCGATTTCATTTGACCAGTTTTTTCAAAATTTTAAAGGTCAATGTATGGCTTTTTTCGTCGATATAAAAATTTCTAAGATGTCGAGTTTAAATAGCAATAAAATTCCTTGTATTATTTATTTAGATTAAGAACTTGACACCTGCAATCTGCTTACTTGTTTTGTTACCCGGAAACATCTCCCCGTTATCTTCCTTGCCTATTCCCACTACTACTTTGCGAATTCACTTCCTCTTCTCTGTACCAACTTTAATTTTGTCATCGAGTAACGTAGTATGAAAATCTCTTGCATGTTTGTTTTTAGGCATCATGGTTTTAGTGTTTACGACAACCAACTCAACAACATTTGCAATCAGTTGCTCTAAAAATCATTGACCTTGGGTCAAGTAATCATTAGGCGGCGTGATTTATGCATATATATAAACTAACTGTTGAAACCACTTTTTTATCGGCCCAAAACTTATTTGGGAAAAATAAGATTATAAGCTTTTTAAAGAACGTTTCTATCGTTATTTTTAGTGTGAATGTTACAGTAATCAAACTTCTAAAGTAAAATGGAACCTCGGTCACGCAATCAACAAAGATCGCGTATTTGCTCACATACCGACAATCCCAAAACCCTTCTAATGGAGTTTAAAAATTTACTAAACCACACTGAACTTTCAAACAACAGCACGAACAATAATTTCTTAGTTTTCAGGGTAAATTTTATGTCAATCTTTACGAAAATTCTTAGTCCTGCGTTGATTCGGGAAGCGTGATTTTCGTATGTATTTCAACCAAATTCAACAGGTTTCTATGCAGTCAGAATTAAATTCCCCAAATCAATCTTTAAAGTTTTGAAGAGATCTATTCTTCCTCAACTTGCAGCATAAGTATTATTTCAATCCGAGAACTTGCCCATGGTTAAATCTTTTTTTCTTTTGAGGCAACTAATTAGCATATGTAAACACAGGCCTCATATTTTTCCTCGCCAAAAATTCGTCCCTTTCCCAATAAGTGTGAAATCCAGTCCAATGAACGAAAAAGGGTGATACATTAAGAATAAAGTTCAAAAATTCTCATAGATAGTATATTTTTTACATGCGCGCTGTTCAAAATATGTCCATTTTCACTCCTCTTGAGCGTCTCTTGCTTCGGCTTCGGTCGAACCTCTTTTGTGGCCGTTTTCTCGGAAATAAAATAATATTTTCGAAAACCAACTACCCAGTGAATCATATCTAATAATGGCCTATCTAACTTCAAAAGAAGAGCGAATTTCATTTTTTGACCCTTGCCACGAATTCTTGAATTTGTTCGATTCTTGTGGACATTGCCTCTTAAAGAATTGTTGATTGCTTTGTTTTCCATTGTGACTTTGAAAAGAAATGAGTAAAACACCTATTTAAAAAGACAAGTAACATGTAACATATTGTCAATGTTTCCAGGTCAGTGCGATCATAAAAATAACACCAGAATAACCCACGTTCGAATGCTGGTCACGGCAATAGTTTTCTCTTATAGTGCAGTTTTCGTATGACTGTGAAAAGCTCAGTGCCGTTCAGTGACCGTGATGTTTTCTAGAATTTTAATTGGCTAATTTTTTATTCGCGCAATGTGATTGGTCTGAAAGTGCCGTGACTTTGGCGTGACCGTGTCCGCGCCGTGTTTATGCCGTGTTCTGGGTATTTGATTGGATGGAGAGTAAATTCTCGAGCCATGTGATTGGTCTTGCGTATCCCTAGCCGTGTCAAGAACGTGTTCGTACCGTGAGCTTTTCGCAGTCATGCGAAAACTGCTCTAGTACTGTCACCTGTCGTGACGGTAATGAGAAGAGATCGTCTATTCTACTATCACCATATCTTGTTTTTATGATAATATCCTGTTTCCATGGTGATATACCTGTTTCCATGGTGATACACCTGTTTATATAGTGATGCATTGTTTCTTTAAAACTGCCTATTGATTAGTTACTACCTCTAACTTTCATCGACTGTTGTGGTGGTGCCGTGATCGTCTAGAGTTTAGGACATTGCGTTGTGGTCGTAATAACCCAGGTTCGAATCCTGTTCACGGCAATAGTTTTCTTTTATTCTATTGTCACCTTTCGTGGTGGTGTTGAGCCGTGATCGTCTAGAGGTTAGGACATTGCGTTGTGGCCGCAATAACCCAGGTTCGAATCCTGGTCACGGCAATAGTTTTCTTTTACTATTTTTATCAGTCTGGAAGATTGCTTTTTTTGAAGGATGACAGGAACTTTTAATTCTATTATTTGTCCTCTTTTCATCGATAAAAAAGGCAGTTATGTCGCCTCGCAAGGAGGTTTGGCCTTTATCGGCCAAGAGCATAAAGGTTAATTATATTAGACAAGTTGAATAAACATGGCGTTATTTTTTAAAGACGAATGATTACAACTAATACAACCTACCTAGTTGGGCAATAGACCAGTTTCAAATTCCAAATTCCAAATTACCGCTGTGTTTCTTGATTACAGACTCATTTGCAGAGTGTTAAACTCGAGTTTGTGAAGAATATTCACGTGTTCCAGTCAAGGTCTGACGAGTTTCAAATTGTTTGTATTTGTTGAAGTTGTGTATTCTTTACTTTAGCGTTGGTATTTGTGAATATTTAAACACTGATACGAGGCTAACCCTGTGTAAATGAGTCTGTAATCAAGGAACACAGTGGTAATTTGGAATTTGAAACTGGTCTATTGATTCAATGTTACGAGAGAGCTGTTAAACAATCTGTACTGAGGCACGTTTTGGGTGAGCAGAAATGAAACCATGGGAACATGTTTTGACAAAATGAAAATGTGAACGCCCGATGTGGGGCTCGAACCCACGACCCTGGGATTAAGAGTCACATGCTCTACCGACTGAGCTAACCGGGCGCTTGGCTTCATAAGTTTAGTGGTATACCGCTTCTTCCTTTTAAATGAAGTGAGACAGACAACTCGTATCTAACAGGGTTGTTTATCCTCGTTATATCAGTCATCTCTTAGTTGGTAATTTAGGCTCAAAGAAAGAGGATATTATGTTGTTATCGTTTCGGCTCAAAAAATATGTCGCTTTTGCACACACGAAACGCTTTTTGCTGCTCCTCTTCGGTTTCAAAAGTGATGCATATTGTATCGGATAGGTTTTTTTGCGATTCAAGTGTGAACGGCACGATCCGGTCAGTGAGGCCGGCCGGAAGTGTAGGTTCGACTGTGGGGAAGATCCGCAGTCGAATAAAGGCCGGCTCAGATTCACGCCCGTGATCAACACTGAAACCTGAAACATCATCAGCCGTTTCAAAAAGCTATCCTTTAATGGTTTTCACGACAGTCATGTTTTAGGGCAGGAACAAAGTCATGTTTTTGCTTGATACTAAGAGATTTCATTTACCAAAGAAGAATTTTACTATTTTTTGCCACATCCAACATGGCTGCCGTGAAGCCCTCTCTGTTGTTCTAGGCAACATGGCTGCCACGTGACAAAGGTCCATTCCCATGCTGTGGATGCTCAAGGACAGAGAGTGGAGTCAACTTCGTGGTTTTATTCATTACAACCTTCTAATACTTTTATCTTTATCAGCTATTTGCAAGAATCTGGTTTTTTTTGCCCTCATCTTTAGTATTGCTTCTTGCGAAATCCATTGCGCAAAGTTCTTGGAAACTGAAAGTAGGAAAGCAGAAAGGCTACAAGGAAAAAAAGACTTAAAAAAAAAACATGTTTTCGCGACCAAAGAAAGACCAAATTGAAAAATTAATACTGATGACCCCTACATAGCAAGTTATTTCGTTCGCTCTCCTGTTGATTATTGAAATAACAGGACTTTTAAAACTTGGGGAAAACGATGAATTAACTCCTTTTTTCACTCTCTTTTTGTGTGTTTTTTTTCCTGTCTTTCTTGCTATCGTTCTTCTTTACTTCTTTCCTTCTTTCCTTCCAATTTTTTTTCTTTGCCAAAGTACTCTCCCATTCCCCTTATATTTTACATAACCCGTTGTTTTCCAAACTGTTCTGCTCTATATTATGGATCACGTGAAAGACAAATCCATATTTGTCCGATTTTAAACACATGATATCCCCTCATGTCACAAAGATATTCGAATAATGACTTCAAATTTTTATTGATGTCAGGGCAGAGAAAAAACACAAATAAGCGGCTTTGTACTGCTTACAGACTTTTCACATTGTTATATATGCAATAAAAACTGTCATGGACTATTTGATAATTAGTAGTACATAAGCTATATCCAAATAGGTAAAAACCAAGCCATCTCATGATTAGCCAGGAATATTGCATTTGGTTTACACGATTTATTTTGAGTTTTTGTGAAGATAATGAAGGCATTAATCTAGTGCAGGTTCAGTCGAATCCTGCCATGCAATGTCGGTATTTTTGTTTTTAATTTCCTCGGTCTTTTCATTATGTTCTTTAATTCAATCCCCTCAACCCTTTATTCATGTAGTAAATGATCGCGAGGTAAAAATCCAGCTGTCCAATGCTTTAACAGAAGTTTTAGGTTGAATAAACAGTGATTTGAATTTTGTGTTCAGCTTAATTACCGGCAATGAATCAGAGAATCTTTCAAAAGTGACCCTCGTAGACTAATGGACAAGGCATCTCTCTTTAGACCAGAAGATCCCTTCGGTCAATTCGTCAATATTTAAGCATTCTAGTGTTCAGTACAATCCGTTCATTACCAACGGAATATCACAGCCTGTTGACCTTCGATCAAATGGCAATTACCTTTTCCACTCATTTACCCGGAAGACTCTTTTCTACAGAAAAGTACCTTCTTGATCAAAACCTTAAATCTTGAACTTTGGAAGCTAAACAGATAAGGGTCAAGACCAGCATTGATAGACGCCATCAGTACCATTACTGTAGCTGCATCCAGTCGTATTGCTGTTGATGATCCAAGTCTCACAATAAAGAATATTGCAGCAGGACTCCAGCACACCACATATGTGACAACTACAGCAAGAACACACAATGTGACTTTCTTTTTCTTCTTTCTCTCGGTGATTTCTCGTTCTCCTGTAGGTTCGACTGTTTGCTTGCACCAGAGGGAAATGAAAATTTTCACAGTAAAAAATATCATCAGAGATAAGACACAAGTCATTTCCACCAAAGAATACCACATAAATGATTTAAGGGTTGAACTGTTGTAGACACAGGGAAAATATTCTCTAGTGCTAAAATGAACATCGACAAGTAAGGGTGATAGCATAACAACAGCATATATCCAGGACACCACAATGAGCACTTTGACGATCTTCGGTGAGAAACGCTGACGGAAGGTATGAGGACGACAAACAGCAAAGTATCGTTCAACTGATAAACAAATCACAGTGAAAATAGAGGCTCTGCAAACCATTCCAGAAATGTTATCAGATAACACTAGTCTACACAGCCAGTCACCAAGAGCTCCATCAGGCAAGGATGCTCTATCAAACCAAGGCAGAATTATATACTCAGGAGTAAGAAAAACACCAAATAAAAGATCTGCTACAGCCAAGTTTAACAGCAGATAGTTTGTGGAGGTTTTCATTCCTCGTTCATTCCTGATGATGTAAATAACGAGGGAGTTTCCTGCTATGTTGAAGACAAAAACAACAGAGAGCACGACAGAAAAAACGATTTCCTTCGTAGCTGGCATGACTCGGGTTCGAACTTCCACCGATATTGTGACCACACATCAATCTGTACAGCTATTGATCGGACTTGAGGTGGGAACTATCTTCTTATGCAGTCAGGTTGTGTTGCCTCTCGCGTTGTTCCCATTCCACCGAAAATATACAGCTGGTTTTATTATTTATATTTCAAAATTAAAATAAAACAACGTCTTTTTGAAGGTGTTTTGTTTTTGATGCGACTAAAAATCATTGTACTTCTTTATTAAGTTTTAATGAAATCCTATTTCATTATGAGATATTAATATTACAGACATCTTAGTCTGCATTCACAAATATTGGTTTTTCCTTTTTATAAAACAGAGCATTGTCTTATTTTTCATAGAAACAAGGTGTGATCAATCTACATGGACGATCAATCAAAATTGTAATTATATAGCATCCCTCTTGATAGATTAAGTGCTAGCGTGCTTTCAGTGAATGCCATTTCACAAGAAAGTATAACTTAAATACTTACATCATTAGCATTTCATTTTTTCGTCATGGTTTCCTACTCTTCTCTTGCGTTCTCGCGCCAGTCCCGTGTATCCAGAGTATCTAGAAATGAGTGTTTTAGGATTTTAACTGATCTGGTAATTGCAAAAAAAGTTATGCGTTTCGATATCTGGCTCTGCTTCGATAAAGCTGAATGACTCAAAGAAAAACAAAAAACCGTATTTTAACAAAATTTATATTAATTTATATTAACCCTGGGATAAAGAGTCTCATGCTCTATCGACTGAGCTAAGCGGGCACTTTTGTTTCTTTAATTCGCTGTATACCAACACGTTCTCCTGTACTTTGTTTCTAATTATTTTCGGTTCGTATTTTAAAGCGCTTTTTTTCCCGTCGTAATTATTATCGCTTCTCTCGATATCCATCAAGTTTTTGAAAGCCGAAAGGAAAAAAAGCAGATAGGCTATAAAAAATGAAAAATTTACAAATACATTTCCCTTTGGCCCAATGAGTTTTAGAGGCATCGATTCTGACTACGAATCAGAGGAATTCCTAGTCGGGGGAGGCCTACATTTTTTTCACAGACTAAATTGCACAAAAAAGATTACTTCTATATATAGGTCCGAAAAATTAATATTTATTACAAATTACTAGCAAATTGTAACGACAGGATTTTAAACTTGGCGAAAATGATGAAATATTTTTTTTTTACTTTCTTTTCTGGATTTTTTTGTGTTTGTTCTTGCTGTTGTTGTTCTTGTTTCTTTCTTTCTTTCTTGCGATCGATATTCTTTACTAATTCCTCCCTGTCTTTTTTTTTTTTTGCCAAAATACTCCCCTCCCCCCCTCCCGCTCCATTACATTTAACGTAACGCATTGTCTTCCAAACTATTCTGCTCTATACTAAGTATCACGTAAACGACAAACTCCATATTTGTCCGATTTCAAGCATGACGTCACCTCGAGCGCTCGAATTATTTCGTCACAAAGACAGACAAATGTCTTCAGTTTTAGTGGTAATTAAATGGTGCCATATTCTAGCGCATGCTTTACACTAATGCATTACGTTAATCTGCTATCAAGTTACTGGTAGTACGATTACCGGAAATAGTCCCCTTCACAGTTCCCTACGCCATCTTGAAAGGAAGACATGCCTTTGCATCGAAGCGAGAGGAACGGTGAGCTTGCAATGATGGAGACATGTGAATAATTGTCCAAGGTGTTAAAAAAGATCTCTTTCATTGCAAGCTCATCGTTCGTCTCGAATTGATGCCAAGGCACGGCTACCTTTCAAGATGGCGCAGGGAACTGTGAAGGGGACCATTCAACGTAGCAGCGTATTGTTCCAAATGTCAACAAAGGAAACCCAAAGCACTTTTTTGATTTATTTATTCATGTACAAATTCCAAAGCAGGGCTCTCTGTGGCTTAATTGAGACCCTACAGAGTACACTTTGGGGTTTAATTGTACTCCTGTTATCCAATCAGAATCAAGTAAATTGGTTGATTGTGTTATAATGAGTTGAACTGAACTACAAGCGATAATTAAGAGAATATATTAAGAGTGACATCGTGAATTAATGGACAAGGCATCTGAGTTTGGACTAGAAGACCCCTTCATGGTCGATTCGTCAATCTTTCAAGGATACTAGTGTTCAGCAATCCGTCCAGCAGTATGTCTCATTTGTTGACCTTCAACTGACAATTACTTTTTCCAGTCATTAATTACCCAGAAGACTCTCTTCTACAGCAAAGAGCCTTCTTGACCAAAACCTTAAATCTAGAACTTTGGAAGATAAACGAATACGGGTCAAGAGCAGCATTGATAGACGTGGTCAGTACCATTGCTGTAGTTAATTCCAGTTGTATTGCTGTCCAAGTGCTACTACAAAGTTTATTGCAGATAATGGTTTCCCATTTCAGACCACGTTTCATTCGCTAGAGTATCATTTTTTGTTTAATAATACGCATGAAAAAATGGATATGGATTCACCTGATAGTCTTATTCTCAAGAGAACGACACATGGTCTGAAATGGGATAACATTGAGGCCCCGCCCACACGTATCCGGAAATTTTTGTATCCGCAAATTATTTTTTGCGGATACGAAAATGTTTTCGTCCACAAGCAGCGTGATCGAATCGTTTTCACCGTCCACACGTATCCGTTTTCGTAAAGTTTGCGGATACGGACACAAAAATTTGAGGACACGTGTGGACGCAACCCGTATCCGTAAAAACAAATTTGCGGATACATATCCGAAGGGCCCCGTACACACTTTTTGAATTTTTGAATCCGCAATTATTATTTTTTGGCGGATACGGGATACGTGTGGACGGGGACTTAAAGAATTGTTGATTGCTTTGTTTTCCATTGTGACTTTGAAAAGAAATGAGTAAAACACCTATTTAAAAAGACAAGTAACATGCAACATATTGTCAATGTTTCCAGGTCAGTGCGATCATAAAAATAACACCAGAATAACCCACGTTCGAATGCTGGTCACGGCAATAGTTTTCTCTTATAGTAGTGCAGTTTTCGTATGACTGTGAAAAGCTCAGTACCGTGCAGTGACCGTGATGTTTTCTAGAATTTTAATTGGCTAATTTTTTATTCGCGCAATGTAATTGGTCTGAAAGTGCCGTGACTTTGGCGTGACCGTGTCCGCGCCGTGTTTATGCCGTGTTCTGGGTATTTAATTGGATGGAGAGTAAATTCTCGAGCCATGTGATTGGTCTGGCGTATCCCTAGCCGTGTCAAGAATGTGTTCGTACCGTGAGCTTTTCGCAGTGATGCGAAAACTGCTCTAGTACTGTCACCTGTCGTGACGGTAATGAGAAGTGATCGCCTAGAGGTTAGGACATTGCGTTGTGGCTGCAATAACGCAGGTTCGAATCCTGGTCACGGCAATAGTTTTCTTTTATTCTACTATCACCATATCTTGTTTTTATGATAATATCCTGTTTCCATGGTGATATACCTGTTTACATGGTGATACACCTGTTTATATAGTGATGCATTGTTTCTTTGAAACTGCCTATTGATTAGTTGCTACCTCTAACTTTCATCGACTGTCGTGATGGTGTTGAGCCGTGATCGTCTAGGGGTTAGGACATTGCGTTGTGGCAGCAATAACCCAGGTTAGAGTCCTGGTCACAGCAATAGCAATAGTTTTCTTTTATTCTACAATCACCTGTCGTGGTAGTGTTGAGCCGTGATCGTTTAGAGGTTAGGACATTGCGTTGTGGCCGCAATAACTCAGGCTCGAATCCTGGTCAGATTTCCGACCGACAACGTTTTTGTATTTTTAATAGGTGTATGCATTGCGTAGTCTTCATGTGAACATGGAGGGTAAAAAGAAAACATGATACCAAAAGAAAATAACTAATACTCAAAATATTATTTAAACTGCATTGGTGTTTTGAACTAATACAACCTACCTACTGTTGGTCTACTTTTTGTTTCAATATTAAAAGAGAGTTGTCCAAACAAGCTGTACAGGCGTGTTTAGGTCAAAAAAAGGAAACCATGTGAGCATATGGATTATATTGAATTCAGAGAGGTAGATTACTGTTGCTTTGTTCCTTTGGAAATAGAGTGCTTACAATATATTCGTGTAATTAAAAACCTATCCGGGTTTATAATTCAGCCTTGTTCTCCCAACCCCAAATATGAAAAAAAAAAAAAAACCCTGGAAAACTAGTCCCAACCCAAAATACACATTAAAAGAATTTTAGATATAGGAAAAGAAAAATATAACGACAATTAGTAATTACAGATACTCATACGACTATCTAACTCTACGAACTTATATGAACGTATATTATCTTCATCAAATACTAATTTAAGGTTGAACCAAACTAATTCAGAGCGAATTTTGGACAATTTTATTTTCGCTCCCTTCGCAAAACTAGTGAGTCAATTTAACTGTATTTTTCATATAATGTGCTTGAATTATCGTAGATTCTAACAGTGTATTTTATTCTAAGATTGTTTAAATATTTAGCCTATTACGGCCGAAAATCAAACAGTGCTATTTTAAGTTTTTGCCTTTTTTCTTCTCATCCCCATGTACGATTTTTCTGACATTTTCAGAATCTTATCATCTAGCACTATTGCAGCCTATGTATAAATTTGGATGGAAAGTCTTGGGCAGAAAAAAAGTTATGACGCCGCTTGAAAATTCGATCCAAAATTTGAAGCATTTGAAACATCGCGCCGTTTTAGTAACATTACCATTGAATGGATAGCTAACTATCATACAATTCGAGCGTAGAGGTGTCTATGGCGGTGATCACGAGGGTTATTCAAGTGGATTTATGGTGGAAGAAATCGTCTCGTAGCATCGTGTAATATTCTGCCTTATGCATCTATTGTTAATATTAAGGTATGGAAAGGCAACTCTGGCCTGGAACAAATCCTTGCCGCAGAGCCAGGGACAGAATCTGAATCAACCCGGCTTGCTCGTGGGCGGGTGGGTGGGTCAAAAAACCCACACTTCTTCGTCGGTGGTTTAATGAGGGTGATTGATTCATGGCGTCCTTTCCTTTTGTATTAGTATAAAGTCGTTGAGAATCCATATTAACAATTCCTCTGGGACGTAATTTACATATCCAAGTTGACAATGAACACGAGTTTTGTCAAGAATGATCGTGTGCGCGTACTGAAGAGCAGCATTGGTAAAGTGTTCTTTGATTCTGTGGTGAAATTGTGGCCGTAGCTTAATTTTTCTTGGATTTATTGAGGTTCGATTAGAGGTTGGTGTTGCGGTGAGTGTGCATTCTTCTCTGATATTTGTGGATCATTTCAATATGCATCTCATTTTCTAAGCTCATAAATGGCGGCTGAGGTAAACATCAAGAGTTATTTTCTTTACAAACAAAATGGTGCTTTCTTGTCCAAGATATTTGAAATTTTACGTATATTTTGCAGATTAAAATGCTGTAATATTGATGGATGTTTGACCGAACAGAAAGAAGAAGGAATTGAATTGCTTTTCAAGAAGGTAAATGAAACCATTGATATCTTAATAATCGATCCTGAACAACAGGTTTTGACTTTGTCCTTTGTGCAGAGCAATTTTATATTTTTATTGCGGAGAATCATAAAGGCAATGACAAGGAATGAATGGAATTCATTCACAAGAAACCTTTTATAATCTAGAACCTGTTTGACCGAAGAAAAACATAGACTTTTGGACTTTTTTCTCTCCAAGTTGTTAATGAAGAACCACTAAGTATTTGTAAAACACTAGACAAATAAAACTATAAGTACATTAAATTTTATCCAGTTTTGAAATAATCCTTCCATACAAATCTCTCTATGGGACGGCCATTTTTAAAGAACCAGAAGAAGTTAAGTATAAATAATTAGGTTGTCCGCCATTTTGTCTCTGATTTCTGCTAATGTTCAAAATCAGCAAAACATTAAAAGATGCAGCACGCTATCGAGGAAAGTTGTAATTTTATATGCTACGAAATATTACCCTAAATATTCAAAATAAGTCACAGTAAATCGGATAGGACGGTTTCGGCCTCAAAAATGAAACTTTTGACCCTTTAATGGCCTCCTTAAAGTAGGGCTATTTTGGCACTTCCGGTAGGCGCCATTTTTTTTAGCTCTGATTTTGGGAATGTTTTAGCCCCTTATATGGATTTTCCCCCTGATGCGGCCTAATTGAGGGGGCCAAACAGTACTGCATGATGACCCATACCAACATGGCTTCTGTGGGGCCAAAATGGCTTTGTTCTATTTTGGCCTTAGCCTGGGCTAAAACAGCACTATTTTGAAAAAGCCAAAATGGCTCTCTGGGGCCAAATTGGTCCTCTCAAATTTACTGTATACAACACCACAGAACAAAATATTGGGCTGCTTGTGCTTGGACTAATGGACAAGGAATCTGATTTGGACCAGAAGACCCCTTCACGGTTGATTTGTTAATCTTTCAAGCATACTAGTATTCAGCAATCCGTCTAGCAGTATGTCTCATTTGTTGACCTTCAACTGACAATTACTTTTTCCCGATTCATTAATTACCCGGAAGACTTTCTTCTACAGCCAAGAACCTTCTTGATCAAAACCTTAAATCTAGAACTTTGGAAGCTTAACAGATAAGGGTCAAGAGCAGCATTGATAGACGCCGTCATAACTGATGCTTTAGCGAATTCCAGTTGTATTACTGTTGATGATCCAAGTGCTACAACAAAGTTTATTGTAGGAGGAATCCAGCACACCACATATGTGACAACTACAGCAAGAACACACAATGTGACCTTCTTCTTCTTCTTTCTCTCGGTGATCTCTCGTTCTCCTGTAGGTTCGACTGTCTGCTTGAACCAGAGAGATGTGAATATTTTCACAGTAAAAGATATTATCAGAGAGAAGTTACAATTTATTTCTACCAAAGAATACAACATATAAACTTTCAAAATCGACTTGTCGAGGAAGCAGGGATAACCATCTCTGCTAAAATGAATATGGACGAGTAAGGGAAATAGCATAACAACAGCATATATCCAGGACACCACAACGAGCACTTTGACGATTTTTGGAGAGAAACGCTGACGGAAGGTGTAATGACGACAAAAAGCAAAGTATCGTTCAACTGATAAACAAATCATGGTTAAAATAGAAGCTTTGGACGCCATCCAACCGATGTTACTTGCTAAGAGTATTTTGCACAGCCAGTCACCAAGAACTCCATCTGGCACGGATTGACGAAAGAAAGGCAGGAATATGAATTCAGGAGCAAGAAAAACACCAAATAAAAGATCTGCTACAGCCAAGTTTAACAGCAGATAGTTTGTGGATGTTTTCATTCCTCGTTCATTCTTGATGATGTAAATAACGAGGGAGTTTCCTGCTATGTTGAAGACGAGAACAGCAGAGAGCACGACAGAAAAAATTATTTCATTTGTAGCTGGCATGACTTTGGGTTCGAACTTTCACCGATATGTGATCACATCAAAATCTGTACAGCTATGGATCGGACTGACTGGAACTATCTTCTGATGTACCCAGGTTGTGTTGCCTGTAGGTTTGTTCCCATTTCAAAAATACACAGCTGGTTTTATTATTATTTTAATAAGTAAGTGTTTTGTTTTTGATCCGTCTCAAAATCATTGTACATCTTTATTTAATTTTTTTATGAAATCCTATTTTATTGGATTCGTATTAAAGAGATTAATTAAAACTGCCTTCACAAATATTGGTTTTTCCTTTTGATAAAACAGAGAATTGTCTTATTTAGTTTATAGCAGCAAGGTGTGATCAATCTATAAACGATCAGTCTAAATTAAGGCCCCGTCCACACTTATCCGGAAATCAGTTTATATCCGGTTTTTTTTTTTTTGCGGATACGAAAATGTTCGCGTCCACACGCAGCGTATTCGAATCGTTATCACTGTCCACACTTATCCGGGAATTTCTTGATCCGCATTGATGCACGCCAGTGCCTAGTCCCTTTTACGGATAGTTTCTCTTATTGAGCATGCGCAAATTCGTGTGTATGTCAGCGTATTCGAAAAATTGAGGATACGGATACGACCGTCCACACGTATCCGTATTCGGAGCGTATACGAAAATTTTTACTCTGGAGACCGTTTTCGAAAATTTCCGGATACGGATACGCAACCCGTATCAGCAAAAAACATTTTCCAGATACAGAAATTACCAGATACGTGTGGACGGGGCCTAAAGTTACTATAGCATCTCTCTTGACAGAAACGAATGTGATACTAGGTGCTAATATATATTATCCTCGGAAATTGGGCAAATCCTTTAAAATAATATTTCTGATTTCAACTTATTAATTAGTCAGTTCAAATAAATTTTTCGCCCGCAGAAAGAGGAGGCCATTACATAGACCTATTTAGAGATAGAAAACCATGCCTAATATGGACTTATATGTATCAAAACTATAGACCAAAATGCCTGCTGCAATGCCTGGGGAAACCCTTTAAAAGGACAGGAATGGGTTCACCTATGGCGGGACGGGTATTAATTGATTCCGTATCCTTAACATCCTCAACCAGGCTTGAAATAATATAATATTATTATTCAGTGCGAATTTTATCCCCTCCCCCCCCCCCCCCCCCCCCCCAACCCCCCCGCTGAAAGAAGAGATATATATAGACCTTTATATAGACCTTTTTAGAAAACCATGCCTGATATAGTCTTATTTCTTTCAAAACTATAGAACAAAATGCCGGTTGCAATTGTTCAGCTGTGTCGCTGCGTCGTCCGCGCGAGCGTGGTGTCGCTGAGCTTGACAGTTAAATTTATATATAATTCATTTTATTCTTGATGTAATGTTTTATTAAACATTACATAGTCAATTTTTCTAATAAGTTTGTGTTGATAGTTGTTATTACATATATTTTATATTTGTAAATTTGTAAATATTAGTAGTTTTATATTGAGGGCCACAAGTTTATTAGTGTAGTATACTATTTAGTGCCACCCTCATTAAATGAAGTTGTTGTTATCATTATTATTATTATTATTATTATTATTATTATTATTATTATTATTATTAGAAAGGCTTAAGATACTCTCACCCTAAATCCATGGCCAACTCACCATAACTGAGGGCATAGCGTTTTTAAATCCTGATCACGTGACTCTGGTTCATCTATAATAAAAATACTGAGGTCTATTTATTCTTTCTGGATTCATGTTTTTCATTTTCCCACCGGGGAGAAGAAATAACCTTTTTTTAGAATTTCTTAAAGTTTATACTCAATGGAAAGACGACCAAATTGGTGCGCAAAAGAACACAGTTAAGTAATGCCGCGTTAGTATAGTGGTGAGTATCCCCGCCTGTCATGAGGGATACCGGGGTTCAATTACCCGCTAGGGAGAGGAAATATCCTTTTTTAGAATTTTTTGAAGGCAACACTTCATCGAAAAAGGACTAATAATAGGTGGGTAATAGAATGTAGTCAA
Organism: Actinia equina; assembly: GCA_011057435.1. Lineage (NCBI taxonomy): Eukaryota > Metazoa > Cnidaria > Anthozoa > Actiniaria > Actiniidae > Actinia > Actinia equina. Next base: position 117,099 of record WHPX01000481.1, on the reverse strand, counting down.
GTAATTCTCTTCGGTAGTAAAGTGCTGTGTATCCCCAGCTGTCACGCGGGACACAAGTGCTCAATTCCCCGCCGAGGATACATACCTACATACATACATACAGATACTGTATTAACGTGCCAAACCTCTAGCATGCCACAAGTAGCACACTAATCGGGGACACTTACAGAATAAAATGTGTAAATAAGTTAAAAATTATGTTAGCTAATTAATGATCAAATATTGTCAAATAATTTAAGTAGTAATATATGTAATATAAAAAGATTTAATATTGAACTATAGTGTTATATAGTATAATGTGAAGACATGACCTTGGGGCGCCTTCAGGAGATCCCTATTTCGCACCAGGCGAGACAACTGGTCATTCGTCTGGAAACAAGACAGGGATCGCCCTCCAGCAGCGAGAGCGGTAATGAACCAGGATAAAATACAGAATGAAATAAGTAAATATGTTAAAAATTACCAGGTGATCTCGAAAAGCGCGCAATGCATGATTTTCTCTGCAAGTTAATAATCAATCCCACATACCCCCGAGGGCGCACTTTCCCTTAACGAGGCCTGTATGGTGTCCGTCATTTTGTTTTTCGCTTCTGTGCGAGTACTTTATTTCCTTAAAAAAACGTCAATAGGAATTGTTTCGTTTACTAACATTTGGCTATCCAATAATGTTTCGAAAGGACACTTAGAATTGAATAACTCAGGAGAAGGGGCCAAATTTAGCGGAGTTAGTTGCCCATAAAATTTAATTTTTAACCAGAATAGGCCTTGTGCAATAGATTGACATGTGATTGTTACTGCATGGCAAATAAATTCGGACTTTCTTTATTGAAAGATTTTGTACTGGGTTACCTATGTCATAGCTAAATCCTTTTCAAAAAATACTTTTTTTCCTGATAATATACTTCCAATTTCAAAATAGGAAGCGTTCTTTATGAGAAAAAAGTTCTGTATTTTTACAAAATTACGTCACACCCACCAACCAATCAGACTAGATAGCAAACTTATGGACCAAGGAGTTATTGAGATATAGTGATTTGCAACTGTGTATTAGAGAGGATTTTGTCGACACGATGCCGAGTAAGATGTCTACCTTTTTTTTTCCCCTTTTAATTCGAAAAGCGGGAATTGAAGTGTGTTTGCACGAAATCTTATTAATGAAATAAAAATATATAAATAAATGAAATGTACACACTTTGTGACAAGCCCAAACAGTCCAAATGTTATAGGGAATCTTACTTCCCCCAATTATAAAAATTAGAGTCAGTCCAATTCATACGGGGACTTTTTGACCACAAAGTCCCCCATTAAAGTAACACACGATTATGAATATCAATTTTTAATTTGAGCTCAAGCTTGAGAGTAGGGAAGGATATTAAATGTTCTTGGAAATAGGGTTATTCTTATGAGGATTGGAGGTGAGAGGCTTTCAATCCATTGTCGAACTCCAGGGACAATCCAGTTCACGTGGTTCTGTGAAGAGAAATCACCCAATATGTTATAAATAGTGTATAACTTATCCACAGATATATATTATGCATACACTTTATGAGAAGAAAAAATAATCCGAAATCTATTGATCCAGGGTTTTTGATGTAGTGCGTAAGCTAATCTTAACAATAGAGTTTCAGAAGCTATGAAATTTCATGGCCGCTCCCTTTCTAGCTGCACCACTATAAGAATTGCACTATACAAGGATCAGTATAGCACCTACTGTTTGTTTATGCGTTGCCACAGTAACGAAGATGACAGACTGGGGTCGGGCGTAGGTAGAACACAAAGTATCGACCGCAGTTCTTGACTTTGATGGCGTTGTTCCACTGGCATTTGTTCTTTGACCAATGATAACACACTTTGCGAATGACTGTCCAGCCAACTCGAGGATAACTTCCCACCATCCAACCAGGAGCATGGGTACCACAGCGATTTTTAGGTGGAGCTCTATTTGGAATTCGGTTACCAGCAAGACCCGTGATTCGATACCAACGGGTGGCAAAGCCTCTCTTGTCGCAAAGCGGCCGTGAATTTCCCCTGGGTTTGAACTGTCTTCTGTTTAGTTGGCTTAGGACACGGTAATTCCTGCAGGGATCGTTTGAACCTGAAGCCCAATGAGACAATTGATATAAGAAATTTACACGATGTAAAAAATAAATAATTAAATGAATTAATAAATATCTACAGGTTGAAGGAATTCTATGCTATGTGTACCTATTATCCTATTTCTAATATCCACCGAAAACGTTCACAGAAATATGAGCCACTTTTCTCTGATAATTCTTTCAGAAATCTAATTATTTCTGAAAGAAACCCTGAAGCCAATGAGACAATTGATGTTTAAAGTTCGCACGATCAACATAAACTCAGTAAAATGAAATCAAATTCGAATCGAATCAATCATACTATAGCAGGTGGCAGCGCATAGGTTCCTTAGGAATAGATGTCCACAATATCCTCGTCGTTTGATCTGAAAACAACTGTAAGCGCTCAAGACATTCTTGCGAAATGCTCTTTTCTCTGGATCCTCCTGTTCATCTTCGACTTCTTCGTCTCTTGATTCTTTAAATAAAAGACAAATAAAAGAGGTCCAATCAATGATAGTAACAACCTTTACGATTTACGCACACACAAACACATATTTTGAAATAAATAAATAAACAATATGCAAAACAGAAAAATCTCAAAATATTTTTTTCTTGTCCATTAGATCGTACAGATTATAAATCAGTTGGTTTTTAGCGTAGGAAATGGTTATTTTGTATTATGCATCTCATTAGATATTATTAATAAATTAGATATTTGTACAAATGTATACTAAAACGTTTCTGCAATCGAGTGTGTGTATATATAATTATCAATTAAGATACCTTGAGTGTCTCCTTCGGTACCACCTGGAAAAGTGTTCTCTTCTAGAAAAAAGGAAATAATTAACATATTTAGAATGATATTCTATTTATTCGTGCTTTACTCTCTTTATACACCTAGTTGGAAAAAAAAGAACAGTGTGAGTTCACACTGATAGACCAAGTAGCACGCTTCAAATTGTTGTGTAATCGAATATGCTCGAGGCATGAACTTTGAGTTTTCGCCATCTTTCTTTCGAAAACTTGACAAGATGGTAATATTCTAAATTCACCGTGTATCTCGAAAACGAGCTCGGGAGACCGCATTCAGTTTTCTTTTCTCTATTCGAATCAGCGATAAATTCAATATAAAATATTTATCTTATACTCAATAATTAGTCATGAGCTCATCGACCAACCAGGGTTTCTTATTTGTATACCACGTGCAGTAGTTTGAAACGCTAATCAAATACAACCGCACCCATTTCAAAGTACTAGAATGTTTCGTTATGCGCGAAAAGCATGATAGAATTCAGTAATAGATTCCTTTTTGCACGCACGCACGAGTAGCTTGCCTTGGATTCAGTGGCATTAGTATATCAATTAGTGACTCTAATTCAAATTCAATTCGTCGAGTTTCATGATCAGAGCAAGCTACCGTGTAAGTCAGATCGCTTCAACTTTATATATATATTTCTAGATATGAGAAACGCCTTATTTTGCTTTGCTTTTTTTAGATTTCGAACAGCTCGCATATCCAACTCGCAGCTAACAACTAGCTCCTAGCTTCATGCACGTAAGAAGAGAATAAAGTTCTGAACCCGTAACTTGTCATATTTCGTTTATTGACGAAACATAGAACTTTGAAATAGAACCAAATTGAACAAAAATAGTATAAAGCTACTCGTCACTGTATTCTAAATTCTGCACTTGAAATTCCACTCGGATTTTGAAACCCCAATAGAATTATAGAGCAACTCGTATTTGAAACATTACTATCAAGTATTTTTCTAAGAAAGCTTTCTAATTATTGCATGCTTAAGCAGTCAGTAACCTCGAGAGCATCGGTGCAGGCAATTTTTCACGCTTGATTGTTTCAAATTAAATCTTTCAGCACTGAACAGATAAGAATTATTTTACATTTTAATGCGGAGCATTCTAATACATTGCGTTTCAAATTTAACAAATGTTCGAAAATTTTAGATCCCTTTTTGTTTCGTTTATTATTTTTGAAGGCATTGCATTTAACGTGCGAAATGAGGCAATAAATATGAGCGCTTGAGTGTCTTGATGGGTGTTCAAACAGGACTAAGATAGTCTGTATTGTGTGTGGCTGTACTGTTTAAAAACACAATTCCATTTAAACTCACCTTCGTCAGATTGTTCTGCTTGTTCAGGTACCTCAAGGAGCTCAACTTTTTCGTCTTCCTCCAAGGAATGAGCCACCACGAGAACACCCAGGAGCAAGGCTGCGATCAGATAGATCTTCATGGTTTTAGCACAAGGTTTTGGTCTCGTCTTCAGCAGGAGTTACAACCCAATGATGAAGTTGTTCAAAGTCACCACTATTTATACCATCAGATAGGAACAGGAACTGATGACACGTCACAAAAGGGGTGGGTCACTCTGTCTATTCATGACTCACACGTTCAGTTTTAAACCTTTAAAAGTCTGGTCACAGTTGTTTGACTTCATTGTATTCAAAGTAAAAAACACTTTATTTGAAGACGCTATAAAAACAATGAGTTTTAAACAATGAATAAAATTGGTGGTTTAAGAATCACATTGGCTCACGATCCAGAAAAACTTTTTCTTTCAGGCTAGAGTTTAGCTGAAGTTTGAAAAAAATATTCTTGATTAATCCAAAAAAAAAAGAGATATCTTTAGGGTTTTCGATTACAGATTTGTAAGAAAAAAAGGCATAATGGTTATCAAATTTGCGTACAGCAAGTGTGAACTCTTTTTGTGGGCTTTCTAAGGATTCCACTTTGAATGTGATGTTTAACACATTTTGCGATGCAAATGAGAAAAAAAACACACACACACACATTACTGCGGTTTCCATATTCTGCGAACTCGGTAGTTGCGAACTGCAAGCTGAAAAAAATTTTTTTGCTGCTGTCAATCACAAATAATCAGTCGGTACCTTTAATAAGTTGTTGATAGGCGGCATTAAAAAAACAATTTTACAACAAGCCGATGAAATGTCTGAGTTGAAATGTCTGAATATGGGAAACCGCAGTGACGGTAAGTATTACATTAGAATCAATCTATTTTTATTTATTAACCATCAGAGGGAAAAAAAATGATTAAAACTGATTAATGACGCTGTTAAAACGAGTTGACAGGAATCCGTGCCAGTATAAAAGATAATCCTGATAATACACTAAAACGAATCTTCGGTTGGAAAATATGCGTTTTCAAAAACGAGATGTTAGTAATAGAATCTCAACTCATCAGTATCTAGAAATTACTTGAAAAAGTGCACTGTTTTGTCCGTTTTCTCGAAAATATTAGATTTGGAGCCTGAAAAAAATTCTTATGTCTGCTTCTTAGTAGTCTTGATTTCAAATCTACACAGAATATTTATCAAGTTAAAAGATATAAGGTACTTTAGATTGAAAGTCACGACAATAATTTAACGAAACTAAAAGATGATTGACAAGTTGAGAAAGTCCATACGTTCGACACTGTTGTTTAACAAGCACAAATGAAACAAACAACATAAACGATGTGTTAATTGACGGTTTCAACACTTTTTTTACGAAGATGAAAAAAACAAAACAAAACAAAACAAACGAAAAAAAAAAAACAACAACAACAACAAGCATTAAATCTATTTTTTGAAAATACAAAGTTTAATTTACTTTAAGGGATACATGCCAAAGCAAGTGGTACGTGATTGGCTTCGTTGATTCCAGTTACTTAAGAAACGTTTATATATATTTTTGTTTCGGCCCTCAGGCCGAAACAGTCACTACGTTTGGTTTGCCGGCCCATAATAGTCTCCGTGCGTGTCATTTAGCTGTCAGAGTTTTGGACCTAATCCAATCATATGCCGTTTCCATCATAAGCAATGGGAAAATGTAAAACATTTCACCATGCGGAGTATTTCAAAGAGTTGCGGTGAATCTTCTCTGTGTAGACTATATTATACCTTTTCGCATGACGCCATTTTTTGGAAAAAAAATATTATTGATTAACCCTACGACAATGCGTATTTTATTCCTAAGTTAGTATCTAGGTCCAAGTCGCCAAGTAAGTTATTGAAAAGTTATCCAAAAGCTTTTGTGATTGTGCGGCAAATCAAGGCAACTTGCCAGTCTCAGCTGCCTGTGAGCATCAGATGAGAAAACTTGTGAGTTTATCTATGTAACTAACAGTTGATGCATATACATTTTGTGAAGCAAGCTTCCGATATGTTGTAGCTTCGTGCGCATCTGAGGACATGTTTTTGGTATCAGCTATTTAAACTAGGTCCCACAAACAAACAGTGCGTACTTTACATCTTTAAAGATAGAAGTCTGAAATCATCAGTTTTCATTTATTAATACTCTGATTTAAAGAATTATTTCTTGGATTCGGTAATATTTTTGAAGCACCAAAATATGTAAATTTTTGAAGCACCAAAAGATGTAAATTTTGAGTAGATTGGTGACGGCGCACAGGTCAAAGACAATCCTTGTATCTTTTCGTTTGAATTGAGACTTTCGCATTGTCTTTAAGCTATGACATAAGAGCTAAATACATTTACCATAAATGTCAAAAAGCAGAATGAAGGTTTAAAAAGTATCCTACATTCAACATAGCGCGTACAGTAATGCTCATGTGCCAAAATATTTTACACCAAGTACTCTGCTCTCTGCGATACTCAGTCATTGTTTATATCTATTGTCGGATCTCTCGTTCGTTCGGCGAGACGTTATATGTACATATATGTTTTTCCCCAAAACACTACGATGTTTCAAAGCAAGAACCACTAAAATCTCAAAAAAAACTTAATTACGATGTGTTTCGTGCAAGAGAATTTTAAAACAAATGTTTCCGTCGATATTTGCGTAACACTTTGCAACGTAAAAGCGTACCGCGAGATCGCTCGTCTGCCAAGACCAAAATTCTTTTCAGCAATGCCACACAATAAATAGATAACGGGCCGAAACATCATCGCTTTCGAAGCGGTATAGGCTTGTTTGATATTTCATTTCTTAAAAGTTAGGCTTAGGGCAAACGTCGAACGTTCCATGCACCGAACTTCAAAGAATGCCGTCTCATTATCACCTGATATCCATTGTTTTTAATGAGTTCGGTGCATGGGTTGCCCTAGGCCTTAAAGAATAAGCAGCTTTCCACCGCTCGTTTTTGGTTTCTTACTTGTATGATAAGAGTGAAACTTTCGACAATAAATTGAAGCAAAATTCAAAGATTTCTACTGATTTCTACGTTCTAAGTCTGAAGGTTTGTAAGCAAACAGCGACAATAAAAACTATTTAAATGTCATAAATATTAATGTTCTCAAACTCTTTCCTATTGATCTTGGAAGTCTTTTCAACTTATTCAGAGTAGATGTTAAAACAGAACATCTTTTTAGATCTTGGCTTTAGAAGTTGTAATAATATATACTTGTCACGCAACATTAGGTTCTATTACATAACAAATGTAATATGACTCTCTCTCTACACACATTGTATCAAGTTAAGCACCAGAATAAGTATACCCAATTATTCGTCATTAAAGCAAGCAATCATAATCAAAGCCTCCACTAAATATCATGACATGGTGTCAGAAGTAAAGTACTAACCACACAAGACACTGGAAGGTCAGTAATATTAAGAAATAAGCGTTTTTTGGCAAGAAACACATCAAGCATGGCGACAGGGTTCACGCCCCCTATTATGAACTGGCAAGCTGGAGCCGATATCACCGACGAATTTGCTAGATTTAAACAATATTGCCAATTAATATTCACCGGCCCGTTCTCAAAGAAATCAGATGTAGAAAAATCTTCATATATATTACTTTGGATAGGCCGTCAAGGCGTAGATATATACAACAGTTTCACGTGGGCCGACGACGATGACAAAACAAAGCCCGACCTTATTTGGTCCAAATTCGAAAAGCATCTTGCACCTAAAACTAACTTTAGATTAGCAAGGTATCAGCTTCAACATTTAAAACAAAATACCGATGAGAGCACTGATGATTTTATAACTAAGTGCAGGAATCATGCAAATAAATGCAAGTTTAGAGATCAACAGGAGTTAGAAGAACGCCTAATTGAACAATTGATTATAGGCACTAAGCATGTTAAAGCTCAAGAGCGCATACTTGAGCACGGAAACGACTTAACGCTTGACAAAGCAATCGAATACGCCAGAACATACGAAGCAACAATGGCGCATATAGCACAGCTATCCAACAAACCGCTTGACAACCAAAGCGTGCACGCAATAGGAAAATCCGGAACCGGAAACATGAGAAAATGTGGAAACTGCGGAAACACTCACGAATACCGGAAATGTCCCGCGTATGGTTCTACATGCAATTACTGCTCCAGAGCTAACCACTGGAGTAAAATGTGTCGCCAAAAGAACAAGCCCACACAACAGCTCACAAATCAACATACGACACAAGACAAAAAACCATCCCATCAAGACAGCACACAAGAAGCACGTCACAAAAACAAGCGCGTCCATGAGATGGTGAACACTAATGATTTACATGAACAGTTTGACTCATTGAATTTTGAATCGATAAGTGTCGATAACGTCACTACTAAACCCAGAGATGAAGTTTACGCAACACTAGGCGTTCGATTGGCCAGCATGCGAAACGCACAAGCTGCAAACTTAAAGGCCAAGGTAGACACAGGAGCTCAAGCCAATATCCTACCAATCCGACTTTTCAAGCAGATGTTTCCGGAGAAAATTGGTCCAGACGGAAACCCTCTACCTAATGCCCTAAAGCCATCAGCAACAAAGCTCTCAGCATACGGCGGATCAGAAATCGGTCAACTAGGCATATACGATATAGAATGCATACACAACAAATTACAAACCAAAGCACCATTCTACATCACCAACGCGCCAGGCCGTGCAATCATAGGCCTGCCAACAGCACTAGATTTAAGGCTAATTACACTGAACTGTTCTGTGGAAACACAGGATGATGCCAAGCAACCACACGGCCAAAGCCAAACAAACCACGCTACAAGCCATAAGATAGAAAGTAAAGCACAGCTATTATCCAAATACCCCACCTGCTTCGACGGCATCGGAAAATTCCAAGGCGAATACCATATCACGCTGAACCCCAACATAGCCCCTGTGATTCACCCACCAAGAAGAGTACCGATCAGCCTTAAGGATGATATCAAGCTAGAGCTAGACGAGATGATGGAACAAGGAATAATCACAAAGGTCCGTGAAGGTGAACCCACCGCATGGGTCAACAGCCTAGTCTATAGACGCAAACCCAACGGTAGAATAAGAATATGTCTGGATCCTAAAGATCTTAATTCCGCCATTCAACGGGACCACCACGTTACGCCAACACTAGAAGAAATTCTCCCCAAACTAAGCGGAGCCAAGCATTTTTCAATCCTAGATGCCAAAAGCGGATACTGGAACGTCGTCCTCGACAAAGAATCAAGTTACCTTACAACTTTCAACTCCCCGTTTGGCAGGTACCGGTTTCTGAGAATGCCATTCGGCCTCCGTATGTCACAAGATGTATTCCAATCCAAAATCGACCAGACCTTCGAAGGCTGTAAAGGAGTCATTGGAATAGTTGACGACATAGTTGTCTATGGCCAAACAGGAGAAGAACACGATCAAAACTTGCACAGCATGATCCAAAGATGTGAGAAGACTGGGTTAAAGCTCAATCCAGACAAATGTCACATAAAGCAAGATAAGATCAAATTCTATGGCATTATTTGTAGCGAAGCTGGAATACAGCCCGACCCTGCAAAGGTGTCCGCCCTGAAGCAGATGAAACAGCCAGGAGATCGCCGAGATCTTCAAACCTTCCTAGGACTGGCAACCTACATGAGTTCTTTCATACCCAACTTAAGCACACTTACAGCACCTTTAAGAAGTCTACTCAAAGATAACCAAGTCTTCACTTGGAACGCCAACTACCAAGCAGCATTTGAGCAAATAAAGAAGTCAATCACTGATACAACCACCCTAACATATTTCGACGATAGAAAGGAAGTAACCCTACAAGTTGATGCCTCGATCAAGGGTCTTGGAGCATCCTTACTCCAAGATGGCAAACCAGTCGCTTTTGCAAGCAAGTCGCTAACTGAAACCGAAGCAAGATACGCTAACATCGAAAGGGAACTTCTAGCAGTAGTATACGGTTGTGAGAGATTTCATACTTATCTATTCGGACGACCATTCACAGTGCTTACTGACCACAAACCTCTAGAAAGTATTCATCTCAAGCATCTGATATCGGCACCACCCAGATTACAGGGAATGCTACTAAGATTGCAGCCATACGACCTGAAAATCAAGTACATACCCGGAAAAGACATGTTGATAGCAGATGCACTCTCACGTCTATCACCAGAAGATCACCATCCCATTGGAAACATGGAAGTCCAAGTACATGAGGTGTACCCTCAATTTAGCAAGACCATGATTGAGAAGATTCGTGAAAACACCAGCGCAGACCAAGAATTAGCCACCCTCAAGCAAGTCATCTACGAAGGCTGGCCATCAACCATCAAAGAAGTCTCAAAGAGCATAAAGCCATACTGGTCATTCAGAGACGAATTAGGAATAGATGACGGAATACTAACAAAAGGTGAAAGAATCATCATTCCCGTGACGCTTCAGAATGACATTCTACAAAAGCTTCACGCAGCACACCAAGGAGCTGAAAAGACAAAGCTCAGAGCCAGAACTTCTGTGTACTGGAAGAACCTTAATAACGAGATTGATAAGATTACCCAATCATGCTCCATCTGCCAACAACATCAGGCATCTAATGCCAGACAACCGTTGTTGCCAACTGAGATACCTCCTCGGCCGTGGCACACCATAGGAACTGATCTGTTCCACTTACACGACTCTGAATACCTTCTGATCTCTGACTTTTACTCCAAATACCCATTCGTCAGGAAGATACCCAAAGGGCAGAGTAATAGCAGAACTGTCATTAATGCGATGAAGCAAATCTTCAGCGAGCAGGGAATCCCAAAGATAGTCCGTTCTGATAACGGCCCTCAGTACGACAGTATAGCATTCCAAGAATTTGCCAACGAATATGGTTTCCACCACGTACCAGTTCTCCACACTACCCACAAGGAAATGGATTCATAGAAAATCAAGTAAAAACAGTCAAAGGTGTTCTCATGAAGACCCTCGAGAAACGACAGGATCCCAGTATGGCACTGCTTTGTCTACGCACCACACCCATTGACAATAAACTTCCATCGCCGTCTGAGTTACTTTTCGGAAGAAAGATACAAGATAACCTACCCCGCACCATCAACAGGAGTGCCAACAGTGATCAAATCACCGACCGGTTAAAGGAGAAGCAAGAAATTCAAAGGTTCTACCACGACCGTAATGTCAGACCTCTGCCCGAGCTAGCAAGAGGTACCAACATCACCATTCAGAATCCCTCGACAAAGAAGTGGGAGCCTGCAGTCGTCAAGGAAAAGCTTGAAGCACCACGCTCATACTTAGTGACGTCACAAAACGGAAGTGAGCTTAGACGCAACAGATGTCACATCAGAGAAGCACCCCCAGGGGCAGAACAACCTACCAGTGAATATCAAGAACTAACAGAGACCAGAGGCAGTGCAGAACCTCTGCAAAACAACGGAAGCCACGCACCTGGGACCACAGTTACCCGAAGTGGAAGAATCGTAAGACCGCCCAACAGATACGTTTAAAGACATTAAAAAATAAATTTTAAAAAAAAATAAGACGCTTGCAAGCATGAGCAAGTAATATTACTGTTATTACATATGATATTTTCTATTAAGATAATTTTAAGCATTTCATAAATTTAATTTTTGGTTTTAATGGAAAGGGGGATGTAATAATATATACTTGTCACGCAACATTAGGTTCTATTACATAACAAATGTAATATGACTCTCTCTCTACACACATTGTATCAAGTTAAGCACCAGAATAAGTATACCCAATTATTCGTCATTAAAGCAAGCAATCATAATCAAAGCCTCCACTAAATATCATGACAGAAGTATTCCAGCTTATTTGGAGGTTTTCTAGACCACGACGAGTTGAACATGGCTTTGTGTGATGCACATGTCATTTTCTGCAAGCCTTTTCTGGATGACATAAACTACAAAATATTCAACAAACGGTTTTGTGTGATGAATAGTTTAGATTGTAGCTCTCTGATGAAGTAATTTGAAATCGATTGTAGGAAATTGTAAAACAGCGCTTCAAAAAATTGAACTAAATTGATTGATGTTTGATTGATGTTTGATTGATGTTTGATTGATGTTTGATTGATGTTTGATTGATGTTTGATTGATGTTTGATTGATGTTTGATTGATGTTTGATTGATGTTTGATTGATGTTTGATTGATGTTTGATTGATGTTTGATTGATGTTTGATTGATGTTTGATTGATGTTTGATTGAGTTGATTTGATGTCAGTTATCGTAAGTTGTTTGTGTGGTTTTGTGCAAAACACATTGGAAGAAGGCACATATTTTGTGGAATATTTTTACTTTGGGAGTCAAACATTTGCTAATAATAAATGTGATTTTGCTTGCAAATGTGTGTTTTGGATTGGTTTCTGTTGTACTTATTCTCTGAGTTGGCGGGAAAAATAAGTATTTTTTGCAAATGACAGCATGCAAAGATGCATGGGATTGATTTTTAACTTGAAACTCAATTCGCAATCTGATTGGTTAATAGCAATCGGCGAGATCACCTGGTATGTTATATTATTGTTATATTCTTTTTTCAGAACGTTTTTAAGACAACATTTAATAGAAAAAAGGACTAATAATAGATGAGCAAAAGGATGTATTTAGCAGTTCCTCGGTAGTATAGTAGTGAGTATCCCCGCCTGTCACGCGGGAGACCGGGGTTCAAATAGATGAGCAATAGGATGTATTAAGCAATTCCTCGGTAGTATAGTGGTGAGTATCCCCGCCTGTCACGCGGGAGACCGGGGTTCAATTCCCCGCCTGGGAGAGGAAATATCCTTTTCATAAAATTGTTTTTAGATTAATACTTTATCGAAAAACAAGCAAAAAGATGAGCAATAGGACGAATTAAGCAATTCCTCGGTAGTATAGTGGTGAGTATCCCCGCCTGTCACGCGGGAGACCGGGGATTAATTCCCCGACGCGGAGAGGAAATATCCTTTTTATAAAATTGTTTTTAAATTAATACTTTATCGAAAAACAAGCAAAAAGATGAGCAATAGGATGAATTAAGCAATTCCTCGGTAGTATAGTGGTGAGTATCCCCGCCTGTCACTCGGGAGACCGGGGTTCAAATAGATGAGCAATAGGATGTATTAAGTAATTCCTCGGTAGTATAGTGGTGAGTATCCCCGTCTGTCACGCGGGAGACTTGGATTGAATTCCTCGCCGGGAGAGGAAACAATCTATTTTTAGAAGTTTTTTTAAAGCGAAATTTAATCGAAAAAGGAATAAGTATGTATTAGCGTCGCTTCATGCAGGCTACTTATTTTAGAGCTCTCTAAACTTTTGTCCAGCTCCAGAATATATTAGTAAAATACTTCAACCATACGAGCCAATGAGAGCTCTAAGATTATTTTTGTTTCGGCCCTCAGGCCGAAACAGTCACTACGTTTGGTTTGCCGGCCCATAATAGTCTCCGTGCGTGTCATTTAGCTGTCAGAGTTTTGGACCTAATCCAATCATATACCGTTTCCATCATAAGCAATGGGAAAATGTAAAACATTTCACCATGCGGAGTATTTCAACGAGTTGCGGTGAATCTTCTCTGTGTAGACTATATTATACCTTTTCGCATGACGCCATTTTTTGGAAAAAAATATATTATTGATTAACCCTACGACAATGCGTATTTTATTCCTAAGTTAGTATCTAGGTCCAAGTCGCCAAGTAAGTTATTGAAAAGTTATCCAAAAGCTTTTGTGATTGTGCGGCAAATCAAGGCAACTTGCCAGAGTCTCAGCTGCCTGTGAGCATAAGATGAGAAAACGTGTGAGTTTATCTATGTAACTAACAGTTGATGCATATACATTTTGCGAAGCAAGCTTCCGATATGTTGTAGCTTCGTGCGCATCTGAGGACGTGTTTTTGGTATCAGCTATTAAACTAGGTCCCACAAACAAACAGTGCGTACTTTACAACTTTAAAGATAGAAGTCTGAAATCAGTTTTCATTTATTAATACTCTGATTTAAAGTATTATTTCTTGGATTCAGTAATATTTTTGAAGCACCAAAAGATGTAAATTTTGAGGAGATTGGTGACGGTGCGCAGGTCAAAGACAAGCCTTGTATCTTTTCGTTTGAATTGAGACTTTCGCATTGTCTTCAAGCTATGACATAAGAGCTAGATACATTTACCATCAATGTCAAAGAGCAGAATGAAGGTTTAAAAAGTATCCTACATTCAACATAGCGCGTACAGTAATGCTCATGTGCCAAAATATTTTACACCAAGTACTCTGCTCTCTGCGATACTCAGTCATTGTTTATATCTATTGTCGGATCTCTCGTTCGTTCGGCGAGACGTTATATGTACATATATGATTTTCCCCAAAACACTACGATGTTTCAAAGCAAGAACCACTAAAATCTCAAAAAAAAATTAATTACGATGTGTTTCGTCCAAGAGAATTTTAAAACAAATGTTTCCGTCGAAATTTGCGTAACACTTTGCAACGTAAAAGCGTACCGCGAGATCGCTCGTCTGCCAAGACCAAAATTCTTTTCAGCAATGCCACAAAATAAATAGATAACGGGCCGAAACATCATCGCTTTCGAAGCGGTATAGGCTTGTTACGTCTAACGTCGAATATGCCGAGAGTGATTTTTCAGACTCTTGAAGTCTGAAGAGGCCCATAATGAAGCACTCGATGATGCTAGATTGAGTTGGACTTAAGGAATGATCTTAACCAATCTGTACAACGTTTCATTCCTAATATGGTTGTACTTTTAATTTGATTAATTCTCTTTTAGAATTATTTTATCAGCTAGTAGGTGTAGTTTTTTTTCAATTGGTCGAATTCTTATAAATATATATGATAATATATAACTAATATTAATTTTTAATTAATTTTTTAATAATATATTTTTAAAATCACATGGAGTTTCTTTAGTTATTGTAATTTATGGATCCAAGGGAGCACGTTAAAGTTTGTGTTGGTTTATCTTCCATTTTATCGCACGTAATCTAAGATATGACAGTCGTTCCCTGTAGTGCTTGTTTACGTGCGCGCGCTACACTTTATGACAGGCGTTCCTTGCTTTAGTCGTGACACGCTTTAGAGTATCAATAAAATAAAAATAAAAATAAAAATTATGACATAATTATATTACTGTGAGGTTTGTAACATCACAAAATTGACAACAGGGTCTTCACGAAAGGCGACTTCTCTTAAGCCTAACAGTTAGACCTGTGGTAACCATTATCTTATAACATAATACAAGAATAATAATTTGGACGTACAGCTAATTCTAAGGCTTTTATCTTTCTGTCATGGTTCTCCAACCTTTGCTCCAAAGACTCGATGATTTTGTTAATGTTGTCCTTATATTTCTCGAAATCACTTCTTATGCATTTCAATTCATTGCTTCGACGTGCTTTATCTTCTTGACAGTTTTCAAAATGCCTCATGTCACAATCGAATGATCAAGTACTGTATCACTAAGCTTAATAAACTTGACATGGTCTGTAATGTTACCCATACAAAGTTGGACACCTGATGAAAGTAAATACATACAACCATATCAATGTATTATGATAAACGTAATAGCATAACATGAATTAATTAGGGCCTTGTGGTACATCTCTTAAATACACAGCTATCCCAAAAAGGTTGGTGAAGGCTTTGCTGCATGTTGTTGCATATTGCATGCTCCAAGTTGCATCGTTTTGTAGCTTACTAAGCTGGAGATGTATCATATTCGAATTAAATAATGTCAACACAGAAGAAAATATACCGCAGAAAACGTGCGGACAAAGTTTGGTAAAATACCATATCGTTGTGTCCTTTCGCTGATTGCGTTCACGTCCTCCATAGGGCTTGGAATGCAATTTGCAACTTAAAACAAAATCTTCACCAAGTCATCTCTTTTCATTCTCGAAGGAATACCTATGCACGTTACTTTTATATATTGAAGGAATTATATGTAAAATTACTAACACTTTAAAAGGTTACACTATCAAAGGCAAGAGTGTTTATTCATTTTCTTACCTTCATATTTCCATTCCTGAGGCTCATCCGCGATTCTCTTCTCTTCTTCATGAGTCAGGCGCATAGCGTTTACGAAAGATTCAATCAGCTTGAAGCAAATTGTTAATTTTGTTTTATCCCAGACAGAAAAGTTGCAGTGTCCCCATTCATTTCTGACGTCTTTCCTCACTTGATTTGATAAGTCTTGGACGTCTGGGGAAAATGCGCTGGCGGAGGATAGAATACCAAGAGCAGCAGATAAATCGCAGGTGTCATCAAAATTTGCCACAAAAATAACAAAAGGTCCACATAGTTTGTTAAATACTCTTCGCTGATTGTATTTCTATCGTCAAAAGTATGTAACATTTATTCAGTAACATTAAAATGAGATATGATATTATTTAAGATTTTGTGTTCAAGCTGGTGCTGCAGAATACGACACAGCGTCCCCTTTGAGGTTCGTTCACTTGCTTCAAGTCCTTATACCAATTCTAAAATCAACCCCTTTTCATTTTTTATTTTCATTTATTATTATTTAGAAATAAGGATATCAAGACTTTTTATATTGGAAAGCGTTTAGTTAGTTTTTATCGTTTTATATTCCAATTTTTACTATTCGCACGTTTTGAATAAAGGATAAGAGAACAAATTCAATCAATGGCGTTTTCTGGGTTTCTGAAAAGTAGTCACTAGAACTACATTTATCCTTCTATTATTTCCCTTTTGATACAATGTGGTTATGTTTGCATGAACGAAACCAATGCGCACATTTTGCTACAGTGATGGTTCCAACGTTACGTTGAAGTGCTTCCGTCAGTAACTGTGTCCGGTAATGTCCAAGAGAATAATGTCATGAATTAAAGGTTTTCATGGAAAGCGGTCAGTTGTCGCGTATACACCTTGCTACGATGCTTCTAGCCGTTGACCTGTTTACACCAATAGTATCTGCTAGCATTAAATAATCTTCGTTAGCATCTTCAAATGCCCTTATGATTCTTTCTCTCTGTTCAAGCGAAATTCGATTTCGTCGAGACATCCTTACTACAGAGCTAACCGCAAAACATTTATGTCTTCACTGCCGTGACCATTCTGAACTGACTGCTTTTTATATCCTTTGGAAGGGTTGATTTTACAGGACGTGTACAACATTCTCATGTTCAGTTTTAATGGCATTATTCTTTAGAAACCGAGAAAATGCTCGGCAATGATTGAACTTTTTCTCTGATCGTTTATTCAAAACGTGCAATTCATGTCAAACCACACAAGACAATGTTACATTCATAGTAATTATTTTGTATTCGCTCAATAGATTGTCAATGTTTATGATAATTTCTCTAATGAATTTTTTGTTCTTTGTGAATGGTTGTCAATACTAATGCTATTATCTGTCGATTGGTTTCGACCTCATTTGTTCAGGTTCGCTGTTCCAGTCAGTGCTAGACGGATTTTTTCCTTGGTTTTTCCGTACAAACGTCGCCGAAGCAACAGTATCAACACCTTTAGTGGTGGTGTTGAGCCGTGATCGTCTAGAGGTTAGGACATTGCGTTGTGGCCGCAATAACCCAGGTTCTAATCCTGGTCACGGCAATAGTTTTCTTTTATTCCAATATCACCTGTCGTGGTAGTGTTGAGCCGTGATCGTCTAGAGGTTAGGACATTGCGTTGTGGCCGCAATAACCCAGGTTCGAATCCTGGTCACGGCAATAGTTTTCTTTTATTCTACTATCACCTGTCGTGGTGGTGTTGAGCCGTGATCCTCTAGAGGTTAGGACATTGTGTTGTGGCCGCAATAACCCAGGTTCGAATCCTGGTCACAGCAATAGTTTTCTTTTATTCTACAATCACCTGTCGTGGTGGTGTTGAGCCGTGATCGTCTAGAGGTTAAGACATTGCGTTATTATTATTATTATTATTGTGGCCGCAATGACCCAGATTTGAACCCTGATGACTTTATATATATTCCCTAGGATCCTGGGAATGCACATTGATGTAATCTCATGGGCATAGCTTGCATACTTAAACTGAGTTTGAAAGAGAAACTATTGCCGTGACCAGCATCGGAACCTGGGTTATTTCGGTGTTATTTTTATGATCGCACTGACCTAAGAACATTGAAAATATGAAATACATGTATACTTAGGTTTTACTTGTTTTTTTAAATATGTTCTTTTCAAAATGCTTCTTGTCAAATTGTCACAATGGAAAACAAAGCAATCAACAGTTCTTTAAAATGCATTCCACATTGGGAAGCAGTGATCGTGGAGGTTTAGTCACACAGGTGACTTAATGAGCTGCTGGTCATGACAGGAGGATAATCTACAGTGTACTGCCTTGCCTTCAGTAAATGAACATAGAGCATGTTACAGCATGAACATTGAATGCAGTAGATGACGTTAGAAGAAGTACAATCAAAATGATCAGTAACATTAAAGGTGGATTTGGGACCTTTAATATAAGTTTGTGAAACAACAAAAGGGCAAGTGTAAAAACGTTTGAGAGAGCAGCGAAAAGTACCGGGTTCTTTATTAGGAGGAAGTACACCTTTAACTTAGAAAGAACGTAAATTACGATCCCTTTTGAATAGGGCTTCAAATCGAGACTAACGGTGAGCTTGCAATGATGGTGACATTTTTTTAACACCTTGGACAATTATTCACATGTCTCTATCATTGCAAGCTCTCACATTTCGTCTCGCTTCAATGCAAAGGCAAGGCCACTATTCAAGATGGCGCAGGGAAAGATGAAGGGGACCATTTCCGGTAATCGTACTAGCAGTAACTTGATAGCATATTAACGTAACGTATTAGTGTAACGTACGCCCTATTAAATGGTACCACTAAAACTCAGAGGAGGTTGATCTAGTCCCTCAAAGGATTATGGCCCGAAAACTTCAAAACAGCTCATTTGATCTTGACCTTAGTTGAGTGAGGATCTCAGCTCTAATGAACTATTAATGAATGCCATATCTGTCAAAGCTCTGGTGTGGATTTTTTAGAATCTGGTGAACTTTCAATTTCTACACTACTGTAATATATATTCCGTTTATGGGAGTCTCTGAATCTCGTTGAAGGTCATTTGAGTTTCACAGATAATCCTCGTGAGCTAAGAATAGCCATATTTTCCAAGCTACAAAAAAGTCGTCCGCGAACTAGCTAAAGTACTATCGCCCTGTATAATTGAAATCACAGCTTGCAGTGGAATCGAGGAAAGGAGCGTGGATATGTAATCGTAATTCATGTAGTTTGAGAGTTAATGAAAAATAAGATGAAATTCGCTGAAAATCGAGAACGCGTGTACATAAGTGACAAATCGTGGACAGGCTTTGTCCAACATGTTTATTTGGTCAATTTCTAACATTTGACTTTTCCTCTACGAAGACATATCTTAACTTTAGTAGGTTAACTTGTCTTCGTTTGGTTTAAAGCGGCAAAGCTGTCTAAAATGAAACCATTTTCGCTCGTTCGATCGTTCTACAGTGTTGTTGTTGTTAAATTGAGCTTATGTCTTTTTAACATGCGACATATTATTTCCCTTATTTTCCATAAAACCAGCTGGATTCTATATTTTCATTCTAGGAATTTAGAATTTCAAACCAAAAAAGATTGCTTATTTTAATAGGATTTTAAGATTGTGCATCACAAATTATCGACTACGTTAATTCTACAAACCCGTACCGTACGGTTCATTACCTTGGTTAGACCATTGCCATTGCAATTGTTCTTCATATACTGAAGGGGGATCAATTTAAAAAAACTTTGAGACTGACTTTGGATGAAAATGTCTCCGAGGATGAAGATGTACAGTTGGATGAGCAAGACAGCTCAGATGATGTAGGTGACTTACTTCATATCGAGTGGAGTGCACAAAAATTATCGCAGTTGATTTTGGCTTAGAATGAATTGATGAGTAATTTCCAGGTTTATTTTAGAAGATATAATCGGCCAAAGCTGGGACTTTTTACTTCAAAGTTAAAAGGTTTGAAATCGAGGACTTTTAAACAAACTTGAATAACTTACATTGAGATCAAAACTTGCATGGCTGATCTTTGTCCTTTCTTCTAACCGAGTGTTTGTTAACAGTGTTAAAGATTGTTTTGAAAAAATTTTTTTTACAGATTTTGTTTGATACTCTCGTTTTCCAATGTGCCTCATTGTGATTGGCCAATGTGCGCGAGCTTTTGGAGCAAAAATTGCACCACCGGAAGTGATAAGAAAAAAATTAAGATTCATAAGATAACAGTTATTTGCAGACTATACGATTGCACGAATTAAGGCTAGTCAATCATTCTACAATAATACATGGATATTTTCGACAAGGAGATAAAGAGATACATTGATTTGTCATATTTTGTAGTTTCGGCGCTCTTAAAAAATTTCATAAAGTTGAACAAAATACCTACAAAAATCAATTTTTTCATGTGTTATTGATTTAAACTTTTCCTAAAATGTTGATATAACATAGATTTTTAGAAGTTTTCTCGAATGAGCTATTGAATAATAGAGGGTCCCGAGCAAAATTTGAAGGATTTGCCTTGTTGAAGCTCAAAATCGTATATGGTTCTTCAATAAAATCTTGTAGATTTTTCAGCGTTTTTTGAGCGCGCGCACATCGTGGACTTAAAAGTAGGCAGCCACCTTAAGAGGCAATGTCCACAAGAATCTAACGGTGGCAAGGGTCAAAAAATCAAATTCGCTCTTCTTTTGAAGTTAGATAGGCCATTATTAGATATGAATCACTGGGTAGTTGGTTTTCGAAAATATTATTTTATTTCCGAGAAAACGGCCACAGAAGAGGTTCGACCGAAGCCGAAGCAAGAGACGCTCAAGAGGAGTGAAAATGGACATATTTTGAACAGGGCGCATGTAAAAAATATACCATCTATGAGAATTTTTGAACTTTATTCTTAATGTATCGTTCATTGGACTGGATTTCACACTTATTGGGAAAGGGACGAATTTATGGGACGCTAATCCCAGAGTTAATATCAATTAATCTAAATTTTAATCAAAATACGGTTTCTTTGTTTTTCTTTTAGTCATTCAGCTTTATTGAAGCAGAGCCAGATAATGAATAGTCTCCCTCGCATACGTTTTTAGTGTCGGTCGTCACGCAACGCTCCCTCCCCACAAACGGCTGCTTGCATTCGAACTACATTCCTTTCTCATTGTTTGGCCAATCACGGAGGCGAGGGAGACTAGATATCGAAACGCATGACTTTTTTGTAATTACTAGATCAGTTAAGAACCTAAAACACTCATTTTAGATACTCTGAATACACGGAACTGGAGCGAGAACGCGTGAGAAGGGTAGGAAACCATGACGAGAAAATGAAATGGTAATGCCGTGAGTATTTTAGATATACTCTCATATGACATGGCATTCACTGAACGCGCGATAGACCTTAATCTATCAAGAGGGATGCTATATAATTCCAATTTAGATTGATCGTCCATGTATGATGATCACATCCTGTTGCAATAAAAAAATAAGACAATGCCTTGTTTTATTAAAAGGAAAAACCAATATTTGTGAAGGCAAATTAAAATCTCTGTAAAATCAAAACCTCATAATGAAACAGTCTTTCATTGAAACTTAATAAAGAAATACAATAAATTTTAGTCGCATCAACAACAAAACACCTTCAAAATAACGTTATCAAAATAAACAAAAACAGCTGTGTATTTTTGGAATGGGAACAATCCTACAGGCAACACAACCTGACTACATAAAAAGATAGTTCCCACCTCAAGTCCGATCAATAGCTGTACAGGTTGATGTGTGAATCGCATATCGGTTGAAAATCAAACTCGAAGTTATGCCAGCTGAAAAGGAAATCTTTTTTTCTGTCGTTCTCACTGCTGTTTTCGTCTTCAACATAGCAGGAAACTCCCTTGTAATTCACATCATCATGAATGAACGAGGAATGAAAACATCCACAAACTATCTGCTCTTAAACTTGGCTGTAGCAGATCTTTTATTCGGTGTTTTTCTTGCTCCTGACCATATAGTTCTGCCTTTGCTGGGTAGACCATCCTTGCCTGATGGAGCTCTTGGTGACTGGCTGTGTAAACTAGTGTTAACAAGTAATATCGCTTGGATGGCGTTGTTATGCTATCTCCCTTAATTATTGATGTTCATTTTAGCACTAGAGAATATTTTCCTTGCTTTCTCAACAATTCAATTTCTAAAGTTTATATGTTGTATTCTTTGGTAGAAATAACGTGTGTCTTATCTCTGATGATATTTCTTACTGTGAAAATAATCCTTTCCCTCTGGTGCAAGCAGACAGTTGAACCTACAGGAGAACGAGAGATCACTGAGAGAAAGAAGAAAAGGAAAGTCACATTGTGTGTTCTTGCTGTAGTTGTCTCATTCGTGGTGTGCTGTAGCCCTGCTGTAATAAGCTATGTTGTAATATTTGGACCATCAACAGCAATACAACTGGAATTAGCTACATCAATAATTGTACTGATGGCGTCTATCAATGCTGCTCTTGACCCGTATCTGTTTAGCCTCCAAAGTTCAAGATTTAAGGTTTTGGTCAAGAAGGCTCTTTGCTGTAGAAGAGAGTCTTCTGGGTAATTAATGACTGGAAAAAGTAATTGTCAGTTGAAGGTCAACAAATGAGACATATACTGCTGGACGGATTGCTGAACACTAGTATGCTTGAAAGACTGACGAATCGACCATGAAGGGATCTTCTCAGTGGTCCAAATAGAGAGTGCCTTTTCCATTAGTCTACGAGGGTCACTTTTGAAAGATTCTCTGATTCATCGCCGGTAATTTTGTTGAATTCAAAATTCAAATCAGTGTATTCAACCTGAAATGTCTTTTAAAACATGGGACAGCAGCGTTTTTACTTCGCGATTCTTTACTACATCAATAAAGACTCCTCCTCAAAGATTTCTTGCATTCATTGGATTATATAAAGGCGAATTTTTGTCTTTTTTGAAATAGGTAAATACGATACGGTTTTCTCTCGTTTCCATACGCTTCCGCCCGTGGCCGCCATTGTTGTGCGGTGAAAAAATATTTATTCTACCCATCCCTCCCTACTTTGACTTGACTGTTACCTAGGTCCCAGGGAGGTCCCAGGCCATTTCTTCTAACCAGCCCTCCCCAGCAGGGTTGGATTTTGACCCACAGCAAGATTTTGATTTCCATGATAATTGAAAACTGAGTTCAGCCTTTATTTCTAACTTTCCTCGTCATCAAAATTCTGTCAGTTGTTTAAAATAGTTATGATTTGGAGCGCGATTAACATCTTTGATAATAAAATTCTGACAGATTCCAAAGATAAAATCGATTTGTAACGTGATTTTTGATTCTTAATTTCAAACAAAAATCAAATGAATGAAACGCCCACTGACCATTTTTACTTTGCGATCTTTTACTAAATTAATAAAGGATTGGGGGGATTGGAGGATTGAACAAAATGAAAAGATCGAATAATGAAAAATAAGTCAAAATAACGACATGATAGGATCTAACTGAACCTGCATTACTAGTTAAAAAGAAGAAACTCAAAATACTGCGTGTAAGTCAAATTGCCCTTTTCCCTGTTATGGGTGACAACACTGTAAACAGTACAAAGCCGCTTAATTTTGTTGTTAATTTTGCAATTTGGTCCGCTTCGCGAAAAAAAGGTAGACCTATCCCGACTAGGAATTACATAAAACATTGCGAAAACACTGTACAGTACAAAGCCATTTATTGTTGTTTTTCTGTGCGATGATATCAAACTAAGTTTGTAGTCATTCGTCTAATGTCTTTTTGACGTAGTAAGTCGAATGAAGTTCCTGAAGCCCAGGGTATTTGTCTGCAGATATCAAAATAAAAAATAAAATGACCACGCCAGGACTCGAACCTGGAATCCCCTGATTCGTAGTCAGATGCCTTATCCATTGGGCCACGAGACCTTCTTGATCAATAAGGTTTTGTCCATATAATCTGTATAAAATACAGGTTTTAGTGTAGCCAATGAAGTGGCATGCAACACAAGAGAAAAGCATTGTAGGATATCTTGATTTTTTAGTGACCGACTGAAGTCTAAAGGCATTGCACACAACAGATAAACTCGCCAGAAAATTTGAAGTCTTGGAATTTAAGAAAATCTTATGAGCTAATTTGGAATAAAACGCATACACAAAACATTAAATTATTTCTAAATTTACTGTGATAATAATAATAATAATAATAATTAACTCTGTTCTCTTATATAAACGAATGCCCTACAAATGGCTTGGTGACTTTTCCTGTAATTATTAGATCAGTGAAAAACCTAAAACACTCATTTCTAGATACGCTTGGATACACGGGACTGGCGCAAGAACGCAAGAGAAGGGTAGGAAACCATGACGAAAAAATGAAATGGTAATGCCGTGAGTATTTAAGATATACTCTCATATGAAATGGTGTCCATTAAACGCGCAGTAGAACTTAATCTGTCAAGAGGTATGCCATGTAATTTCAATTTTGATTTATCGTCCATGTAGATTGATCAGACAATGCTATATTTTATCAAAAGGAAAAACCAATATTTGTGAAGGCAGACTAAAAAGTCTGTAATATTAAAATCTCATAATGAAACAGGCTTTCATTAAAACTTAATAAAGGAGTACAATGAATTTTAGTCGCATCAAAAACAAAACACTTCAAAAAGACGTTATTTTATTTTAATTTTGAAAAATAAATAATAAAACCAGCTGTATATTTTCGGTGGAATGGGAACAACGCGAGAGGCAACACAACCTGACTACATAAGAAGATAGTTCCCACCTCAAATCCGATCAATAGCTGTACAGATTGATGTGTGGTCACAACATCGGTGGAAGTTCGAACGCGAGTCATGCCAGCTACAGAGGAAATCATTTTTTCTGTCGTGCTCTCTGCTGTTCTCGTCTTCAACATAGCAGGAAACTCCCTCGTTATTCACATCATCATGAATGAAAGAGGAATGAAAACTTCCACAAACTATCTGCTGTTAAACTTGGCTGTAGCAGATCTATTATTTGGTGTTTTTCTTTCTCCTGACCATATAGTTCTTCCTTTGTTGGGTAGACCATCCTTGCCTGATGGAGTTCTTGGTGACTGGCTGTGTAGGCTAGTTGGATTTGGTAACATCGGTTGGATGGCGTCCAGAGCTTCTATTTTCACCATGATTTGCTTAACAGTTGAACGATACGTTGCTGTTTGTCGTCCTCACACCTTCCGTCAGCGTTTCTCGCCGAAGATCGTCAAAGTGCTCATTGTGGTGTCCTGGATATATGCTGTTGTTATGCTATCACCCTTACTTGTCGCTATTCATTTTAGCAGAGACTATTTCCGCTGCTCCATCAACGATTCGATTTTTAAAGCGTATTTTGTGTACTCTTTGGTCGAAATGACTTGTGTCTTGTCTGTGATGATATTTTTTACTGTGAAAATATTCATTTCCCTCTGGTGCAAGCAGACAGTCGAACCTACAGGAGAACGAGAGATCACTGAGAGAAAGAAGAAAAAGAAAGTCACATTGTGTGTTCTTGCTGTAGTTGTCACATTCGTAGTGTGCTGGAGCCCTGCTGCAATAAACTTTATTGTAGCACTTGGACCATCAACACCAAATATTCAAATAGAATTAACCAAAGCAATGGTAATGACGATGTTTATCAATGCTGGTCTTGACCCTTATCTCTTTAGCTTCCAAAGTTCAAGATTTAAGGTTTTGGTCAAGAAGGTTCTTTGCTGTAGAAAAGAGTCTTCCGGGTAAATAGGTGGAAAAGGAATTGTCATTTGAAGGTGGTCAACAGCAGGCTGTGATATTCCGCTGATCATGAACGGATTGTACTGAACACTAGTATGCTTAAAAGATTGACGAACCGACCGTTAAGGGATCTTCTGGTCCAAAGTCAGATGGCTTGTCCATTAGTCTACGAGGGTCAATTTTGAAAGATTCTCTGATCCATCGCCGGTATTTCAGTTAGATTCAAATTCAAATCAGTGTATTCAACCTGAAATGTCTTTTAAAACCTGGGACAGCAGCGTTTTTACCTCGCGATTTCTTACTACATTAATAAAGGATGCTACCATTGTTACCAGTGCTACCATTGTAAAACAAGGACAATGAAGGAAAATCAAATAACAAACTATTTTCTTCAAAACATAAACCGCAAACTCACTAGAAAATTTGAACTCTTTGAATCAGTTTAAGAAAATCTTATGAGCTGATTTGGAATAAAACACACACACAAAACATCGTGAAATATTCCTAAATTTACTGTTCTCTTAAATAAACGAATGCCCTACAAATGGCTTGAGTGACTATTCATATAATTATTAGATCAGTGAAAAACGAAAACACTCATTTCTAGATACTCTTGGATACACGGGACTGGCGCGAGAACGCGAGAGAAGGGTAGGAAACCATGACGAGAAAATGAAATGGTAATGACGTTGAGTATTTTAACAACTCACATAGAAATGGCATTCTAGCTGTTCACTGATCGCGCTTTAGAACTTAGTCTGTGAAGAGGGATGCTTTATAAATCAACCACACCCTAAATCCATTGTTTTATGTAGGTTCTTAAATTCTTCAGAAAATCCAGATTCTTAACGCCGGGGTGGAATTGATATCAACAGAAGATAATCGGGCTGAATTATATACCCGAGATAGGTTTTTAATTACATGGATATATTGTAAGCACTCTATACTATTTCCAAAAGAACAAAGCAACAGTAATCTACCTCTCTGAATTCAATATAGTTTAATAGCGGAGCTCCCACGCGTAGCACCATACCTAAGAAAAAATGGTAAACTATCGAGTTGATTTTTCATGGATTGGCTGACGTCACTTCCGTCCGTACGGCGTCCGTCCGTCCGTCCGTCCGTCCGTCCGGGCGTGTACACAAGCATTCCGATTGGCTGGTTAAATTTTTTTTTGGCGGGAATGTCGACGCGTTGCAACATCCGGGTACACATAAGGTAAATCCAGCTTAAACTTTTGTAAAAAAACGTCTTACACACGTATAGAAATACCGAGAGATAACAACACAATTTTTTATTCAACCTTATATTTATATTTACTCTATTTACGATGAAACCCATTTCCGAAATCGATATGTCGAAAGAAAGCTCAGAGGATAATGAAGCCAAAAAAGAAAGGCCAGAAGTAAAAGAGTTTGTTCGAAAGAGGAAAAACTCTGGTGGCGTGAAAAAGGAAAGCAAAGAGGAAGGACTCACCAAAGAAAAGCGGCAAGCAGAGAGAGAGACCCAAATCCAGGCGGGACTTCGATTATAAACAAGGAGAACATGATCGTGAAAGAAAAAGGAATATGAGGTAAAACTTGACGGATGAACAAAGAGAAAATAAACGTGAAATACAAAGGAATTTGAGTCAAAACTTCACGAATGAACAAAGAGAAAATGAGCGTGAAAGACAAAGGAATTTGAAGCAAAACTACTAGCTAAGGCGACTCTCAAATGCACAGAAAAAAATCGCTTTAGGGCAAGTTATAGACCAAAGACAATTAAAAAATCTTTCATGCATTCAAAGATGGATTAAGAAGTGTTCTCCAAGAATTCAGGTGGGTTGTTTAGCAAACAATCGTTTATTATTTTTTGACAAGCATTTATTTTTTTCTCGACGAATCGACAAATCAAACACTTTCCCTCAAAGCTCTTATTATTTCTGTAGATAAGCTTAATTTATTTTAATGTTGGAGTAAATATAACATGAAGAGCATATTACAAAAAATATTCGTCCTTTATTTAGCTTTGTAAATCTTTAGCAATTCGGTTAACGTTGTAAAACGTTGTTTTTAACCAACTATCGTATGTTTTTCGTTCAAGAAAGATTCGCCTCCTATCGCGGGTTCCCTTCTTCGAAACAACGAAGACTTTCATTTAATAATTTTATTTCTACAGATAATTTATTTAAGTATTGAATGAAATATAAATTTACACCAAATATTCAACTGTTTATTAAGCTATTCGAGCAAGTCTGATTATAAAAATGAGCTTAAATTTGTGTTGTTGAGAGATGTTGTTGTAGAAAGACCTAGACTTTCACTTTACAAAGCCGTAAAAAATATTCAAAAACATTTATAAACGCAAATTTACTGACCAAGAAATTCGTCATTTTGCATTGCCTTTTTGCATTGCCTTTATTTTCTATTTTGTCTAAGTTGTTCTTGTCAAGTTTAACTGAATGTAAAACGTCTCGTTCTGTAAAAGACGTAATTATTAAAGTAAGCTTATACTTTGCTCAACCTTAACCAGCTTTCAAGTCTGTTTTTTGGTCTTGATTTCAATTTCAATGAAAGACATCCGAGGTAAATTTTACTAAACTTGATATTGTATTGGATTATCTGTAGTTATCTTTCGTTTTTTTGCAAGTAAAAGAGATTCAAAGCCTAAAAATTTAGGGTTTTTTTGGAAAAATTTGTCGAAAAATCTTCCAAGAGCAAAACTAGCCCCTGGGTGTGATGGTGAGTTGTGTACAAAATTCCTAAGTGGGAGAGTATATACTCACGGGAAAAAAAAGCAATGTAGTGCATTTCGATTCGATTTCACTGCATGGTTTTTATTATGGGAGAAATTATCTTCATCTCGAATAAAAAATAATTGAATATTTTCCCCCCTATCTTATTTTTAACTTTCAGTTTCATTCAAATTGTTCTCCCTGTGACTTCCGTTTCGGGCGCTCCGCTTTTAGGCAGTGCCTAAATATATATATTATGACTGATGCACATAAAAAGACATTAGCAACAAGACTACGTAAAGGAGGAAAAGAGCATTTTGCCAAGGTTCAAGATCGATGGGGAGAAAATGAAACCCTTCTCCTAATATCAAAGAAGTTCAGAGTATCAAACGACCCCGCCAGGACTCGAACCTGGAATTCCCTGATTCGAAGTCAGATGCCTTATCCATTAGGCCACTAGCTCTTGTTTTATTTTAATTTTAGTATTAGTATTTATTAAGAGGTCAATACTCCTTCTTGCAACAATCCCGGCAACGGCTGCGACAAGATTTGCGAGACTGAATGAAATATTTTTTTCCCGATTCACCATGAAGGCTCTTGGTTTTCATTGTCTTGATAACATTTTCATGTCTGTCTTCTTCATCCAAGAAGACTGTGCAACGACAGGTTGGATTTTACCAGGAATCCCCTGTTTCTTTTTATACATTCATTGCATTCAAACATTGAGTGTCGTATTAACCTGTGTCAGTAGTCTGCGAGGCAGACCATCGCATTGTATCCTTCCTCGATTTTCCAAAGTTTTTTTCTTTTCTTTTCTTCTACAAAAATCTTCATGTCTAATTCGTATAGTGCCTGTATGATGTCCATTTGTACTACTGTAAACAGTAAAACACAGATTATTTTGTTCTTATCGGGTGGAATATCATACTAAAACTTAGGTCATTGATCTTATCACTTTTATGACTTATCACTTTTATGACGTCATAATTCGAATAAGCGCGCTAGGTGACGTCATGTCCAAAACCGCGCACTTCCTGTTCTGGCTTGTCCACAGCAAGGGAATGGACCATTCCACTGGTGTAGCGGAGAGAAAGACGAAAGTAATTTTCGATGACATCTTTGAGAAATGAAGTCTCTTGTAATGAAATGACATTACATTGTTCCTGTCCAACATCATGGTTGCCGTGCAAACCATTAAAGCTAGCGCTTCAGGTCGAATTAACACAGACATTGGAACGGAAATGCTTTTAATGTCATGAGATTAACCTGGCATCTTTACGTCCTCTGAGTCAACAATACCAAGGGAAAAGATGCCAGATTTACCTGTGGAACAAAAACTTATAATTTAATGTCTTATGTTCTGTTTTGATTAATTGATTAATCATAAAACTAACAAGTTATCTATCTAGTCTTCAAAGTAAAAACCGATATTAAAGCCAAAGAAAGCCAAGTATAGAAGAATGTATGTTTGCAGAAGTGCCCGGTTAGCTCAGTCGGTAGAGCATGGGACTCTTAATCCCAGGGTCGTGGGTTCGAGCGTAAAATATTTTTTTACTAGCTGAGCTACATGTTTGCCTGAAGAACGTTAGGTCTTTGCAATCTTGTTATATCTTTACGTTCAGCGTTATAACATGCATAAGAGGGGGAGATCATGGGTAAAATAAGTCCACATGGTTTTTTTTGCTCACCTAAACGTGCCTAAATGCAAGTCTTTTGACAATTTACTATTCACACTGCATACATAATTAGCGTGTTACGTACGAATATAGCAACCCCCATTTATGGACATTGGAGTTTGTGCAGTGCGGGTGTAATACTTTGCGACCACTCCATATATAAGCGCCACACCCAGATCCTTGAATGATTCCGTCGGAAGCTGCCTAGAGCGTTGTAGAAGATCCACTAATCCAACCGCCGCCAGCTAGCATGGCTGACAACCCTCCTCTTCCTAGCCCAATGCCCGCCATCCCAGCATCAGTCGCTCCAGCGACTGTTATATATATTTTTGCATTGAGAATTATAACATACATGATAACTGCACTTTTCACCGGACTAGCAGGATAAAACAATGTTTAATCTTAATCCCAAGGTCGTGGGTTCGAGCCCCACATTGGGCGCAAAAATGGATTTTTACCAGCTGTGAGCTATACGTTTGCTTGAAGAAGGGTAGAATTTATTTTTATATAACCAATTATTTTGCGTCGAGCGTTATAACATACATGATAACTAGTACGATAAAACAATTTTTATGATTCGTGCCCGGGAGAGGGGGGACTCCTTAGAGTAAAAGCATTGGATATTCTCGAAGCTGATTTTCAAAGACACCCTCAAAAGATACTGGAAATCTTTTAAAATGGCTTGGTTGAACGATTTTTAGCCCCTGGAAGGTGGTGCCGAAATTCTAAATTTCAATTACTTAAAATTGCTTAATTTTATCCCTAAGACGTTTGACGCCGTTTGCCCGACCCAACTACCAAGATAATAAGGACTGATATGGATCTGACTATGCATGTTTAGGAGTGTTTCGTTGAAATTTGTTTCAATCTGCGGCCCCGTGGCCCAATGGAAAAGCGTCTGAATATGAATCAGGGGATACCAGGTTCGAGTACTGGTGGGCTTCGTTTTTTCATACTTGTGAAACTTTTCATACTCAGTGAGTAAGAGCCTGAAAATTAAGAAGTGTATAAGATTCCGAATAGGGAACCCTGTGTTGTGTAGGGTGAGAAAATCCTGGAAAGAGAGAAGTAGAGAGTTGTTTTGAAGAGGATGGTGTGTCGTTGTGTTTTAATAAAACGACAAATCAATCGTATCGACTTCGTTCAATCATTACAACTAAAGTCTACAAGAAATAAAAAAAGGCCAGAACTGTAACTGTATTTAGATCTATTTAGTGGCTAGAATTTTCATTCGTATTATATTTAAGTCATCTCTAATTTAAGTTTAGGAATATTCAAGTCTATAATATTATATTCTTTAGTAGTTTGAATCACTTATTGCTCGAATTAGAAAATTCATCTCCTCCAAGACCACAGAAATACTTGTTCACGGATTTATCACTTCCAAACTCGATAACTGTAATACACTTATGTATGGCCTTCCCCAAAATCTCATTAACAAGCTTCAAGCTGTCCAAAATGCTGCTGCTCGTCTCATCACCCTGTCGCGCAAACATGATCCTGTCCTCATTGATTTACACTGGCTTCCTGTGGCTGAAAGGATCAAGTTAAAAATAATTTTGCTTACCTTCAAAGCCCTGCATAATCTCTCTCCTGTCTACATCCAAGATCTCATCTCTACCTATAAACCTTCACGCAATCTTCGATCGTCTTCTCATCTGGCTCTAAACATCAAGTCCTACAATCTTCAATCTTATAGTCTAGGTTCTTTTACTGTTGCTGCCCCTAAACTTTGGAACATGCTCCCGTCATCAATAAGAAACACTACTAATTTGGCTTCATTCAAATCACAACTTAAGACTTTTTTATTCAAATTAGCTTTCAAAACATAGTTTTTGAATTAACATTTTTCATCATCATTTATTTTCAATGCGCTTAGAACAGATTTGTATAAGCGCTCTACAAGTTTTTATATATTATTATTATTATTATCATTATTATCAGCAATATTAGCTTTTTGTTATCAGAGTGCGTATTTCGAAATAAAAAGAGAAATTAGAAGAAAAGGAAGATCGTTTGAATGTTTCATTTCGCTCACAGGCCGTCCACACAAAGACCTAACGTTCTTCAAGCAAACGTGTAGCTCAGCTAGTAAAATAATGTTTTTGCGCCAAATGTGGGGCTTCACTTCAACCCACGACCCTGGGATTAAGAGACCCATGCTCTACCGACTGAGCTAAGCGGGCACTTGTACTTATATATCCTTGTGCACAAAGACCTTATCCTTTACTATGTTTTCTTTGGCTTTTATGTCGGTTCTCCTTTGAAGACTGGATAGATAACTTGTTAGTTTTATGATTAATCAATTAATCAAAACAGGCAGAAAACATTAAATTATAAGTTTTTGTTTCACAGGTAAATCACTCATCTTTTCCCTTGGTATTGTTGACTCAGAGGACGTAGCGATGCCCGGTTTATTCACATGACATTAAAAAGCACTTCCGATCCAGTGCCCGTGTCAACTCGACGTTAAGCGATAGATTTAATGGTTTGCACAGGCACCATGATGTTGGACAGGAACAATGTAATGTTTTTTCATGACAAGAGACTTCATTTCTCCCAGATGACATCGAAAATTACTTTCTTCTGTCTTTCCAACTTAACTGCCGTGAAACCTCCGCTGTCATTCCAGTCAACACCACTACGGCATGAGAATGGTCCATTCCCTTGCAGTGGCCGAGTCAAGACAAGAAGTGCGCTGTTTGGGACATGACGTAACCTTGCGCGCTATTCGAATTATGATGTCATAAAGGAGATTAGCTTAATGACCTAAGTTTTAGCTTGATATCAAACCCGATAAGAGCAAAATGATCTGCGTTTTACTGTTTACAGTAGTACAAATGGTCATCATACAGGCACTATACGAACAGCTAAAATTCAAGGCATATCGTGATTACCAAAAGAGAACAAGCTTTACTCTACAGTATATGTTGGTATCGAAGTTGGAGTAGAGAAAGCTCACTCCATATGTAGTAGGATCAATTCCGTATTTTGAATGTGCGAAAAGCGGCAAACAAAAAGGCCGTCGTTTTATAACGATTTTGAAATGAAGATTTTTGAAAAAGAAAACAAAATAAAGAGGAAAAAAAAACAAGTAAAAAAAGAAAATCTTTGGAAATTCGAGGAAGGATACGAGGACGATGGTAAATCGTGGGTCTGCCTCGCAGACAACTGACACAGGGAAAGACTACACTCAATGTTGGAATGCAATGAATGTATAAAACAGGGGATTCCTGGTAGAATCCAACCTGTCGTTGCACAGTCTTCTTGGATGAAGAAAACAGACATGAAAAGGTTATAAAGACAATGAAAACCAACAGCCTTCAAGGTGTCTCGGCTTGAAGCATAAATTGCGCAATTTGTTCCTTACATTGAATCCCAATGTTAGTCCTCTCGAAGAATAACAGTGTCTTTTCATGTGCATCAGTTATACAATGAAACGTTAAAATATTACGCTCAACTAAAGATGTCCACTTCTCTGGTAAATTCCTTAAATTCTATCGAATTTCATTGGCTGTTGAAAAAATGACATAGCATCAAACTCTTGGTGTAAAACAGGATAAACAAACCTACCAACTGTAACCAAGCAAAACAAACGGACAAGAGCGGTTATATATCTTCGAATTTTGAATCAAATCCTAATTCCATTTGTCGAACATGTAAACTGTTACAAATAGAAGACGTAAACAAGCTGATAGAAAGGTTCGAATCCTGGTCACGGCAAAAGTTTTCTTTTTATGTACTTATCGACTGAGTGGGAGGGCCGTACGGGAAAATATTTGGCTCGAGGTGATGCCGTACGGACTGAGCGCAGCGAGGTCTGTACAAATGACCGAGAGCCAAATATTCCCGTACGGCCCGACCTAACTCAGTCAATAAGCATTTTATCATGCGACCCTCACGAAAATAATAATAATTAAAAAATAGAAAGCGCGCGGATTCGAGCAGGGCCGTTCGGGTCATATGAAAATTTCTACTATCCCCTGTCGTGGTGGTGTTTGAGCCGTGATAGTCTAGAGGTTAGTATATTGCGTTGTGGTCACCGCATGGTGTACTATCACCTGTCGTGTTGGTGTTGACTCCATAACACGATTTCATCCAAAATTTTACTGCTTGGTCCAAGTTGAGAAAGAAAACATTAAAATATGGAAAAAAGGGTGACGACCCCGCCAGGACTCGAACCTGAAATCCCCTGATTCGTAGTCAGATGCCTTATCCATTGGGCCACGGGGCTGCATCTGAAAAGACTTAGATGAACGAAACACTTCTAACTATGCATAGTCAAATCCATATCAGTAATAATTATCTGTGTACTGAGTTGGATCGGGCACGCTGCGTCAGTCTTTATATTTGTCTTGTCTTGTCAACTTTGTCAACTCTTTGGTTTCACTTGACGTCGTTTCCTGTCGTGTGTGGAATGTTCATTGGCTGAGACACACAAGTAACTTTTTGATTGACAGCATATGGAAATTCCCTACACGCTTGTGCGCTTAAATCGGATTCGTGCACTTGAAGCCCGTGTGACTAGCAATATAGGTAAGAAAATTGGAAAAACTAGACACCTGTCTGGTATTTCATAACTGATGGTCAGTGGTGTCAATCATCTACGGTCAAGGGGACGGCTAATCTCTCCCTATAGGCTTCTGCCGTGTTTCCTGATCATTCTGTAATACAGTTCAGTATTCAATGTCTGGAAAGATGGTCTCCGGTTGTTTTCGATTAATAAATTACAAGAAATCAATAAGCTAGGCTTCATGGCAAATGAACCTGTAAAATATATCACAAATATCAATTTGTAAAGAACAAGAGGAAACCTAATTGCGCATGCACCATTTGTTCCATTATCTTCCCTTTGTATTTTCTTTCTATCTTCCACTTCCAACAGTTAAACACAAGGAATTTTTCATTCGGCATTTTTTCTCTCCTAACATGAGGTTCAGGATGAGGTACGAACAGAAAAGCTGTATTTCAGTCAGCTCAAAATAATTATACACCGACCCCGCCAGGACTCGAACTTGGAATCCCCTGATTCGAAGTCAGATGCCTTATCCATTAGGCCACGAAGTCTTATTGTTTAGAACTATCAATAGCTTAAGTGCAACTTCATCTTGTCTAGCATTTTTGTTCATCAATAATAAAAAGCCAGTGTGATGCAGTTGCAGTGATAGGATATTCTACACTAGGAAATGTTTCATAGCTTTTCATGCAACGTATTTAACACGTTCAATAATACTATTCGTAAATAAATTACGTGCGATAAAATATCATCCTCGAAATTTTTTTCTGGAATTCTTACGAAAAGAAGAAATCACTTCTTGCCATAATTCTGGTAACACTGCAACAACATATCGATACTTTTAGTACTAAGCCGATATATAATTTTATATATAGGTAAAATTTTCAATTAACCTAGATGTGTGGTTTTATCATCTAAAGGCTGGTTTTCACTAGCGAAGTAAGCGAAGGAAGCAGAGGCAGAAGCATGAGCAGAAGCATAAGATCGTTATGTTCTAGTGTACATGAATGTGACGGAAGCATAAGAGAAACAATAGGAAGTTTCCCGTTCAGGGGACTGAATACGAGAATTTGATTGGCTTACCACCTTGTGCTTCTGTATGTTAGCGACGGAAGCATAAGAATCTGGTTTTCACTAGCGACATAAGGACGGAAGCAGAAGCATAAGCATAAGTAAAAGGAAACCTTCCGTTCCTTCTGCTTATGCTTCCGTCGATGTTCTGCTTGTGCTTACGTCTCCGTTTTTTGATTTTCACAGGAACATAACGTCTTACTCTTCTGCTTCCGCTTCCGCTTTTCCTTTCGTCGCTAGTTAAAACCGGGCTAAAGAAGACCGTGCAGTGAACTGAACTAAAGAAAGGATTTTATAGCGCTAATGGGAAAGATGAAGTTACGTAAAAATATCTACGCGCAAGGATTTGAACCAGGCTAGAAATCCCTGTTTCGTTGACTCCTAAAACTCTAATACCCACGGAAATGAAGAAGCGATTTTTCTTCCGCTAAACATAAGATGTCCTGGTTTTTACCTGCTTGGATAGAGCCTGTATATTTATCCATTTGTACTACTGAATATCAAGTAGTCCATGACATATGCCGTTGTATAAAGAGAGGCGAAAACATTGTAAACAATGCAAAACTGAACATTTCGTTAGTCTGTGCTCTGATCTCAAGCTAAATAAAAACGTAAGTCATTAGTCTAATGTTTTGTGACGTAATAATACGAATGAGCGCGCGAGGTGACGTCCTGTTCGATACCCCGACTATATATGGAGTTAGTTGATCAGTTCATTCATACAGGCCATTAGTTTGGAAGCAATAACGCGTTATGTACAAATGTTGGGGGGAAAGGGTTGTAGAAAAGAGAAAAGATAGGAAGAAAAGTGAAAGAATAAAGAGAGCGAGCAAGCAAATACAGTCAACTCTCGTTATAGAGGAGACCTTCGGGACCATCAAGATGAGGGCGAAAATAACCAAATTCTTGCAAATAGCTGATAAAGATAAAAGTATTCGAAGGTTGTAATGAATAAAACCACGAAATGTTCTCCCTGTCCTTGCGCATCCACAGCACTTTGCACAGGAAGCCCATAGCAACAATATTCATGCATCACAACAAATACTGATGACCCAATGACCTTTACAAAATACCATATAAACAAGAAATTGCCATGGATATCAGGATATCACCATATAAACGATATATCGCCATGGAAACAAGATCTATTGAGTACTATTTTATGCTTGCAGTATTCAGTACGTATTCAGTGAGAAATCTATTTTCAAAATATTTACTCTTAAACTAATGCTTAACTTCGAAGACGTATTGGTCAATTTTGAAGAAAGGAATGTTGCTCAAGTTTGAGCAGACGCTAGTGGGGGAATGACGGGAACCGGAAGCGCCTCACAGCGGCTGCAAAGGAGGCTACTTTACCATGGCTTAAATAATAATAATAATTGAAATTTGAAAAGAGTGTCTACTTTCACAAATTTCCATTAGTTAAATTTTGTCATTTCCCATATGGTCTAGCGGTTAGGATTCCTGGCTTTCACCCAGGCGGCCCGGGTTCGACCCCCGGTATGGGAATGTTTTGCATCTGTAAAACTAGTTATTATTAATAATTTGATGATATCGTTGATTTTGACAATTTTGTATTTCTCTGCAATGAAAAAAAGACATTAGCTATTACTTAAGATCATCATCTGTATCTAGCCACCAAAATCTCCGAATCCCGGTTTTTAATCCTTGTCTTTTAATGTGAAAAACTTCTAGAGTTTTTATCACATAATAATGTTAGAAGTTAAAAAACAAAATCTTGGTGTTGGTATTCCTTTGCTCCTTTTAAAGTAGAATGGGTTTTTAATCCTTGTATTTTAATGTGAAAAACTTCTAGAGTTTTTATCACATAATAATGTTAGAAGTTAAAAAACAAAATCTTGGTGTTGGTATTCCTTTGCTCCTTTTAAAGTAGAATGGGTTTTTAATCCTTGTATTTTAATGTGAAAAACTTCTAGAGTTTTTATCACATAATAATGTTAGAAGTTAAAAAACAAAATCTTGGTGTTGGTATTCCTTTGCTCCTTTTAAAGTAGAATGGGATAAAGACTAATACCATGAGTAGAACTCGAACCTAACCTCTAGACGATCACGGCTCAACACCACCACACAAGTTGAAAGTAGAATAAAAGAAAACTATTGACGTGACCAGGATTTGAACCTGGGTTATTGCGGCCACAACGCAATGTCCTAACCTCTAGACGATCACGGCTCAACACTAACAAGACAGGTTATAGTAGAATAAAAGAAAACTATTGCGGTGATCAGGGTTCGAACCTGGGTTATTTGTCTATTATAATTTTTTTATTTTTAAAGTCAAATATAGTGACGTATGATTAGAATGGGCGCTTGAGCTGACGTCATGATCGAAACCCCAACTATATATGGAGTTGGTCGTTCTTTGTGACGTTATAATTAGAATAAGCGCGTCAGGTGATGTCATGTTGGAAGGAAACCAAATATGGAGCTCGCCATTGAACAACAAGAATTGCCAAGAATTGCCAAGTAAAGTTCTTAATCAGTCCACATGAGCCAACATGAAGTTAAAAGGAGCACCAAGAAAGTGATGATTGAGTTTACGATGAAACAAAACCTGTTGGAAGTGTAATAGATTAAAGATCGCATGGGTTCTGTATTTGTTCTCTTCAAATGCACATGCTTTCAGTTGGACCCTTTTGTTCTTCGCCACTGCTGTACTTGAGGTGGTGATAAGAGATGACAATATTTTTAGTTTTTCATTTTTAAGTAGGAACCGAAGAACCACAGGAAACAAAATACAGGAAAATGTCTTTGTACACAACGATTTACTTAGACAAGGGCCCGGTTAGCTCAGTCGGTAGAGCATGGGACTCTTAATCCCCAGGTCGTGGGTTCGAGCCCCACATTGGGCGCAAAAATGGATTTTTACCAGCTGTGAGCTATACGTTTGCTTGAAGAAGGGTAGAATTTATTTTTATATAACCAGTAATGATGAAAAGGTAAATTATACACCGTGAAAAGATGAAAAAACTTACTGACGTTTCGGACGCTAGTCCTTCGTCGGAGTAAAAGAGAAAGAAGTGGTAGAAAGGAGTGTATATATGATAGAATAAGACAAAAGAAACCAATGAGAGCAAGGTAGGCAAGGAAACAAAAACAAACAATCAAAAGACAAAAGGAAAGGTTAGTTGAAAATAAAGCGTTCATTAATCCCGTTGGGACTAAGAGTGCCCAATAGGTGAATAAGCCGCATTTCTTTGGTCTTGCGACAATCATTGTTGCCGTTAAGCAGAGAAAGACCGAAAACAATAAAGTCAGAAAGAGAATGGTTAGTTAGATTAAAATGGCGGGAAACTGGTTTGGTAGGATCGTTATTGCGAATATCATAAAGATGATTGCAAATGCGATCACCAAGACGGCGGCCAGTCTCACCCACATATAAAAGATTACAGCGGGTACATTTAATACAATATACAACATTAGAAGTGGTACAAACAAAATGGTCAGTGATTTTAACAGTAGATTTGGGACCGACAACAGAAGTGTGAGAGGCTATGTGAGGACAAGTATAACAACGTTTACGAGAACAGCGAAAAGTACCAGGTTCTTTGTTAGAGGGAAGAACTCCCTTGACCAAGAAAGAACGGAGATTACGATCACGTTTATAGGAAAAGAGAGGGCAGTTGTTGAAAATAGCAGAAGTGCGGGTATCAGAGTCAAGCAGAGAAAAGTTGCGGTTAACAATGGGCTTAATGGAAATGTTAATAGGATGATACGTAAGAGTGAAAGGAATGCGGTCATTAGAGGGACGAGTGTGAGATGTGAGAGCGGTGGTGCGATCAATAGTAGAAACTTTACGAATAGCGCGATCAATAACATGAGCAGGATAATTACGCTTAAGGAAGAAGGAACGCATCTCAGAACATTTAACAGAAAAATCAAGATTATCACTACACAGACGACGAAGACGAAGAAATTGCGAGAACGGAATAGCGTTAAGAGTGTGCTTAGGATGAGAAGACGAGTAGAGTAAATAAGAATGAGAGTCAGTAGGTTTGTAATGGACACTAGTGCTAAGACGGTCGTCATTAACACTAAGCAAGATGTCAAGGAAAGTGACTGATGTTTCACTGACCTCCCACGTAAAGTCTAAGGCAGGGTGAAAAGAGTTAACAAAAGAGATGAAAGAATCTAAGTCTTTACGCGAACAAGAAGTAGCACCAATACAATCATCAATATACCGTCCAAAAAACTCAGGTTTAGGTCCAGTATATTGTTGAAAAACAAGGTTTTCGATATAACCAACAAACAAATTGGCATAACTAGGGCCCATCTTAGTACCCATAGCAACACCGTTTATTTGCCGGTAATACCGATCACCGAAAGAAAAACAATTAAGAGTAAGAACAAGTTCAGCTAAGCGTAACAAAGTGGGAGTGCTGGGCTCGAGGACAGGACGAAGATCGAAAAAATGCTGAAGAGCACGAAGGCCATCATCATTAGGAATAACAGTATACAAAGATTTGACATCCATAGTAAACAAAAGCTTAGAAGAGTTATCAGGAAAGCGAAAATCATTAAAATACTAAGAGCGTGATTAGTATCCTTAATATAAGTAGGTAAAGACTGAACAATAGGCAACATGAGAGAATCTAGATAGCTAGAGATGAGTTCGGTAGGACAACTACAAGCAGAAACAATAGGACGACCAGGGTTGTTAGCTTTGTGAATCTTAGGAAGAAAATAGACGTGAGAAGTACGAGGAGTAATAACAAAGAGGTTTTTAGCAGTGGAAGGTAAAGAGCCATCAGAAATGAAAGAGTTAACAGTGTCTTTAACTAATTTTTGATTGTCAGGGGTAAGATCCTTATCCACTTCACAATAAAAATTAGTATCAGAGAGTTGACGTAAAGCTTCCTGTTCATACAGGTCAGAACGCCAGACAACAACTGCACCGCCTTTGTCAGCGGGCTTAATAACAATGTCAGAACGATTGCGTAATTGACGTAAAGCCAACCACTCGTCCTTAGAAAGATTAGAGTAACTGAGTTTACGGTTAAGATTGAGGTTAGAAATATCACGGCGACACTTATTGACAAAAAGATCAAGAGAAGAAAATTGTCCCTCGGGAGGGACCCAGTTAGACTTACGAGGACAAAGGCGCTCAAAGACATCACGTTCACAGTTAGAGTTAGAAGAGTCGGAGAAAAAAGCTTTAAGGCGAGTACGGCGAAAGAAAGATTCAGAATCTTTCTTGACCTGAAATTCATCAGATTTCTTAGCAAGAGGAACGAAGTTCAAACCTTTGCTAAGAACTGAAACCTCAGAATCAGAAAGAGGTAAATCTTCGGGAATGGTGACAACGGAATGACTAAAGACATTGTGATGGCTATGTTCAACATGTGTAAAAGGATCAAAACCAACAAGAGACACAAACTTATTACGCTTAGTAACAAACAAAGACTGGTACAAACGGCGGTTAAGAATATAGATGTGATTACGAATGGAGGAAACTAACACTGCCGGACAGACATTAGACAAGTTTCTGAGGCAAGCAGCAGTATCAAGAGTGAGGGCATCACGTTTACAGCACATGCTACGAATGGTGGAACGCATAACAGAGCGAGAGAAAGTGGAACAAGCAGAAGAAACATCGGAAAAATACTGAGTAGAATTGACACCAAAATTAGAAGCATGAAAATTAACACGAAAACCAACAGGAATGACTTTAGCATTAAGACAACGACCAATGAAATAGATATGACTAACAAAGCGTGTTTTAGCGAGAGTAAGGTTAAAGAGTTTGAGAGCGAGATTAGAGCTAATGTTAGGAAAAGGAACTAAAAAACTTACCATTTCCTTGCGGAGTTCCTTGATAACCAATTATATAACCAATTATTTTGCGTCGAGCGTTATAACATACATGATAACTAGTACGATAAAACAATTTTTATGATTCGTGCCCCGGATAGGTGAAACTCCTTAGAGTAAAAGCATTGGTTATTTTCGTAGGAAATTTTCAAAGACACCCACAAAAGATACCGGAAGTCTTTTAATAATAGCTTGGATGAACGATTTTTAACCCCTGGAAGGAGGTGCCAAAATTCTAAAGTTCAAATACTTAAAATGGCTTAATTTTACCCCTAAGACGTTTGACGCCGTGTGCCCGATCCAACTACCAAGATAATAAGGACTGATATGGATCTGACTATGCATGCTTAGA
Organism: Actinia equina; assembly: GCA_011057435.1. Taxonomy (NCBI): domain Eukaryota; kingdom Metazoa; phylum Cnidaria; class Anthozoa; order Actiniaria; family Actiniidae; genus Actinia; species Actinia equina. The sequence goes on along the minus strand of WHPX01000481.1, from coordinate 74,963 downwards.
ATTGTTTCGTTGAAAATTATTTTTTTCTGCGGCCCCTGTGGCCCAATGGATAAGGCATCTGACTACGAATCAGGGGATTCCAGGTTCGAGTCCTGGCGGGGTCGTTTCTTCACACTGTATGACCTTTTTTCTTTCTCAACACGGCTGTAAAAGTTTGGATGAAATCGAGAGAGAATTATTCACTGCATCTCGTCTCGCAACCGGGTTACATCGCAAATTGCATGTAGCATTGCAGCTCAGTGTAGTTTAAGGTGGTGACACTACTGCGTTCTGAAGTTAAATCGCGCCCTACTCTTGCAACATTACGCGCAACAAATTTCAACATGTGAACATAGCTGAAACATTCCCTTCATCTTTTTGAAATTTCAAGCCAATCAGCTTGCACCAGATTTATAACTGCTGATTACATGTCTTAACACTAAAGTAAGCTGACACAAGCGATGTTGCGTGATTTTGTTGCAATGTCAGTCACTCCGATTCAAATGTTGCATCGTGTGTCAGCACCTTTACAGCGCAATTTGAAAACACGTTATGAGACAAGTTGCACCAATTGTTTGGGTCTCCGTTGTACCGTGTAAGCGGTCATGCAACTTATGTCTCAACGCTCTTGTAGGACAAGTTGTAGAGAAAGTTGTTCGGTGTAATCGTGCCTTAACTTCTAGGTTCAAGCAAACATGCCACCTTTCAGCAAAATAAGAAAACATTTCTCGCCCAATGTAAGTCCTATGCTCTACCGACTGAACTAACCAAGCACAATTTCATTCGTATCATATTTAAGTTATCTCTAATTTAAGTTTAGGAATTGAAATCTATAATATTATATTCTTTAGTAGTTTGAACGACTTATTTGTTGTTATCAGCAATATTAGCTTTTTGTTATCAGAGTGCGTATTTCGAACTAGAAAGAGAAATTAGAAGAAAAGGAAGACGGTTTGAATGTTTGTGTGAGCTTGAACAGCCCTCGCAGGCCGTCCACACAAGAACCTAACGGTTCTTCAAGCAAACTTGTAGCTCAGCTAGTAAAATAATATTTTTGCGCACAATGTGGGGCTCGAACCCACGACCCTGGGATTAAGAGTCCCATGCTCTACCGCCTGAGCTAACCGTACACTTGTGAATGTTTTTCTTTGTGTACAAAGACCTTCTCATGTACTTTGTTATCAGTGGTTCTTCTGTTCATACTTGGAAGATAAAAAAGACAAAACAAATGAGATCTTTAATCTAATACACATCCAACAGTTTTTGTTTTATTGGTAAATCAGTCATCACTCCCATGGTACTCTTTTTAACCTTCATGCTCGATCATGTGGACTGACAAAGAATTTTCTTTGTAATTTTTTTGTTGTTTAACGAACAAGGAACAGGAAGAAACTTCATTTCTCACAGATAACATCGAAAATTACTTTCTTCTGTCTTTCCAACTTAACTGCCGTAAAACCTCCGCTGTCATTCCAGTCAACACCACTACAGCATGAGAATGGTCCATTCCCTTGCAGTGGCCGAGCCAGGACAAGAAGTGCGCAGTTTGTGACATGACGTCACCTTGCGCTCTATTCGAATTATGATGTCATAAAGCAGATTAGCCTAATGACCTAAGTTTTAGCTTGATGTCAAACCCGATAAGAGCAAAATAATCTGCGTTTTACTGTTTACAGTAGTACAAATGGTCATCATACAATGTCCATAAATGGGGGTTGCTATATTCGTACGTGACACGCTAATTATGTATGAAGTGTGAATAGAGAATTGTCAAACGACTTGCATTGAGGCACGTTTAGGTGAGCAAAAAAAAAAACCATATGAACTTATTTTACCCCTGAGCTCCCCCTCTCATGCATGTTATAACGCTGAACGTAAAGATATAACAAGATTGCAAAGACCTAACGTTCTTCAATCAAAAGTGTAGCTCAGCTAGTAAAATAATATTTTTGCGCCCAATGTGGGGCTCGAACCCACGACCCTGGGATTAAGAGTCACATGCTCTACCGACTGAGCTAACCGGGCACTTGTGAATGTTTTTCTTTGTGTACAAAGACCTTCTCATGTACTTTGTTATCAGTGGTTCTTCTGTTCATACTTGAAAGATAAAAAAGACAAAACAAATGCAATCCAACAGTTTTTGTTTTATTGGTAAATCAGTCCTCACTCCCTTGTTACTCTTTTTAACCTTCATGTTGGATCATGTGGACTGACAAAGAACTTTACTTGGTAATTCTTTTGTTGTTTAACGAACATAACGGACATGGCGGCCAACATGGCTACTGCACGAGAGAGGCCCTTTTCCCCCCAAATTAAAACGGCAATAGTTTTCTTTTGTTTTACTATCACCTTCCTGGGCAAGAAATAAAATTGCTCCATCGTGCTCGTCAAGTGAAAAAGTTCAATTATCATGCATGTTATAACTGGCTTGCAAAGACCTAACGCCTTTCAAGCAAACGTATAGCTTAGCTAGTTAAAATAACAATTTTGCGCCCAATGTGGGGCTCGAACCCACGACCCTGGGATTAAGAGTCCCATGCTCTACCGACTGAGCTAACCGGGCAGTTGTGCATGTATATCTTTGTGTACAAAGACCTTCTCCTGTACTTTGTTTCTAGTGGTTCTTCTGTTCATACTTGGAAGAGAAGAACAGAAGACAGGCATAATACATTAAATTATAAGGTTTTGTTCCACAGGTAAATCAGTCATCTTTTCCTTTGGTATTGTTGACTCAGAGGACGTAGCGATGGCAGGTTTATTCCCTTAACATTAAAAAGCACTTCCGATCCAATGCCTTTGTGAATTCGACCTGAAGCGCTAGCTTTAATTCTTTGCACGGCCAACATGATGTTGAACAGGAACAATGTAATGTCTTTTAATTACAAGAGCTTCATTTCTCACAGATGACATCGAAAATTACCTTCGTCTTTCTCTCCAATTTGGCTGCAGTTAAACCTCCGCTGTCATTCCATTAAACACCGCTACAGCATGAGAATGGTCCATTCCCTTGCTGTGGCCGAGCCAGGACAAGAAGTGTGCGGTTTGGAACATGACGTCACCTTGCGCGCTATTCGAATTATGACGTCATAAAAGTGATTAGACTAATGACCTTAGTTTTAGCTTGATATCACACCCGATAAGAACAAAATAATCATGTCCTGTGGTGGTGGTGTTGAGCCGTGATCGTCTAGAGGTTAGGACAATGCGTTGTGGGCGCAATAACCCAGGTTCGAATCCTGGTCACGGCAATAGTTTTCCTTTATTTTACAATCAACTGTCGTGGTAGTGTAGATTCGTGATCGTCTATAGGTTAGGACATTGCGTTGTGGGCGCAATAACCCAGGTTCGAATCCTGGTCACGGCAATAGTTTTCCTTTATTTTACTATCACCTGTCGTGGTAGTGTAGATTCGTGATCGTCTATCGGTTAGGACATTACGTTGTGGCCGCAATAACCCAGGTTCGAATCCTGGTCACGGCAATAGTTTTCTTTTATTCTACTATCACGTGTCGTGGTGTTATCCCCTGATCATCTAGAGGTTACAACGTTGCGTTGTGAATATCGAATTAGAGAATTGTCAAACGAGTTGTACTGAGGCACTTTAAGGTGAGCAGAAACAAAACCATGTGAATTTGTTTGACCTCTGAGCTCCCCCCCTCTCCCGGGCAAGAAATAGAATTGTTTCATAGTGCTCGTCAAGTGAAAAAGTTCAATTATCATGCATGTTTTAACGCTGAACGCAAAAAATATAACTGGCTTGCAAAGACCTAACGTATAGCTTAGCTAGTTGAAATAATATATTTGCTCCAAATGTGGGGCTCGAACCCACGACCCTGGGATTAAGATTCCCATGCTCTACCGACTGAGCTAACCGGGCACTTGTTCAAATATATATTTGTCATACAAAGACATTCTTCTATACTTGGTTTTCTTTGGCTTTAATATCGGTTTTTACTTTGAAGACTAGATAGATAACTCGTGAGTTTAATGATTAATTAATTAATCAAAACAGAACATAAGATATTAAATTATAAGTTTTTGTTTCACATGTAAATCAGTCATCTCTTCCCTTGGTATTGTTGACTCAGAGGACGTAGCGATGGCAGGTTTATTCCCATGACATTAAAAGCATTTCCGTTCCAATGTCTGTGTGAATTCGACCTGAAGCGCTAGCTTTAATGGTTTGCACGGCCACCATGATGTTCGACAGGAACAGTTTTATGTCTTTTCATTACAAGAGACTTCATCTCTCACAGATGACATCGAAAATTACTTTCTTCTTTCTTTCCAACTTAACTGCCGTGAAACCTCCGCTGTCATTCCAGTCAACACCACTACAGCATGAGAATGGTCCATTCCCTTGCAGTGGCCGAGCCAGGACAAGAAGTGCGCGGTTTGTGACATGACGTCACCTTGCGCTCTATTCGAAATATGATGTCATAAAGCAGATTAGCCTAATGACCTAAGTTTTAGCTTGATATCACACCCGATAAGAACAAAATAATCCGCGATTTACTGATTACAGTAATACAAATGGACATCAAAAAATCTTTATATGAATCTCTTGATTAGCAAAAATTACATATCAAGCTTTACTCTATTTGTTGATATCGAAGCTGGAGTAGAGAAAGCTCACTCCATATATGGTATGATCAAAAACGAACAAAAAGTCCTTCGTTTTATAACGAATTAGACATGAAGATTTTTGAAGAAGAAAAGAAAAGAAAAAAAAACTTTGGAAAATCGAGGAAGGATACGATGCGATGGTCTGCCTCGCGGACTACTGACACAGGTTAATACGACACTCAATGTTTGAATGCAATGAATGTATAAAAAGAAACAGGGGATTCCTGTTAAAATCCAACTTGTCGTTGCACAGTCTTCTTGGATGAAGAAAACAGACATGAATATGTTATCAAGACAATGAAAACCAAGAGCCTTCATGGTGTCTCGGGAAGAAATAAATCTCATTGAGTCTCGCAAATCTTGTCGCAGCCGTTGCCGGGATTGTTGGAAGAAGGAGTATTGACTTTTTAATAAATACTAATAATTAAAATTAAATTATAATAAGACCTCATGGCCTAATATCTTTGATATTAGAAGAAGGGTTTCATTTTCTCCCCATCGATCTTGAACCTTGGCAAAATGCTCTTTTCCTCCTTTACGTAGTCTTGTTGCTAATATAGATGAGGAACTCAGGCACCAAAGAAAATATGTTTTAATAATATAAAAATGCTACCCAGATAATCAAATGGTAGATCCTTATTCTATTTTCCCATCGTAGCATCATGTCGTCTCCACTACTTGATGGTTTATACGGCGGCCATGTTAGAGGAACTGAACAAAAGAATTGTAAATGAATTCTTTAGTTATATCCTCCAACATCGGCGCCGTGTTTTTTGTTATTTAATTCTCTTGGGAGTGGTTAAAAACCAGCGTCAGACAGCTTTGCATGGGGGCCCCAAACTCTCATTCTGGGCTCGAAAAGTTCTTGATGATTGTAATGTATAAAGACAAGTATTTTCATGGGGCCCCGTGGCCCAATGGATAAGGCATCTGACTACGAATCAGATTCTAGGTTCGAGTCCTGGCGGGGTCGTTCGAACGTCTTTTTTTGCAGTGAAGGAAATGTGGTGAAGAGAATGTACTGTACCAATTTTAGACATTCAGGAATTTTAATCTTAATTTTAACGCCGGAGGAGCATGATATCGCCTCGTCGCTGTTTCAACATTCTGAAATGCTAATACTCAGCAAAGGTAATCGAATAAGAGTATGTCGGCTTCAAAAGCAGAACAGCTAAGAAGTGCCTAGTTAGCTCAGTCGGTAGAACATGGGACTCTTATCCTAGGGTCGTGGGTTCGAGCCACACATTGAGAGGAATTTAAACATTTAACTAGTTGAAGACTTTACGTTTGCTTGAAAAACTTTAGGTGTTTGCTATATATCATTTTGACTTGGGCATGATAATGGACTCCCAGACCACGTTTCATTCTCTAGAGTATCATTTCTGGGTTTAAGGGTGCACATGAGAAGATGGTTATGGATACACCTGATAGTTTTATTCTCAAGAGAATGACACGTGGTCTGAAAGGGGAAAACATTAAAGTGTATTTCAAGGAAAATTATTTTATTATATAATCACTTATATGTGAACAGTGTAGTAGTATGGTTGCAGTATTTTTGTATGTGGACTTCTCTTTCCACAGATATAAACAGTTGAAATATCAATATGCAAATAAGATAACGTAAATTCAACATTAATTTATTATACAAAAATGCTGTTGTGGAAAGTACTGCTGTTGTTTCATTTGCAAATTATCCCTATGATTGAAATTTATGACTTTGTACAAATTTAGGTTATTTCACTTCAGAACACTTGTAAATTAACTTAAATTAAACGTCATCTCATTTGCATATTGATATTTCAAATGTTTGTATCTCTGAAAAGAGACTGAAGTTCACATACAAAAATACTGCAACCATACTACTATACTGTTCAAATATTAGTGATCTTGAAAATAATTCTTTTCCTTGATATGCACTTTAAACCCAATCCAGTTGGTTTTGGTTTTGAGTTTGATATTTTTGTTTCGTAATTCTTCTGAACCGTTCTCGAGTCGTCGAGGAGAAGATGAGGTGCGAACAAAAAGGCTGTATTTCAGTCAGCTCAAAATAATTATAATCCGACCCCGCCAGGACTCGAACCTGGAATCCCCTGATTGACTCCGGCGAAGGAATCACGTCCGAAACGTCAGTTTCCATTTTCATTACGGTGTTCAACTTATAATTCTACGATAACTTGATTCGAAGTCAGATGCCTTATCCATTAGGACACGAGGTATTATTGTTTAGAATAGTCAATGTTAATCGAAGTAATATGATCATCCGTGTGGATGTAGTCCTGAGAAGGAGTGTTTGATGTGACCAAGGGCGCTAGGGCAAAAATTGGTGGTTTCTCCGTTATATTGGTGTTTTTTAGCCGTTAGAACTGTTTAAAAACTGTAAGTTATCTGTTCTGTTATATACTGGCTTGATTTGTTTAGTTTTCCCGTCTATATACGCCAAAAATACTGCTGTGACCAACGGTCCAATCTTACGTAACGAACTACTGTATCCTATACCTGTCTCGTGACCGCTTACGCAAGGGTACGCGTCGGTTAATAAGTTAATGAGTTAATCCAAATCCCTTGAATAACCAAGAATAAACAGGGGTAGGAAAAGAAAGGCGAATCCATTGTTCTCTCGTATGCTCGTATAATAGGATTAAAGTGAAAGGTACGGTGGCAATTTGTTTACTCAGCGATGACAGATGTGTAACCAACGAACCAACTTCGGATCTAGCCGAACTGGCCTCGGCGAAACTCGGAAACTAAATGTGGCCCAAACAAAAGTTATTCCTAAGACATTCTTTGTATCGAAAAGATTCCAGACATATGGTACTAATTTTGAAATAGGATCCACACATTGCCGCAAACAAAGTACAAGCGCTAATCCAATATATGTTTGGAAATCCCAACCGACCGTTAGAATCCATTCGCTCAAGATGCAAAATTGTATTCCGCAGCAATCGCGTTTACTAGAAATTACTTATACAGCGGACAGCCATAATCCTGAGAAGGTACAGTTGAGAAGGTACAGTTGTTATTAATGATTCGTGGAGATTTTGGATGTCAATTTGAATGGAACTGGTTTTTTAAAACTGTTTCTAATTTACATCCATAGCATTTGCCCTAGCATACATTTGCCCTAGCGCCCTTGATGTGACTGATGTTTCGACAACCTGAGCGGAAGTCATCTTCAGAGTCCAGTGAAAAATAAAGTCAGATTGGTCATATTTATACTGCCATGATAACAATAGCCTAATTACCTGAAATAGCGTAATTGGCGGCATCGGTCTAATGAGTGCGAGTCACTGTTTCGGTGTTGTGGGCGGTTTTATTGTTTCTAATAAGCCTATCATACGGAGCTGGTAAATTAATTGAGCGGTTTAGTGGATGATGATAATAGTCAATAGCTGTAGTGCAGGTTTAGGGTTAGGGTTGGGGTTGGGGTTGGTATTGTAGTAATTCTTTGGTACCGAAGATATCGAGTTCCAATCTTGGTTCGATTTTCTAAGTGAGGAGAACCAAATTTCTAAGTCCCACTCGTGTGTTCGGAAACCTATTACGTACTTCGTTAATCCGTACACGACGATAGTACCATCGTTTGGCCCAAAAGCCATAATTTAAAATTTGGAGGGCTTTAAGAAAAATTTGGATTAACCGACCCCGCCAGGACTCGAACCTGGAATCCCCTGATTCGTAGTCAGATGCCTTATCCATTGGGCCACGGGGCCATCTTCTTTGTGTTGAAGAAGCTCCAATTTTCTTTGCAAACAGGTGTGCTTGACATTTGATAAGAAATCTTTTTTTTCCTTCTAGTAGCTTTTCTATTTTCTTACAAGAACTTTGCGCAATGGATGTCGCAAGAAGCAATACTAAAGATGAGGGCAAAAATAACCAAATTCTTGCAAACAGCTGATAAAGTTAAAAGTATTAGAAGGTTGTAATGAATAAAACCAAGAAATGTTCTCCCTGTCCTTGCGCATCCACAGCACTGCGCACAGGAAGCCCGTAGCAACAATATTCATGTATCAAAACAGTAACTGATGACCCAATGGCCTTTACAAAATACCATATGAACAAGAAATTGCCATGGATATCAGGATATCACCATAAAAGCGATATATCGCCATGGAAACAAGATCTATTGAGTACTATTTTTTGCTTGCAGTATTCAGTACGTATTCAGCGAAAAGCTATTTTCAAAATAATTACTCCTAAACCAATGCTTAACTTCGAAGACGTATTGGTCAATTTTGAAGAAAGGAATGTTGTTCAAGTTTGAGCAGACGCTAGTGGGGAAATGACAGGAACCGGAAGCGCCTCACAGCGGCTGTAAAGGAGGCTATTTTACCATGGCTGAAATACTAATAATTGAAATTAAAAAAAAAAAAAAGGGTCTACTTTAACAAATTTTCATTAAATAATTATTGTCATTTTCCATATGGTCTAGCGGTTAGGATTCCTGGTTTTCACCCAGGCGGCCCGGGTTCGACTCCCGGTATGGGAATATTTTGCATCTAAAACTAGTTATTTGTGATATTTTGATAAAAATGTTGATGTTGACAATTTTGCATTTCTATGCAATGAAAAAAAAAAAACATTAGTTATTACTTTAGATCATCATCTGTATCTAGCCACCTTCAAAATCTCCGAGTCCCGGTTTTTAATCCCCGTCTCTTAGGGTGCAAGACTTCTACAGTTTTTATCACATAATGTTAGAAGTTTAAAAACATAATCTTGGTGTTGCTATTCCTTTGCTCCTTTTAGAGTAGAATGAGACAAAGACTATTGCCATGACTAGAATTCAAACCTAATCTCTAGACGATCACGGCTCAACACCACCACCACAGTTGAAAGTAGAATAAAAGAAAACTATTGCCGTGACCAGGATTCGAACCTGGGTTATTGCGGCCACAACGCAATGTCCTAACCTCTAGACGATCACGGCTCAACACCACCACGACAGGTGATAGTAGATAGAATAAATGAAAACTATTGCCCTGACAAGGATTCGAACCTTGAACCTTCGAATCAATTATGATTTTTTTATTATTTTATACTCCAATATAGTGACGTGATGATTAGAATGAGCGCTCGAGGTGACGTCATGTTCGAAACTCTAACTATATATGGAGCTGGTCGTTCTTTGTGACGTTATAATTAGAATAAGCGCGTCGGGTGATGTCATGTTCGAAGCAAACCAAATATGGAGCTCGCCGTTGAACAACAAGAATTGCCAAAAATTGCCAAGTAAAGTTCATAAAAATTGTTTTATCGTGCCAGTTATAATGTATGTTATAACGCTCGACGCAAAATAACTGGTTATATAAAAATAAAACCTACCCTTCGTCTTCAAGCAAACGTATAGCTCACAGCTGGTAAAAATCCATTTTTGCGCCCAATGTGGGGCTCGAACCCACGACCCTGGGATTAAGAGTCCCATGCTCTACCGACTGAGCTAACCGGTCACTTGTCTAAGTAAATCGTTGTGTACAAAGACATTCTCCTGGGAACTTTACGTGGGAGGTTAGTGAAACATCAGTCACTTTCCTTGACATCTTGCTTAGTGTTAATGACGACCGTCTTAGCACTAGTGTCCATTACAAACCTACTGACTCTCATTCTTATTTACTCTACTCGTCTTCTCATCCTAAGGACACTCTTAACGCTATTCCGTTCTCGCAATTTCTTCGTCTCTGTCGTTTGTGTAGCGATGATCTTGATTTTTCTGTTAAATGTTCTGAGATGCGTTCCTTCTTCCTTAAGCGTAATTATCCTGCTCATGTTATTGATCGCGCCATTCGTAAAGTTTCTACTATTGATCGTACCACCGCTCTTACTCCTCAAACTCGTCCCCCTAATGACCGCATTCCTTTCACTCTTACGTATCATCCTATTAACATTTCCATTAAGCCTATTGTTAACCGCAACTTTTCTCTGCTTGACTCTGATACCCGCACTTCTGCTATTTTCAACAACCGCCCTCTCTTTTCCTATAAACGTGATCGTAATCTCCGTTCTTTCTTGGTCAAGGGAGTTCTTCCCTCTAACAAAGAACCTGGTACTTTTCGCTGTTCTCGTAAACGTTGTTATACTTGTCCTCACATAGCCTCTCACACTTCTGTTGTCGGTCCTAAATCTACTGTTAAAATCACTGACCATTTTGTTTGTACCACTTCTAATGTTGTATATTGTATTAAATGTACCCGCTGTAATCTTTTGTATGTGGGCGAGACTGGCCGCCGTCTTGGTGATCGCATTTGCAATCATCTTTATGATATTCGTAATAACGATCCCACCAAACCAGTTTCCCGCCATTTTAATCTAGCTAACCATTCTCTTTCTGACTTCATTGTTTTCGGTCTTTCTTTGCTTAACGGCAACAATGATTGTCGCAAGACCAAAGAAATGCGGCTTATTCACCTATTGGGCACTCTTAGTCCCAACGGGATTAATGAACGCTTTATTTTCAACTAACCTTTCCTTTTGTCTTTTGATTGATTTTTTTTTGTTTCCTTGCCTACCTTGCTCTCATTGGTTTCTTTTGTCTTATTCTATCATATATACACTCCTTTCTACCACTTCTTTCTCTTTTACTCCGACGAAGGACTAGCGTCCGAAACGTCAGTAAGTTTTTTCATCTTTTCACGGTGTATAATTTACCTTTTCATCATTACTGTTTCATTAGAAACACCGACGCAGCTCACACTAGTTTTTAGCTAGTTATATCTGTTAATTATATTAGACAAGTTGAATAAACATAGCGTTATTTTTTAAAGACGAATGATTACAACTAATACAACCTACCTAGTTGGGCAATAGACCAGTTTCAAATTCCAAATTACCGCTGTGTTTCTTGATTACAGACTCATTTGCACAGTGTTAAACTCGAGTTTGTGAAGAATATTAACGTGTTCCAGTCAAGGTCTGACGAGTTCCAAAGTGTTTGTATTGTTGAAGTTGTGCATTCTTTACTTTACTGTTGGTATTTGTGAATATTTAAACACTGATACAAGGCTAACCCTGTGTAAATGAGTCTGTAATCAAGGAACACAGTGGTAATTTGGAATTTGAAACTGGTCTATTGCTTCAATGTTAAGAGAGAGTTGTCAAACAATCTGTACTGAGGCACGTTTTGGGTGAGCAGAAATGAAAACATGTGAACATGTTTTGACAAAATGAAAATGTGAACGCTTGATGTGTGGCTCGAACCCACGACCCTGGGATTAAGAGTCACATGCTCTACCGACTGAGCTATCCGGGCGCTTGGCTTCATAAGTTTAGTGGTATACCGCTTCTTCCGTTTAAATGAAGTGAGATTGACAACTCGTATCTAACAGGGCTGTTTATCCTCGTTGTATCAGTCATCTCTTCGTTGGTAATTTAGGCTCAAAGATCGCTTTTTTGCGATTCAAGTGTGAACGGCACAATCCGGTCAGTGAGGCCGGCCGGAAGTGTAGGTTCGACTGTGGGGAAGATCCACAGTCGAATAAAGGCCGGCTCAGATTCACGCCCGTGATCAACAATGAAACCTGAAACATCATCAGCCGTTTCAAAAAGCTCTCCTTTAATGGTTTTCACGACAGTCATGTTTTAGGGCAGGAACAAAGTCATGTTTTTGATTGATACTAAGAGATTTCATTTACCAAAGAAGAATTTTACTATTTTTTGCCACATCCAACATGGCTGCCGTGAAGCCCTCTCTGTTGTTCTAGGCAACATGCCTGCCACATGACAAAGGTCCATTCCCATGCTGTGGATGCTCAAGGACAGGGAGTGGAGTCAACTTCGTGGTTTTATTCATTACAACCTTCTAATACTTTTATCTTTATCAGCTATTTGCAAGAATCTGGTTATTTTTGCCCTTTCTTTAGTATTGCTTCTTGCGATATCCATTGCGCAAAGTTCTTGGAAACTGAAAGTAGGAAAGCAGAAAGGCTACAAGGAAAAAAAGACTTTAAAAAAAATGTTTTCGCGACCAAAGAAAGACCAAATTGAAAAATAAATACTGATGACCCCTACATAGCAAGTTATTTCGTTCGCTCTCCTGTTGATTATTGAAATAACAGGACTTTTAAAACTTGGGGAAAACGATGAATTAACTCCTTTTTTCACTCTCTTTTTGTCTGTTTTTTTTCCTGTCTTTCTTGCTATCGTTCTTCTTTACTTCTTTCCTTCTTTCCTTCCAATTTTTTTTCTTTGCCAAAGTACTCTCCCATTCCCCTTATATTTTACATAACCCGTTGTTTTCCAAACTGTTCTGCTCTATATTATGGATCACGTGAAAGACAAATCCATATTTGTCCGATTTTAAACACATGATTATCCCCTCATGTCACAACGATATTCGAATAATGACTTCAAATTTTGATTGATGTCAGGGCAGAGAAAAACAAAAATAAGCGGCTTTGTACTGCTTACAGACTTTTCACATTGTTATATATGCAAAAAAAACTGTCATGGACTATTTGATAATTAGTAGTACATAAGCTATATCCAAATAGGTAAAAACCAAGCCATCTCATGATTAGCCAGGAATATTGCATTTGGTTTACACGATTTCTTTTGAGTTTTTGTGAAGATAATGAAGGCATTAATCTAGTGCAGGTTCAGTCGAATCCTGCCATGCAATGTCGGTATTGTTTTTTAAATTCTTCGGTCTTTTCATTATGTTCTTTAATTCAATCCCCTCAACCCTTTATTCATGTAGTAAATGATCGCGAGGTAAAAATCCAGCTGTCCAATGCTTTAACAGAAGTTTTAGGTTGAATAAACAGTGATTTGAATTTTGTGTTCAGCTTAATTACCGACAATGAATCAGAGAATCTTTCAAAAGTGACCCTCGTAGACTAATTGGACAAGGAATCTCTCTTTAGACCAGAAGATCCCTTCGATCGATTCGTCAATATTTTTAAAAGCATTCTAGTGTTCAGTACAATCCGTTCATTACCAACGGAATATCACAGCCTGCTGTTGACCTTCGATCAAATGGCAATTACTTTTTCCACTCATTTACCCGGAAGACTCTTTTCTACAGAAAAGTACCTTCTTGATCAAAACCTTAAATCTTGAACTTTGGAAGCTAAACAGATAAGGGTCAAGAGCAGCATTGATAGCTGTCGTCAGTACCATTACTGTAGCTGCATCCAGTCGTATTGCTGTTGATGATCCAAGTCTCACAATAAAGAATATTGCACCAGGACTCCAGCACACCACATATGTGACAACTACAGCAAGAACACACAATGTGACTTTCTTTTTCTTCTTTCTCTCGGTGATTTCTCGTTCTCCTGTAGGTTCGACTGTTTGCTTGCACCAGAGGGAAATGAAAATTTTCACAGTAAAAAATATCATCAGAGATAAGACACAAGTCATTTCCACCAAAGAATACCACATAAATGATTTAAGGGTTGAACTGTTGTAGACACAGGGAAAATATTCTCTAGTGCTAAAATGAACATCGAAAAGTAAGGGTGATAGCATAACAACAGCATATATCCAGGACACCACAATGAGCACTTTGACGATCTTCGGTGAGAAACGCTGACGGAAGGTGTGAGGACGACAAACAGCAAAGTATCGTTCAACTGATAAACAAATCATGGTGAAAATAGAGGCTCTGCAAACCATTCCAGAAATGTTATCAGATAACACTAGTCTACACAGCCAGTCACCAAGAGCTCCATCAGGCAAGGATGCTCTATCAAACCAAGGCAGAATTATATACTCAGGAGTAAGAAAAACACCAAATAATAGATCTGCTACAGCCAAGTTTAACAGCAGATAGTTTGTGGAAGTTTTCATTCCTCTTTCATTGGTGATGATGTGAATAACGAGGGAGTTTCCTGCTATGTTGAAGATGAGAACAGCAGAGAGGACGACAGAAAAAATGATTTCCTTTGTATCTGGCATGACTCGGGTTCGAACTTCCACCGATATTGTGACCACACATCAATCGGTACACCTATTGATCGGACTTGAGGTGGGAACTATCTTCTTATGCAGTCAGGTTGTGTTGCCTCTCGCGTTGTTCCCAGTCCACCGAAAATATACAGCTGGTTTTATTATTTATTTTTCACAATTAAATTAAAATAACGTCTTTTTGAAAGTGTTTTGTTTTTGATGCGACTAAAGTTTTAATGAAATCCTATTTCATTATGAGATTTTGATATTACAGACACCTTAGTCTGCCTTCACAAATATTGGTTTTTACTTTTAATAAAACAGAGCATTGTCTTATTTTTCATAGAAACAAGGTGTGATCAATCTACATGGACGATCAATCAAAATTGTAATTATATAGCATCCCTCTTGATAGATTAAGAGCTAGCGTGCTTTCAGTGAATGCCATTTCACAAGAGAGTATAACTTAAATACTTACAGCATTACCATTTCATTTTTTCGTCATGGTTTCCTACCCTTCGCTTGCGTTCTCGCGCCAGTCCCGAGTATCCAGAGTATCTAGAAATGAGTGTTTTAGGTTTTTAACTGATCTGGTAATTACAAAAAAGTCATGCGTTTTGATATTTGGCTCTGCTTCGATAAAGCTGAATGACTAGAAGAAAAACAAAGAAACCGTATTTTGACAAAATTTAGATTAATTGATATTAACCCTGGGATTAAGAGTCTCATGCTCTATCGACTGAGCTAAGCGGGCACTTTTGTTTCTTTAATTCGTTGTATACCAACACGTTCTCCTGTACTTTGTTTCTAATTATTTTCGGTTCGTATTTTAAAGCGCTTTTTTTCCCGTCGTAATTATTATCGCTTCTCTCGATATCCATCAAGTTTTTGAAAGCCGAAAGGAAAAAAAGCAGATAGGCTATAAAAAATGAAAAATGTACAAATACATTTCCCTTTGGCCCAATGAGTTTTAGAGGCATCGATTCTGACTACGAATCAGAGGAATTCCTAGTCGGGGGAGGTCTACATTTTTTTCACAGACTAAATTGCACAAAAAAGATTACTTCTATATATAGGTCCGAAAAATTAATATTTATTACAAATTACTAGCAAATTGTAACGACAGGATTTTAAACTTGGCGAAAATGATGAAATAACTTGTTTTGTTTTTTTTTACTTTCTTTTCTGTTTTTTTTTTTTTTGTTTGTTCTTGCTGTTGTTGTTCTTGTTTCTTTCTTTCTTTCTTGCGATCGATATTCTTTACTAATTCCTCCCTGTCTTTTTTTTTTTTTGCCAAAATACTCCCCTCCCCCCCCCCCCCCCCCCTCCATTACATTTTACGTAACGCATTGTCTTCCAAACTATTCTGCTCTATACTAAGTATCACGTAAACGACAAACTCCATATTTGTCCGATTTCAAGCATGACGTCACCTCGAGCGCTCGAATTATTACATCACAAAGACAGACAAATGTCTTCAGTTTTAGTGGTAATTAAATGGTACCATATTCTAGCGCATGCTTTACACTAATGCATTACGTTAATCTGCTATCAAGTTACTGGTAGTACGATTACCGGAAATAGTCCCCTTCACAGTTCCCTGCGCCATCTTGAAAGGAAGACATGCCTTTGCATCGAAGCGAGAGGAACGGTGAGCTTGCAATGATGGAGTTATGATGGATTTATGGAGTAATCTCCACAATGATGAAAGGAAAGACGACAGACATAAAAATAAACTCAGAGTCTTTCGTCAGTTCAAAACGGATTATAACTTTGAAGAATATTTAAGTCAAGTCACCAATATTAAGCACAGAGTGGCGCTTACAAAATTAAGAATTAGTAACCATAAGCTTGAAGTAGAAACGGGGAGGTATAAGAGGCCTTATCTCATTTACGATGAAAGGATTTGCCCAGTGTGTAAGTCGGGAGTAGAAAACGAAAAACACTTTCTAGTTTGGTGTCCACTATATGACTCTCATAGAAACGACTTAAGAGAGTTCATAGAAAAAAACACCAGCATTAATTTCAACAATATGAGCGCTGACAGTCGTTTTATGTTCTTAATCAATTCAAAATCAGCGTCTCTACAAAGAGCCATATCAGCATACATTCATCAATGTATGCTGATACGTGAAAATGAATTAAGAAAATTACCTAATACATAGCATATATATATACCTATAATATATTTGGAATCAAACACTCATGTACTATTAGTATAAGGTGCCAAATAAAATTGTATTGTATTGTATTGTATTGTATTGGAGACATGTAAATAATTGTCCAAGGTGTTAAAAAAGATCTCTTTCATTGCAAGCTCACCGTTCGTCTCGAATTGATGCTAAGGCACGGCTACCTTTCAAGATGGCGCAGGGAACTGTGAAGGGGACCATTCAACGTAGCAGCGTATTGTTCCAAATGTCAACAAAGGAAACCCAAAGCACTTTTTTGATTTATTTATTCATGTACAAATTCCAAAGCATGGCTCTCTGTGGCTTAATTGAGACCCTACAGAGTACACTTTGGGGTTTAATTGTACTCCTGTTATCCAATCAGAATCAAGTAAATTGGTTGATTGTGTTATAATGAGTTGAACTAAACTACAAGCGATAATTAAGAGAATATATTAAGAGTGACATCTTGAATTAATGGACAAGGCATCTGAGTTTGGACTAGAAGACCCCTCATGGTCGATTCGTCAATCTTTCAAGGATACTAGTGTTCAGCAATCCGTCCAGCAGTATGTCTCATTTGTTGACCTTCAACTGACAATTACTTTTTCCAGTCATTAATTACACAGAAGACTCTCTTCTACAGCAAAGAGCCTTCTTGACCAAAACCTTAAATCTAGAACTTTGGAAGATAAACGAATACGGGTCAAGAGCAGCATTGATAGACGTGGTCAGTACCATTGCTGTAGTTAATTCCAGTTGTATTGCTGTCCAAGTGCTACTACAAAGTTTATTGCAGATAATGGTTTCCCATTTCAGACCACGTTTCATTCGTTAGAGTATCATTTTTTGTTTAATGATACGCATGAAAAAATGGATATGGATTCACCTGATAGTCTTATTCTCAAGAGAACGACACATGGTCTGAAATGGGATAACATTAAGGCCCCGCCCACACGTATCCGGAAATTTTTGTATCCGCAAATTATTTTTTTGCGGATACGAAAATGTTTTCGTCCACAAGCAGCGTATTCGAATCGTTTTCACCGTCCACACGTATCGTAAAATTTGCGGATACGGACACAAAAATTTGAGGACACGTGTGGATGCAACCCGTATCCGTAAAAACAAATTTGCGGATACATATCCGAAGGGCCCCGTACACACTTTTTGAATTTTTGAATCCGCAAATATTTTTTTTTGCGGATACGGGATACGTGTGGACGGCGCCTTTTAAAGAATTGTTGATTGCTTTGTTTTCCATTGTGACAATTTGACAAGAAGCATTTTGAAAAGAAATGAGTAAAAAACCTATTTAAAAAGACAAGTAATATGCAACATATTGTCAATGTTTCCAGGTCAGTGCGATCATAAAAATAACACCAGAATAATCCACGTTCGAATGCTGGTCAAGGCAATAGTTTTCTCTTATAGTAGTGCAGTTTTCGTATGACTGTGAAAAGCTCAGTGCCGTGCAGTGACCGTGATGGTTTCTAGAATTTTAATTGGCTGATTTTTTATTCGCGCAATGTGATTGGTCTGAAAGTGCCGTGACTTTGGCGTGACCGTGTCCGCGCCGTGTTTATGCCGTGTCCTTGGTATTTGATTGGATGGAGAGTAAATTCTCGAGCCATGTGATTGGTCTGGCGTATCCCTAGCCGTGTCAAGAACGTGTTCGTACCGTAGCTTTTCGCAGTGATGCGAAAACTGCTCTAGTACTGTCACCTGTCGTGACGGTAATGAGAAGTGATCGCCTAGAGGTTAGGACATTGCGTTGTGGCTGCAATAACGCAGGTTCGAATCCTGGTCACGGCAATAGTTTTCTTTTATTCTACTATCACCATATCTTGTTTTTATGATAATATCCTGTTTCCATGGTGATATACCTGTTTCCATGGTGATGCACCTGTTTATATAGTGATGCATTGTTTCTTTAAAACTGCCTATTGATTAGTTACTACCTCTATCTTTCATCGACTGTCGTGATGGTGTTGAGCCGTGATCGTCTAGGGGTTAGGACATTGCGTTGTGGCCGCAATAACCCAGGTTCGAATTCTGGTCACGGCAATAGTTTCTTTTATTCTACAACCACCTGTCGTGGTAGTGTTGAGCCGTGATCGTTTAGAGGTTAGGACATTGCGTTGTGGCCGCAATAACCCAGGTTCGAATCCTGGTTACGGCAATAGTTTCTTTTATTCTACAATCACCTGTCGTGGTAGTGTTGAGCCGTGATCGTTTAGAGGTTAGGACATTGCGTTGTGGCCGCAATAACTCAGGCTCGAATCCTGGTCAGATTTCCGACCGACAACGTTTTTGTTTTTGTAATAGGTGTATGCATTGCGTAGTCTTCATGTGAACATGAAGGGTAAAAAGAAAACATGAGTAGATATGAAGTACCAATTCTGCGCCACTCGAGTGAGGTACCATTGAGGTACCACATTCCAGAGATGACGTTATAGCTATTCTGAGTGAGGTACGTTCCAGTGAGGTAGGGGGAGGGGTGGTCAGTTATATTTATTCTTAGTTGACTGGATTGCACCACATCCTAGAGTTTACGTCAAAGTTTAATTCTAATAAAAGTTTCTAATTATTCATAAAAACTACTTTTTCTATCTCAAAGTCTTAAAGGATTAGACTCTTTATACTTTAGGCTTTTGTTTCACCCTAATTGAGTTCTACGAAGTTGACTCATCAAAAAAAAAAACAATTAGATAACTTGCCCAAGGGACAACAACAAACATGTTTTCTAAAATATATATATATATATATAGTTTATTCATAAAACGCTCCATGCATGTGAATACAAGAAAAGTTGAGTTCTTTTCATTATTTAACCAAGTATGATGATTGTCAGTAAATATTTGTTCAATAGAAACACCCGTCACAATAGAGGACTGTGTTCTGCATAATTGCCGAGTTAATCACATGAATCAACTACTAGATATCAAGACCACGTTTGTAAACAATAGAAGACTCAACAAACACAGTATTTTGATTGATTTTCATAGTTCAGTCACTACAGCTAAACTCCGAACTAAACATTTTGCCAGTCGGGTATCGACTTGGCTATTGCTCTCAATCGTTTTTTCTACTTTATAAAAAAGTTTTTACAATCATAGGAGGCTATCAGAGTCTGCGTCAGAGAATAACTGAATCATTCGTTATGCACTGCAGGATTTTGAGTCATAACAAGAGGTTTTAGCGTATTTGATTTTAAAGAAAGTGTATGCATTAAATTACAGTCTTCGCAACGATAAAACATTTGTTTTGTATTTTTGGCACTGATAGCAAAAGGGTGTGTGCAAATGTCACACACGACTAATTCGTTTTGAGAACTGTGATACGCTTCGTGCCAACAGCAATTCGGGCATTGTGCCACTGATATCTTGAAAAACGATTTGGGTTCTTGACAAGCGTGACACTCTTCTTCTTCTTCTTCTTCTTCTTCTTCTTCTTCTTCTTCTTCGTCCTCACTCTCCAATTCTGAATTTTCTCTGTCATGTTCCTCTTGGGATTCTTCAGCATCATTGTCACTTTCAGTTTCACTATTGCTAACATCCGTATCATAGTTATCTTCTGGTTGCCTGGCAATCAGATCTGCCAATAATATTTTGTTGCGAATAAGATTCTTGTCCATATCAAGCTCTGCTAATCCACTTATAAAAGTCTTGAGCCCTCTTGGGATGTTCACTTCTGGATTGTAAGGTAGCAAAGCATACTCGATTAATTCTTTCATGTTGGCTAGTGGAATTCTACGTTGATGATGAGTCATTTCTCCATGGGAATTCCAATACAAAATATCTTTGGATGCTACCATGCTATGAAGTAAATCGTGTGCCTTTTGTCGCGGTATGCTTTTAGGGAGCTGTCGTGCCATTCGATTGATTTCATTCTCATCCGATTTCGAAAATTGCTCCTCCTCGCTAGAGGAATTTTCGCTCAGCTCGGATTCTGTAGATTCTTCCTCTGAAACTCTTCTTCTCTTCATGATGACCTCTACTAGTAAAATGAAGTTCTTGGGATTTGGCTGGGTTTTTATAGCAGTAAAAGACTGAGAGCGCTCATTAGAGGAGGCAAGACCTCCCCCACCAAGCCCTCGCCTTTTTGAATCAGAATTTTTTTCTTCGCTTTAAATGGTATTGATCCATGAGCTAACTCTCTTATATCATCCTTGTGCGGTCTCAATCTTTCCTTTTGCCCTTTTGATATGGGGATTATTCCTTGTAACAAATTATGACATACTTCACAAATTACATGAATTTGTTCGGGGCTGGAAGTTGCAAGCAAAGCCTTCCTCTGTCGTTCGGAGCAATGGGCTAAAAGATGCAAATAGCCAAAGTTATTACGAAGTAAGACAGACATGTTTTCTCTCGGGATGGTTTGTTCGAATGAAGTGATAACGGAAAGAACAATCGTATTTACTATACAACTGACTGCTTAATGTCTATACTAGATTCTACACTAGATTCTACACTAGATTCTACACTAGATTCTACACTAGATTCTACTACTAGATTCTACTACTAGATTCTACTACTAGATTCTACTACTAGATTCTACTACTAGATTCTACACTAGATTCTACACTAGATTCTACACTAGATTCTACTACTAGATTCTACTACTAGATAGATTCTACTACTAGATTCTACTACTAGATTCTACGCTAGATTCTACACTAGATTCTACTACTAGATTCTACACTAGATTCTACACTAGATTCTACACTAGATTCTACTACTAGATTCTACACTAGATTCTACTACTAGATTCTACACTAGATTCTACTACTAGATTCTACTATCTACACTAGATTCTACTACTAGATTCTACACTAGATTCTACTACTAGATTCTACTACTAGATAGATTCTACACTAGATTCTACACTAGATTCTACTACAAGATTCTACACTAGATTCTACTACTAGATTCTACACTAGATTCTACTACTAGATTCTACTATCTACACTAGATTACTACTAGATTCTACTACTAGATTCTACACTAGATTCTACACTAGATTCTACTACTAGATTCTACTACTAGATAGATTCTACTACTAGATTCTACTACTAGATTCTACTACTAGATTCTACTACTAGATTCTTATATCTACTACTAGATTCTACACTAGATTCTACTACTAGATTCTACTACTAGATTCTACACTAGATTCTACTACTAGATTCTACTACTAGATTCTTATATCTACACTAGAATCTTATGCAGACTAGAATCCCTGAATTTGTATAAATAGCGCTCCCTATAGGAATTGCCCTCATTCTTCGAAAGACGCACGATGACACGGTCCTGTCCTATTTGCGAAAAGCAGCAAAAGAATTTATACACTCATTTAAGTCGAACTCATAAGTTGGACAATTCGCAGCGAAAGTATTGGATCGGTCAAGAACAAATGCGAAAACGCAGTCATCGATTCACTCCGTACCCATTGCCTCAAAATGTTGAAGACCCCACGAAATGTGACAAGTTTCAGTTACTCCATCCGTTCACTGCTCTGGTAGCTGGAATGACTGGATCTGGAAAAACGGTTTGGGTTCAGAATTTGCTTGAACATGCAGCAAAAGTCATAAATCCATCACCACAGCGTATTGTATGGAGTTACGCACAATGGCAACCTGCTTACGACCACATGTTAGCAACCATTCCTGGGATCGAGTTCGTCAAAGGCATACCCCACGATATTGACGAGGATAGCTATTTCGACCCCAAAATCAATAATGTGATTGTGATTGATGATCAAATGACAGAGACGTCCAACGACAAACGAATCATGAATTTATTTACCAAAGGATCTCATCATCGCAACCTCAGTGTTATTTTCCTGATGCAGAATCTATACTTTCAAGGAAAAATCATGCGCACTTTGAGTCTGAATGCGGCTTACCTTGTTCTTTTTAAAAACCCAAGAGATAAACTACAAATGATAACATTGGGAAAACAAATGTACCCAGGAAAAACAGAACAGTTTGTGCAAAAGTACGAAGCCGCTGTTCAAAGACCTTATGGATATCTTTTCGTGGATCTCAAACCAAACACACAAGAAGAATGCAGGCTCCGGACGAATGTTCTTCCCAATGATTTGCCTGCTTTGCATACGAAGTTATCAAAAACAGCAATATCGCAACTTGGTGGTGGACAGTCAGATGTCACGCAATCTATTGCTAACTATTTCGAACGTCAAAGCTATTTACAATTGCCTATATTAAAAACGATGCAGAACTTAGAGGAGCAAATGACTAGCATTCTCAGGGATTCCAATACCCCTGCGGAACTAAGAGTCAAAAAATATTCGCAGCTATACGATCGATACCTTAATCTACAACAGCAAATTCAAAGTGGTTCACCCCACAGATCAAATTTAGAAATGGTGCAATCACCACAGGTACCACCTTTGACAAGTCCCAGTCTCCCAACTAGTCTAACATCCCCAGAAAATGTTACTTCAACAAGTTTCACTGATAGCGGCTACATCACACCCAAAACTAAAACGCCTTCATTCCTAGAGCGGCTTACTTCAAAAATTAGAACTCCTGCTCTGGAACTCAGTCGAACGAGAGCTTCAGCTTCAGCAGAGGTTCCTTCCACTCCATTAAGAACCACAACTTCCATTGCCTCGTTTAGCACTCCCAAAACACAATCCCTACCACCTCCACCTGATTTCCTACCAACTCCTCCGTCAAGTAAAGAAAAATCTGTGAAATGGATTAGCTATCAAGATTCAGATAAATATCTTGGTAAAATCTTAAAACCGCCGCGACGATCAGAACGATTGAGAGCAATAGCCAAGTCGATACCCGACTGGCAAAATGTTTAGTTCGGAGTTTAGCTGTAGTGACTGAACTATGAAAATCAATCAAAATACTGTGTTTGTTGAGTCTTCTATTGTTTACAAACGTGGTCTTGATATCTAGTAGTTGATTCATGTGATTAACTCGGCAATTATGCAGAACACAGTCCTCTATTGTGACGGGTGTTTCTATTGAACAAATATTTACTGACAATCATCATACTTGGTTAAATAATGAAAAGAACTCAACTTTTCTTGTATTCACATGCATGGAGCGTTTTATGAATAAACTATATATATATATATATATTTTAGAAAACATGTTTGTTGTTGTCCCTTGGGCAAGTTATCTAATTGTTTTTTTTTTTTGATGAGTCAACTTCGTAGAACTCAATTAGGGTGAAACAAAAGCCTAAAGTATAAAGAGTCTAATCCTTTAAGACTTTGAGATAGAAAAAGTAGTTTTTATGAATAATTAGAAACTTTTATTAGAATTAAACTTTGACGTAAACTCTAGGATGTGGTGCAATCCAGTCAACTAAGAATAAATATAACTGACCACCCCTCCCCCTACCTCACTGGAACGTACCTCACTCAGAATAGCTATAACGTCATCTCTGTAAAGACTCTGGTGGGGGGGGGGGGGGGTGATCCTCGATCCACTTGATCCACGATCCACATGGCGTAGAACCGCCATTTCATATCTACTAACATGATACCAAAAGAAAATAACTAATGCTCAAAATATTATTTAAACTGCAACGTGTGTTTTGAACTAATACAACCTACCTACTGTTGGTCTACTTTTTGTTTCAATATTAAAAGAGAGTTGTCCAAACAAGCTGTACAGGCGTGTTTAGGTCAAAAAAAGGAAACCATGTGAGCATATGGATTATATTGAATTCAGAGAGGTAGATTACTGTTGCTTTGTAAAACGTTCCTTTGGAAATAGAGTGCTTACAATATATCCGTGTAATTAAAAACCTATCCCGGGTTTATAATTCAGCCTTGTTCTCCCAACCCCAAATATGAAAAAAAAAAAAAACCCTGGAAAACTAGTCCCAACCCAAAATACACATTAAAAGAATTTTAGATATAGGAAAAGAAAAATACAACGACAATTAGTAACTACAGATACTCATACGACTATCTAACTCTACGACATTGAGTACAAGTTGACTTATATGAACGTATATTATCTTCATCAACTACTAATTTAAGGTTGAACCAAACTAATTCAGAGCGAATTTTGGACAATTTTTATTTTCGCTCCCTTCGCAAAACTAGTGAGTCAATTTAACTGTATTTTTCATATAATGTGCTTGAATTATCCTAGATTCTAACAGTGTATTTTATTCTAAGATTGTTTAAATATGTAGCCTATTACGGCCGAAAATCAAATAGTGCTATTTTAAGTTTTTGGCTCTCCTCATCCCCATGTACGATTTTTCTGACATTTTCAGGATCTTATCATCTAGTACTATTGCAGCCTATGTTTAAATTTGGATGGAAAGTCTTGGGCAGAAAAAAGTTATGACGCCGCTTGAAAATTCGATCCAAAATTTGAAGCATTTGAAACATCGCGCCGTTTTAGTAACATTACCATTGAATGGATAGCTAACCATCATACAATTCGAGCGTAGAGGTGTCTATGGCGGTGATCACGGGGGTTATTCAAGTGGATTTATGGTGGAAGAAATCGTCTCGTAGCATCGTGTAATATTCTGCCTTATGCATCTATTGTTAATATTAAGGTATGGAAAGGCAACTCTGGCCTGGAACAAATCCTTGCCGCAGAGCCAGGGACAGAATCTGAATCAACCCGGCTTGCTCGTGGGGGGGTGGGTGGGTCAAAAAACGCACACTTCTTCGTCGGTGGTTTAATGAGGGTGATTAATTCATGGCGTCCTTTCCTTTTGTATTAGTATAAAGTCCTTGAGAATCCATATTAACAATTCCTCTGGGACGTAATTTACATATTCAAGTTGACAATGAATACGAGTTTTATCAAGAATTATCGTGTGAGCGTACTGAAGAGCAGCATTGGTAAAGTGTTCTTTGGTTCTGTGGTGAAATTGTGGCCGTAGCTTTATTTTTCTTGGATTTATTGAGGTTCGATTAGAGGTTGGTGTTGCGGTGAGTGTGCATTCTTCTCTGATATTTGTGGATCATTTCAATATGCATCTCATTTTCTAAGGTCATAAATGGCGGCTGAGGTAAACATCAAGAGTTATTTTCTTTACAAACAAAATGGTGCTTTCTTGTCCTAGATATTTGAAATTTTACGTATATTTTGCAGATTAAAATGCTGTAATATTGATGGATGTTTGACCGAACAGAAAGAAGAAGATATTGAATTGCTTTTCAAGAAGGTAAATGAAACCATTGATATCTTAATAATCGATCCTGAACAACAGGTTTTGACTTTGTCCTTTGTGCAGAGCAATTTTATATTTTTATTGTGGAGAATCATAAAGGCAATGACAAGGAATGAATGGAATTCATTCACAAGAAACCTTTTATAATCTAGAACCTGTTTGACCGAAGGAAAACATAGACTTTTGGACTTTTTTCTCTCCAAGTTGTTAATGAAGAACCACTAAGTATTTGTAAAACACTAGACAAATAAAACTATAAGTAAATTAAATTTTATCCAGTTTTGAAATAATCCTTCCATACAAATCTCTCTATGGGACGGCCATTTTTAAAGAACCAGAAGAAGTATGAATAATTAGGTTGTCCGCCATTTTGTCTCTGATTTCTGCTAATGTTCAAAATCAGCAAAACATTAGAAGATACAGCACGCTATCGAGGAAAGTTGTAATTTTATATGCTACGAAATATTACCGTAAATTTTCAAAATAAGTCACAGTAAATCGGATAGGACGGTTTTGGCCTCAAAAATGAAACTTTTGACCCTTTAGTGGCCTCCTTAAAGTAGGGCTATTTTGTCACTTCCGGTAGGCGCCATTTTTTTAGCTCTGATTTTGGGAATGTTTTAGCCCCTTATATGGATTTTTCCCCTGATCTGGCCTAATTGAGGGGGCCAAACTGTACTGCATGATAGACCCATACCAACATGGCTTCTGTGGGGCCAAAATGGCATTGTTCTATTTTGGCCCTAGCCTGGGCTAAAACAGCACTATTTTGAAAAAGCCAAAATGGCTCTCTGGGGCCAAATTGGTCCTCTCAAATTTACTGTATACAACACCACAGAACAAAATATTGGGCTGCTTGTGCTTGGACTAATGGACAAGGAATCTGATTTGGACCAGAAGACCCCTTCACGGTTGATTGTTAATCTTCAAGCATACTAGTGTTCAGCAATCCGTCTAGCAGTATGTCTCATTTGTTGACCTTCAACTGACAATTACTTTTTCCCGATTCATTAATTACCCGGAAGACTTTCTTCTACAGCCAAGAACCTTCTTGATCAAAACCTTAAATCTAGAACTTTGGAAGCTAAACAGATAAGGGTCAAGAGCAGCATTGATAGACGCCGTCATAACTGATGCTTTAGCGAATTCCAGTTGTATTACTGTTGATGATCCAAGTGCTACAACAAAGTTTATTGTAGGAGGAATCCAGCACACCACATATGTGACAACTACAGCAAGAACACACAATGTGACCTTCTTCTTCTTCTTTCTCTCGGTGATCTCTCGTTCTCCTGTAGGTTCGACTGTCTGCTTGAACCAGAGAGATGTGAATATTTTCACAGTAAAAGATATTATCAGAGAGAAGTTACAATTTATTTCTACCAAAGAATACAACATATAAACTTTCAAAATCGACTTGTCGAGGAAGCAGGGATAACCATCTCTGCTAAAATGAATATGGACGAATAAGGGAAATAGCATAACAACAGCATATATCCAGGACACCACAACGAGCACTTTGACGATTTTTGGAGAGAAACGCTGACGGAAGGTGTGAGGACGACAAACAGCAAAGTATCGTTCAACTGATAAACAAATCATGGTGAAAATAGAAGCTCTGGACGCCATCCAACCGATGTTACTTGCTAAGAGTATTTTGCACAGCCAGTCACCAAGAACTCCACCTGGCACGGATTGACGAAAGAAAGGCAGAAATATGAATTCAGGAGCAAGAAAAACACCAAATAAAAGATCTGCTATAGCCAAGTTTAACAGCAGATAGTTTGTGGATGTTTTCATTCCTCGTTCATTCTTGATGATGTAAATAACGAGGGAGTTTCCTGCTATGTTGAAGACGAGAACAGCAGAGAGCACGACAGAAAAAATGACTTCCTTTGTAGCTGGCATGACTTTGGGTTCGAACTTTCACCGATATGTGATCACATCAAAATCTGTACAGCTATTGATCGGACTGACTGGAACTATCTTCTGATGTACTCAGGTTGTGTTGCATGTATGTTTGTTCCCATTCCAAAAATGCACAGCTGGTTTTATTATTATTTTAATAAGTAAGTGATTTGTTTTTGATCCGTCTCAAATCATTGTACATCTTTATTTAAATTTTTATGAAATCCTATTTTATTGGATTCGTATTAAAGAGATTAATTAAAATTGCCTTTACAAATATTGGTTTTTCCTTTTAATAAAACAGAGAATTGTCTTATTTAGCTTCATAGCAGCAGGGTGCGATCAATCTATGGACGATCAGTCTAAATTAAGGCCCCGTCCACACTTATCCGGAAATCAGTTTATATCCGTATTTTTTCTTTTTTTTTTGCGGATACGAAAATGTTCGCGTCCACACGCAGCGTATTCGAATCGTTATCACTGTCCACACTTATCCGGGAATTTCTTGATCCGCCCTGATGCACGCCAGTGCCTAGTCCCTTTTACGGATAGTTTCTCTTATTGAGCAAGCGCAAATTCGTGTGTATGTCAGCGTATTCGAAAATTTGCGGATACGGATACGACCGTCCACACGTATCCGTATTTGGAGCATATACGAAAATTTTTACTCTGGAGACCGTTTTCGAAACTTTCCGGATACGGATACGCAACCCAACAGAGGAGGCCATTACCTATTTAGAGATAGAAAACCATGCCTAATATGGACTAATATGTATCAAAACTATAGACCAAAATGCCTGCTGTAATGCCTGGGGAAACCCTTTAAAAGGACAGGAATGGGTTCACCTATGGAGGGACGGGAATTAATTGATTCCGTATCCTTAACATCCTCAACCAGGCTTGAAATAATATAATATATCTGATTTCAAGTTATTATTATTCAGTGCGAATTTTATCCCCCCCCCCCCCCCCCCCCCCCATCCTGAAAGAAGAGGCCTTTATATAGACCTTTTTAGAAAACCATGCCTGATATGGTCTTATTTGTTTCAAAACTATAGAACAAAATACCGGTTGCAATTGTTCAGCTGTGTCGCTGCGTCGTCCGCGTGAGCGTGGTGTCGCTGAGTTTGACAGTTAAATTTGTATATAATTCATTTTATTCTTGATGTAATGTTTTATTAAACATTACATAGTCAATTTTTCTAATAAGTTTGTGTTGATAGTTGTTATTACATATATTTTATATTTGTAAATTTGTAAATATTAGTAGTTTTATATTGAGGGCCACAAGTTTATTAGTGTAGTATACTATTTAGTGCCACCCTCATTAAATGAAGTTATTATTATTATTATTATTATTATTATTATTATTATTATTATTATTATTATTATTAGAAAGGCTTAAGATACTCTCACCCTAAATCCATGGCCAACTCACCATAACTGAGGGCATAGCGCTTTTAAATCCTGATCACTTGACTCTGGTTCATCTATAATAAAAATACTGAGGTCTATTTATTCTTTCTGGATTCATGTTTTTCATTTTCCCACCGGGGAGAGGAAATAACCTTTTATTAGAATTTCTTAAAGTTTATACTCAATCGAAAGACGACCAAATTGGTGCGCAAAAGAACACAGTTAAGTAATGCCGCGGTAATATAGTGGTGAGTATCCCCGCCTGTCATGAGGGATACCGGGGTTCAATTACCCGCAAGGGGGAGGAAATATCCTTTTTTAGAATTTTTTGAAGGCAACACTTCATCGAAAAAGGACTAATAATAGGTGGGTAATAGAATGTAGTCAAGTAATAAGCCTTTTCATAGTTTAAGAATCGATTCTACCGCGCATGCGATTTTATCCCGAATTTCTCACCTTTTGTTTAATTAACAAAAGAAGGTTTAGACAAAAGAAGGTAGAAATTCAGGATAAAATCGCATGCGCAGTGGAATCGATTCTTAAACTGTGAAAAGGCTTATTCTCTTCGGTAGTATAGTGCTGTGTATCCCCAGCTGTCACGCGGGACACAAGTGCTCAATTCCCCGCCGAGGATACATACCTACATACATACATACAGATACTGTATTAACGTGCCAAACCTCTAGCATGCCACAAGTAGCACACTAATCGGGGGCACTTACAGAATAAAATGTGTAAATAAGTTAAAAATTATGTTAGCTAATTAATGATCAAATATGGTCAAATAATTTAAGTAGTAATATATGTAATATAAAAAGATTTAATATTGAACTATAGTGTTATATAGTATAATGTGAAGACAGGACCTTGGGGCGCCTTCAGGAGATCCCTATTTCGCACCAGGCGAGACAACTGGTCATTCGTCTGGAAACAAGACAGGGATCGCCCTCCAGCAGCGAGAGCGGTAATGAACCAGGATAAAATACAGAATGAAATAAGTAAATATGTTAAAAATTACCAGGTGATCTCGAAACGCGCGCAATGCATGATTTTCTCTGCAAGTTAATAATCAATCCCACATATCCTCGCCGGCGCACTTTCCCTTAACGAGGCCTGTATGGTGTCCGCCATTTTGTTTTTCGCTTCTGTGCGAGTACTTTATTTCCTTAAAAAACGTCAATAGGAATTGTTTCGTTTACTAACACTTGGCTATCCAATAATGTTTCGAAAGGACACTTAGAATTGAATAACTCAGGAGAAGGGGCCAAATTTAGCGGAGTTAGTTGCCCATAAAATTTAATTTTTAACCAGAATAGGCCTTTTGCAATAGATTGACATGTGATTGTTACTGCATGGCAAATAAATTCGGACTTTCTATTGAAAGATTTTGTACTGGGTTACCTATGTCATAGCTAAATCCTTTTCAAAAAATACTTTTTTTCCTGATAATATACTTCCAATTTCAAAATAGGAAGCGTTCTTTATGAGAAAAAAGTTCTGTATTTTTACAAAATTACGTCACACCCACCAACCAATCAGACTAGATAGCAAACTTATGGACCAAGGAGTTATTGAGATATAGTGATTTGCAACTGTGTATTAGAGAGGATTTTGTCGACACGATGCCGAGTAAGATGTCTACCCTTTTTTCCCCCTTTTAATTCGAAAAGCGGGAATTGAAGTGTGTTTGCGCGGAATCTTATTAATGAAATAAAAATATATAAATAAATGAAATGTACACACTTTGTGACAAGCCCAAACAGTCCAAATGTTATAGGAAATCTTACTTCTCCCAATTATAAAAATTAGAGTCAGTCCAATTCATACGGGGACTTTTTGACCACAAAGTCCCCCATTAAAGTAACACACGATTATGAATATCAATTTTTAATTTGAGTTAAAGCTTGAGAGTAGGGAAGGATATTAAATTTTCTTGGAAATAGGGTTATTCTTATGAGGATTGGAGGTGAGAGGCTTTCATTCCATTGTCGAACTCCAGGGACAATCCAGTTCACGTGGTTCTGTGAAGAGAAATCACCCAATATGTTATAAATAGTGTATAACTTATCCACAGATATATATTATGCATACACTTTATGAGAAGAAAAAATAATCCGAAATCTATTGATCCAGGGTTTTTGATGTAGTGCGTAAGCTAATTTTAACAATAGAGTTTCAGAAGCTATGAAATTTCATGGCCGCTCCCTTTCTAGCTGCACCACTATAAGAATTGCACTATACAAGGATCAGTATAGCACTTACTGTTTGTTTATGCGTTGCCACAGTAACGAAGATGACAGACTGGGGTCGGGCGTAGGTAGAACACAAAGTATCGACCGCAGTTCTTGACTTTGATGGCGTTGTTCCACTGGCATTTGTTCTTTGACCAATGATAACACACTTTGCGAATGACTGTCCAGCCAACTCGAGGATAACTTCCCACCATCCAACCAGGAGCATGGGTACCACAGCGATTTTTAGGTGGAGCTCTATTTGGAATTCGGTTACCAGCAAGACCCGTGATTCGATACCAACGGGTGGCAAAGCCTCTCTTGTCGCAAAGCGGCCGTGAATTTCCCCTGGGTTTGGACTGTCTTCGGTTTAGTTGGTTTAGGACACGGTAATTCCTGCAGGGATCGTTTGAACCTGAAGCCCAATGAGACAATTGATATAAGAAATTTACACGATGTAAAAAATAAATAATTAAATGAACTAATAAATATCTACAGGTCGAAGGAATTCTATGCTATGTGTACCTATTATCCTATTTCTAATATCCACCGAAAACGTTCACAGAAATATGGGCCACTTTTCTCTGATAATTCTTTCAGAAATCTAATTATTTCTGAAAGAAACCCTGAAGCCAATGAGACAATTGATGTTTAAAGTTCGCACGATCAACATAAACTCAGTAAAATGAAATCAAATTCGAATCGAATCAAACATACTATAGCAGGTGGCAGCGCAAAGCCTCCTGAGGAATAGATGTCCACAATATCCTCGTCGTTTGATCTGAAAACAACTGTAATAGCTCAAGATATTCTTGCGAAATGCTCTTTTCTCTGGATCCTCCTGTTCATCTTCGACTTCTTCGTCTCTTGATTCTTTAAATAAAAGACAAATAAAAGAGGTCCAATCAATGATAGCAACAACCTTTACGATTTACGCACACACAAACACATATTTTGAAATAAATAAATAAACGATATGCAAAACAGAAAAATCTCAAAATATTTTTTTCTTGTCCATTAGATCGTACAGATTATAAATCAGTTGGTTTTTAGCGTAGGAAATGGTTATTTTGTATTATGCATCTCATTAGATATCATTAATAAATTAGATATTTGTACAAATGTATACTACAACGTTTCTGCAATCGAGTGTGTGTATATATAATTATCAATTAAGATACCTTGAGTGTCTCCTTCGGTACCACCTGGAAAAGTGTTCTCTTCTAGAAAAAAGGAAATAATTAACATATTTAGAATGATATTCTATTTATTCGTGCTTTACTCTCTTTATACACCTAGTTGGAAAAAAAAGAACAGTGTGAGTTCACACTGATAGACCAAGTAGCACGCTTCAAATTGTTGTGAAATCGAATATGCTCGAGGCATGAACTTTGAGATTTCGCCATCTTTCTTTCGAAAACTTGACAATATGGTAATATTCTAAATTCACCGTGTATCTCGAAAACGAGCTCGGGAGACCGCATTCAGTTTTCTTTTCTCTATTCGAATCAGCGATAAATTCAATATAAAATATTTATCGTATACTCAATAATTAGTCATGAGCTCATCGACCAACCAGGGTTTCTTATTTGTACCACGTGCAGTAGTTTGAAACGCCCATCAAATACAACCGCACCCATTTCAAAGAGAACTAGAATGTTTCGTTATGCGCGAAAAGCATGATATAATTCAGTAATAGATTCCTTTTTGCACGCACGCACGAGTAGCTTGCCTTGGATTCAGTGGCATTAGTATATCAATAAGTGACTCTAATTCAAATTCAATTCGTCGAGTTTCATGATCAGAGCAAGCTACCGTGTAAGTCAGATCGCTTCAACTTTCAATATACATTTCTAGATATGAGAAACGCCTTATTTTGCTTTGCTTTTATTAGATTTCGAACAGCTCGCATATCCAACTCGCAGCTAGCAACTAGCTTCTAGCTTCATGCACGTAAGAAGAGAATAAAGTTCTGAACCCGTAGCTTGTCATATTTCGTTTATTGACGAAACATAGGACTTTGAAATAGAACCAAATTGAACAAAAATAGTACAAAAGGCATTGCATTTAACGTGCGAACTGAGGCAAAAAATATGAGCGCTTGTGTGTCTTGATGGGTGTTCAAACAGGACTAAGATAGTCTGTATTGTGTGTGGCTGGACTGTTTAAAAACACAATTCCATTTAAACTCACCTTCGTCAGATTGTTCTGCTTGTTCAGGTACCTCAAGGTGCTCAACTTTTTCGTCTTATTCAAAGTAAAAAACACTTTATTTGAAGACGCCATAAAAACAATGAGTTTTAAACAATGAATAAAATTTGTGGATTTATGAATCACATTGGCTCACGATCCAGAAAAACTTTTTCTTTCAGGCTAGAGTTTAGCTGAAGTTTGAAAAAAATATTCTTGATTAATCCAAAAAAAAAAGAGATATCTTTAGGGTTTTCGATTACAGAATTGTAAGAAAAAAGGCATAATGGTTATCAAATTTGCGTACAGCAAGTGTGAACTATTTTTGTGGGCTTTCTAAGGATTCCACTTTGAATGTGATGTTTAACACATTTTGCGATGCAAATGAGAAAAAAAAAACACACATTACTGCGGTTTCCATATTCTACGAACTCGGTAGTTGCGAACTGCAAGCTGAAAAAAAAATTTTCGCTGCTGTCAATCACAAATAATCAGTCGGTACCTTTAATAAGTTGTTGACTGGAGGCATTAAAAAAACAATTTTACAACAAGCCGTTGAAATGTCTGAGTTGAAATGTCTGAATATGGGAAACCGCAGTGACTGTAAGTATTACATTAGAATCAATCTATTTTTATTTATTAACCATCAGAGGGAAAAAATTGATTAAAACTGATTAATGACGCTGTTAAAACGAGTTGACAGGAATCCGTGCCAGTATAAAAGATAATCCTGATAATACACTAAAACGAATCTTCGGTTCGAAAATATGCGTTTTTAAAAGCGAGATGTTAGTAATAGAATCTCAACTCGTCGGTATCTAAAAATTACTTGAAAAAGTGCACTGTTTTGTCCGTTTTCTCCAAAATATTAGATTTGGAGCCTGAAAAAAATTCTTATGTCTGCTTCTTAGTAGTCTTGATTTCAAATCTACACAGAATATTTATCAAGTTAAAAGATATAAGGTACTTTAGATTGAAAGTCACGACAATATTTTAACGAAACTAAAAGGTGATTGACAAGTTGAGAAAGTCCATACGTTCGACACTGTTGTTTAACAAGCACAAATGAAACAAACAACATAAACGATGTGTTAATTGACGGTTTCAACACTTTTTTTACGAAGATGAAAAAAAAACAAAACAAAACAAACGAAAAAAAAAAAAACAACAACAAGCATTAAATCTATTTTTTGAAAATACAAAGTTTAATTTACTTTAAGGGATACATGCCAAAGCAAGTGGTACGTGATTGGCTTCGTTGATTCCAGTTACTTAAGAAACGTTTATATATATTTTTTGATATTTCATTTCTTAAAAGTTAGGCTTAGGGCAAACGTCGAACTTTCCATGCACCGAACTTCAAAGAATGCCGTCTCATTATCACCTGATATCCATTGTTTTTAATGAGTTCGGTGCATGGGTGAAAGTTCGACATTTGCCCTAGGCATTAAAGAATAAGCAGCTTTCCACCGCTCGTTTTTGGTTTCTTACTTGTATGATAAGAGTGAAACTTTCGACAATAAATTGAAGCAAAATTCAAAGATTTCTACCATAGTGGAATCGGAGTCTGAAGGTTTGTAAGCAAACAGCGACAATAAAAACTATTTAAATGTCATAAATATTAATGTTGTTCTCAAACTCTTTCCTATTGATCTTGGAAGTCTTTTCAACTTCTTCAGACTAGATGTCAAAACAGAACATCTTTTTAGATCTTGGCTTTAGAAGTATTCCAGCTTATTTGAAGGTTTTCTAGACCACGACGAGTTGAACATGGCTTTGTGTGATGCACATGTCATTTTCTGCAAGCCTTTTCTGGATGACATAAACTACAAAATGTTCAACAAACGGTTTTGTGTGATGAATAGTTTAGATTGTAGCTCTCTGATGAAGTAATTTGAAATCGATTGTAGGAAATTGTAAAACAGCGCCTCAAAAAATTGAACTAAATTGATTAGATGTTTGATTGATGTTTGATTGATGTTTGATTGATGTTTGATTGATGTTTGATTGATGTTTGATTGATGTTTGATTGATGTTTGATTAATGTTTGATTGAGTTGATTTGATGTCAGTTATCGTAAGTTGTTTGTGTGGTTTTGTGCAAAACACATTGGAAGAAGGCACATATTTTGTGGAATATTTTTACTTTAGGAATTTGCTAATAAATGTGATTTTGCTTGCAAATGTGTGTTTTGGATTGGTTTCTGTTGTACTTATTCTCTGAGTTGGCGGGAAAAATAAGTATTTTTTGCAAATGACAGCGTGCAAAGATGCATGGGATTGATTTTTAACTTGAAACTCAATTCGCAATCTGATTGGTAAATAGCAATCGGCGAGATCACCTGGTATGTTATATTATTGTTATATTCTTTTTTCAGAACGTTTTTAAGACAACATTTAATAGAAAAAGGACTAATAATAGATGAGCAAAAGGATGTATTAAGCAGTTCCTCGGTAGTATAGTAGTGAGTATCCCCGCCTGTCACGCGGGAGACCGGGGTTCAAATAGATGAGCAATAGGATGTATTAAGCAATTCCTCGGTAGTATAGTGGTGAGTATCCCCGCCTGTCACGCGGGAGACCGGGGTTCAATTCCCCGCCGGGGAGAGGAAATATCCTTTTTATAAAATTGTTTTTAAGGTCAATACTTAATCGAAAAACAAGCAAAAAGATGAGCAATAGGATGAATTAAGCAATTCCTCGATAGTATAGTGGTGAGTATCCCCGCCTGTCACGCGGGAGACCGGAAACAATCTTTTTTTAGAACTTTTTTTAATGCGAAATTTAATCGAAAAAGGAATAAGTATGTAATTAGCGTCGCTTCATGCAGACTACTTATTTTAGAGCTCTCTAAATTTTTGTCCAGCTCCAGAATATATTAGTAAAATACTTCAACCATACAAGCCAATGAGAGCTCTAAGATCAGGATCCAAGCAACAGCTTAAAGTAACTTCATCAAGAACAAAATACTACGGTGGAAGTGCCTTCTCAATCTACGCACCAAAGTATTGGAACACTCTACCATTACACATCAAGCAGTCTGCTACTCTGGACTCCTTTAAGAATATATATATATATATATATTTTATTTTTTTTTGTTAAGACCATTGAGACAGGTGTAATGGGCTTTACAAGAATTAAAGTTATTATTATTATTATTATTATTATTATTATTATTATTAATAGGTGGGCAATACAATATAGTTAAGTAGTTCTTCAGTGGTATATTGGTGGATATCTCTTCCTGTTAGACTTCCAAATGCAAAATGCCATTTATTTTTTACGTCTAACGTCGAATATGCAGAGAGTGATTTTTCAGACTCTTGAAGTCTGAAGAGGCCCATAATAAAGCACTCGATGGTGCTAGATTGAGTTGGACTTAAGGAATGATCTTAACCAATCCGTACAACGTTTCATTCCTAATATGGTTGTACTTTTATTTAATTTGATTAATTCTCTTTTAGAATTATTTTATCAGCTAGTAGATGTATTTTTCGCTGATTGCGTTCACGTCCTCCATATGGCTTGGAATGCAATTCGCAACTTAAAACAAAATCTTCACCATGTCATCTCTTTTCATTCTCGAAGGAATACCTTCGTTACTTTAATATATTGAAGGAATTATATGTAAAATTACTAACACTTTAAAAGGTTACTCTTTCAAAGGCAAGAATCCTCTGAATCGTTGTCAGATGCCTTATCCATTGTTCCACGGGCCCGCCACTGTGGAAGAAGAAGTTTTATATATTTAAATGACCAAAAACTTTTCCAGCACAGAATGACAGTTTAGGCTAAACAAAGCTGTCTGACAGCGTTGTTAGTCTGACGGAATAGAGTAGAATAATAATAATAATAATAATAATAATAATAATAATAATAATAATATATGGCTTATATAGCGCTCCTTAGCTAGAACCACACATATGCAGCGAATGTTAAAAGAAAACTCCCTTTTGGTTGTCAAGGTAAATTTTGAGCACAAATTTCCTTTTGGTGTCTGGTGTCCTCATTAAAAGTTTACAAGACAATAAAGAAAATAAAGGACACCTTGGTAAGGGTAAAGATCATGGCGAGAAAATGGAAGACGTTGACTGATTCCAGGTGAACACGGCGCCACAAATTATTACCTAACAAAACATAAGACTTATAACTTCAGTTTTAACTAGGATATCAGGACATAGAAGAACAAAATGATCAGCTTTGTACTGTTTGCAATGTTTTCGCCTTGTTTTATGCTGGAGAATGTGTCAAGGACAACATATGGACAACATATCCAAGCACTATCCAAGCAGGTAAAAACCAGTTCATCTCATGTTTAGCAGGCGTACAAATCGCTTTTGATTTCTGCGGGTTTCGAGTTTTGAGCCAGTTTCTTCAACATAGAGCATGTTACAGCTTGAACATTGAATGCAGTAGATGACGTTAGAAGAAGTACAATCAAAATGATCAGTAATATTAAAGGTGGATTTGGGGCCTTTAATAGAAGTTTGTGAAACAACAAAAGGGCAAGTGTAGCAACGTTTGCGAGAGCAGCGAAAAGTACCTGGTTCTTTATTAGAAGGAAGTACACCTTTAACTAAGAAAGAACGTAAATTACGATACCTTTTGAATGGGGCTTCAAATCGAGACGAACGGTGAGCTTGCAATGATAGTGACATTTTTTTTTACACCTTGGACAATTACTCACATGTCTCTATCATTGCAAGCTCTCACCATTCGTCTCGCTTCAATGCAAAGGCAAGGCCACTATTCAAGATGGCGCAGGGAACGATGAAGGGGACCATTTCCGGTAATCGTACTAGCAGTAACTTGATAGCAGATTAACGTAACGCATTAGTGTAACGTACGCCCTAGTAAATGGTACCACTAAAACTCAGAGGAGGTTGATCTAGTCCCTCAAAGGATTATGGCCCGAAAACTTCAAAACAGCTCATTTGATCTTGACCTTTGTCGAGTGAGGATCTCAGCTCTAATGAACTATTAATGGATGCCATATCTGTCAAAGCTCTGGTGTGGATTTTTTAGAATCTGGTGAACTTCTATATCTACATTGCATAGATTTTCAATTTCTACACTACTGTAATATCAAGCCTATTCCGTTTATGTCTCTGAATCTCGTCGAAGGTCATTTGAGCTACAAAGAAGTCGTCCGCGAACTAGCTAAAGTACTATCGCCCTGTATAATTGAAATCACAGCTTGCAGTGGAATCGAGGAAAGGAGCGTGGATATGTAATCGTAATTCATGTAGTTTGAGAGTTAATGAAAAATAAGATGAAATTCGCTGAAAATCGAGAACGCGTGTACATAAGTGACAAATCGTGGACAGGCTTTGTCCAACATGTTTATTTGGTCAATTTCAAACATTTGACTTTTCTTCTACGAAGACATATCTTAACTTTAGTAGGTTAACTTGTCTTCGTTTGGTTTAAAGCGGCAAAGCTTTGCTAACTTTGTTAAATATTCTGTATAAAATGAGACCATTTTCGCTCGTTCGATCGTTCTACAGTGTTGTTGTTGTTAACTTGAGCTTATGTCTTTTTAACATGCGACATATTATTTCCCTTATTTTCCGGCCATAAAACCAGCTGGATTCTATATTTTCATTCTAGGAATTTAGAATTTCAAACCAAAAAAGAGTGCTTATTTTAATAGGATTTTAAGATTGTGCATCACAAATTATCGACTACGTTCCTCCATTAGTTTGAATGCCGATAATTCTACAAACCCGTACCGTACGGTTCATTACCTTGGTTAGACCATTGCCATTGCAATTGTTCTTCATATACTGAAGGGGGATCAATTTAAATAAACTTTGAGATTGACTTTGGATGAAAATGTCTCCGAGGATGAAGATGTACAGTTGGATGAGCAAGACAGCTCAGATGATGTAGGTGACTTACTTCATATCGAGTGGAGTGCACAAAAATTATCGCAGTTGATTTTGGCTTAGAATGAATTGATGAGTAATTTCCAGGTTTATTTTAGAAGATATAATCGGCCAAAGCTGGGACTTTTTACTTCAAAGTTAAAAGGTTTGAAATCGAGGACTTTTAAACAAACTTGAATAACTTACATTGAGATCAAAACTTGCATGGCTGATCTTTGTCCTTTCTTCTAACCGAGTGTTTGTTCACAGTGTTAAAGATTGTTTAGAAAAAATCTTTTTTACAGATTTTGTTTGATGCCTGAGTTCACACATAATACTCTCGTTTCCAATGTGCCAATGTGGGTCACGTGGGCGTTGATCAACCTCCTCTGACTAAAACTGAAGACATTAGTCTGTCTTTGTGACGTAATAATTCGAATAAGCGCGCAAGCTGACGTCATGTTTGAAATCGGACAAATATGGATTTTGTTATTCACGTGATCCATAGTATAGAGCAGAACAGTTTGGAAGACAACGCTTTAAGGTGACTGCCTACTTTTGGAAATTGGTTTAATTAAACTTTTTTTTAAACTTCGATATTCCGAATTAAATTGTAATGCTGATTCCAAACCTGGAAAGAAAAATAGGGTGTCCCGAGCTTGTTTTCGAGATAATAAGCATTTCATGGAAGCCTACGCGCGAGCTTTTGGAGCAAAAATTGCACCACCGGAAGAGATTAGAAAAAAATTAAGATTCATAAGATAACAGTTATTTGCAGACTATATGATTGCACGAATTAAGGCTAGTCAATCATTCTACAATAATACATGGATATTTTCGACAAGGAGATAAACAGATACATTAATTTGTCATATTTTGTAGTTTCGGCGCATTTAAAAAATCTCATAAAGTTGAACAAAATACCTACAAAAATCAATTTTTTCATGTGTTATTGATTTAAACTTTTCCTAAAATGTTGATATAACATAGATTTTTAGAAGTTTTCTCGAATGAGCTATTGAATAATAGAGGGTCCCGAGCAAAATTTGAAGGATTTGCCTTGTTGAAGCTCAAAATCGTATATGGTTCTTCAATAAAATCTTGTAGATTTTTCAGCGTTTTTTGAGCGCGCGCACATCGTGGGCTCAAAAGTAGGCATCCACCTTAAGCAAAATGTAATGGGGTGAGGGAGAGGAGAGTATTTTGGCAAATAAAAATGAAAAAGGAGAAATAATAACGACAGTAAGAAAGAAAGAAAGCAACAACAACAAAAACAAACACAACAAAATCCAGAAAAGAGAGCAAAAGAGAGCAAGTGCCCGCTTAGCTCAGTCGATAGAGCATGAGACTCTTAATCCCAGGGTTAATATCAATTAATCTAAATTTCGTCAAAATACGGTTTCGTTGTTTTTCTTTTAGTCATTCAGCTTTATTGAAGCAGAGCCAGATACTGAATAGTCTCCCTCGCAGCCGTTTTTAGTGTCGGTCGTCACGCAACGCTCCCTCCCCACAAACGGCTGCTTGCATTCGAACTACATTCCTTTCTCATTGTTTGGCCAATCACGGATGCGAGGGAGACTAGATATCGAAACGCATGACTTTTTTGTAATTACTAGATCAGTTAAGAACCTAAAACACTCATTTTAGATACTCTGAATACACGGAACTGGCGCGAGAACGCGTGAGAAGGGTAGGAAACCATGACGAGAAAATGAAATGGTAATGCCGTGAGTATTTTAGATATACTCTCATATGACATGGCATTCACTGAACGCGCGATAGACCTTAATCTAACAAGAGGGATGCTATATAATTTCAATTTAGATTGATCGTCCATGTATGATGATCACATCCTGTTGCAATAAAAAAATAAGACAATGCCTTGTTTTATTAAAAGGAAAAACCAATATTTGTGAAGGCAAATTGAAATCTCTGTAAAATCAAAACCTCATAATGAAACAGTCTTTCATTGAAACTTAATAAAGAAATACAATGAATTTTAGTCGCATCAACAACAAAACACCTTCAAAAAGACGTTATCAAAATAAACAAAAACAGCTGTGTATTTTTGGAATGGGAACAAACCTACAGGCAACACAACCTGACTACATAAAAAGATAGTTCCCACCTCAAGTCCGATCAATAGCTGTACAGGTTGATGTGTGAATCGCATATCGGTTGAAAATCAAACTCGAAGTTATGCCAGCTGAAAAGGAAATCGTTTTTTCTGTCGTTCTCACTGCTGTTTTCGTCTTCAACATAGCAGGAAACTCCCTTGTAATTCACATCATCATGAATGAACGAGGAATGAAAACATCCACAAACTATCTGCTCTTAAACTTGGCTGTAGCAGATCTTTTATTCGGTGTTTTTCTTGCTCCTGACCATATAGTTCTGCCTTTGCTGGGTAGACCATCCTTGCCTGATGGAGCTCTTGGTGACTGGCTGTGTAAACTAGTGTTAACAAGTAATATC
The DNA here is from genome assembly GCA_011057435.1 of Actinia equina. Lineage (NCBI taxonomy): Eukaryota > Metazoa > Cnidaria > Anthozoa > Actiniaria > Actiniidae > Actinia > Actinia equina. The sequence continues at coordinate 33,031 of WHPX01000481.1, read as the reverse complement.
GCTTGGATGGCGTTCAGAGCTTCTATTTTCACCATGATTTGCTTAACAGTTGAACGATACGTTGCTGTTTGTCGTCCTCACACCTTCCGTCAGCGTTTCTCGCCGAAGATCGTCAAAGTGCTCATTGTGGTGTCCTGGATATATGCTGTTGTTATGCTATCTCCCTTAATTATTGATGTTCATTTTAGCACTAGAGAATATTTTCCTTGCTTTCTCAACAATTCAATTTCTAAAGTTTATATGTTGTATTCTTTGGTAGAAATAACGTGTGTCTTATCTCTGATGATATTTCTTACTGTGAAAATAATCCTTTCCCTCTGGTGCAAGCAGACAGTTGAACCTACAGGAGAACGAGAGATCACTGAGAGAAAGAAGAAAAGGAAAGTCACATTGTGTGTTCTTGCTGTAGTTGTCTCATTCGTGGTGTGCTGTAGCCCTGCTGTAATAAGCTATGTTGTAATATTTGGACCATCAACAGCAATACAACTGGAATTAGCTACATCAATAATTGTACTGATGGCGTCTATCAATGCTGCTCTTGACCCGTATCTGTTTAGCCTCCAAAGTTCAAGATTTAAGGTTTTGGTCAAGAAGGCTCTTTGCTGTAGAAGAGAGTCTTCTGGGTAATTAATGACTGGAAAAAGTAATTGTCAGTTGAAGGTCAACAAATGAGACATATACTGCTGGACGGATTGCTGAACACTAGGTATGCTTGAAAGACTGACGAATCGACCATGAAGGGATCTTCTCAGTGGTCCAAATAGAGAGTGCCTTTTCCATTAGTCTACGAGGGTCACTTTTGAAAGATTCTCTGATTCATCGCCGGTAATTTTGTTGAATTCAAAATTCAAATCAGTGTATTCAACCTGAAATGTCTTTTAAAACATGGGAAAGCAGCGTTTCTACTCCGCGATTCTTTACTACATCAATAAAGACTCCTCCTCAAAGATTTCTTGCTTTCATTGGATTATATAAAGGCGAATTTTTGTCTTTTTTGAAATAGGTAAATACGATACGGTTTTCTCTCGTTTCCATACGCTTCCGCCCGTGGCCGCCATTGTTGTGCGGTGAAAAAATATTTATTCTACCCATCCCTCCCTACGTTGACTTGACTGTTACCCAGGTCCCAGGGAGGTCCCAGGCCATTTCTTCTAACCAGCCCTCCCCAGCAGGGTTGGATTTTGACCCACAGCAAGATTTTGATTTCCATGATAATTGAAAACTGAGTTCAGCCTTTATTTCTAACTTTCCTCGTCATCAAAATTCTGTCAGTTGTTTAAAATAGTTATGATTTGGAGCGCGACTAACATCTTTGATAATAAAATTCTGACAGATTCCAAAGATAAAATCGATTTGTAACGTGATTTTTGATTCTTAATTTCAAACAAAAATCAAATGAACGAAACGCCCACTGACCATTTTTACTTTGCGATCTTTTACTAAATTAATAAAGGATTGGGGGGATTGGAGGATTGAACAAAATGAAAAGATCGAATAATGAAAAATAAGTCAAAATAACGACATGATAGGATCTAACTGAACCTGCATTACTAGTTAAAAAGAAGAAACTCAAATACTGCGTGTAAGTAAAATTGCCATTTTCCTTGTTACATCATGAGATGGCCTGGTTTTTACCTGTTTGAATAGAGATTGTATGCTGTCCATTTGTACTACTGAATATCAAATAGTCCATGATACTTTTTTATTGCATAAACAAGTGACAACACTGTAAACAGTACAAAGCCGCTTATTTTTGTTGTTAATTTTGCAATTTGGTCCGCTTCGCGAAAAAAAGGTGGACCTATCCCGACTAGGAATTACATACAACAATGCGAAAACACTGTACAGTACAAAGACATTTAATGTTGTTTTTCTGTGCGATGATATCAAACTAAGTTTGTAGTCATTCATGTAATGTCTTTTTGACGTAGTAAGTCGAATGCACGCACGAGTTGACGTGTTGTTTGAAATCGGACAAATATGGAGTTTGTCGTTCGTCGATTGGTATACATTTTGTCAAAAAACGGTTTCTCGATTTTGTTTTGGTTATTCGGCTTTATCGAAGCTGGACCAGATATCCAAACGCATGCACTCTACGTGCTAACTCAGTGCTACTGCAACATGTTAAAGTTCCTTTTCTTTCCTTATTTTTCCATCAAGGAGAGGAAAAATCTGCTAACCTTGGTTTCAAAGGGTTATTTATTCTTTCTCCGTCGGCGTTCCAGAAGCCCAGGGTATTTGTCTGCAGTTATCAAAATAAAAAATCCCCTGATTCGTAGTCAGATGCCTTATCCATTGGGCCACGGGGCCTTATTGATTGAAGGATTTAGTAACGGTAGTAAATAATATAGAGTCCATATAATCTCTATAAAATACAGGTTTCAGTGTAGCCAATGAAGTGGCATACAACACAAGAGAAAAGCATTGTGAGATATCTTGGTTTTTTAGTGACGGACTGAAGTCCAAAGGCATTGCACACAACAGATAAACTGGCCAGAAAATTTGAACTCTTGGAATTTAAGAAAATCTTATGAGCTGATTGAGCATTGAACACAACAGATAAACTCGCCACAGAAAATTTGGACTCTTGGAATTTAAGAAAATCTTATGAGCTGATTTGGAATAAAACGCATATATACACAAAACATTATTCCTAAATTTACTGTTCTCTTATATAAACGAATGCCCTACAAATGGCTTGGTGACTTTTCCTGTAATTATTAGATCAGTTAAAAACCTAAAACACTCATTTCTAGATACTCTTGGATACACGGGACTGGCGCGAGAACGCAACCCGGGTAGGAAACCATGACGAAAAAATGAAATGGTAATGCCGTGAGTATTTAAGATATACTCTCATATGAAATGGTGTCCATTAAACGCGCAGTAGAACTTAATCTGTCAAGAGGTATGCCATGTAATTTCAATTTTGATTTATCGTCCATGTAGATTGATCAGACAATGCTATATTTAATTAAAAGGAAAAACCAATATTTGTGAAGTCAAACTAAAAAGTCTGTAATATTAAAATCTCATAATGAAACAGGCTTTCATTAAAACTTAATAAAGGAGTACAATGAATTTTAGTCGCATCAAAAACAAAACACTTCAAAAAGACGTTATTTTATTTTAATTTTGAAAAATAAATAATAAAACCAGCTGTATATTTTTGGTGGAATGGGAACAACGCGAGAGGCAACACAACCTGACTGCATAAGAAGATAGTTCCCACCTCAAGTCCGATCAATAGCTGTACAGATTGATGTGTGGTCACAATATCGGTGGAAGTTCGAACCCGAGTCATGCCAGCTACAGAGGAAATCGTTTTTTCTGTCCTTCTCTCTGCTGTTCTCATCTTCAACATAGCAGGGAACTCCCTCGTTATTCACATCATCACCAATGAAAGAGGAATGAAAACTTCCACAAACTATCTGCTGTTAAACTTGGCTGTAGCAGATCTATTATTTGGTGTTTTTCTTTCTCCTGACCATATAGTTCTTCCTTTGTTGGGTAGACCATCCTTGCCTGAAGGAGTTCTTGGTGACTGGCTGTGTAAGCTAATTGAATATGGTAACATCGGTTGGATGGCGTCCAGAGCTTCTATTTTCACCATGGTTTGTTTATCAGTTGAACGATACTTTGCTGTTTGTCGTCCTCAAACCTTCCGTCAGCGCTTCTCGCCAAAGATCGTCAAAGTGCTCATTGTGGTGTCCTGGATATATGCTTTTGTTATGCTATCTCCCTTACTTGTTGCTGTTCACTTTAGCAGAGAGTATTTCCGCTGCTCCGTCAACGATTCGATTTTTAAAGCGTATTTTGTGTACTCTTTGGTCGAAATGACTTGTGTCTTGTCTCTGATGATATTTTTTACTGTGAAAATATTCATTTCCCTCTGGTGCAAGCAGACAGTCGAGCCTACAGGAGAACGAGAGATCACTGAGAGAAAGAAGAAAAAGAAAGTCACATTGTGTGTTCTTGCTGTAGTTATCACATTCATGGTGTGCTGGAGCCCTGGTGCATTACGCTTTATTGTAGCACTTGGACCATCAACAGCAAAATTACAAACAGAATTAACTAAGGCAATGGTACTGACGACGTTTATCAATGCTGGTCTTGACCCTTATCTCTTTAGCTTCCAAAGCTCAAGATTTAAGGTTTTGGTCAAGAAGGTTCTTTGCTGTAGAAAAGAGTCTTCCGGGTAAATAAGTGGAAAAGGAATTGTCATTTGAAGGTGGTCAACAGCAGACTGTGATATTCCGCTGATCATGAACGGATTGTACTGAACACTAGTATGCTTAAAAGATTGACGAACCGACCGTTAAGGGATCTTCTGGTCTAAAGAGAGATGGCTTGTCCATTAGTCTACGAGGGTCAATTTTGAAAGATTCTCTGATCCATCGCCGGTATTTCAGTTAAATTCAAATTCAAATCAGTGTATTCAACCAAAAATGTCTTTTAAAACATGGGACAGCAGCGTTTTAACCTCTCGATTTTTTACTACATTAATAAAGGATGCTACCATTGTTACCAGTGCTACCATTGTAAAACAAGGACATTGAAGGAAAATCAAATAACAAACTATTTTCTTCAAAACATAAACCGCAAACTCACTAGAAAATTTTAACTCTTTGAATCAGTTTAAGAAAATCTTATGAGCTGATTTGGAATAAAACACAAACACAAAACATCGTGAAACATTCCTAAATCTACTGTTCTCTTAAATAAACGAATGCCCTACAAATGGCTTGAGTGACTTTTCCTGTAATTATTAGATAAGTGAAAAACGAAAACACTCATTTCTAGATACTCTTGGATACACGGGACTGGCGCGAGAACGCGAGAGAAGGGTAGGAAATCATGACGAGAAAATGAAATGGTAATGACGTTGAGTATTTTAACAACTCACATAGAAATGACATTCTAGCTGTTCACTGATCGCGCTTTAGAACTTAGTCTGTGAAGAGGAATGCTTTATAAATCAACCACACCCTAAATCCATTGTTTTATGTAGGTTCTTAAATTCTTCGGAAAACTCCAGATTCTTAACGCCGGGGGCGGAATTGTTATCAACAGGGGAGAACGGGGCTGAATTATAAACCCGGGATAGGTTTTTAATTACACGGATATATTGTAAGCACTCTATTTCCAAAAGAACAAAGCAACAGTAATCTACCTCTCTGAATTCAATATAGTTTAATAGCAAAGCTCCCACGCGGAGCACCATACCTAAGAAAAAATGGTAAACTATCGAGTTGATTTTTCATGGATTGGCTGACGTCACTTCCGTCCGTACGGCGTCCGTCCGTCCGTCCGTCTGTCCGTCCGTCCGTCCGGGCTTGTACACAAGCATTCCGATTGGCTGGTTAATTTTTTTTTGGCGGGAATGTCGACGCGTTGCAATATCCGGGTACACATAAAGGTAAAAACCTCGCCCTAGTGTTTGAACCTTTGTATATAAATTTCAATTTAGATTGGTGGTCCATAAATTGATCACACCCTGCTGCTATATATGAAAAAAAAGACAATGCTCTGTTTTAATAAAAGAAAAAATCAATATTTGTGAAGGCAGCTTTTATCTCTGAAATATTAAAATCTGATAATGAAATAAGATTTCATTCAAACTTAAAAAAATGATTTTCTGAAGGATCAAAAACAAACTTTACTTGAGAAAATAATAATAAAAAACCACCTGTGCATTTTTGGAATGGGAACAAACCTACATGCAACACAACCTGAGTACATCAGAAGATAATTCCAGTCAGTCCGATCAATAGCTGTATAGATTTTGATGTGATCACATATCGGTGAAAGTTCGAACCCAAAGTCATGCCAGCTACAAAGGAAATCATTTTTTCTGTCGTGCTCACTGCTGTTCTCATCTTCAACATAGCAGGAAACTCGCTCGTTGTTTACATCATCATGAATGAACGAGGAATGAAAACATCCACAAACTATCTGCTGTTAAACTTGGCTGTAGCAGATCTTTTATTTGGTGTGTTTCTTGCTCCTGAGAATATAGTTCTGCCTTTGTTTGGTAGACCATCCTTGCCTGATGGAGCTCTTGGTGACTGGCTGTGTAAACTTGTGTTATCTGATAACATTGCTGGAATGGCGTCTAGAGCTTCTATTTTCACCATCATTTGTTTATCAGTTGAACGATACTTTGCTGTTTGTCGTCCTCACACCTTCCGTCAGCGTTTCTCGCCGAAGATCGTCAAAGTGCTCATTGTGGTGTCCTGGATATATGCTGTTGTTATGCTATCTCCCTTAATTATTGATGTTCATTTTAGCCATAGAGAATATTTTCCCTGCGTCTACAACAGTTCAACCCTTAAAGTTTATATGTGGTGTTCGTTGGTAGAAATAATTTGTATTTTCACTCTGATGATATTTTTTACTGTGAAAATTTTCATTTCCCTCTGGTGCAAGCAGACAGTCGAGCCTACAGGAGAACGAGAGATCACCGAGAGAAAGAAGAAAAAGAAAGTCACATTGTGTGTTCTTGCTGTAGTTATTACATTTTTGGTGTGCTGGAGTCCTGCTGCAATATTCTTTGTTGTGAGACGACTGGATGTAGCTACGACAATGATACTGACGACGTTTATCAATGCCGCTCTTGACCCGTATCTGTTTAGCTTCCAAAGTTCAAGATTTAAGGTTTTGGTCAAAAAGGTTCTTTGCTGTGGAAAAGAGTCTTCCTCGTAAATGAGCGGAAAAAGTAATCGTGAGTTGAAGGTTAACATGCCGCTGATCATGAACGGATTGTACTGAACACTAGTTAGTATCCTCGAAAGATTGACGAATCGACTGTACGCGTAGATCTCATCCTGCTGGTCCGAAGTCAGATACCTTGTCCATTTGTCCACGAGCCTTTCACTTTTGATAGATTCTCTGATTCATTGTTGAAATCAAAATTCAAATCAGTTTATTCAACCTAAAATTGTTGTTAGTTTGGACATAAGCACTTTTACATCGCGATCTTTGACTAAATCAATATATAAGAGATTGAGTGAATTTCAGGAGCAGGCGTAGCTCAGTTGGTTATAGTGCGCGGCCTTCAGAGCTAGAGGTCGAAAGTTCGATACTCAGGAACTCCACGTCTGTTTCGACTTCTCTCTATTCTGTGTAGCTTTTAATAGCTTTAAGTACCCGTGAAAAGGAGCACTGATAGTAAGAGGGGGTAGAGTGCGCATTATACATGAACCATTGGCTCGGGAGATTAGGGCAACCATTCCCCGCGTTATCAAAGTAAAAGAAATGTCCTTTGACATTTTTTTAAATTGAAGGATCGGATAAAACAAAATGAAAAGATCGAAGAATGAAAAAAAAGTCAAAATACCGACATGACAGGATCTGAATGAACTAGAAATAGATTAATACATTCATTACATGATCAAAAAAAGAAACTCAAAATACGGCGTGTAAATAATAATAATAATAATAATAATAATAATATAATAATAATATAATAATAATAATAATAATAATAATGATAATAATAATAATATAATAATAATAACAATAATAATAATGATGATAATAATGATGATAATAATAATAATAATAATAATAATAATAATAAAACTTTATTTAAAGAGGGGACACACAACAGTTACAATAAAAACACATTGTACTGAAAACCCAGTGGCCCTCTGAAACCCAGTGGCCCTCTGTTTATCAAATCTGTTTGGATTGAGCTTGTGTGATATTCATTTGTACTGCAACAATGTGAAAAGACTATTGCATAAAACAACTTGAAAAGACTGTAAAAACAGTACAAAGCCGCTTATTTTTTGTCCTTTTGTGCGCTGACATCAAGCTAAATATAAAGTCAATAGTGTAATGTCTTTGTGACGTAATAATTCTAATGAGCGAGCGTGGTGACGTCATGTTTGAGATCGGACAAATTTAGAGTTTGTTTATCAAGTGATCCATAGTATAGAGCAGATCAGTTTGGAAAACGGGTTATGTAAAATTTAAGGGGGATGGGGGAGTGTTTTAGCAAAGGAAAAAGATAGGAAGGAAAAAAGGAAATAAGTAAAGAAGAACGATAGCAAGAGGGAAAAAAATCAAAACAACAACAAAAAAACAAACAAACAAAAACAAAATTCAAAAAAGGGGAGTGAAAAAAAGGAATTATTTCATCGTTTTCCCCAAGTTTTAAAAGTCCTGTCATTTCAATGCTCAACAGGAGAACGAACGCAATAATGTGCTATGTAGGGGTCATCAGTATTAATTTTTCGGACGGAGAGAGGTAATATTTTGCATATTGGTCGGCCTCCAAAAAAAGGTACTCCTGACCCGACTAGGAATTCTCTGATTCGTATTCATAATCGATGCCTTATTAGTCATTTGTGTATTTTTTCTTCTTAGTAGTATGTCTGTTTTCTTCCTTTCAAGTTTCTAAAAACTTTGCGTAATGGATGTTGAGAGGCGATAATAAATATGACGGCAAAAATAAGCGCTTCAGGAAATTCAAGCGCTACATGACACTGGACACGGGCACTGGATCGAAAGTACTTTGTAGTGCATGATAATAAAAATGGCGCTGCTTGATAGTGCATGCACACTTAGGATTCCGAGTTCAAGTTCCTAGTTGTTTTGTTAGTTCTCTCCTGTGCTTCAAGGGGTTTTCTAAAGGTTCTCCGGTTTTCCTCCCTCCACAAAAATCAACTCCTAAATTCTAATTAGATCATGGAACGAGGGCCACAGCTTTCTTAACCACTGCTATATTAAGTGTTAACCTTGTAAAACAAGGATGATAAAGGAACATCAAATAACATGCTATTATTTTCTTCAAAATATGAACCGATAAATCACTAGAAACAAAGTACCGGAGAACGTGTTTGACACAATTTAATAATAAAACGAGTGCTGAGCCAGATATCGAAACGCATGCACTCTGCATGCTACTGCTACTGCTACTTGTTAAGGTTCCTCAGATAAATGTGGATTAATATAAACTAATATTTCCTGCAAATCGGTGACCTTAGGCAACTAGCTCTTGTTTAAGTAATGATGAAAAGGTAAATTATACACCGTGAAAAGACTTTTACTCCGACGAAGGACTAGCGTCCGAAACGTCAGTAAGTTTTTTCATCTTTTCACGGTGTATAATTTACCTTTTCATCATTACTGTTTCATTAGAAACACCGACGCAGCTCACACTAGTTTTAGCTAGTTATACCTTTTTAGCTCTTGTTTAATTGGTCCGAAGTCAATAGCTTAACGAATCAATTATGCTCTCGAGTTGTCCATGTTATTGACTCCTACTAGAGTATTATGTTTACTTTTGGCGCGTTCACATTACTTTATTTACACAACACGACACCATTAGATTAAAAACACCGATTCAAAGCAATTCTCAACAGAGGAATGCTTTCATAATAAGCCTTTTCAAAACAAAAATACGAGATATAACAGATAAAATATTCAAAAATAACCACAAGGGTGGTTTTCTTTGCTTTAGATATTATCTTTCCACATTGATCAATGGATCAGGTGGAGGTTTATCACAGTGATTTGAAGCAAGTCAAGGGTCATTGAGCACACGGCGGCGATTGTAGACTCAGACGTAACTGAAACTACTATTGGATCGTTATGTTAGAGCTTTATGAGTGAAGGTTTCAATATCGCAGCAAATTAAAGCTAGAGAATCCATCAACCAAGAACTATAATTACACTACTTTTAAACAGATTGATTTTTTATCTAACACATGTATAAAACTTGACACCAAATCTTCTGTGCTCCTTCAATTTTATCGCTTTTGAAAATTCATTTTGGTCGGCTGGCTTCGTGACTTTAAACTGACATCTACGAGTGTTATGCGTCTAAAATCTACGCCAGAATCTAGTACTGAAGTCTATCTCACACCAGAAACAACCACAACACGAACAGAAGAACATAGTTCTGATGGAGTAAATACTACCAGAAGAACAGCTTCATTTTCTCGGAGTAGCACTGCATTTACAGGGTCAGCAAATGGGACGACACCACGAGCTGCTGAATCTTCAAAATCAAACCACAACAACGGCTTTGTCAAAGGTAAACACATACAGACATTCGTAGAATTTGTTTAAATTTCTACTTGTGATAACTACTACTAGATATTTGGGGATATTTCTTTGAAAATTATATCATGATATGTGGGTTATATTGTTCGGCTCCATTTTAGTATCGCTCGTTTCTTTGAAAGCAACAACACTCCGTCAAGTGCAGGCACTTTAGAATTTGTTTTGAGTCCAATAACAACGGAAGTCTCAGTAGTTCTGTTCTTTTGATTGAATGTTTGTCTGAGTGTTGCGGTAATTGTTTGAAACATACTAAATTTAAAAGGTAGACTTGTGGTAGGGCATGTGGATATTTAAAAAAAATGGCGGTAGCGGTAGTGGTAGTGGTAGCCGCTCTTAAAGCACACTCTTTTTGTAATACATTTATATCATATAAAATGAATGATTGCAGGTGATCTCGGGGCTGAGGTCATTTCCGGTTGCGTTATTGGAGCAGTTGCTGGTGTTGTACTCATCGCTGTTGTTGTAATCACACTCTACAAAATGAAAAGAAAAAGGTAACAATTTGCCCTTCTATTGGAAATGATTGCAAGCCCGTTCAACGTTTTTTTCACTGGAAAAAATACGCTCAATATGTACCTTTTTACTGATACGGCAGTCACCTTAAATTATGGGTTGCCTAAGGAGAAAGCGAATATATATATATATATATAAAGCATATATCGCCCCAACCACCAGCAAATGTATTGGTATTTAGATGTGTTTCAGATTGTTGGATAACATAATCTAAAGAGAAAGCCTGACAGCTCGGAGCTTTATATAAATTGTCCAGTAGTTCCCCCCTCGGTATCACATAATCGGCTTAAGACAATATTTATTTATTTATTTATTTCATGATTCGCCCAAGGGCAGGTGATAATATAAAAGGACTCTAGGGACCCTATATAAAACTAACACCCAAACCCAACCCCGATGAAAAAATATAAAAAATAGTCCCAACCCAACATATTACACAACAATACATTTAAAAAAATTGATATAGGAAAAGGAAAATGTGACAACAATTAGCAACTACAGATACACAAACCATTAATTCTACGACATTTAGGACAAATTAACTTATATGAACGTATATTATCTCAATCAAATACTAATTTAAGCCTTTCAAAAAGGAAATGCTTTAACCTATTTTTAAAAGAAGAAATGGAAGCCTGTGACTTAATATTATCTGAAGCCGAGAACGAAATGCTACATTGGAGTTACGTTAATTATGTAATGTTTAATAAACGAGCAGGAGTGTTTTATCGGGTATAAAACACGATCTGCGAGTTTATTGAACGGCTTAAAAAACTCATGATGTAAGTTCTCATATTGTACCGAATTCTTTACGAAATGAACCAAGTTTGATGGAGAAAATCCAAGTTAAAGTTTATGCAAATGAATACGAATCTATATCAGATATAAAGCCTCCTTCACAGTCATGATTTCTATTGTGTTTCCTTCATAAATTATTAATGAGTTTTTTAAATGTATCTAGTGATGTGGATAATGGACATTAGCTGTCTTTCCTGACTCACCTTGTATCTGAAGCATCCCCCGGCAAGGTTTCTTACTTTCGTTGTGATACACTGAATAATTCCAACTCTTATTAATAGCATCGAAATTATTATTACCTTGACTCAGTACAGTATTGTTTCATTTTCCCCACTAGAAGCAACGTTCGCACAGCTCGAAGCAACACTCAAATGTCTTTCGATAATCTAAGTTATGATGAGGATGTCAGTGACCAACGGAACTCCGAGTTTGTAGACATGACAGACTTTGAAGTACTGCGCTCTAACATCGTTAGTTCAATCAAACGAAAAGTATCTGCATTTTCTAACTCAGCCAGCAAAGACAACGAAAAGGAAAACAGCCGAAAGATAAGTTGTGGACGATTGAGTATTGTAGAGACCCTGGAAAGTACCAGTGTTAATATTGGGGAAATTGTACAAACTATTGAGGTATGAGAAGAACAAGCCTTTGCTGAGATCGCAAACATGTTGCTCGTTGATTCTGGTAGTGGTAGTAAATGACGTTATGAATAGTGTTTCCAAATTTCTTTAGCAATGCCATGACTGACACAATTCTTACCCACCCAGTATAGTGTGTTTTCCATCTCCAGAACGGGCGTTTTTTCTTCTTCACCGGTGGTTTCATGTTGCATGCCGAGCCCAAAGTGAAATATGGTGGACGTGAAGAATTAAATAATCAAAATGTCAAATCGATATGGAATTTTTCTAAACTTTGTCTGCACATTTTCCTGAATATTTTCTTCTTCCTTCTTGCAGCATGCAAACGTGCAGCGTGCAAGATGCAGCATGCAACCGTGCAGCGTGCAAAATGTAGAATACAAAATGCATCTTCAATCGTTCAGCATACAAGTTTAAAAATAGTCAGGCTCTAAAGGCAAAACTATAAACCCAATGTGTGAACGACCCCACTGGGATATCACAATAAAACTCACCAGAAGAAGAACCTAGCAGCGTAGACCTTTTCTGAGTTCGTTAAACAGGATGCATCGTGGTCCAGCTCGCCGTACACGTACCACCAAACAAGGCATCATGAGCAAAAAGTTGTTTGTACACAAGCTAGACCACAATGCATAACGTTCCCTATCTCAGAAAAGGACTATGACTTTTTCGTTTTATTCAGATATGCCAAAAGTCGAGCCGACTAAACACGTGATTGAGACAAGAATCCTTATAGGCAAAGAACTGATTAAAAAGTCTTCTGTATTTATCATCAAATAAGATCAACTACATTTCGCCCGATGTGGGGCTCGAACCCACGACCCTGGCATTAAGAGTCCCATGCTCTACCGACTGAGCTAACCAGGCGCTCCTGTATTGATCCCACTAATTTGTTGAAAGCTAAACTAAACTAAGGAGTGCGTCTTCAAATTGTCTCATCGCGTTCAAAATTGCCTGCCACACGCAGCAACAATAAAGACGCAATGACAGCCTTCAGGTCCTGAATATTTCGCGCAGCCATGTTGGTGCTATTTTCCAAAAACATTCTCATTAGTTAATCTATTGTTAATTTCACCAAGATGGTCACCATGTTTTGGAATTGACCCTCTTAATTGGAATGCTTGATCTAAATAAAAATATTTTCTTTTTATCTGTGAATTTGTCATTTGTTGGTATACCGTAACACAATTAATCAGTGAGGCGGGTCCCGTGGCCCATTGGCTGAGCTATCTGACTAAGAATCAGGGATTCCAGGTTCGCGTCCTGGCAGCGTCCGTTTAAACTTTTCGTCTTGCGACCTCCAAAATGATACGTTGATCAAGACGTCCCTAAAGTAAAAAAGGTAATAAACAGGGAACATCTTATTACCTAAACGTATGAATTTTTATGCCAAGGTATGTACCGTGTAATCGCAGCCCTTAGTACCGTGTTATCGTGCTTTTTACTCCGACGAAGGACTAGCGTCCGAAAAGTCAATAAGCTTTTAAATCTTTTCACGGTGTAAAGTTTACCCTTTTATCTTGTACCGTGCAATCGTGAGTAGTAGAGTGCGTATCGATATGTGTGGCTCTCTTTCGGCAAAGACATCTCGCTTGGCAACAACAGCAGCAGCAACAAAAAATTTTTTTTGCAACTTTTTCACGATGAAGTAGAATCAAGTTCAACGGTCAATTTTTTAGAGACTGCCTGATGTCTCAAAATGATTTTTTATGAAAGCCTGCGATAATATTTCATGTCCAGACGGTAACGGTGCAAATGGGGAGCACAACTTGAATTAAGAAAAGATATTTCTATTGTTCAACGCCATGCCTCTGAAGTGTAAGACCTCGTGGCCTAATGGATAAGGTATCTGACTTCGGATCAGGGGATTCCAGGTTCGAGTCCTGGCGGGGTCGTTCATACACTTCTTTTGGCTGATATACGACTTTTGTTTGCCCTCATCGATCGTCTCCTTGAACAGGAAAATCAATCTTCTACCATTTTCATGCTATCGATCTTGACCCTTGTCAATTGAGATGGTTCAACATGCTCCTTTATTCCGTTGCATTGTCTTCTTGAAAACATCGATGGACAGGCATCAAAGGGAAGGATTTACTAATGTAATGGAAAGACAATGGAAATGCTTTATCATACATGGCAGCCAATTACAATTTACTAAGGCCTATATTCTGACAAAATTTGAGCGATTTCGGTTTTTTGCATTTTGCACGCCTTAGGTGATATTTACGGACTACCCCTCGTAAGTAACTTGGGACCTTCATCTGAGGTGGAATTTTTAGTAAATCAACATTGAGATCTCCAACAATTTAGTTGTTCTTCCTTTTTATCCAAATACTTTCCAGCTGTTTTTCCAAAGTAGTATAAAACTCAGAATCGGGTAGAGGATTTGTGCTCATCGGGCAAAATGGCTATTGTTCTCGGCGACATGTACTTACAGTTGAGTGATTTTCAAAGATGGGTATAATTTACGAATACATTATAAGAAATGCATTATTAACCAGCTTTCGCTAACATTGATTGGTTTGACCCAAGACAAAGATCCTGTCAGTCACGAATGATTGACAGCACTAATGCCCTTGAATCAAGCACGTCATGTCAATCAAAATATTTACTGAATTTCGAATAAGAATTACTTATAAACACGGACTCGTAATATGGATAAAGAACGAATAGAAGTCACCATGTCAGACTTTATTCGAGTGACAGTTAAAGTTTCAATGAATGATCACAGGAATGACTTGTTGTGTTTTTCTTGACAACCGAAGTCGAGAAGTAAAGTAAAGCGACTTTATTCGAGTGACATTTAAAGTTTCAATGAATGATCACAGGAATAATTTTTTGTGTTTTTCTTGACAACCGAAGTCGAGAAGTAAACTAAAGCGACTTTATTCGAGTGACAGTTACAGTTTCAATGATTGATCGCAGGAATGACTTGTTGTGTTTTTCTTGACAACCGAAGTCGAGAAGAAAACTAAAGCGACTTTATTCGAGTGACATTTAAAGTTTCAATGAATGATCACAGGAATGACTTGTTGTGTTTTTCTTGACAATCGAAGTCGAGAAGTAAACTAAAGCGACTTTATTTGGTTAGAGTTAGAGTTAAAATTTCAGTGAATGATAACTTGTTGTGTTTTTACTCTTTGCACACGCCATTTAAAAGGCTTTGTGTCCCTTGTTATTTTGATGCGCTTGGTGGTTCCGGTAGGCGGAGCTTGTGTTTCTTTTGGAGGCCGCGGTAGATTTAAACCACACTGATTAGTATGCACTTTGCTACCTGTTTTCGAAAAAGTCCATTTAATGGCAAAAATATTTGTGGAAACTCAATGAAATTTGGCAGAGGTAATCCTTCGAAATCTTGAAACATTTCCCATATGAAAACTTTTTGATTTCTTAAGCGATTGTAGAATTATGGGATAAATCATCAGCTCTTTAAAAAAATTTCATACTTCAGTTCGTTCATATTGGCAGACTTTAAATAGCATTTAATGGCAAAGATATGCAATTTTTCAAGTTATTTTTTTCGGATCTTGCAGACTCTAGTTCTACAAAAGCCATATGAAAACTTTTAAAGTTAAGTGCATCTTCATGCCAGAAATAAGCGTTTTCAATGACAACTACGCCCATTTTGGCCTATTATTTTTTGTCAATGAGCGCGATCAGTGGAGCTGAACATTATATGGCAAGGAAATTTCACGCGCTGTGATTGGTCAATTTGCGGTCCATAACTTACGGTACGGACCGAAAAATGAAATGGTTTACTGAGTGTACGTACTTATGATCTTTTAAAACATTCAAACCTTCATTAAAAAAAATTATTTCTGGATGAAAATCGTCGGGAAACCTTCAATGAATAATTAATGATAACTTAAAGTCACTGGAATTTAATGTAAAACTTATCAAACCAGCGAAAACTCTGTCAAACAAGGGCGACAAATCTTTCGATCAAGGATTTACATGGCACTGTGAGTTGAGCGATTTTGTACGACTAGAAAAAAGTAGAAAAACTAACTATTCTAAAACTAAAACTATGTCAAACTATGAATTAAAGGGTGGTAAATAGCGGCTAATTCAGTAAATGAAATAAAGATAGGTTTACAAGTAGAATTAACGTAAATTTATTATTTCAGTAAGATTACAACGTCAAGTTTGAACTTATCTGAATCGATCGGGTGAAGAAGCAAGTAGTTTCTTTCGTTAACGTTTTAAGCAGTTTTCTAGGCTCATCCGCTCTTGAAGTATTTTCATATTTCAGTAAGATTTCATCTACACTTGAATTTGAATGCATTTGTGGACAGGAGAGTCGGCAGTACCTTTTTTAATTGAGTCGAAAACGTGCCGTTTTCATGACTTCAGCCATTGTGTATATGGCGGCCTGCCTCAAACAGTCAAAACGTTGACAATTGACGAAACCTATCCATGTTCAGCGAGTCGTAATTTTCCAAAGCTTCTCATTCATTTCTGGAGAGAGTTTTTGAGTTCTTTTCCCAATAAAAGGCAGGAAAACAAATGGAAGGCTGTAGTATTTTTCATCTTGGTTGTGAATATCTTGAAGTTTGAAGTACGACAGTTTTCATTTCAATCTCATGTTGAATTCTTGAGGTCTTCTTTTGATGCCTTTTATGCTTTGCATTTACATGATTTGCAAAAGAAAGCCTCACTTTTGTTAACTAGTATTTCACAAAACTTTAAACCGTAGCTATATTCTATCAAAGTAAACTAAAACCTTTCTTTTTGAGCGACTCAAACACTACATGACTTTTGGCACGTACAGGAAGCCCTTCCAATGCAGTTCTCGTTTGACATGCGCCGTCAACTTTTCCTTTTTGTTGCTTTTCCCTCTTTTTAATCTCAATGCCTTGCCATATGATAAATATCTTATTAACCTCGTTTGCTTGGTCCGTACCGTAAGTTATGGTTCCTCGTTTTTCCACTTTTTTATGGCCCGCGCGCTACGCGCTTGGGCCATAAGACAGTGGAAAAAACTCGGTCCATAACTTACGGTACGGACCAAGCAAACGAGGTTAATAAGAGCTATATATCCGAGAGGTAAGGTAGCTTTTCCCACGTCGACGAGGTGAAGAATCAAGATGGCGACCCGGTTTACAAGAGGAGAAATAGTACAATTGCTTTTTTTCTTTATATTGGGGTAAGAAAAATCCTCTGAAACTTGAGGCATTGCTACTTGAATTTAAATATAATATACACACCGAACGCATAAGTTATTACTACTATACTATGTCTATTCTTTGGGTACATATATACGGTGTTCG
The DNA here is from genome assembly GCA_011057435.1 of Actinia equina. Taxonomy (NCBI): domain Eukaryota; kingdom Metazoa; phylum Cnidaria; class Anthozoa; order Actiniaria; family Actiniidae; genus Actinia; species Actinia equina. The sequence continues at coordinate 15,738 of WHPX01000481.1, read as the reverse complement.
ACTTACCTATAGAGAAAAAATATCGCTCTGGGATCGATGCTCACGAGTACCCTTCCATTTCATATTCCAGCCGCGTTACCAGCGTGGTTGGTCCATGTAGTTTAATGAAGACGAAGACGTGGGTTCGATTCCCGCCAAGTGAATTTGATATTTTTCTCTTATTCCGTCCATGCAGCAGTATGTCTCATTTATTGACCTTCAACTGACAACTACTTTTTCCAGCAGTCATTGATTACCCGGAAGACTCTTTTCTACAGCAAAGAGCCTTCTTGACCAAAACCTTAAATCTTGAACTTTGGAAGCTAAACAGATAAGGGTCAAGAGAAGCATTGATAGACGCCGCCAGAACTGATGCTTTAGCTAATTCCATTTGTATTACTGTTGATGATTTAAGTGCTACAACAAAGTTTATTGCAGTAGGACTCCAGCACACCACGAATGTGACAACTACAGCAAGAATACACAATGTGACTTTCTTTTTCTTCGTTCTCTCGGTGATCTCTCGTTCTCCTGTAAGTTCGACTGTTTGCTTGCACCAGAGGGAAATGGATATTTTCACAGTAGAAAATATAATTAGAAATAAGACACAAGTTGCTTCTACCAAAGAGTACAACATATAAGCTTTAAGTGATGATTTGTTGTGATCGCAGTGAAAATAGTCTCTGCTAAAATGAATATCAATAATTAAGGGGGATACAATAACAACAGCATATATCCAGGACACCACTATGAGCACTTTGACGATCTTCGGCGAGAAACGCTGACGGAAGGTGTGAGGACGACAAACAGCAAAGTATCGTTCAACTGATAAACAAATCATGGTGAAAATAGAAGCTCTGGACGCCATCCAACCGATGTTACTTGTGAACACTAGTTTACACAGCCAGTCACCAAGAGCTCCATCAGGCAAGGATGGTCTACCCAACAAAGGCAAGAATATATATTCAGGAGCAAGAAAAACACCAAATAAAGATCTGCTACAGCCAAGTTTAACAGCAGATAGTTTGTGGAGGTTTTCATTCCTCGTTCATTCCTGATTATGTAAATAACGAGGGAGTTTCCTGCTATGTTGAAGACGAGAACAGCAGTGAGCACGACAGAAAAAATGATTTCCTCTATAGCTGGCATGACCTTGGGCTTGAACTTTCACCGATATGTGATCACATGAACTTGTGCAGCTATTGATTGGACTTGAGTTGGGCATCTTCTTATGTAGTCAGGTATTGTTCCCGGTAGGTTTGTTCCCATTCCAATGAAAATACACAGCTGGTTTGGATTTATATTAATAACGTCTTTTCGAAGTGTTTTGTTTTTGATGCGACAAAAAATCATTGTACTTCTTTATTAAGTTTCAATGAAAGACTGTTTCATTATGAGATTTTTAAATTAAAATTTTAATATTACAGATAATTTAATCTGCCTTCACAAATATTGGTTTTCCTTGGTCTTATTTGTTTCAGAACTATAAGCCAAAATGCCGTTGCAATTGTTTAATGGAGCTCGAGAAAGGCTTTTTAAAGCCTGAATCGATGGCCAACTCACCATAACTGAGTGTTTTTGTATCCGGATCACGTGATTCTTATTCATCTACAATAAAAATACCGATATCTATTTATTCTTTCTGGATTCATCTTTTTTCTCTTAAGACGACATTGTTTGCCCTGATCTGATTAGCGCGTTATTTTTCCAGATAAAAATAATAATAATAAACCATCTCATCTAAAAAAAGATTCTGCTCAATTGAGGTGTACCAATATCAGTGATAGTGATGTTTAGGTCCCTCGCATAGCTTGTAAGTTTGTATATTGAAAACTCTGCTATACAATAACATTGGCATGTTTGGATGTGAATACAATTAGAGAAATGTGATGAATGCAGAGTTGTTTGCCTAGTGTTATTTGAAAACACCTTTAAATTGAATGTTTATTGGAAACAAAGCTTTTCAACAAAATCATGATTAAATTTTGTACAATTTCTGATGAGATGATTAAATGGTCTGCCTTCTGCCATCTTCACGAAAGCAAATTGATGATATATCTTAATTATTTTTTCTGGTTGATTAATAACTTATGCCAGAAATGATTTTATGATGCCAACAGTTTTGATAGATGTGTTGATCATCACAGTGAATGAGCGATCTAAGCGAACGCTGTAAAGAAAGACTTGAAAAAATGATTTCAAGCTTCAACGGGAAGGTTAAGTTTTAACAGTATTATACGTAGATTTCATTAGATTAGATTTTGTTTATAATTTATGATTTTTATTATCCTATATCTAATCTTAGGTTTAAATTATCATTAGAAAATTATCATTAGAGGTTAGGACATTGCGTTGTGGCCGCAATAACCCAGGTTCGAATCCTGGTCACGGCAATAGTTTTCTTTTATTCTACTATCACCTGTCGTGGTGGTGTTGAGCCGTGATCGTCTAGAGGTTAGGACATTGCGTTGTGTAACCGCAATAACCCAGGTTCGAATCCTGGTCACGGCAATAGTTTTCTCTTATTCTACTATCACCTGTCGTGGTGTTGTTGAGCCGTGATCGTCTAGAGTTTAGGACATTGCGTTGTGGCCGCAATAACCCAGGTTCAAATCCTGGTCACAGCAATAGTTTTCTCTTATTCTACTATCACCTGTCGTGGTAGTGTAGAGCCGTGATCGTCTAGAGGTTAGGACATTGCGTTGTGGCCGCAATAACCCAGGTTCGAATCCTGGTCACGGCAATAGTTTTCTTTTATTGTACAATCGCCGATATTTTTATTTTTCACCCCGGCAGCTTTCTTTGAGTTTGTTTGCCAAAAATAGACGCTACCCTACTATGTTATTAAAAAAGCTAACCATCATACGATTCGAGCGGTGATCACGAGGGTTAGAGTCAGAAGCGGATTTATGGTAGCAGAAATCGTCTCGTAGCATCCGAGTTTTATCAAGAATGATCGTGTGAGCGTACTGGAGAGCAGCATTGGAAAGTGTTCTTTGATTCTGCAGTACAATTGTAGACGTAGCTGTATATTTTTGGATTTATTGAGGTTCAATTAGAGGATGGTGTTGCCGTGAGTGTACAGCCTTTTCATTTTCTTTAGTAGGAGGACGATAGACTCAATTAAAAAAACGTAACATATCTGGCATCAATTCAGTAAAACATCAAAAGATACAACATGCTATCGAGTAAAGTCGTTTTTATTCTTACTTAAGTACTATATTTACAGGCTACAGAATATTATCCTTAATATTCAAATACTACAACACTGCAGAACAAGAGATTGGGCTGCCTGTACGTGGACTAATGGACAAGGCATCTAACTTCGGACTAGGATGAGATCACACCACGGTCGATTTGTCAATCTTTCAAGTGTTCAGCACAATCAGTCTAGCAGTATGTCTCTTTGTTGACCCTCAACTGACAATTACTTTTTCCAGTCATTAATTACTCGGAAGACTCTCTTCTACAGCTACTGAGAACCTTCTTGACCAAAACCTTAAATCTTGAACTTTGGAAGCTATACAGGTACGGGTCAAGAGCAGCATTGATAGACGCTATCAGTACTGATGCTGTAATTAATTCCAGTTGTATTGGCGTTGATGACCCAAGTGCTACAACAAAGTTTATTACAACAGGACTCCAGCTCACCATATATGTGACAACTACAGCAAGAACACACAATGTGACTTTCTTTTTCTTCTTTCTCTCGGTGATCTCTCGTTCTCCTGTAGGTTCGACTGTCTGCTTGAACCAGAGGGAAATGACTATTTTCACAGTAAAAAATATCATTAGAGTGAAAATACAAATTATTTCTACCAAAGAATACAACATATAAACTTTAAAAATCGACTTGTCCAGGGAGCAGCGATAATCATCTCTGCTAAAATGAATATGGACGAGTAAGGGAAATAGCATAGCAACAGCATATATCCAGGACACCACAATGAGCACTTTGACGATCTTCGGCGAGAAACGCTGACGGAAGGTGTGAGGACGACAAACAGCAAAGTATCGTTCAACTGATAAGCAAACCATGGTGAAAATAGAAGCTCTGGACACCACCCAAGCGATGTTACTTCCTAAAAGTATTTTACACAGCCAGTCACCAAGAGCTCCATCAGGTAAGGATGGTCTATCCAACAAAGGCAAGAATATATATTCAGGAGCAAGAAAAACACCAAATAAAAGATCTGCTACAGCCAAGTTTAAGAGCAGATAGTTTGTGGAGGTTTTCATTCCTCGTTCATTGGTGATAATGTAAATAACGAGGGAGTTTCCTGCTATGTTGAAGACGAGAACAGCAGTGAGCACGACAGAAAAAATGATTTCCTTTGTTGCTGGCATGACTTCCACCGATATGTGATCACATCAAAATCTGTACAGCTATTGATCGGATTGACTGGAACTATCTTCTGATGTACTCAGGTTGTGTTGCATGTAGGTTTGTTCCCATTCCAAAAATACACAGCTGGTTTTATTATTATTTTAATAACGTCTCTTTGAAGTGATTTGTTTTTGATCCGTCTCAAAATCATTGTACTTCTTTATCTAATTTTTTTTATGAAATCCTATTTTATTGCATTCGTATTAAAGAGATTAATTAAAACTGCCTTCACAAATATTGGTTTTTCCTTTTAATAAAACAAAGAATTGTCTTATTTAGTTTCATAGCAGCAGGGTGTGATCAATCTATGGACGATCAGTCTAAATTAAGGCCCCGTCCACACGTATCCGAAAAATCCCTTTATATCCGCAATTTTGTTTTTTTTGGAAACGAAATTAATGTTCGCGTCCACACACAGCGTTTTCGAATCGTTAACAATGCCCACACCTATCCGGGAATTTCTTGATCCGCCCTGATGCATGCTGGTGCCTAGTCCCTTTGACGGATAGTTTCTCTTATTGAGCATGCGCAAACTCGTGTGTATGTCAGCGTTTTCGAAAATTCCGGATAAGTATGGATGTGGCCTAAATTTATTATAGCATTCCTCTTCACATAAACGAATGTGATAATAGGTGCTACTATATATTATCCTCGGGGTGAGTATCCCCGCCTGTCACGTGGGAGACCGGGGTTCATTTCTCCGCCGAGTAAATATCTTTTTTATAGAAACTTTTATATAAATTAAAAATTAATCGAAAAACAAGCACATAGATGCGCAATACCAATCAGTTAATCATTTCCTCGGTAATGATGAAAAGGTAAATTATACACCGTGAAAAGATGAAAAAACTTACTGACGTTTCGGACGCTAGTCCTTCGTCGGAGTAAAAAAGAAAGAAGTGGTAGAAAGGAGTGTATATATGATAGAATAAGACAAAAGAAACCAATGAGAGCAAGGTAGGCAAGGAAACAAAAACAAACAATCAAAAGACAAAAGGAAAGGTTAGTTGAAAATAAAGCGTTCATTAATCCCGTTGGGACTAAGAGTGCCCAATAGGTGAATAAGCCGCATTTCTTTGGTCTTGCGACAATCATTGTTGCCGTTAAGCAAAGAAAGACCGAAAACAATGAAGTCAGAAAGAGAATGGTTAGTTAGATTAAAATGGCGGGAAACTGGTTTGGTAGGATCGTTATTGCGAATATCATAAAGATGATTGCAAATGCGATCACCAAGACGGCGGCCAGTCTCACCCACATATAAAAGATTACAGCGGGTACATTTAATACAATATACAACATTAGAAGTGGTACAAACAAAATGGTCAGTGATTTTAACAGTAGATTTGGGACCGACAACAGAAGTGTGAGAGGCTATGTGAGGACAAGTATAACAACGTTTACGAGAACAGCGAAAAGTACCAGGTTCTTTGTTAGAGGGAAGAACTCCCTTGACCAAGAAAGAACGGAGATTACGATCACGTTTATAGGAAAAGAGAGGGCGGTTGTTGAAAATAGCAGAAGTGCGGGTATCATTTCCTCGGTAGTATAGTGGTGAGTATCCCCGCCTGTCACGCGGGAGACCGGGGTTCAATTCCCCGCCGGGGAGAGATAATATCATTTTTTTTAAATATGCTTTTAAAGTCAATACTTAATCGAAAAACAAGGAAATAAATGAGCAATAGAAGTCAGTTAAGCAATTCCTCGGTAGTATAGTGGTGAGTATCCCCGGCTGTCACGCGGGAGACCGGGGTTCAATTCCCCGCCGGGGAGAGAAAATATCATTTTTTTAAATATGCTTTTAAAGTCAATACTTAATCGAAAAACAAGCAAATGAATGAGCAATAGAAGTCAGTTAAGCAATTCCTCGGTAGTATATTGGTGAGTATCCCTGCCTGTCATGCGGGAGACCGGGGTTCAATTCAACGCCGGGAAGAGTAAATATCTTTTTTATAAAAACTTTTTTTATAAATTAAAACTTAACCGAAAAACCGAAGTTCATAGATGCGCAATAGAAATCAGTTGATAATAATAATAATAATAATAATAATTATTATTATTATTATAATTATAATAATAATAATTATTATTATTATTATTATTATAATTTATTATTTATATGGCTCCTGTTTCATTCAGATATGTTCACAAGCGCATTACAATAATTTAAATATACATAAATATCTATAAATAAATAATAATAATAATAATAATAATTTATTATTTATATGGCTCCTGTTTCATTCAGATATGTTCACAAGCGCAATACAATATTTAAATATACATAAATATCTATAAATAAATAGTAATAATAGGACCAAAATGCAAAGAAACAAAAAGAAAAACAGAACAAGTCTAGAAATTAAATTATGTTAATAGGATGAAATAATAAAATCTATCTAAATATGATAAAAAGCCTCTTTAAAAAGAAGTGTCTTAAGTAATTTCTTAAAAATACCTGTAGATTGTGCTTCACAAATCTCTCAAGGTAAATTGTTCCACAACTTATGATACAAATGCGCGGTCACCTAATGTGATTAGTGTTTTAAACCCTAGGTGCTTGTAAGAGTAGCTCACTATTTGACCTAAGCATATAGCGTGAAGGAGTTCTAATAATAAGTTCCATCTACATCTACATTTATTGTGTCAGCAAAAACTATATACAAAAGAACAGTTATCACTAAAAAAAGGAAAAATTAGAAAGATAGCACAAATTAAGCAGAAATTCTGATCCAACCAAGTATATAGTATATAACTATATCGGGTGCATTATGGGTAATAAACCGCGGGATTCAAAGCGGGATTAGAAGTACAAAAGCGTTGGCTGGCCTACCGAGTGTTGTTTGTGAACTGCGATAAAGTCAAGAAACGGGAACTATGTGTTCACTTTTTAATACCTCTACACTACTAGAAGAAATGTCATATTTTGTAAACGGTTTTATTGATGTAAATTGAAACATTGGAAGTTTTGCAATTGGTTGAGTTTAAAATTGCTCTTCTAAGAAGTTTCGGTTGAGCTGAGCTCGATTCTGAACTCGTTCTTCGCTTATTTAATTAATATGTGCCCTTTTAAAACATTGAATCAATCACTCCGAGGACAGCAAAACCAAAACAGTCGGTATTATGACTTATGACAAAAGTGGTGCAAACATTGTCCATGAGCTACTCTGGATAAGATATTTTGCTTTATTCGTAGTCTACCGTGTTATTGTTAGTGAGCGTCGACTCAGTCAAATCTCAGTTGATGAACAGGCTGAATATATTTTCTAGATAAACGGAGGTTATTCTTACTTAAGAGAGGCATATTCTTCCACTTCTCCTCTGATAACTTAGTGATTCTTTGTGGTTACTTTTCTTTTATTTCTCTCTCTCTCTCTCTCTTTTCGCAAAGCTATTAAAACGTTTTTGCAATTTTATGCAAAACGAGTTTACTCACGAGAGTGAAAGTATGAATATTAATCACGTTTTGAACTCGCAAGTCTATTACCCACAATGCACCCGATACAGTTATATACTATATACTTGGTTGGACCAGAATTTCTGCATATCGCTGTATATATATATACATACATAGATAAATATCATGAATAAATAATAGAAAAAATATATAATCTATAGCAATAAAAAATAAAAAAAAGTATGTAAGTATTAAAAAACATTATAAATTAAAAATTATATAATATATAATGATAATAATGATAATTTAATCTTCCCTCAAAAGGGAGCCTAGTTTTTTTTTTGGAATATGTCCAAGGTGTTAGATAACACGATATCTGTAGGTAGGCTATTCCATTCCCTGATGGTCATAGGAAAGTATGAAAATTTAAATACATCATTATTTGTCTGTTCAATGTAATATTTATAATTATGCGATCTACGTGTACGTGTTTCTGTAGGCGGAATCAAATATTTGGGTTTATCTATATGAATAATGTCATTGGTAATCTTGTACATTGTCGCTAACCGGGCTTGTTTACGGCGAAGAGCAAAGGGTTCCCATCCTAGATCTTCCAACATAGTAGTTACACTGGATTTGTAGCTATAGTCGTTTTTACAGAAACGTGCTGCAGCTCTCTGTACAACTTTCTAATTTCTTGACATCACATTGGAAATGTGGATCCCAGACCTCTGATGCATATTCAAATTTCGGTCTGACAAGAGACTTGTAATATATATATTTAGGCACTGCCTAAAAGCGGAGCTCCCGATACGGAAGTCACAGGGAGAACAATTTGAATGAAACTGAAAGTTAAAAATAAGATAGGGGGAAAAATCTTCAATTATTTTTTATTCGAGATGAAGATAATTTCTCCCATAATAAAAACCATGCAGTGAAATCAAATCGAAATGCACTACATTGTTTTTTTGTTGTTTTGTTTAGCGCGAGTACATACTCTCACACTTAGGAATTTTGTACACAACTCACCACCACCCCCAGGGGCTAGTTTTGCTCTTGAAAGATTTTTCGACAAATTTTTCCAAAAAAAACCCGACATTTTTAGGCTTTGAATCTCTTTTACTAAAAAAAAACGAAAGATAACTACAGATAATCCAATACAATATCAAGTTTAGTGAAATTTACCTCGGATATCCTTTATTGAAATTGAAATCAAGACCAAAAAACAGACTTGAAAATTGGTTAAGGGTGAGCAAAATATAAGCTAACTTTAATAATTACGTCTTTTACAGAACGAGAGAAGTTTACATTCAGTTAAACTTGACAAGAACAATTGAGACAAAATAGACAATAAAGGCAATGCAAAATGACGAATTTCTTCGTCAGTAAATTGGCGTTTGTAAATAATTTTGAATATTTTTTACGACCTTTTAAAGTGAAAGTCTAGGTCTTTCTACAACAACTTCTCTCAACAACACAAAATCAAGCTCATTTTTATAATCAGACTTGCTCGAATAGCTTAACAAACAGTTGAATATTTGGTGTAAATTTGAATTTCATTCAATACTAAAATAAATTATCTGTAGAAATAAAATTATTAAATGAAAGTCTTCGTTGTTTTGAAGATGGGACCCCGCGATAGGAGGCGAATCTTTCTTGAACGAAAAACATACGATGGTTGGTTTAAAACAACGTTTTTCAACGTTAACCGAATTGCTAAAGATTTACAAAGCTAAATAAAGGACGAATATTTGTTGTAATATGCTCTAACTTGCTCTAACTAACCTGCTCTAACTAATTAAGCTTATCTACAGAAATATTAAAACTTTTGAGGGAAAGTCTTTGATTTGTCGATTCGTCGAGAAAAAATGCTTGTCAAAAAATAATAAATGATTGTTAATGCTAAACAACACACCTGAAATCTTGGAGAACACTCTTAATCCATCTTTGAATACATAAAAGTTTTTTCAATTGTCTTTGGTCTATAACTTGCCCTAAAGCGATTTTTTTCTGTGCATTTAAGAGTCGCCTTAGCTAGTAGTTTTGCTTCAAATTCCTTTGTCTTTCACGCTCATTTTCTCTTTGTTCATTCGTGAAGTTTTGACTCAAATTCCTTTGTATTTCACGTTCATTTTCTCCTTGTTCATCCCTCAAGTTTTGCCTCATATTCCTTTTTCTTTCACGATCATATTCTCCTTGTTTATAATCGAAGTCCCGCCTGGATTTGGGTCTCTATTTCTCTCTCTATTTGCCGCTTTTCTTTGGTGAGTCCTTCGTCTTTGCTTTCCTTTTTCACGCCACCAGAGTTTTTCCTTTTTCGAAAAAACTCTTTTACTTCTGGCCTTTCTTTCTTGGCTTCATTCTCCTCTGAGCTTTCTTTCGAATATCGATTTCGGAAAGGGGTTCCATCGTAAATAGATTAAATATAAATTATATAAGCTTGAATAAAAAATTTAGTTGTTATCTTTCGGTATTTCTATACGTGTGTAAGACGTTTTTTACAAAAGTTTAATAGCCGGATTTACCTTTATGTGTACCCGGATGTTGCAACGCGTCGACATTCCCGCCAAAAAAAAAATTTAACCAGCCAATCGGAATGCTTGTGTACACGCCTGGACGGACGTACGGACGGAAGTGACGTCAGCCAAGCCATGAAAAATCAACTCGATAGTTTACCATTTTTTCTTAGGTATGGTGATTCGCTATAATGTGTCCTTGGTACTCTTTTCGCAGAACCAGAAATTACGTTTGATCAAATTTAAGGTTTTCGTTATCTTAGAGAATATTTCGTCGATGTGGCTAATCCATCTCAACTTCTTATCTAGAGTTACATCCAAATATGGGTGCGTATTTTTTTTTTCCAGAATCAAGTATTTTAATCTCTTCAGGCTAATCACAGCATACAGAAAACATGGTCACCAAATAGCCAACATTAATCCTCTTGACACAGTAGCAAGAAAAAATATTGAAAGGTAACTTTAAATTAAATATTACAATATTAATCCCTTTTTTAAGGATTTTTTAATTGGTTTAATCTGTATGGGTGCGTGTTAACATAGGCAAGGGCAGTGTTGCAGAACGTATATGTTGTGTGAGGTGGATCTTTTTTCAGGGATATGCACATGATAAATAATAATAATAATAATAATAAGATATTTTATATAGCGTTAACTGTTATTAACATTTATTTTATCAATACATTTTTGCTTCAATACATACATACTCATACATAACGTAACATTTATTTATTTATTTACTATTTTACAACAACTCAAGTAAATAACACATTCTGATTGGCTGAGAGCTATGATCACTAAGAGGACAGACACATGGATGACGTAATGTTTTTGAAACCAAGACTCGCCGGTAGGATTTTATCGTAAGGACTGTGATTTTGCGAATTTATTTTGCTAATAAAAGTCGACAATGAAACCAAAAGAGAAACCAAACTTTGAATTTAATCTTGCTGATAGTCTTGCCGACGAATATTTAGTTCTGGAGGCAGAAAAGATAGAGGAAGACGTGAAAATTTCATCTTGCTTTGCAACCGAGTGCGAAGAAAAAGACTTGAATGAGCTTGTGTCAAGTGCCATTCCAGAGTCGATCTTCAATGGCTGCTCCATCCAGAACTTGAATGTCTATGTTGTCAAGCGAACTTCAGTGACATTGCTTTTCTTAGCTGAACTTATTAGTAAGCTTTGTTTTTTAGAACCTTTGAGTTCTGACTCAAACTCTTTTCGACTTAGCTAAAAAATCCATTTTTAAGTAAATGTCAAGTTTTGACCAATAGCAAGCATTCTTTCACAGTGGCTGTCAAAGAACTGTCAAAATTAGCCAATCACAGCGTAGGAAGTTTGGTTGTGAAATGTTGACGTGTTTTATGAAAAAAAATTTTGTAAGTCATAAAATAACCTTTGAAGTTTTCAAAATAACCGAAAAACCTTCGTCTTACTTCTGTCCTCTGTCCTCTAATGATCATGAAAACTAACTATCTTAGCGAAAATATTCAAAAGCTCACAATAATCGGAGCTGTTTGGTCTATCGCCTTGCTTTCCTTGAATGACAAATTTTCGAAAAAATTTTCGCTTATTTTATTTTGTAAACATTTCGCAGTTTGTTGTAAAAAACAAATCGCACATAGATTTCCATTGTCTGTCCTCTTATTGATCATAGATGACGTCTTAAAATGTTCAAAACTTTACAGTGAAACCACTCGCTGCGCTCGTGGTTCCACTTTAGTTTTGAACATTTTAAGACGTCATCTATGATCAATAAGAGGACAGACAATGGAAATCTATGTGCGATTTGTTAAATGGACTTGGTTTAAAAATTCCATTAATTTTATTTTTAAAAAAAGAAAAAAATTATAACTAAGAGTTAAAATTTAGAAAAGACTTATTTGATTAAACTATACATTTGTTTTACTCATAAAATCATAACAACATTAGACTAAGATTAATTAGTTAAGATAAATTGTACGCTTGCTTAAATAGCCATGTTTTAAGCTCCCGTTTGAAACTGGTAGTTGATACAGAAGACTTAATATTTGGCGGGAGCCTGTTCCATATCTCAGGAGCAGCATTAGAAAAAGCTCTTTTTTCCATGTTTTAAGCCTGAAAGAACATTTGGATAAAAGATTTGATGATGCTGATCTCAGGGAACGAGCTGGGACGTATGGCTTAACAAGTTCACTAAGGTAGAAAGGGCAGCATTATTTAGAGCCTTGACACTGAGCCTTAAAGGTTAACAACAGTATCTTGAATTCAATGCGCTGCTCAACAGGCAACCAGTCCAAGCGAAAAAGAATTGGAGTGATATGATCATGCTTGTGACCACAAGACACAAGCCGAGCAGCTGCATTCTGAACATGCTGAATTTTTTGCAGTAAAGATTTAGGCAAACCATACAGCAAGGAATTGCGCTTCAAAAATCAAGCCTGGAAGATATAAGGGCATGGACAAGAGTTTCACATGCTTCAACACTGAGATATTTACGAATTTTCCATATATTCTTAATATGAAAAAAGCATGACTTGCAAATACAGGTGATATGGTTTTCCATAGACAATTTCTCATCAAGAATAACTCCAATGTCACGAACATTTGAAGAAGGAGAGATATCATAGTCTGAAAACCTAAGAAAATCAATAGGAGGTCTAGGACGATGAGCAGCCGACACAACAAGAATTTCGGTCTTATCAGCATTCAATTTTAACTTGTTCCTAGTCATCCATTCATCAATTTCATTCACACAAGACTCAAGTTTGTGTTTTGCAGCCTCAAGTTCAGTCATTGAAGATGTTTCAAATGTAATATATAGCTGAGTATCATCAGCATATAAGTGAAAATTAATGTCAAGTCTACACAAAATATCCCCAACAGGCGAGGTGCATATCAAGAACAAGATTGGTCCCAATACAGAACCTTGTGAGACACCACATTGGAAGAAGCGGCTTGTTAATTCGCCACCCTGAACGCTGACTCGAAAACACCTATCACTTAGGTAAGACTTAAAACACTTGAGAGCACATCCACTCACACCGAAACTTGAATGCATCCTTTCCAACAAAATATCATGATTAACAGTATCAAAAGCTGCAGAGAGATCCAACAATATGAGAATAACAGAACGCTGCTCGTCAATTGCTTTAAGTATATCATTATGCACCCTTAAAGCAGTCTCAACACTGTGGTGTTTTTTGTAGGCAGATTGGAAAATTTCATGTAAGTTATTATTCTCAAGGTGCTCTTTCAGTTGAGCAGCAACAACCTTCTCAATAACCTTTGAGATAAATCTCAAGTTTGAAACAGGCCTGAAACTAGAGAACTCCTCTGGTGACATGTTTTGCTTCTTTAGAAGTGGTCTTATTAAAACCTCTTTTAAGTTCGATGGCACAGTAGCCGTAGATATTGAAAGATTTACAATATTCGTTATAACTGGAAGAAGTACCTCAAGGCAGTTTTTCAATACCTGGCACAGGGTCAAGATCACATGATTTAGCCACTAAGGGAAGGATGGGTTTAGAAAGATCATTAGATGAGATTTCCCTCAAAGATGTTAAATACTTGTCAAGTGCTAAACCTTCACATAAATTACCATCATTAACATCAGCATCGTCGAAACCAGCCTGGATAACTTTTATCTTGTTCTCAAAGAAGTCGGCAAAAGAATTGACAAGTTCATTAGGAGAGGAAGACGAAGGAAAAAGTTGATATGCTTTCTTATTAGTCAATTTCTCAAAAGTGGAAAAGAGAACTTTCTGATTAGACTGATTTTCGGAAAATAATAGTTTTCTGCCTTGTTAGTCAAAGTTCAGTACTACTTGCGTAGGACTCGGGCGAGGACAAATTTCGACCTTACTACTCAACCGCAAAAGTGAGTCGTTTGTCCAAAGTTTCGTCCGTCAGGGTATATATACATAAGATCAACATCAGGTACCATAGGGATATTTAGGTGTATTTAGCTTAAACCAGCGTAACCTTGTTCTGAAGCTTTTGAATGTTAGGATATACGCGTGGAGAAATGTGGTTTTCCAGTGAACTTAACTGCAGCGTGAGAAAAGCCACCGACGGTAATGTAACACGGGAACTTATGATCATCACCTGTCGTAGTGGTGTTGAGCCGTGATCGTCTAGAGGTTAGGACATTGTGTTGTGGCCGCAATAACCCAGGTTCGAATCCTGGTCACGGCAGTTTTCTTTTATTCTACTATCACCTGTCGTGGTGGTGTTGAGCCGTGATCGTCTAGAGGTTAGGACATTGCGTTGTGGCCGCAATAACCCAGGTTCGAATCCTGGTCACGGCAATAGTTTTCTTTTATTCTACTATCACCTGTCGTGGTGAACACCGCGGTCAAACGTCTGCGCATGCGTGAAGGTCTAGAATCAAAATGGCGGATAATCTTACATGTTTTTCTGGATAAGTAAACTGTTTTCTTCGATCTTTTCGGATTGCAGCCCTGTTTCATACGTTATTTTGTGATTTTCTTCTCTCTTATGTCGTGGAAGATAAGTGAATTACACAAAATGTCCACAGCAGAGGATATTCCTATTGATTTTTTGAAGGAAACCAGAAAATCCGAAGGAAAATGATCTTATATAAGACTGCCGAAGGTGAGTTGATCATGCTTTATTTTACAGGATTGATCGATCGTACTACAGTGCAGATATGTACCGCTGGGACATGATATACTATCTTAAGCCTTTATGTGCTAAGAAGCGTCAGTCAATGAAAATGCTTGTCAAAAATGTTTAAATTGAAGTCAAATACATATGATTGTTTACTTGACTTTTAAAGGCTGCAGAGCCAGCACTGAATCCATAGAAAGTATTCTTAATTAAGAACTCCACGAAGCAATAAATTTACAATTACAAACAAGAACTTTACTAAAACTGTAAAGATATCAAAACTTTATCAAACCTTTTCCATGGCAATGGGTGTAGGTATAACCTTAGAAATTCAGATGACTTCTCAATACCAAGATTTAACACCATAACATATGGGAAGCACAGTATAAGGTATATATAGGTCCTTTCATTTGGTCAAAGCTTGATAAATCGCTCAAAATGGCTGAATCAATTAATATATTTAGAAATCAAGAAAGGAAGTTGGACTTGGCCATGACTATCTCTGCTCAGGAGTGTAAGACTGCTTTTTGTGTCTAAATTAATTCATGTCTCTACTTGTTCTATTGAATATTTTAATCTCTATGGGTAATGTAGTGTGCTGCAGTTTTCCATACCCGCGAACTCAGATGTCCTGATAGTAGTTTCAGTGTCTGGATAGACGTGGGGCGTCTGATTTGGCTGGGGTGCAAACCTGCGGTACACAGCTATCATTTTATTATCTACACATATAATTTATGTATAACATACCAGTTGCACTAGGGATATTGGAGGGGAGAGTGTAGAGTGGGAGGGGGGGAGGGGGTGGAATAGATGGTGTTGGAGTGGCGAATGTAATAGGAAAAACTAAAGGG